>CM026556.1:42307658-43507658 GCA_015143295.1 Tetracentron sinense | reverse complement strand
GGTTTATCTTGAAGGATTAAAAGGATGGTCAGCATCCCTAATGGCCCCACCTTGTTTTCCTAACAAATTGAAATGTTAAAAGAAATGTTATTGCCGTGTCATTCTTACTTTGTAGACTTAAATGGGAGAACAAATCAATCAAATGGGATATGCTCATATTTACACAATTATTTTCTTACAAATTTAAACCCTGCATTTAACCTTCAACAAAAGTAAGACAGAAGAATGAAGAGTCCACATATAAGGTGAAAATGTCTTTAAGGTCTATAAATCATGACCAATCCAACTTTTGTAACTATAATGATAGATATGAACCAAGCTAATCGACTGCATCCAATCGACATCCTTGGTTCGGACCCACGAGAAATACGATCAGCTAAGTCTGATTTATTAAATATTGATGTACTGCTATGTTAAAACACCTCCAATAAATAACACATGTTGGGTCACCTTCTCCTTTCCCACCGGTTGTCCGACCCGACCTGGATTGCAACATTCATGAAATAAAAACACAAATTTCCCATTACCAGTCACAGAAGCAGATTGGTAGGAAAAGTACCCTCAGTTCAACCGAATACTCTCTTTATTTCAGCAGTGAATCAGTCAATGTAATGGACGACTTGATTCACCAAAATGCATATAGAAAGAAAAATCAGTGTAATTCAAGTAGTAAATGCAGAAAGAAAAATAATACCTGAACTTGGGGATCACAATGAAGGCAACAATGATCTCCCCTAGTGAGATGGGAGAAGAATAAGAGTATGTCATGGGGAGTAGTAGAGTGTTTACATCGCGAGTTAAGTTTATCTCCCTGTCGCAAGATCATCACTTCTATTGCGAACTAAACCTAGTATGATTTATATTGCTATGCCTCAAGCCATGACTCCACTGTCGTCTAAATCTTAGCGAGATGGGTGCTGTTGGGGTCATTGACAAATCTAGGATATTGGAAACAGCCGAGAAGGCATGACAAACCAGGGTGGTAGAAATCGAACAACCACTAGGCACCACATCAGAGTGTTGATGAGAAATGCTTGGGTGTTGTGTACCTATAAGGAGTCCGCAGTTTTTGGATAGAGATTGGAAGGGTTCTTCCTCCAAACCCTCAACCAACCCAATAGTTGAAATGCTGTCAAACCTCCCCAAACAGTGTGTCATTTGATTCATGTTTAAAGGAAGAGATAGAAGAGATCAAAAGGCAAAAGAAGCCTTCCTAACCCAAGAACTTAATGGGGGGTCTCCCCAAAGAATGTGTCATTTGGTTCATATCTAAAGGAAGAGACAGAGAGAAGATCAAATGGCAAAAGAGGGTTCCCAACCCAAAAACTTAAGGGAAGGTTTTAAAGTTATTGTGTAATGGGAGGTTTTGAAGTTATTGTGTGTTATAGAGCAATGAAATGAGAGGTGGTAGGGTTAGATGAAGAATTAGAGTAAGGAAGTGAGATGGTAGGGTTAGACCAATGGTTAGGGGGCTTTAATATGAAGTGGGTGGGCTTTATAACCAAAATTTAAAGGAAAGGTGACATGTAAGGAGATAATAGGTGACACATGGCACCAATCATCAGCCTGATGATGTGGCATCCTTAAATGAAGAGAAGAATAAAGAGAAGCCTTGGGAGAATGCCACATCAGCAATAAAAAGTCTGACTTATAGTTGTAGATAAATAATATTTTTAAAGCAATATTGTAAAATATAATACTTAAAGTTGAGTCCTAGCGGATAAAATATTACTTAAAGTTGAGTTATAGCCGACTGAAGTGAACCTTAAACGAGCTAAGTTGAATCAAATAGGAACTTACTCAAGCGTAGCTTGTTTAAACATCTGAGCTCAAATAAAAGCTTTTGGAGTATGAAATACTTGAACTTGGCTTGATTGAGCTCACTAGTCAACTTGGCTTGAATGCAACCGTAATCTTAAGTCTTAAAACTCAAACATGAAATTAGCTTCCAGGATTTTGAGTTGGTACTTGGTATGAAAAGGGGAATTCGTTCCTGAGTCCGAATCTTATCTGGTACTTGCCTGAGAGGACCTTAGGTAGGGGTGCCAACTGCCAACGGGCTGGCCCAATTAATAAAACAGACCAAACCAACTTGGCTCATTGACACCCACACACTTATTTATCAAAAGACACAGATCACCTCCAGCATTAATCATGGAGCTGCCATCTAGTCCCTTGTATTACTATTCCCTGCCCAAACGAAGAGTAAAAATAAGATAATTTAGTGGGGGCTATCTTAAACCATGGGTTGATGCTGCTGGAGGAGATCCCAAGTCTCATCTCGGCCAATGTCCTAGGTGGTGGTTGGATCCGATTTTATTAGCCAAAATCAATTGTGATTAGTGTTCAGGGAATACGAAGTTGAGACCGTTTGGATCAGATTTTATTAGTCAAAATCAATTGTGATAAAAATTGATTGTGTATAAATTAATTGTCAAATAATAACTTTTACAAATAATAGTATTATGAGGATACCGAAGTTGAGTCTCTGAACATTATTATTTGTAAAAGTGATTATTTGACAATTAATTTATACACAATCAATTCTTATCATAATTGATTTTGATTAACAAAATCCGATTTAAATGCTTCTAATAGTTTTTTGTCAGCTTCTATTAGAATTTAGTGGGGTTATCTTAACCTTGGGTTGATGTTGATTCAAGTAAGATTAATAAAATAAGTGGCATGACGGTGTCAAAGCCGGATAGGTTCCATTGTGGGGAATGGGATTTGGTTTGCCCCGCGCCATACTAAATTTGGCTGGCCCTCACCCCACAGGTCAACACCTGTCTCTTTTTAAACCCATTAACGGAGGTTAAGATCCACAATCCTTAGGGTTCAACCATGTAACTATGGTTTAAGAAAAAACATTTTAAAAATTAACTATAAGAGTTAAGATTTCTTAGTCACAAATAAGGGGGCTCTCTAGTGGGTCAGACCGTCATCAGGCCCACTCACAAAGCCACTTTAAACACTGGTTAAAAAATTGAATCTCTTAAGGGTAAATTTTTTTCAAAAAAACCAACGTTAGATATATATAAACCCTAAGGGTGAATGATTTTTAACCACAGTTAATGTGTGTTAAAAATGATGCATGGCGTCTATAGAGCATGGCCAAATCCCATTCCCCCTTGGGATCGCGGATGGATTTCGTCTAGCCCTCGCTAGACGAACCATCTGATCGTCCCACTCCCACAGGTTAACAAGTGTCCCTTTCAACACCTTTTACCTGTGGTTAAAATTCTTTAACCCTTAGGGTTCAACTATGAGTTTTTAGAAAAAAATTTTAACTATAAAAATTAAAAAGGGAAATAGTTAACGTACCTGGGATATGGATTGTAAAATCCAAGATTGGACCTCATTGGTCCATTTCCCCCCTCTGGACCAATGAGGTCTAGCTTTGGATTTTAAAAATTCATTTCGTAGGTATGATTAAAAATTCTTAATCGGGGTCAAAATGGCAGTTAAATGGGCTCTGTGAGTGGGCCAGACGGTTTTGGTCTGGTGAAGGCCCGACAAAATCCGATCCCCAGTCATCAACATCAAGCCATCTTATTTTGGAGGGTCTTTTCTTAAACAAGCATTGTCCCACAAGGATCTTCAATGACCTAATATTTACAGCCGTCTGATCAAGTACCTTGAACACCAAGAAAATCCTTGAGCATATCAACCCCTCTCCCCTAACCGTTTAAACCCTAGTAGGGGTTTATGCTTCCCCCCGCATCAAAACCAAAACCCCATTTTGGCTCCTCCTCAATTCCCCAACGCAGCGAGCTCTCATTTCATTCGCCAATGGCGTCGAAATCGTTCCTTGCTAAGCAAACCAGATTCGTTATCTATTAACTGAAGCGTTTGCAGAGCAGATCGAAATTGGAAAGGCTGCCATGGCTGCGCTAAGGATATCGTCCTGCGCAGCAATGGCTGCTGCGGTCGCTTCGTTTTCCGCGTTCTCCGATCGCGCTTACGCCGACGGACACTTTCGTTTCCCGACATTCTCGTCCCCGTCTCCTCAGATTCCGCAGACGGCTCAAACAGCTACCACGAAAACAGAAGCCAAGCCTGGGGCCGAAGAGCCGAAAGGCGGTTCGTCAGGTTTCGATCCCGAATTATTAGAAAGAGGCGCCAAAGCTCTTCGAGAAATAAACAGCTCTCCTTATGCTAAACAGGTGTTTGTTTTTATGCTCAGTAGAATGTGTTTAGTGTTGTATTGTGTAGAATCGGATTTGGGTTCTTCACATTGTTGGGTTATTGGTGTTGTTTTCTTTAGGTTTTTGAGGTAATGAGAAAGCAGGAGGAAAATCGTTTGACCGAATTGGCGGTCGAGAAAGTTCAATTTCAAGCCATGCAAGCCCAGACTGAAATTGTGAGTGTTTTCCGGCTTACCCACTTGCATAACATTGTTGAAATCTTTTTTTTTTTTTTTTGGGGGGGGGGGGGGTTGTCAAAGACTAGATCGTTAAAATTATGATATAATTTGGCTGAATTGTGTTTATAGATTAATGACTAATACTCTTAACTGGAAACACAATCTCATTCTGCGTTTAATATAACAAACAAGAGAACAATTAACCATTTCACATGTGTAAATACATCCGCCTGTTTTAATTTTTAATTTTATTTTTTGGAGTCGAAGTCAAGATAACTTGCTAATGGACGATGAGGAAGAATTTTTTTTTAAGTCATAGAAGCAACATAGATCCTTATTTGTAGCTAATATTTTATTGACCCCACTTCTTGAGGCACAAAGATTGGTAAACAAAAATTGCATTTATGAAGAAAAAAAGAAAGAAAACAAAGTGGAAACTTTGTGCATATCAGTACTTCAATGTTTTACTTTATTTTTTGCCCCTTTATATATCTACTGTGAAGAATGTAGCTAAGGCGCCCCAATCAATATCAAGGAGTTTTTTTTTTTTAATTCTTTCCACAATTGTTCGTAGGGTTCATTTAGTTTTGGTCCTGGAAGTGATCGTTGAAGAGGAAAATGGAAACTATTAAGTCCCTGAAATTCAGGTTTATGAAAACTGAAAACCAACTCAAAATTGGTTCCCAAGTCAAAATTAATTGCCGACTTTGTCAAATTATCAGGCATCTAAGCCGACTGATTGAAAATATTGATAAAACCACATGAGAAAATCAAACAAAGAAGAAGAAAACATTTAGCTATAGTTTGGTTTGTTGTACAATTTTTTTTATCTTAGCATGGAAATGACATTACCTCATGGTGGAGGCTCAGACTGAACGAGTACACTATCATTTGCATTCTAATATTCTATGCGTCAATGGGCTCCCAGGATGGACATATTGAGCATGGTGAAGATCACAAAAGTCAAAGAGAGGTAATCATGATCAAGTGAGCCAGTCAATTCTGTCGTTTAGTAGTATATGTGAAATCGATCTGCTGGAGACGTGTCAGAGAGAAGCGCATGTCCTCAATCAACACTTGGATCTCTGAAGTTGTCACAGCATATTGGGAGTTTAGTGTATGAATTATTGAGAGTGCATCAGATTCTAGTACCCATCTCACTCCACTCGTAAGCGTGGGCCCAGTGGGCAGTTGGCACTGAGGGTAGTGCTTCAGTCTTGAGCGGGGATGTGCAGTGAAAGGTGTCTGGATTGTTGAAAGTGCATCAGATTTGTTGGCATATAAGTTTTGTTTTTTTGATTTGTAGATTTATTGGTATATTATATGGTGGCGAGTAAATAGGTAGAAGGGGAATTGAGAAGGAGAAAAAGGGAAACAGTTTGATACATACGATTCACTTCATAGTGGTTGAGTAGAGTAGTAGATAGAGGTGGCATAATACTAATTACACAAGATTGAAATAATGAAAACCCTCACAACTGTAAGTCTTACTATTTTATCTGATCTCCAATCCAGTTGATTAATTCGATCCAAAAATATGACTATAATTATTGGTTTTGGTAATGACCTTTTGTTTTCAACCTTCTTTTGCCTTTTGTGATTACGAAGGAAACTACCGTAAGTTGGTGCCTTCATTTTATCTCTGCTTGATTTTGACACTGAGGTCTAGATTTGAATTGGAGGATATGGATTCTCCTGCGCTATTATTATTATTGTTGTTGTTATTGTTATTGTTATTTATTATTATATATTTGTCCATTCTTTTCTTCAGTTGATCAAGATCCCAAGTATTGTCCTTTCTCCATAACTTCATTTTGGTGTAGAAGTTGCAATTTTAGACATGGGGATTTGGAACTTTTACTGTGGAATGTATATGCCTCATTGTCTGTTACTTTTTTGTTACCACCTTGACAAAATCTGTCACCTCAGCTGTTATATGTTATATTTACTAACTAATATGTTTTATTATAGTTGGTGGGAATGTGTTGCTGTCTCTTGTTTTCAGGGTTATGTATTTGGCACTTTGTGTCTGTATTTAAATTTGATACATGTATATGTGTTGACGTCATAAAACTTGCAATCTTAATGTTCATGGAACTGCCATGGGTAGCAAATGCTCAGTTTAATATGGGGTTTGTTGCATAGACCTGCATGTGATCAATCCCATTGTCGAATCAAATGGGTTTTTATCCATAACGGTTTTATACTTTAACTTACAATGAACCTTTTTTACATTGGCAGGAGAAGCAGCGAAAAATGGCTGAAGAACAAAGAAATTTAGTACAAAAACAAGCACAAGCAAAGGCACAAATGGCACGCTATGAAGATGAGTTGGCTAGAAAAAGAATGCAGGTGTCAGGGCTAACATGTTTTTATCTTGTATAGTTAATAAAATTATTCCTCTTCTTAGAACTTGCTGAGAGAGTATGCAAGTTGAATTAGCTGAGTGAAGAAAAATACCTGGTAAAGTTGAAAGAGTCAGTGAAATAACTATTACAATGGTAGAAAGACTTGATTAATTTGTTTAGAAGCTTGCTGAGATGATTCAACCCAACTTATACCAAGTTACCGACTAGGCAAGTTGATGAAACACGTGCTATACTTTATTTTGAGAAAAGTCTTAATTGATTGGGGCCCCAAAACAATTCAAGTAGGCCGTGGACTCATTGAGTTGTGAGCACCAGTTATATGTTGCAATGAATGTAGTTTACAAAAGCAAGTGTACAAGATATTCATTATAAATATACTTTATTTTTACTGTCTTGTTTTGTTTGCAGACAGATCATGAAGCACAAAGGCAGCATAATGTTGAATTAGTTAGAATGCAAGAGGAATCCTCCATACGAAAAGAACAAGCAAGGCGTGCTACAGAAGAGCAAATTCAAGCTCGGCAACGTCAGACTGAGAAAAAGAGAGCTGAAATAGATCGGGAAACCATAAGAGTAAAGGCTATGGCTGAGGCTGAAGGTCGAGCCCATGAGGCAAAACTGACTGAAGAACATAACAGGAGAATGCTTTTAGAACGGATAAACGGTGAAAGGGAGAAGTGGCTTGCAGCAATTAATACAACTTTTAGTCACATAGAAGGTACACAGTAACACAAATATTAAATATATGGTTATTTGAAACTTTCTGGAATATTCTGTTATATGATTGTATCTAATAAGTAGATCCAAAATAAATGGTTTTTGTATCAATTTTCTAATGATATTGTGGTTTAAAAACTGTCGAATACAGTATGATTTGAATCGTCTTAAATGCCATTTTGGATTTTTAAAATCACAAAATATCCTTGAATTTTAAAATACTCAAAATACCCTATATATTTTTATAAAGGATAATGCTAAGTCCACTTTCCTTCTCAGCCACTTTCCTATTTTTTGAACAAGAAGTAAAAAAAAATGATGGGCCCCAAAAGTTGCCTCATTTTTTTTTGTCTCATTGTTTAAAAAAGAGGAAAGGTGAGTGAGAAGGAAAGTGGACATAGCACTCCTCTTTTTAAAATTATCGAAAATACTTTTCTACACAAAAATATAAATTTTCTTAATTGTTTTTGCAAAATACCCACAAATTTTTAAAAGTTATCAAAATGCCCATACTTTTTAAACTCAGCAAAAATTCCCTTAGAGCTTAGCATCTTCTTCCATCTCTCAAAATTACTTAAGAGGACCCTAACCAATCCACATTTACCCCTTAGAACCCTTTATAAATACTTTTCAAAACCTTTCCCAATCCTTTTTTTTTTTTTAAATCAAATGTGTCCCAAACCTTTTCATTTATCAAATTTTCCAAATAGCTCCCTAGTAATTTTTATTATAGTCGACCAGACTGTCTTGCTCCTACAAACTCTGTTTTTTGCTCTTATTTTTTTTTGATCGGTAAACAAGTAGATTTAATATTTCAAGTGAGACCATATACCAATACAAAGCAAAATAGTTTACCAAGCACTCGAGCAGTAAAGTCAATCATGGAGAACAAATGATAAATAAATTAATACAAAACATGACAATCCTGCAGATCTACATTAAACGGACCAACATGAGGTTTTCTGCTCATCTTTGGATCAGTGTTTTAAAAAACATGTGAGACTTACGCTACGAGGCTCGCCTCGGGGTGAGGCTTAAGGAAAACGCCTTATGGCTCAACCATGAGGCTTTAACTCCATGAGGTATATGCCTTGAAGCTCGCTTTATGCCTATAGCGTACATCTCATACATTAAATTAATATTTGATTTCTAGTCACAACTGAGTTTGTTATTTTTTTCAACTAATTTATATAGTATTTCCTATGTGTACGTGTGCCCCCACACGAACACTCACAATGTAAACAAATGCAAATATATATATATATATATATATATATAACCTTTCATTGACTTTTTGAACATTTGTGCACTTTTTCTTATATTTATTTATTTGTTAACAAGAGAGCATGAAGCTTTCTTGTGAGGCTTACGCCTCACTCATCTTGAGATCCTAACGCCTCGCCTCACGCCTTCGCGTATGAAAACATTGTTGGATTTAGATAAGCTTCGCTTGTTAGCGGATTAACATGAGTTTTTTTTTTTGGGTATATTCCCATTCAAAGTCTAACGTCTCTTTAACCAGTTCCTATAAATATCCACCTTAAATTCAAATTGAGAGAGGTCAATGTCTCTTCAGTCTTGCAAAAGATCTAAAGTCTCACTTCATCTCCAATTTCTGGCCAAGAACAGAGAAAAAAATAAGCAATCTTTAGGATTCTATACGAAGCACAACTTGCATTAATATGCTGACAAAAATGAGGTGAGTTCTCACCTCAACCATTGCTCTATTTCCGGTCAATAGTACCCATTTATACCATACTCTGTTTTGCTGATTGCATTATTTTTCCTTCTTCTTGAAGATGATTTAGTCTGATTAACATAGTCTGTTGATTTATTTTCAGTATTTTTTTCCATATTCAATGGTAGGCCGTAGGTGTTGAATATGTAGAAGCTAGAATTTTGGGATAATAGATAGTGCTGTTAGAATTTGTTGTCGGGCTGATAAAACCCAGTTTTCTGTTTTATGTAAGAATCTAACATTGTCTCTAGTTCAGTTTGAAACAATTCTGAATTTGCTGATTTTCCTGTCAAATATTTGGGTTGTGAAAGGGTGAGAATTTTGAGAAGTTAAAAGACCAAAATTGAAGTTAAGTTTCAGGTTGAATGTACAACTTTTCAGATGGTGGAGACTTAATGTTGTTGCCAACTTTACGGTCATGAAAGAACCTAGACTTAAACGTTTATCTCAGGTGACTGCTGGTATTTGTTGGGGTCATTATAAAGCTGTAATTATTAATTTATTTCTTCAGTGTGTGATTCAGGCTTTCAATTTTTTTCTTGTTGATGTTAGACTGATATGTAATCGTGGCTCTAGGACTGCTTAGGTTGAGAATTTCAGATTGTATGGACTATGAATGCAGTTCCATTTTTGGTTTTCTTTAAAAACCTTTTTGGATTTGTGTATAGTTAGTTCAGTTCCTCGCTACACAAGCCGTCGACGTAATGCCCCGCTCTCTAAGGCACAAGTGCAGCCAATGGTCTAGGTTCTCCATAGTCCATCCTAGATTTTTATACTTTTGTCTAAAGGCGTATTCATCGTAGCTTAGGACTGAGAGCATTCAGAATTTCAGGTCAATACATTTGGAATTTCAGGACTGGATTGGGTTAATTTGGCCCATATCCATGAGTCATTTTTGGGGCTCTTAAAACTGTTGTGGAAGGTCTTGTTAGCTTATTGCATGCTAACTGTTGGATGCAAATGGGTATTGTTGGTCTCTGTAGATGGTTATTTGTACGATCTAACCAAATCTCTTGATTCCGGTTAGGCAAGAGATTCATGCTGGGTCTATTTAGAAGGGACCCGAAATTCATAACCTATCATTTATGAGCTTATTCTAATTATCATTATCATGTTGATGCTTAGAGGGTATAAATTATTCTCTTTATTTGACGCCCTAGCCAACATGACCAACTTATAATGTCAACTTATGTGCTTGTTTAGATTTACGATAAGATTAGATTTCTAATCATTCACGTCGTATATGTTTACTTCATTTTAGATTCATTCGAGCAATACATTTCAAACCGATGTCTTATGTACTTTGAACCCTCTTTTGACGAGTGCTTTGGGGTATCTAACACCTTCCCTGAAGCACCATAATGTAGAATTTCCTTACTCAGTCTCTAAACCTTACAATATGGTTATCCGATCTCATAACCCCGATAGGTGGCGGCTCCAAATTTCATCGTGCTCGGGTTTAGGATATCTTTGTCCCACATTCGAATGAGAGTGAATTCCCTTGCTTACATATCCGACTCCTGTCTCATCTAAATTCACATGATGTCAACCGCACCAAATTGAGTTATTCCAATAAAATGAGTCCAATGGTCAATAATTCACAGCAACTCAGCTTAGATGTGGTGGACTCACTTGTCATAACTGGATTTTGGTTTGGCCAAGTTGGCTTCTAGTTGGATATTTTAAAACTTGAATTTTATTTTTGACATCTCTCACTGGTGTGCAATGCTAGTAACTGTCCTATAATATAACTTCGGAAGTTTGACCATGGTTTCTTGAATAGTATGTCACTTGTTATGATTCTATACTCTGTTTATAATCTGAATTTTTAATATCTTGGTTAAAATGAGGAAAATATCTTATTTTGTTTTGCTAAACTGTAATTTGTAGGGGGTGTCAGGATTTTACTGACTGACCGTAGTAAATTGATTGTGGCTGTTGGAGGAGCTACGGCACTAGCTGCTGGAGTTTATACTACTAGGTTTGTTTGCTGGTCTTCTCATTGAATTTCATTTTACTGCTTAATACCATCTTCTGGCTTTAATCATGACTGTTATGATTTGGGATAGTGTGTCACAAATATAAATCCTCTGCCGGGGAAGGTGAACTTGATTAGGACACAGACGATATTTGGGTGATTCTAACACCATATATTGGTGATGGACGGCATACTTTGGATGTAACAACTATTTTCAAGTGATCACCATCAGAATGCTTGTCTGAGAACCACATGTGGTTTTGAGTTTTGACCTCTCATTGTATCCCAATGACGGCTTTCTAACTCTTCAATTTTATAGAATATTATCATTTTATAGGAAAGTGGAAAAATATAAACTAATGACACAAGATCAGTTTCTCAGTGTTTTGATGTTCATTCTTTCGTTAAGACCATTTATCATCCTGTCTGCACAAGGTGTCCTGTTAATGGGATAATTCATTCAATGTCAAACTTTTAGCATTGAATTGTTGGTCCCAAGCCGGGATATCTAAGAATTGCATCTGGTTGGCAGGCAGCAGAAATCCTTTTCCAAATATCTTACATGAATCTTGATTCATTGTTTCAAGCTAATACTAGGGCATGGATATGACCCTAGAGAAAATGGAATGGCAGAACAGGATTCATGTAAGCGATATATCTGAATATGGATTGGTTGATGAGATTCTGTTAGTGTGATACAGGCCACCTAATATTCCTCTGAGATTCCTTTTTGGTATTTACAGAGAAGGTGCTAGAGTAATATGGGGTTACATCAACCGGATACTGGGCCAACCCTCGCTGATTCGAGAATCGTCTATTGCAAAATTTCCATGGTCAGGGATGGTTTCTCGTGGTGCAAATAAGGTGTTGAATTATAGTACTGCAGCTGGGAGAGCGGGGCCCTTGGAAAGTAAAACCAGTTTTGGAGATATTATTCTTCACCCTTCATTGCAGAGGAGGATAGAGCAACTAGCTCGAGCTACTGCAAACACAAAGTCTCATCAGGCACCCTTCCGTAACATGCTTTTTTATGGGCCTCCTGGGACTGGTAAAACTATGGTTGCAAGGGAGATAGCTCGGAAATCGGTATAATGCTGACTCGTGATTTCACTGTATTTGTTTTTTCTTACATCATGTACTGGATTGTTTGTCTGTCTTAGAGACTGCATATATGGCCTAAGTAATATTTGATCCTTCCCTCTTGCTTTTATATCACCATAGATCTGGGGGAAATCTTAGACGGAAAAATTATAAGCGGACAAGAAGAAAAAGGAAGGCTTATGGAATAACATTTAGGGAAGCCTAAATATACTCATTGGTGCAGTACGACGATAATAATTTCTTTAGAATCTCAGGATTTTTTTTTTTGTTAATTAGTTTATTGCCAAAGAATTTGATATTTGTTTGACATATCCATGGATTTCGAAAATGCCAGAGAGATTTGCGAGATGGGAATGTAGATAGAGAACAACGACGATTAGCGTCACTAAACTTGGCTGCATTCTTCTTTGAATATGAAGTCATTGATGATGTGACTCTTCACTAAGGTTTCACTCAGCGCTACTGAGATGTTTTTATGGTCTTATTGAGCAGTAATTTGTTTGGCAGGAGAGAACTTTTTTGCAATTTTAGAAAAATTAAATTAATTTCTTCTCACTAGCTTTGAGTATCATCTTTCAGGGTCTGGATTATGCCATGATGACGGGTGGGGATGTTGCACCCCTGGGTCCACAGGCTGTTACCAAAATCCATCAGATTTTTGATTGGGCTAAAAAGTCAAGGAAAGGCATGCTACTATTTATTGACGAGGCCGATGCTTTTCTATGCGAGTAAGCTGCTATCTGTTGTATCCAATTTCTAGTTAAATCCTGCACTCAGCAATTTATTATTGGATGGAAATGTATTTCTTCTTCCTAATCCAAAAAAAGAGCTTTACCACGGGCTTCTTTTACACCCTTTCTCTAACCTTATTGAGGTGAGCAACGATTTTGTGGGGAGTAATGAATCTTGAAATGTTCACCTGTGGACAGTTGATAGCATGGCTAAGACAACAAATAATTAGTAGTTGTTACCTTACTGGGAAGACAACAAGACATTAATAGTGGACAGTTGATAGCATGGCTAAGACAACAAATAATTAGTAGTTGTTACCTTACTGGGAAGACAACAAGACATTAATAGATTTTGTTGTCTACTATCTGATTTGTCATTGATGAGCTAGTGGGGGATAAATTTTTGCCAAACTATTATTTTATTTTTATGAGATTTAGGAGCTTTGGTTATGATTAATCTCCTAAGCCAGCCTTCTTTTGTGAGGTGACATGTCCCCCCCCATCCTTCTTTAAATAATCTCTTTTCATTCCACTAAGGAGAGGAAAAAGGATCTGATGTAGCTGTCATTACTACGCTCTTCTTCTTTTGAGTTTTTCCGTAGGGATCTTATTTGATTTTGTGGAATGCAGGCGTAACAGCACCCACATGAGTGAAGCTCAGAGAAGTGCTCTCAATGCGCTGCTTTTCCGAACTGGAGACCAGTCGAGGGACATAGTCCTCGTCCTTGCCACCAACAGACCGGGTGATCTTGACAGCGCTATCACAGACCGCATAGATGAGGTGATTGAGTTCCCTCTGCCAAGGGAGGAGGAGCGTGTCAAGCTGCTGAAGCTCTACTTGAATAGATACCTCTCCAATGAAGACAAGAGCGAGTCTCGGTGGGGACCCTTAGTTAAGAGTAAGCAACAAAAGATAACCATAAAGGATATATCTGAGGATTTGATCCGTGAGGCTGCCCGGAAGACAGAAGGGTTCTCCGGTCGGGAGATAGCAAAGCTCATGGCTAGTGTCCAAGCGGGTGTCTATGGGCGTCCGGACTGTGTATTGGATTCGCAGCTGTTCATGGAGATCATAGATTATAAGGTTGCAGAGCATCACCAGCGTATAAAACTGGCAGCTGAAGGTGGCCAGCCAGCTTAGGAAATAGGAATTATGTTCTTGGTGAATTATCTCCTCTCTTCTTAGATCAGATACTGCTGAGTAGAAGACTGGGCTGGGCCCTCCAAACTCTAGATGGTTGGAATTTTGTTTTCATTTCTCCTTTACCCTCTTATAATGGAATTTGTTAATTTATATGTATTTCTTTAGTTGATATAAGGAAATATTCCTTTGAGATAATAGAAATCCTTAGGAGATGGAAAAGGGTGCAGGCCAAAGATAGGTGATTGCGTGGGTAAGAGAATTGACTCAGGATGGGCTTGGGAGTAGTCTGCTTGGGCCGGGCCCTATAGCTGAGAAATTCGATTGGCTGGGAATCACAGGGTTTATACTATTTGGTGTCATTGCCATCCAGGGGTGTGATCTGGCATTTGGACGGCCTTGATGATTAGTTGTCATGTGGAGTGTGTTGGGGCCCACAAAAATCCAATGTGGGGTATCTTGTGTCCCTAGTGACACATTGTAAGACCCGACACTCATGCGGTTTTGCGTTTAGTGACGTGGTTTTTCTTTTTAAAAAATTGTTTTATCAGACAACTGTAATTGAAAATTTTTGTTAGGTGACACAAGTAAACCTGCATATTGATTTTTTCTTTTTTATCAGACAACTGTTATTTATTTTATTTTATTTTTTGACCCTATAGCATGATGTATAGCAACATTATTTATGCATCAAACTTACTATTCATTCTCCCTTATATGTGTTTGTCCACGAAACCATATTCTTATATACAAATAGCCGGTTTCATAAGAAACAACCACTTCTAGACCTAAGTTAGCTGCTAAGGTGCCATAAGGGCAAGTCCAATCACTCCAAAAGGGTACGTCTTTAGATGGCCCCTTATACACCCCTCGAATGTGTGTGTATAGAGAATGTGTGTTGGTTACATGATATCATTTCATCCAGAAAAACGAAATAACCACTTATTTAAGAGGCATTTGCACCTTTTAAAGAATAGCACAACTTTATGAAATGGAAGCTAAAATAGGGGTATAATAGAAAATAATCACATTGTTCCAAAAATCGACATAAATGAAGTTAAAATGTTTACTCGCTGTAATAAATAATAAAATAAAAGTTGTATTAAAAAGTAGATTTTTTTTTTTTCAGTTTTTGAAACAGAAGTAAAATAAGCTTCGAAAATATAAATGTTTGATAAGCGATCTGTGAGAAGTAGTTTCACCCTCCGAACGCCTATCCGTTCGGTTTGTAGTGAGGCAACAGTCTTGTAACAATTTTGCTTACCAAAAAAGAAGAAAGAAGAACAAATATCCTCACCCTTTTTATTTTCCTGGTGTGTTGAAACTAATCCAAATTCAGCTGATGGAGGATAAAAGAATTATAAGCAAAGTATCATATCCCTTAGCGTCCTCACCATCATTTCTCACTTAAGTTGCCAAGAATTTTCTCCGAGTAAAAGACTATCCATAAAATAAAATAAAAACAAAAGACTACGCTCTTAACAAGCTGCTTCATAGCTTCTCTCACTCTTGTAAGTTAATGTCTTACGGTCGGCATAAAACATAGTTTGAGCAATCCACTGTTGGAGATTTATGCTCAGGAGCATACTCTCACAAACCTTAATTTCAAGTGTAACCCATTTTAAATAATAAAACAAAAACCTTATTTTCAAGTGTAACCCATTTTAAATAAAATGACTTTGAGTCAACCTACTTAAGGGCCCTACACAAAACATTTATTTTATTATCTGAAAGATGGTAAGATTAGGGATTGTGAGAGTATGCTTAGCATTTTTCATTAATTCTAGGCTATTCTCAACCTTCCAATTCCTTACTGTCTTTATTTTGCAACAGGGGGTTGGGCTGTTGGTCGAGACCACGCCTCAAGAAGCGGAGGTCCTGAGTTCGAATCCCCTCCTTTTGTTGGCCACCCTTAGGGAGTAATCTCGACTTATCTAATGCGTGTGGCTTGGGGGGTGTTGCACGTGTCCGAAGGAATAGTCAAGTGCTCTAGGAGGTCTGGATACCCTCGTTTCCAAAAAAATTTTTGCTAAGCCGGAAAAAGGAGTGTGACTGCGGAAACCACATAAAAAAATTTTGCTAAGACGGAAAAAGGAGTGTGACTGTGGAAACCACATATGCTCTCATCGTTTTGCTATTGATTGGTCCCTCAACTCGAGAATCCATAATCTCTTATGAGTGTATGAATAACTATCACTCAAATATGGGTTTAAGTTAGGCCTTAATAGAAAAATAAAATGTCATGGTCTTATGCACACTAGCATAACATACTGTTGTCCGAATCAGAGGTTTTTTTTTTTTTTTTTGTGTTTTTTTTAATCGTAGATGAGGGGTCAGTTGTTAGTAGGTTAGTGTGGCTACTTACCTTCGGGCAGATGTTTCAACTGAAGTGCACACCAGTGGACCGGAACGAGAGTGTGGTCATAGACGCACACAACCAATGGAACAAGCCTTAACTTCCCCAAATCAGAGTTTGAAACCACATGACTTGGAGGATAGATCTGACAATTCAAATGAAATTCACTCGTGGGATCTTGGCTGTCCAGATGAGACCACTTGGCGGTCCAGACGAGACCACCACGGCTCCCTTTTTTTTAAAAGAATCCATACATCCCTTATCATTGTATACTTTTGGGACCGATAGGAAATTTGGCCCGCCCGCCTTAAATGTATTCCATTTAAGTGATAACGTTGAAACAATTAAAAAAAAAAAATTTATAATTTTATTTAAGTAATGAGAATTTTGATTGCAAAGAAGCAAGAGACAAAAGACGGGACAGTCGCCTTCATGACAAAATAGGGAGTTCGGATGGGCAACAGCGCTTGCTGTTGTTGTCCATATGTGTCTTATAAAATGGGGCCATTTTACTATTCACATGAAATCCCCAAATGATGGATATGGGGCATATTTTGTAAGACACATATGGGCAACAACGCAACAGCAAGCGTTGTTGCCCATCCGAACTCCAAAATAGGCATTGGATTGTCTCCAGCAGAAGTAGAAAAATGGTCTCGGGCTTTCACACATGCGATAAAACGGGAGAAATAATTTTTTTTCTTCCCATGATTTTCACTGTCTCCTCACTTAATAGCCGTGTGAGAGCACAACAACACCTAAATACACGAGCAATAGTTCGCGAGGCTCCTCGTGAAGGTGTTGTCACTTCTCTCCTTTTTTCCACCTCTCCTTTTTGATTCATTTTAACTGTTACCAAACACCATTTGGATTGGCCATAAAAATGTCCCTACCATTGGATATGGGGCCTACATGTACGGGTCAATGGGTTCATCATACATTTAGAAAATATGACGTTCACGCTCCACATCTTGTGTAGGGCCTAGGAACTACCTGACTAGGGACAGTTGAGATTTTCACTGATTGTTGAAAGATGAAACCCCCCCTACACAGCAAATTAAGAACACTAACAAAGGAACTAATTGAGGAACCAGATCTGAACGTAATTACTGAAAAGATTTTCTTTTGGGCCATCATAATATAGACCCTGGTCCAGTGTTAGGGCCCTAGACCTTAATGGCCTGGGATCCGTTGGATCCCCTTTTTTCACGGATATCCACTAATTACTAAAGGAGGTAATTAGCGAGAATCCTGAGAAAAAGAAAAGAAAGAAAGAAAGAAAAGGATCAAATGGATACCCATTGGGGTCCAGGGCACTACTCTTGGACCCTGACCCCTGGTCCATACCCTGACGTACATTTCTCTATCCCCTTTTCTAAACCAAAGTAGGGGAATCTAATTTGGGTTGAGAGACCTCACATCTTGATAGGCACGCGTGTGATGGTGGAGTCCCCAATTTCCATATTGTCTTCTTTCCCTAATAATACCTCTCCTTGTCCAAGATTTATAAAGTGCATCATGAAATGACAGATTATGAAGGAAAAACATGTGTTCACAGTGATTCAAATTGTAGACTTGGTCCCACCATGCATTCATTAGAAACGAGGGGTTGGGCTATTACTCAAGACCATGCCTCAAAAATCGGAGGTCTTGAGTTTGAGACCATTCCCCTTGTTGGCCACATTTCGGGATTTATCTTGCCTTTCTTAGCTGTGCAGTATAAGGGGATCTGCACAGCCGGACGGACTTACTCGGGTGCTCTAAGAGGCCCGAATACCATTGTTTCAAAATAAAAAGAAAAGTCAGATGGTGGGAGTACCTTTGATGATCCCAACATCCCTAACTTATTTGGCTGATGATTATATTAAGGGAGTGATATTGTGGTTTTCCATTTCACTCTCTCCAATCCCTTTTATGAGTGTTGTGAATGCCTCGGCATTTTTTGGGTTAGCCGTTGCCAGACAGGTAGGGCTGCACAGTGGGCCAGCCCGGCCTGAGGCTCGCTTGACCCAAGCCATGTTAAGGACGGACTGGGCTAAGGTTTTGTGAGCTGGGTTGGGTTCGAGCTCAATTATAGGCCCGAAGTTGAGTTTGGGCTAGGATCGGGCCAATCTTAACCCAGATTTACTTCCATAAAATATTAAATGATGAGTAATGCTGAATCATATGTTAAGATTGAAAAAAAAATAAGACTTATTGACAAGAGAGAGCACAACAACTTGTTTATTATGGGCTGGCTCGTGCGGGCTAATTCAGCCGTAGCCCGAGCTCATTTTTTTTTACATGGGCTGGGTTTTGGCCTTTTATCTCACGGACTGAGTTCAAGCCTATGAAAAATAAGATGAGTTGAGCCCAAACTAGCTTCATCCCAGCCCAGCCCAGCCCGTTTGATGTGCAGCCCTACAGACAGAACAAGAAAAGAACTTGCATCCAAACATCTCTTATACGTTAGCGACTGTCCCGATTAAAATGACGTTTGAGCTAGTGCGGTTCGGATAGATGGCTTGTGACTTGCGAGTATAATGTTTTTCAGAGTTAGGGAAGTGCTGGTAGCTTCAATTGAGTCGAATCATTTTTTTAAAAAAAATTTAAAAGGTCAAAATACTTTTTGATGGGCCATCTTCAAAAAGATTTTGACCTCTTTTGTTTTTTTGGGGAGTAATTAATAGTTAACCTGATTAGTCTAACCATTCCCTAAGACTTTTTTGTTGCCCTACTCTATCGAGTTATGGCAGGCCCACTAGCTAAAAAAAAGTCATGGATATTTTTTTTTTTGAAAACTAGGGTGAGGGGATTCGAACTCAGGACCTCCCCTTCCTGAGACGTGACCCACAGCTCAATCCCATGTTAGTTTCTTATATAAAAGTACTCAGGTAAAGTCATTGATATTCCATTTAAGCATAGTGGCATAGTGGTAGTCCATGTAGAGTTTATGGTGATTTGTGCCCCTCATGAAGGAAGAGCAATTCACCTTTTTTTTTTGGTTTGGTAGGCACTAATCATTTATCTAGGGTTAGGGAGCAATGGGGATACACAACCACTGGGACAAGCCCATGCTGTAATGTAAAGAGCAAATCACTTATTAGGTATCTAACACCAACCTTAGTATTAGATTCTTCTATCTCCAATTATAAAAGGCCTACATACATAATTTTGTTATTGTGCCTCCTCTTTTGGAATAGGCTTTTGATATTCTTCGTTGTTATATCCATAATTTGTTAAACTTCAAATGCTAGACATAACCCACTTACCTATAATAGATACTAATGATAGAGAATATGATAGGATAATAAAGTGTGATGAGATACACCGTATCTTACTACAGGGTTATTTGAATAATATTCAGCTTATTTAACTAACGCTACTAATTGAGGTTGTGGCATAACCGTATGACTTGTACCCTAAAAAACTATCATTTTTGTGTGTGTATTATATATTTATATATAGATATCATTTTTGGTTTGACTTATTTTGTCTATCTTCTAAAGCCAGATCAACATTTAATTATTTGATTTATAGGATTAGGATTTGAGAGTGTAGTTAGGAGTACCCCTAAACTATTGGAAACTGTTGAGAGGATTTTCTTTAGTAGAGATAATTTGAGTTTGATTCCTAGAGGAAAAAATTATACTTCTATGGATTATATCTGAGTAGGTTAAAAATTTCTATCAAAGTAATGTCGCAGAAAGGTAAGCTTACAGTCACAGCATCCATCGACAATGTGATATCAAAACCCCATTGAGGGCAATAAAAGGGAAAAAAAAATCTAAATGCCACACGAATAGTCTTTACGGTGTGTTTGGCTGTTTGCTTCCTCTTTCCTTAAGAGCATGATTTGAAATTTGATTGAGATTTTGCGAAATTTCAGTCTAGCTGTACCCCTCTAAAATCAAGATAACCTATTATAATGTTTTGCATGATTTTTGATACGTCTACTGTCCCAGAAGTCGATAGAACTCGTCCTAAAAGTCTATCCAAACAGGCCAAAGCATTTTTCTCCCCGAAAACTTTCGTTAAAGGCATTTTTAACCCCCATCCCTAAAATTTCCTTATTTTCCTTTAGGTTCAACTCAACCCACTCCCTACTTCTTCCCCAGCTCCAATACTCTCTGTATCTGCATCTCACAACGGTGATTTAAAATATATATATATATATATATATTAACAATTAGATAGCGATGGAAGAACACTCACGAGGCTTAAAGAGTCCCTGGGTTTTCCTAAAATAGAGAGCAGTAATAGGAAGTGCATTGGAGTGATGGTTTTTGCATCTCCCTCGCCACTTTAAAGATCAGAGCTCCTTTAGCGAGAGCGTTGGAGATGCTCTTAGAGCTCTCTACTCCTTAAGGCTTTTGTTGAGTAATTTCGTTTGGGGACTTGACCTAACACCATTGTCCTTGCATTTCGTCTCATTCCCGTTAAGAGTAAATGATGGCATCGGATATACAGAAAAATGGTCACGGGTTCTACACATCATTCGACATGTGGCAATAAAAATAGGAGAGATTTGAAGTAGGAAAAAGTCAAAAACATGAGGAGAAAATAAAATGACTTCTCCGCTTACAGTCTCATGCCGTAAAGGATATATTCCGTGTCCTTCAATGACCTGTGAAAAAGTAATTGTATTTAATACATCAAATGACTCTCCTATCTACACAAATAAATGTGAGATTGGATTACAGCCAATCGTGATTGAATTCAAAGAGAATTCAATTGCTCCCACAACTCAACATGTGTCCCTTTTAATCCATATGTAACCTGGTTAAGATTACCTAAATATTCAACACTCTAACTTTGGTTTTTAGATAAAATACTAAAAAGCAATTAAACTTGGGTTGAGAAATTTCAACCCTAATGTTATTTCTTAAAAACAAATTCTAAAAAGAGCCAAATCATCTCCTGTGATAACCGGATTTTCCAAATCCGATTATCACCCCTAGAGGTTGCCACGTGTCTCCTTTGACACCCCTTAACCGAGGGTAAGGTTCACCCACCCCTAGGGTTCACCCAACCATTTTTGGTTTTTTTTTAAATATTAATTCTTTTTTTAAAATTAAAAAACAGTTTTTAGAGTTTTTTTAATGTTAAAAACAGTTTTTTAATTTTAAAAAAAGATTTAATATTTTTCAAAAAAAAACCAAGAAATGGGTGGGTGAACCCTAGGGGTGGGTGAACCTTAACCACGGTTAAGGGGTGTCAAAGTAGACACGTGGCGACCTCTAGAGGTGATAACCGGATTTGCCAAATCCAATTATCACCATAGATGATTTGACTCTATTCTAAAAACCAATGTTAGATTGCTAACCCCTAAGTGTTAGTAAATCTTAACTAGGGGGGAGTCGAGATTTTCTAGGGGCTAACAATGGGGGTTCGGGGGTATAGCCCTCAATTCTTGTTTTGAAGGCCAAGTTCATGAGCCATTGCGTGTTCATGTCTAGTTTTTAAATAATAAATATATTTTTTCTTAGAATTTTACTGGGGCTAGAGCCTCTCAGCCCCTAGCTTTGCCCTCTCCCAAGCTACGCTATTATTAATAGGACAAGATTAAATTTTTTATCAAAATTTTAGGTGGGGGCTTTGGGTTCCGCCTGAAAAAAGGAGGCTTCAAACCCTGATCTTAACTATGGTATATTAGAAAGGACACGTGTTGACTTCTGGGTGGGAATTAAGTCTTCCCGAGTTCAATCGCGATTGGCTGTGATCCGATCTCAATAAATGTATGCCTAGCGCTCCTAACCTCCATGAAAGAAAATGTCTCCCAGCAGAGAGAGAGAGAGAGAGTACGCGTGGTACAGTAACCATCTATCAAATGGATGGACTCCACTCTATAAAGTCTACTGTACAAACATCTTTTGATCCTTTGCATAATCGGTTCAGCACCGTTAGATTAATAAAAAAGGTTGACTTCTGAGATCTCAAAAGTGGGACCAATGGAAATGTGGAAGTCCAACCTTCCTACAATTCCTCCGCGATTATCGCCAAGTGACTGCAGGCCATCCCTACGGCCTACCACTACGCTCTGCTCAGATTTCAGAACATGAGACCGCTCTCACGCCAAACCACAGGCCACAAGCAATGCTCCTCCCAGTCTCCAATGCCCGTGTATTCGGCAAACGCACATGCGCACGAGGCAAAGTGTGGCGTACGATAGCTGAGGTAATCGAACAGAGACTTGCGTGCGCTGGCCTTGCACGCTTACAGCTCCCCGCACTCAAAACCTCGCTCCCGTTTTTTTACATTCATAAATCATAATCACAAAACGCTGCTGCGACTGTTACTGTTGTAGTCAATGACAACTCATGGAGTCCTTCTGTCCTGCCGTTACAGGGTTGTGCAGGGAGTGACGACTACAAATTGGCACGGATATTGAGAAAACACAGAGACGTGATTGGGCTTTTGCCACGTATCCCTAAACCCTACTGCCCCTTAATTAGATCTCTTTGCATATTACTTTAATTTAATTTAAAAAGATATGCTAGCCTTACTCTAATCCATTTCCCACTCTTTGTCCAAAACTAACACCTGTTAAATCAAATCATGGAAACGTGTTTTTTTTAGCAGGTTTTGACTGAAGAGTAAAAAAAAATGCTTCAGAGTAGAGCTAGCAGGGCTCTTTATTTAAATTTAATTACTCGAAAATTATGGATGACTACTTTGCTTATTAAATACTAATAAAAATAGCTCACGGGCAATCTTCTAAACCATCATCTATCCTTCACTTTCCTAATTAAGAAAGTAACCCGCCATGGATGACCGTTTTATTTCCATATATGTAAAAAAAAATAATAAAACAATTCAATTCCGAATCTAACTAGCTAGAGTTAGCTTAATAAAACTGAGAAAATAAAAGGCAACTTGCAAAGACAGATTTGAATGATGAATGTATGTAGACACTCTTAGATTTAGTTTAGATTCTTAGATGATCAGTTTTGGAATTAAGTAAGTCAAAATACATGTACTTGAGATTAAGTAAAGTGATTATTTGGAATGAATCAAATCCATTGAAGTTGAAGTCAAGAAAAAAAAAAAAGGAGGGTTTGGGTTGTGGGAGATGCTGTAGCTTATCTTCTTGTAGTCGTTTGTGGATGAGAAGGAGAGGGTCAATTAGTATAGTGTCCACACAATTACGCAACAAAAGAAAGCTGCACTGATACCTCTCTCTCATTCCAACCCTCCTATTGGCCTACGGAAAACTGCACCACTTAGCAACCAAGTACCAAAGCACAGACAGAGACAGAAATAGTGGAGGAGAAAGAGATGCCTATGCCTACAATGGTGAGAGAGAATGACTAGATGGTGAAAGAATCGATTGCAGTAGAGAAAGGGAGGGAGAAAAAGCCATTGCTTAAGGAAAGAGTGGAGCTGCAGAGGTGCAGCAGGCGCACAATAGCCTCGAGTAGAGAGAGAGGGGGTGACACAGCAACAGGACAAGGTGCTGTGCTGTGGACCAGCCATTTTCACTTTACCACAATCTCTCACTAGTCACTGCCTGGATTTGCTTGGGTAAAGCCCTTGTAAGTTCTAACTCTCTCATTTGATTCTTTCCATCTGTTAAATTGAGGGGGTCAGAGATTGTGGGGGGCATTCCAGGGAGAGCAAAGCAACGTCGCGTCAACTTTCTCTTTCTATCTCTTTGGTAATTTGGGGGGAGAGGGAGGTAAGTGTTTTAGTGTGTTGCACACAAGATAACAAATAGAAAGGCAATAATTAGAGATGGGACCAGATTGCAGGGCGTGGGAGAGGATGAACATGACCTTGTCGGTGGTTTTCCAGAGCAACCTCTTAATCTCATCACCCCTCTCTCAGCTTTCTCTCCTCTCCAACACAAGCAACCAAGCTGTTCCTCTTGTTGGATTCTAGATGGCTGTTGGGAAACAAAACCCTTCTTTAAACCCTTAAAAACCTTCCCATCTCTCTCGGTAAACTTTGATTTCTGCATTAATGAAAGCCTGTTTGTGAGATGTTTAGGCTTTGATGTGTTTATGGTGTTGCACTTACAGCTCTCTCTCTCTCTCTACAGTATATATTAGTGAGGTAAGGGAGTAGTATAGTAGGGCCCCATTTTATGTTTTCATCTCCTGTTTGAGTTTTGAGAGGTTTTTTTTTTTTTTTTTTTTTTTGTGCCTTTTTTATTTGGAGCGAAGGGCTTAATTTCTTCCAGGTCATCTCTCCTTCTCTCTACCTAATGCTTGATTACTTGCTTAGTTGCTTACGTCTTGGGAAAGGGTTGAAATTAGCGAAATGGGTTGGTGGGTTTAGCATCCACAAGGTCAGTATCTGGGAAAAAGGAAGGAGGTTTTAGTTTGGCTAGTTGATTATCTGTTTGATTAGCTTCTTTTCGATTAGATGAAATGAATTAGGGTGGGTAGAATCATGGAAGGTTCTATGGGTTGAGAGAGATGCATGAAGATGATGGTATAGAAGGTAACCTTTAAAACGAAAGGCTTAGATCCAGGTTTACTGTAGATTTAATGGAATTCAGTGGCCAAGATAAAGACACAATTAGGATGCCAAGCTCTTTGGTTTATATTCCTCCCATTCGAGAATCCTCCTCCAAGCTCTCCTCCCCAACAATTTTTTCAACAGCAGGAGAAAGAAGAAGAGATGAAACGGGTAATGGAACTCCAATCCTCAGCAGATCTCAAACCCTAGATCATCATCATCAACAACAACAACAACAACAACAACCAGGTCCACCACCACACGAAAAAGGACGAGATCCAGACCAAGACCCAGATCCAGTTCCAGTCTCAATTGCTATTGCAGGTGCACCAGTTGCACCAATTGTCGGTGGGTCGAACTCAAGGACACCAACAAGAAGAACAACCACCAAAACCGCTATCTCTACTCGCTATCGAGAATGCCTCAAGAACCACGCGGCAAGCATCGGTGGGCACGTCGTCGACGGGTGCGGCGAGTTCATGCCGAGCGGCGAAGAAGGAACCCCAGAAGCCTTAAAATGTGCTGCATGCGAATGCCACCGGAATTTTCACCGGAAAGAGATCGACGGAGAGCCCCAATCAGGCACAAATTGTTATTACTACTACAACCCTAACAGCAAGAACAACAGTAGAAGAAGTACAATCCCTCAGCTTCCTCCACAGCTACCAGCTCCTCCACTTCAGCACCATCAGAAGTTCCCGTTAGGGTTACCGACTAGCCCATCAGCTGGGCCGTTCCAACCCATGATGATGGCTTTTGGTGGTGGCGGAGCAACCGAGTCATCTAGCGAGGACATCAATGTGTTCAACTCCAGCGCCGGAGGAGTTCCACCCCATCAGCCGCCATTGGCTCTATCAAAGAAGCGGTTCAGGACGAAATTCAGTCAGGATCAGAAAGGGAAGATGATGGAGTTTGCGGAGAAAGTGGGATGGAGGATTCAGAAGCAAGACGAACCTCTAGTACTGCAGTTTTGTGCTGAGGTAGGTGTCAAGAAACAGGTTTTTAAGGTTTGGATGCACAACAACAAGCATTCTATGAAAAATAAGCCATTGTAGGACAATTGGAATGATGTTTTAGGATTATTACACGAGGAGTAGATAGATATGAATAGATAGGTTAGGTAGAATGGGAGATGGATCATTAGAATCTTGAATGAAAACCCATACTGAGAAAGCTATCTAATTGTTGTTGGTTTGGGGATTTTCTAAGTCTCTCAGCATTGCTATTAACATCAACTTGTATTATTTTCTGTTGAAGCATTTTGGGATCTTTCCTCTTCTTTCTTCCTTCTCTACCTCAAATCTCTATCATGAACCAAAAAAAAATTGAGGAAACCCCATATTTTCCTTTCTTTGTTCTTGTGGATCTTTAATGGGGATGGTCCCATGTTTGTGTCTGTTGAATGAATTCTAGCCACATCACATTCTCAGGTAGGTAGTTTTAAAGAACTCAAAACCCTAAAACACACCCTCATTCATGTCTCTCTCAAGATTTTCCTTTCTTTCTTTTGAACTTTGTGAGTAATGCTAAGTTGGTAATGGCAAGTAATGGAAATGCAAGCAAATTAAGCCGACTGTGGGGGAGCTGTCGTGGTCTTGCTTCCTTAAGTAAGGGGATTCTGAGTTAGTAGACAGACATACTTTTCTGTAAATGAGGAAGAGTTGGGCACATAGCAAACAGCATGTAGTCGAACCACATGGGATCTAAGATATCTCTGTCTCAAATCTGGTTACATTTAAATGAGAACCCTTTGTTTGCTTATATATGTTATTCTAATTATAGAGATAGGAGTGCCTTTTTTAGTTCATTTACCAAAGAACGTTGCAATGCATGAGGCAATATTCTACCATGAGAACTTAGCCTTATGTACCTTCTCATCAAGCTCAAAATTATATTCAAATGCTAATATATTGATATAGAGTCTACTCTATGCTAGTTGTAAATTCATTGACTACTTCTTCTACTCCTTGGTCTACTTGGTATTAGAGGAAACTTATTGCTCCTTCTCAATTCAGTTGTACTATTCATCATATTTACAGGGAATCAAATACACTTGCAGATTGGTTTGCTAATAATGCTTGTTTGACTCAAAGTTGGGGTTCATTTAGTTCTATAATGGATATTCTCATAATGCTTGTTTGACTCAAAGTTCGGGTTCATGTAGTTTTATAATGGATATTCCCAAACCTGTTAAAGTTCTAACTTCTAAGGTTGGATTTTGCGGGAATAAGTAATATTCATATTATGTAATTGGTTCTTTGATTCAGGCGTCCCTTGTACCTCCCATCATTCTATCTAATAACCAGGTAGGGGCCTGCCAACCCCCCAGTAATAATCAATCTTGTCCTACATCAAGTTGATCAGATTATCTTCATTTTTTACGAGAAAATGAGTAATTTTAAACTTGGACGCTAATCTTTTGTTGTTTGGAAGCAGGTTACAGGCAAGTGAGAACTCTTACCTTGGTTGTTTTGTTTATCCAGTTCCAACAACCCTTTAGAGTTTAGAGTTCATTTTTGGCTTCAAAACAACTTTCCTCATCCGAATCCAAGTAGCTTGCGAATCTCTTGATCCTGTTCATCGCTTCTTGAACTCTGGTATCGATGGCCATAAGCTCAACCATGGAAATACGTATAATTCGTCAATGTTGAAAATGTCACAGTAGGTTGAGGACATGATCATGGCCAATAGGAAAATCCCAGTCCACGCCAAGTGAGAATCTTCTCCTCGATTGGACCTAATTGAAAAATCCCAATTAACAAGACCTTCTATGCATTCTGAAACCCCTTCACCAAGGCATGGCATCTCGATTACATACCAAACATAATCTTGTGAACAACCTGTCTAGACGTTTTTCACCCCAAGTTGAAAAAATCTTTGCTCCTATAGTCTCAGATTCTTTAAAAGCAAGCTCATATGCTTATATGCAAATAAGAAAAATCAGCTTCTTGGCTTTCATTATGAGGACACATAACTTAGAACACAATTTTGACTCTTGGAGATGCCTAATTCTAACAATGGATTTCTTTCATAGTTAATCGATGAATTGTGGTTGCACTTGACACGATTCGATATTCTAAATACGATGATCAGGAGTCAAAATATCAATAAGGCTCTTTCATATGGTAATGGAAAATGATCTACCAAGAAAGTGGTATAAGCATATCCAGTATTGAAGACAACGAGAAGAGGTTATCATGGAAATCCAAAAAGAGGAATTTTTAAAAATGTAAGATGATCTACCATGAAGATGGTATGAGCGTATCATATTCCAACAACAAAGAGAAGAGGTTCAGAAAGAGGATTTTGTTTGATAAATTCAGAAAGAGTATTTTGTTTGATATGCATATAACTAAACAACAAACGGGAAAGAACTTGGATCAATCAAATACAAAACGGTAATTCTTGGAGTTTTTTATACAATTCTATTTGATGCATGATTCCATTATTTTGGAGTTATTTTCTAGGATTAGAATTTGACAAAAAAATCAATTGGTTTGGATTTGGGTAGAGGTTTACGAACTTATAAATAGGCCTAGGGCATAGGCTTATTGTATGGTTAAGGATATGCAAGTGAATGGGGGCACCCAAGGATACTGGGTTGTTCTAAGGAAGAGTCCACATAATTTTCAAGAAGATTTGGTGGCTCTCAGATAGAAGAGTTGTTGCTCTTGGGAGATTGGGTGACTCTGAGAAAGGAGCGGTGACTAGGATTACAGTTAATTTGGCATCACTCCAAAGAACAATTTTCTATTTACTGGGAATAGAAACTCTTTAAGATTTTATTTCAAAGAATAGAGAATTGTTCTTGGGAGTGATGCCAAACGGGCCCTTAGTGGCTCTCAATAAAGAGTGGACTCTCTATGTGTGAGATCAGAAATTTTTGTATCATTTCATTTCTACCTAATGAAAGTTCTCATTTGTCTTCACCCAAGGGATTAGTAATCCCTATTGTGATCAGTGAACTGGGTTTGTCTTGTGTTGTGTTTATGTTCTTTCTTTCTTCCTTTATTTTTAAGTTTTTGACATTGCCATCGATCCCATGACTGTGGTTAGGGGTGTCAATGGGTTGGGTTGGCCCGTGGCTGGCCTGATTATTAGTTGGGATGGGCTTAGAGTCAAAAGCCTATGGCCCATTTTGGTACGCTCCTAACCGGCTTGGCCGACTAATTCAGCCTCATTAGCTCATCTATTTCATAAAATTTTACACATGATGATATTTTAGGCATGATATTTTTGGCAGACTGGCTTGTCTGATTAGACCCAATTAATTATGTGGGTTGGCCCGGCCTGACATGTTTTTTAATAGGGCAAGTCGGACTCGGGCTGTCCCAAACCTAGCTTGTTTACATCCTAACTGTGTTTTCGCACAACAATGATGATATCGAAAATGAAGACCTTAGTGTGGTGACCATGGCCGCTCTCGAACTTTTGGAAAAAGAATTATAGTTTAATAAGGCATAGCCATGAAGCATGGGACTTCTGAAAAAATATAAAGAACATAGCCATGGGGCATGGGGAGCAGCTGCCCCTTGAATTTCTGGAAAAAAAATCTTTAATTTAATACTATGTTGTTTATTATTTAACAAGACATAGCCATAGGGAAAATGAGTAGTTGTCCCCTAAACTTACAAAAAGATTATACTATATTAGTTAATGATTTAATAGGGCATAGTCATAGGGAAGGGGGCAAATGATCCTCAACTTTTGAAAATTATTATTTAATCATTTAACATGACATAGTCATGGGGCAGGCCTCGGATTGTCTCTGGCGAAGCCAGAAACCCCTCTCGGGGTTCCATACATTGTGCAACAATTGGCGTAAAAATGGGGAGAAGTCATTTTATTTTCTCCCCATGATTTCGACTTCTCCCCATTTGATATCTCTTCCCCTTATTCTCACACTTATCGCCACATGTCTTATTATGTGTGGGGAAGTCAAAATAATGAGCCCCATGATTTTTACTTCTCCACCACGTGTCCCCTATTCTGTGGAACCCCGAGACAAGCCCTTTCTGGTTAGAGACAATCCAAAGCCCATGGGGCAAGGGAACAACTGCCAAGTAAACAAGAAGAAACAATAGGGAATCTCTGCCTTTCTCTCAATAGCTAAATCTTTGTCTCTTCTCTCTCTCTCTCTCGATCTCATTGCCTCTTCAAGAAGCCAAACCTTCAGAACTGAGAATTAACCAACGGGGATTGGTGTGCCGGCCAAGATGACGCCTTAGGAAACAGAGATCTTGAGTTCGATTCCCTTACCCTATTGGCCACCCTCAAGGATTTATCCTTACTTACCTAGTACATGCGGTAGAGGGGTTTGCATGTGCTTGGGGGATTAGTTAGGTGCTCTAAGAGGCCCGGACACCCTCGTCGCAAAATGAAAAAGAAAAAGAAAAAATAAATTGAGCATTCATCTTCTTCTAGAAGTCTAGTTTCCTCACAGCTTCTAATCTTTCCTCTTCAGCCTCCACGAATGCCCAAGTCCACGTATTTTACAAGCAATCCTCAACCTCCGATTCATCATCAGATTCTCCAACTACACATATGAGCGACAACGAGTTTCACTTTGGTTCTTTGCTTCTTCAAAAAAGACTATTGAGCTATAAGGGGCAAGTTGATAACTGGTTCCAGTTGGTGATGGGGGAGAGACCGCCAGCACCCACTCCCAAGGGGAAGCAAATCATCTGTGCTCTTCCTTGGAAGCAAATCATCTGTGCTCTTCCTTGGAAGCAAATCATCTGTGCTCTTCCTTGGGTTCTTCCCTGAGGCCATGAGGGTTTAAAGGTCAGGATCAGATCACATGTACAAATTTAATAGTTTTACAAGAAATCTTGGCCTTCAAACACTCTAGACACAGACAATTTGGTTCCCTCCCAAGGTGACACATCGACATTTAGACACAATCAATGCGTTGATTAATATGCACACTTTGGTTGGTGTGCAAATGTTGACGTGGCACCTTGGGAGTGGGTGCTGGCGGTCTCTTCGCCAGCACCAACTGGAGAAGATCTTGTGTGAACTTAAAAATGAAGGAGATATCCAGATATTTGGAGTGTCCCCTAACCTTAATGGTCCATAGACTCCATAGTTTTTACAGAGGTGATTCGGTGTTTTTGGTGTTGATCCTTCTTCAAGTCTCTCTATCACAGGATTAAGAGCCTTATTCCAATCTACCTCAAAAATTATGAGCTTGGTTCTTGCTATTATTGTTGTTTTTGTCAAATGGTTCTTATTAATAGAAGTCATTTTTAAAAAATATAATTCAAAGAATTTTCTGTTACAGAAAGGATTCCAAATCTCTACAGTTATGTTTCGTCCATTAAGTTCGGTTACGATTAGAGTTTAACTACAACTAGGAGCTCTGAACCATAACAATAATAAGCTGCAAAGGGGGTTTTGCAACACAGGGTTTCAAAAGCACCTTCACAATGCCACATCAGAAAAAGGGCCGGCTTGTTCAACTCCGAGTTGTTTGTTAACCTGACATGGTGATGCAGCAAGCGCTAGAGAATGATTTTGATCACGCCAATCATACAATCTTCCACTAAATCTGTTGATTTTGCTCAAGAAAATTACTAGAAATAATGGGCATCCACTGTCTTGTTGATTCGCAGGAATACCAAGAACAATAGGAAAAAAAGAGCTCTATGCAATTTTATTAAAAAACGAATTGTCTTTGCCATGTGGCTTACAACTCTATAAATATGATGTTAAATTAAGCAAAAAAAGAATATTACTAAAAATAGCAAAAAGTGAACTAACAACAAAAATTACTAATACCATGTGCGATTAGTAACTTCTATAACTAACTAAAACAAAAGTTAAAAAAAATAATAGTAAAATTATTGTTTTTTAGGCCTAAACAAGTGAATCTGGCCCAAAAATAAAAAATTCAAGGCAAAAGCATGGATTTTGAAGATCTCGACGTTTCCAATCAGTTATATAAATTTCACGCGATTTCGACTCCAAGGCTCATGATTTCTACTTAAGATGTTTTTGTCTTTCGTCCCATGATTTCTACTAAGAGTTTTTATGTTTTTCCATTGGATTATTGACAATCCAATAATTCTATAAAATTATTTGCCACTTGCTGTGCATCACATGATGGGGCCCACCTGAGCTGACCATATGTAACCGTAGAGAATCCCACTCGAAATGAAAAGACTTGATAAGCATAGTGGCACTCTTTTATGCGATCTCCCACAAAAGTGTAAAGAACACAGAAAAATTCGTGGGGCCACGTTGAGGTGACAATTTTGTCTTCTTTCTCCTTTTTGGAGAGTGCAGTTAGCACTCCCCCAAGAGGCATTATATGCTGTGAAATGTTTGCTCAAACGGCACACTTCAAAACCCTCGGGGATGTAGCCTAGTCGTCGAAGGACGCAACCTCTCGAGATCGAATCTGAGCTGCTCTCCATATCGATATGGATGTATGAATTGGGGGGTTTAAGTAACGTTTACAAAAAAAATATTAACGGATTTTCAAGTTTTTGTTGTGGTGGCGTCGTACTTTTCTTACTTGTGGAATGCTAGCCCTACTCTTAATCAACCCATATTCTCACTCTCTACCAATCACTTATCCCCTTTTTTTTTATTATTTTTTATTTTTTATTTTTTTATTTTTATGAGAGAGCTTTAATCATTGCGTAATTGACATATGGTTGATAAAGGGTGAGAGTAAAGGTTGAAGAGAGTAGGGCTAGCACTCCTCTTCTTTCTTTTACAGCCAATGTAAACATAAACTCTTTATTTACTTGGACTTTGCTACTCAAACCCCATTAGGGCCGACCTGAAATCCCATGCTCTTAGAGCACTGTCTCAGTGGTCTCAGCCCTAAGGGGGTCCAAAGCTTTATCCTCTTTACTTTTAGAGCAAGTATTTTTTGGAGCAAGTATAAACCATAGTTTCCTTTGTGTTTTTTTTTGGTAAACTCAATCATACCACAAGGCAATGACTGAAAGCAAATACAAGGGAATATTCGCACCACCCAAGCAAACTCACACACACCACATGCAAACTAACACACACACACCACACACATGCAGCCCATGTAAGCTTCACCCTAGAGCTCCTCAAAACGGGTACCAACCGTTTGAGGCGCCAAGGAATTTATATGGGACAACATGCTCGGGTAGGTACCCGATGTTGAAAATTTCGTGCTACCCCAATTTTTTTATTTTTTATTATATTATTTTTTTACAAACTCTAACTTCGAAGCAACACCTTTGCTACCCTTCAACAAGTTAAAAAACAAAATAAGGAAACTATATAAGTTCCTTGCCCCCCCCCTTTTTTTTTTTTTGGATTGGCCAAAGGTTTGTGGTTAGGGGGTTAGCAGGGTTAACACTCATGGTGGGCGGCAAAAGCCACACCAAGGCTCAAACACGAGTCACACCTCCCCAAAAGGGAGATACACTATCACTGGGACAAACCCACCCCTGCCCACCCCTGCTGTATGGATTGTAACAACAATAATAAAGTTGCAGGGGAAACGTTGTGAAAGGTACGTAGCTACAAAAAGGCCCATAACCCTAACCCGTATCACATTTTTAGGTGTTCGATAACATTTTAGATGGGGAAACTGTAAACCATCTATTTCTCGATTGTCCTTTCTCTCGGGCTGTTTGGTTTGGGTCCCAACTATCCCTTCACCTGCCAACTTCAAATACTTCTCATTTTCATGAATGGTGGAACCATTGGGTCAAGCATCCAGCCTTTGCAAAGGATAATTTTTATCTGGGAACTAGTATCTCCACCATGTTATGGTCCATTTGGAAAACTAGAAATGCTGCTCTCTTTGAAGGCCTCGTGCCCGATCCTTCTGTCACAATCAATCACGCAGAGACCTTGATACGGGATCTTTACGATCTGGTCGATCAGTTGTGATCCCTCCTCATCCTCTAGCCACATCAGAGATAAGTGGCATCCACCTTTTAGTGGTTGGATCAAGCTCAATGTGGATGGCGCGGCCTTGAGCAGCAGTATTGCAGCAGGCGTGGGCTTAGTTGCTCGTAATCATCTCGGTGAGATTATTTGTGGCCTGAGCAAGGCTCTCCTAGGCAGTTTTGCTAGGCGAGCTGAGGCTGAAGCCATTAGGGAAGGTGTTTCTCTGGCCATTTCTAAAGGATGGCGCAATACCATAGTGGAATCAGAATCCAAAGAAATAGTTGAGTATCTATCTGGGCAGGTCCAGCAAATCCATGCTGAGATATACCCCATCCTCGAGGATATTTCCTATCTTCTTCGATCGAGTGGCTTGATCAGTTTCACATATGTAAACCGACTAGCTAACACTCTTGCTCATGACTTCGCACAACAAGCTCTGAACATCAGTTTGCGTAGGCCCTTACTCCTCAGGGACCTCACCCAAGCCAGATCGATCTGATTCCAGCTCTTCAGTTATAGACTTCCCTTTTCAATCTTTACATCAATGAAAGTTATCATCTCTTACCAAAAAAAAACCTAAGCAAGGAGTATTAATCCTAGGGCACTAATGCTAAGTTGTAACAAGGGAGAGGTGCTTTAGGGTTAGGTTTAGGATTAAGGTTTGAAACCTAACCCTAATCTTAATCCTAAAACACACTAGCATTAACCCTAGGGGATTAATGCTAATATTGATCTTCGATTCCAAGTGTGAGAACATGGATAGCATTTGGTGTTTGAGGGATATCACCACGTGCCGGGGTGGTGTTCTTAATAAGATGACTCTATGATTAAACAAAAAAGAGACCTATGAAAAGTAGCACTCGAGATTTGAAAACTGTTGTAGTTCTTTGTTGAATTTATCTAAGGACTAGTTGGTTGAGCACATGCAAGCTTATTGATTAATTGGGATTTTACTATATCAAATTATTGTTACGGTACGTGTGGAGAATAAAAAAATTATGAGAGTATTTTGGTATCAAACAAATTCAGTATGGGTATTTTGGTATCAAATTTTTGTTATGGAACTTGTTGGGAATAAAAATAAATCATGAAGAGTATTTTAGATATCAAATTGGGAATAATAATATAATGAGGAGTATTTTGGATATCAAATTCTTGAGATTAAAAAAATCATGAGGGTGTTTTTGGATACCAAATTCTTCTTACGGGAAATGTTGGGACTAAAAAAATCATGCGGGGTATTTTCAATATCAAGTTCTTGCTAAGGACATGTTGGGAATAAACAAATCATGAGGGAAATTTTTGGTATCAAAATCTTGTTAGGGGATGTGTTTGGAATAAAAATAATCATGAGGGGTATTTTTGGCATCAAAAATCTTGTTAGGGGAGACATGTTTGGGATAAAATAATCATGAGGGATATTTTCGGTATTCAACTATTCGTGATTAAGATGAAAAAACTAAATTTTAGTAAGGATATTTTGGGAAGATAAAGTGTTGGTTGACACCAACTTCTCTTGCTTTTATCATATATATATATATACACCAGTGAAGGTGAACGTGCTTTGCACGAATTAATTTTTTACAAATAAAATTAAAATATATTTTTAATAAAATAATTCCATAAAATTAATAACTGTATAAATAATCTATATGTTGCAATTGTTGCTCATGTAGCTTGTCTTCAAGACAAGCTAGACTTATAGACACATAAATATTTAATCAATATTAAGAAAAACTAATAAAAGGTCTTGATTAATACTTATCTCTTAAAAAAAATTTGTTGGGAGCAAATCGTTTTTATGGGATAACTACCAAATACCGATTGCATTCTTCTGGATAGTTTTTGTGCAAACTCAACAACAAATAATATCTCTGTATGACTTAGAGATCCAATTAAGTTGGTTGGAACACAAAGATTCCCTTCGTGACTCACTAACTGGATGGTCAGGTCCAAATTTGTGTATACCGAAGACAGAAATACTTTAGTATTCACTAACATGGTAGTATCGCATTAGCTTAGTTATGTTTTTTAGTGAGGTTGTCTAAGGACTACAGTGTAATTCCACCAATGAAATCAGAGTAATCTTTCTTATTGAAGTCAAAACAAAGGTAGCTGACAGAAAATTCAAAATCAGCGTATTTAAAAAACCATCTCAGTTGTATATGAGAACATGGATAAAAACATCAAAAGCATTCCCCTCCCTTGGATAGATTCGAAGTGATGATCTGGCAACTACATTAGCATTGGAAGTTTACCTGCAAAAGAGAAGAATCATTAAACTACTCTAAATTATAATGGAAGGATAACAATATGCTTTTTATGTCTCAAAACATCTAACTACTACTGCTATTAATTAAACAAGTACAACAAGCAGTTAAAATCAGCATACTAAGAGCCATCTCAGAAGCAAATTTCATTAAAAATGATAGGTAACAGTAATAAATAAAACCATAATAATTTTTTTAAATAGAATTAATATTTTTTTCTAAAAACCAAGAATGGATGGGTGAACCCTAGGGGTCGGTGAATCTGAACCACAGTTAAGGGGTGTCAAAGGGGACACGTGGCCACCTCAAAGGGTGATAACCGGATTTGCCAAATCCGGTGACTCCTACGAAAAATGGTTTAGTTGAACAAATCATTCATTTTAGATAGTAATTATTGCATATTTTTATTCTACTTAAAATGTCATAAAATTAATGCTCAAACCACTAAAACTTAGAACACAAACAATAATGTCTAGTGATACTCACAACAAGGAGTAAATTGGAAAAGAGTTGCACCAAGAAACCGAGATGAGGTAGCAATCAACCAAGATGAGGTAAAAATCAACTGCAAACATATAGCTAGAATCAGTAATAAAGAAATTTTCAAATCTACGTAGAAGATGCCATTATGATAACAAACTGCAACTCTATGAGCAGATGTGAAGGTAAAGTGGGTAGTGAACTCATCACAAATAAAAATTGAAGGAGACCAAGAAATAATGAAAATTTTGGCTAAACAATTACGTAGGATAACAGAAAGAAATGAAAAAAAAAATCAAGTAAGAAAATATCATAACATATTAAAAGTAAAAAGTAAAACATGTATGTGTTAAGAGATTTCACATGTATAACGGAAAATCTTGCACAAAATAGTAATGGTTAATAATTTCATCTTGGTCTCATTTAATAACAAAATTTATAAGCCACTAATATGATGGATATTTTAATAAATAATAATAATAGCTTATAAACTTTTGAAACTCTTATAAGCCATAATAAATCATACCAAATCTCTCCATGCACTTTAAACACTTGTGTCTAAAAGCGAAGCACCCCCCTTAAATCGTATTGGCATAAGTAGCCCTGTGAATTGAGTCTCAACATATGGGCAGAAAGTTTATTGCATACCTTGATTCCTTTGATCCTGAGCACCACTTTTTTTTTAATTATTGAAAACAATTTATTTCCATTGCTGGGAATTACTCTTAGATAAATATGTTTGAACAAAAAAAAAATAGTGATCAATAACCAATAAAATCGATAGAAAAAATAACAAAGAAAGAAAGAGAACAACCATATCTATGTATGTGCCTGATTGACCAATTCTAATCAAAAACCCCCTTAAGCAAATCAAGAGCGAAACCAGAACCAATCTATATATGTATAAAAAGCAAATATTAGATCGAAATCCTGAAATAAAAACAACAATGATTGTCAAAACAATTCTATATGATAATTTTATACAATCATGACCATTTAACAATCAGAATAATCTTCGTTGTTGTAAATTGTAATCCATGTATATCTTTTAAATGCTGTAATTTATATTAAAGGGATAGGCGAGACACACATCAGATTCTGTATATGATAGTATGGTAGAAGATAAACTCAAAAGTATATAATAGATACACATCCATCCTATGCCATATACATGGCCCACCAACTCTGTAATCCAGATAAACAATATAGACCGCCACTTCAATGGTCATAGCCTGGACTGCCTGCGTGCTACAACTTCATATCCTATGGAATAAAGAATATGATGACCCATTAAGAAAGTAAATATATTGAGTGGTGCACCACATATAAAGAGGAGATGTGGCCAACAGATCTTCTCCTTGAATCCCATTTAAGCTAAAAGAAAAAAGAGGAGATGAAGAAAGATAAGAAAGTCGATGGAAAAGAATCATCTAATAAAGAGTCTTGTGGAGAAGGAGTTCTTGTGGAAATGAGAGTGCTCTACGTGAGCTAGAGAAAGAGTTCTTCCCAAGATGGGAATGCTCTAAGTTTCCTTTAAAAAGTTTTTTTTTTTTTTTTTTTTGCACTTATTAAACTTAGGTTATTTTATAAGTTATTAATATAAAATAAGGGTATTTATGTCCAAGTAAAGTTTAGGTTACTCCTTGTACTTTTATTAGTAGAATGATATATATATATATATATGGTAAGGTAATAGATTTGATTAGCCAAAAAAAACAAGCCACTTAGAGCCTGTAAATTGATAAGGAACTTTTTTTTTAATTGTTTGATCCTTTTGCAGCGTCACCACGATAGTATCTGATCGGTATCCCTAAATTCATCAGCTCATGCATTCAAGTGTGAGATATGTTCATGACAGGGTTTACTGTTAGAAAATTTACGTGACAATTCATGAATCTGAGAACATTTTAGCTTGCCTGATATTACTAAAATTGACAAAGAAAAATAACCACCTTAGCTAATTGATAATAGAAACTATTACTCGTTCTTCGGCAGATGTTTCAGATTACGTGAAACAACGATTGAAAGTTGATGATTAGATGAAACAATGATTGTAACATCAACCAACCATGGCGTCATTACTCATTAGCATGGCAAGATGAAAATTAACCCTAAGTAGAAATTTATTAAACTAATATAGAAGTACATTATTACAGAACAATTCCATACTGGCTAATGAAGGAGCTCAACAAAATTTACATTCCCAAAGGAACTAATCCTACTGGCCCTGTCTCCATATTACAGAAGTCCTTAATGAGGTATTACTTAATTCATACCTCGCTAAATTATTGAACCAAGAAACCAAAACTTGAGGTTAAATTAGTGCAATATCTGAATCTGAGGCCGCTTTATTATCCTTCGCTGCTGCAACCTGTTCTCCATCTTAGAACTAATGGCCTTGCGAATAACACCATCTCATACCCATTAAACCAAAAAACAAAAAACAAAAAGCAAAAATGATAAATGGAGGTGGTTGCAGGAGTGACGATTTAAGTCAATTTCTCTTTAGCCCACTCAGCCCACGATCCTGTCTTGTCCTTAACATCGTCGACGGCATTCCCTGCCGACTCCGAAAAAGTTCCGGCTTTATCTTTCATTCCTGAAGCAGCCTGGCTAATTGGCTCCTTCATATCATCAAACGAGATGTCCGAATAAACGGAACCGATCAACAATGCCAATGCTAACATGATTACCAGAAGATATGTATTCTTCGCCATCTCTTCTTCTATCTCCTCTTTCCTAAGAGAATTATTGATTGCAATATGAAAATTAAAATTAAAATGGCCGTTTACTTGTAGGAATAGAGGGAGGTTTTAGTGGCGAATTGTGGGGTCTGATCATAGAAAGCCTGAAATGACGAGCGTTAGACGGGTCAGTGATAGACAAATTCTTGGGCCGTTTCTCTTGCAGGAATTCCTGATTATTTCAACACTTCTCATTTTCCTTGTTTTGGTAACAAGAACGAGATATACGAGGGTTCGTTTTTGTTGACTTTTCAATAATTCAAAACATGCAGAGTGTCCATATTGCGGAGGCCTTCGCATAGTGTCTAATAATTAGGGCTGTCAATCCCGTGCGCGCCCAGGGGGCGGTGGTCATAGAGAAAATCTGTCGCCATTAACCATAGTACCATACCATGGGAGTAGGGCTGTCAAAGGGCAGGGTAGGTGCAGGGGTTAGCCGGTTGGCCCTAGCAAGGGTAGTGCCACATGGCTGAAAAAAATAGATAATTCAATTGAACTTATTTAAAATAACATGAAATAAATATAGAAGTATAAGTGAAACAAGTATAATAATAAAACTATATAAAATAGAATCTATCTATAATCACAAGAGGTGTGCTAGACCCAATGGCATTTACTCCAAATTTCTGCGGAGAGGCAAGATGGGCCTAACCCTCGGAGAACTTTTATTATTTTAATAGTTTAAAAGCAAAAGTCAAAAACTGTTTGCCATTTGTTTGCCCCAGTTGTGTCTTTGGAAGATATGCGAGATATGCGACTCGGGCTAGCAAAATCCTAATCACAATGTTAGGGAATAATCAGTGTTAGGATAAGTGAATCAACCAAACAAGGCCTTAATTAAGGTAATTGTTTCAAGGGATTAGGATTTTAAGGAGTCAGAGTTAGGATAGGACTGTCAAAGGACAAAATTAGGGCCCCTTACTTATAAGAGCAAGACTTAAATCCTATCCTAGCCCTTCAAGGGCCGAGATTGACTATGCCCTAACCCACCTTGTCAAAGGTTTTTTGTATAAAATTTTTTTTTTTTTTTTTAAATGACCATCATGGGAGGGAATGTGATAGATTTGGGCTAGGACTTGAAAACATGCAGTGCATCAATTTCAAATTTTAACAAACAAACCCACTCCGAAACAATCACAATTCCAATCATCATCATCAATGCCTTATCCCAAAATACGGGTCAGCAATATTCATTATTCCGCTTTATTGAAGGTGAATAGGTTATAAGCAAGGTCAGCAAGCACATAACTCCACTTAAAATGAGCTCTTCAGAGGCAATTAAATCATTTGAACTGGCATTTTGTCCCTGAAAACTTGAGTACAGATGCTCTTTATTAAAACTCGAAAGCAGATTACTAAGCATGAAACAAGAATGCCCATCTGTAAATGCCTCTGAAGCCTCGAATTCCCAAGCCTTTTGTGCCAAATCTTCCATTAGTCAGTCCCTTTTTCAAATTGTGCCAAAGTATTCCCCTTATACGATCGAATTATAAGGACACATAACGGTAATAATATTGAAAACAAAACATCGTTCACTTCCCTTCCAAATTATTGTTCCCATGTGCAGGCCCAAAATAGCATGAAGGATAAATGGTGTGTAAGCAATTAAGATGCTTGGTAATTAATGGAGAAACTTCATTTCTTGTTCAACTAAAAATATGAATAACATTGGACAATTGTAACTAAGATTAAAAAGAGGGTTATTTCGTACTGTAACAAAAGAAATCTGAGCTCAACCAGCAATAAGAATTGCGTAATTAACAGAAAAGATAGGAAAATGAAGTTCCTCCTATATTGTTGAATAACACTAAAATCAGTCAGTTATCCAAGAATGAAGTACAAATTTACAAAGAAAACATCAACTGTGAAATATCAAGTTATAGTAGCGAGTCCCCAACTCTCATTTCAAGCTGACAACAGCTGCAATATTAGGTCTAATGGGACATTGATTACTGATGCGGCACTTGGATGAAGGCATCAAGCCATCTTTACTAGAAAATGTATAACGACTCTCAAGAGTGTTACACTGCATTAGCAATGGATGAGGATGATATGGACAAAGAAATGTGAGAACAAAGAATCTAACCACCCACAAGCTTATAATTGACAACTAGCTGTTTGTTGTTCTCCCCTCTTTACTCTGCCACTGTGTCAGATGACTGTTGACCTCCAAAACTTCCTGTTTTGAATCTACTACTACTATGGGCCTCTGAGGCTTTAATTCATTGAGTAAATTTTACAGATTGATGTGAAAGAAATACTTAAATAAGATTTGAATCTTCATGTACTCAAATCGAAAGATGGACCATAAAAAAAGGAGAAAAACAAGTGACCTGTCATATAGTAATGTCTTAAAGAAATGCATATATTCACACTTAGAAGGATCTACAGGAACAGAAAGGCTAAGTGGTAAAGTACAAGTTTTTCCAATCATTGTTTAAAAAAAGGCCAAAATTGATATGTATCGGTTTCGGGAGAACCTGTTACCCGATACCTAACCTTTACAGTTTTTTAAAGAAAAAATAACTCGGCCGAAACCGTTACATGATAGCCCGAGTCCTACAATACTTAACGGTTTCGGCATAGGACTCATTCGACATTTTCATATAAGAGGTTATATAAACACCTCAAAACACTCCTCTTTCATTTTTTTTCTTCCTGTCTACCCATTCTAAGCCCTAATTCTATGTGACTTTCGCAATATGTTTCTACTTTCAACTCATCTACTGCGTTATTCCTTCTTGTTATATTTTCTACTTAATATTGACCTTAGAAGAATGTTGTTACCCATCTTCTACCTTATTTTTATTTTATTAATTTATTGTGATGTTTTTAGAATTTTTTCAAAATAAATATAAAAAACGGCCGAAACCGATACGTATTGGCAATATGTAGGGATTTCGGTGGGACCCGATACGGTCCCTAAAACTGAGTTTTTAATCCTGGCTTCCAATGGAGTCAACTAGATATCTCCTTGCTCCATGGTGCTATTAATTTGAACCAACAAATAAAGGGGTCATTTCCCTGTAAAGAGTTCATGAGATTCAAAATCTCCTTAGCTGTTGAAAAAACCATGAAGTCAAATTCTTTCTCATTCACTAGTTTATACGCCACAACAAGACCGGAGAAGGACTAGCTGTTGATTTATCACCCAAAATTTCAACTTTCCTCCCTAAACAACCAAACAAACTAAGCCAACTGGAGAACGATCAATCCAATGGGAAATTTCAACTTGCCTCCCTAAACTACCAAATAAACTGGAGAACGATCAATCCAATGTGCTTGATCATAACTCTCTATTCTCACCAATGTATGAGATAACATCTAGAATGAGACAGATAACAAAAACCTTTATCAGGAATCACTACTTTCACCAAAGCAAAATATAATGATGTGTTCTGTCTTATTCAAATGACTGTGCTTGTTCAGAAGGGGCAATGGAGGTAGAGGCTGGCAATAAAAGTTAAAGGGAGTTTTCAAAACAAGAAAACAACTGAGACACCTCTTCTTGAGATCCTGAATTTGCATATTAAAAACTTACTCAGATTTATTGGTTGAAAAAGAGAGGCCTGCTTTTTCAGGTCTTAGACAAAAAAAACTTTAAATTCAACTCAATCTCAAATATTCAACAATCCCAAATATTCACCAAAGCCTTTCGGGATCAGCACTTATTAGGTGTCTAACCCAACTTGTTGAGGGTTCAAGTGCACCAGTGATGAAACCAACAATCCAGCTTTACAAAGCACGACCTATAGAAAGTTTGATTTCATGGAGGAAAAAGATTCGAGCTATTATTCCTCTACTCACTTTTTTTTGCGATTCAAGTTATATGTTAATGAAACCTTGGATGGCTTATCCCATATAGAGAAGAGGAGAAGAAGGAAATGACGTGGCATGAAGGCAAACCCTGGGTGCAATTGATCAATTAGTTTGCACTAATCACCTTCATATAGGAGTATCCAAACAAAAGCTAAGCTACTATGACTTTACTAATACAATATTTAATCTAGCCAAACACCTGAAAAACAACGATGCAAAATGGCAAAGAAAAATATATCCTAAAAGCATAAAAAGTTGCAATCCAAAGAAGAATAGCTGAGAGGAAGAAGAAAGAGGACGGGAAGCAGGAAATGAATATTGTAAATACAAAAATTCGAGTATATCGAATACTCAATATTCGATATTAAACATCACCCGTTGATCTGATGCTTACAGAGTTGCTTCTTTGAATGGAGGAGCAAACTTCCGCCTCAGATTGAATCTAAGTTGCTAATTCATTCATTGAGGATTAACTCTTATAAAAAGAAAAGAAAAACAGAGAGAAGAGACCATAAAAGATATAGAAACATAATGTATTACTGAATATTCGTGGTATTTTTCCCGTAGGGATAAATGCCTCTGAAGGGCAGATTTTTACCTAAATTTAAAGGAGAGAACAAAGAAAAAAGGTGTCACCTTGATCAAGTAGTAAAGCCTAGAGGTGTTCATACTCTAGGCCTGGGTTCAAATCCTTCCCTCACCGATTTCCTCCAAAGGACTAATTATGTGTGTTGAGGTCGATCCCTGATGCATGCATAGGTGTAGGACTTGGGAAGTAGGTTACCATCCCTCCAAAAAAAATGGGCTTACCTAGTAGAAATACGAAAAAAAATCTACTTCTCAAAAAAAAAAAAAAGGAACAAAGAAAGAGGTAAGCAAGGATCCTATAATAGACTTGCCTTGCATTCTCCATGCAATCTCTCTCTTTGTAAGGATTTTTTGAAGTCTCCTGAAAGCTTTGAGAGGCTTCTTTTGATTCTCTAGTGTGTGAGTCTCTTTGGAAGTTCAAAGAGTCAAAACTCCCCTTTTCAATGGACTTTCCTCTCTTTTACACAAGAGAGAGAACAACTTCCACTTCTTGTTTTGTAAGTGGGTTTGGGTCCTATTTTGTTGGGGAGGACATTTGTCTCAGTCGTTGTACACTTATGATTGTGCCTTGTATTTTGGTTGATCATCAGTTTGGATTGTACACTAGGTACAACTTCGCGAGTCCAGCTTTGTGTTGGACATTTGCCATAATTTTATAATCATACGTCTTTGTGCAGGATATGTAACTGTGTTTAATGTTAGGGTTTTTATTCTAGAAAAATATAAAGAAGAGAGATTTTGTGACCCCATTTGCTCACAGAAAATAGTGAAAGGATCTCTCGTTGGCCATAGACGTAGGCATATTGCCATTTGCCAAACCACGTAAATCTGAGTGTTAATCTTCGTTATTTTTGTACTTGCTTTCATCATTCTTTTCTACAGTACATGCCTGATGGTAGCAAGTGTGAGATTGGAGTGTACTCATATGAGAGAACACTTGGCAACATCTCAAATATTCTTCCCATTTTGGAGATAATACAGACTTAGAGAGAGGGAGAACTTTCCTCTCCGGGTCATTATACTCTCAAAGCCTAAAAGGGTTCTAAGATATCTAAAGTCTTCTCTTGGAAAAGGTCTCCTCTTCCGTAAGAGCGACACCTACGAGTTGAAGGCTACACAGGTGTAAACTGGACAGGTTAAGTTACAGACAAAAGGTTCACATCATGTTATTATACTCTTGTTGGAGGAAATCTACTCAGATGGAGAAGCAAGAAACAAACAGTTGAAGCAAGGTCAAGTACTGAAGTAGAATACAGGGCAATGACAGAGAGCATGGGAGTGACCATGGCTCAAGGTTCTAATGAAAAAAACTAGAATTGTTCAAATAGAAATGAAGTTGTACTGAGACAACAAGGTGACCATTAGTATTGCTAATCCAGTTTAGCATGATAGGACAAAACATATCAAGGTTGACAAACGTTTTATTCGAGAAAAAATAGGAATAATTAGTCTTCCATTTGTCATGACAGAAGATCAGTTGATTGACGTTTTCACAAAAGTAGTGGCATCTAATCGGCATCATGAAATCATTAGGAAGCTAGGATGTTGAACATCTATGCCCCACTTGAGGGAGTGTTGTGATCATTATAATAGGTTTAAATCTATAATCCCATAATACATGATTAGTGATGCAGGACTATGCAATGACCTAAAACCTAATGAGTTGAGATCAAGATTGAATTAACAATTATAATGAAAATTATAAATCAGCAATCTTATCACAAATAATTATCTAGAAAATTCAAGAAAGCGATTTTAGGAAAGATTCAAGGCCATGTCACAAACCTACAATAATAACCCTCAGTTATATCTGCGAGGGTTAATGGAATTCTATGATTCCACAAGCTTAGTGATTAGCTCTCAATTCAATGCAGATTTTCAACCTTATCTAGGATTTCAAAGGGTCGTATGGGATTAGAGTTTCAGGATTTTTAATTTTTAGGGTTTAGGAATTGAATATCTTAAAGTTCTGAAATTACAGGAATGTTGAATCTGGTCGGGTTAAATATGGGGCTGTAGAAGCACTATGGGAAGCCTGAGGTAGGCTGTGATTGCAGGGAAAGACTCGGGGTATGCTGTAACAGCAAGGAAAGGCCTGGTACAGGCCTGCGGTTGAAAAAAGAAAGCCTGTAGGTGGCTGTGGCAGCAAGGGGAACAGGTGTAGAAGGGGCTGTGACAGCAAAGAAAAGGTATAGGACTGTAAGAAGGCTGTAGGAAGCCTGTGGCAGCAAGGTGGAGACCTGCAGGGGCGGCAATAGTGATGTATAGTGGCTGGGAGGGCTGTGGCTATGCAAGGGCAGTAGGAAAAGGGATGTGGCAGTGAGGATTTGGGCAGGTAAGGCTAGGGTTTTCAAGAAAGAAACAGAAAATAAGGAGAAGAATAGAAAAAGATCAAAAATATACCTTAGAGCTGTAGGGAATCACTCCCATGGCATCACACCAATTTCCAATCAATGGAGAATACCCAAAAGTAGGTTTTTCTTTGTTTCTCATTCATTAACTAGAAGTTTACAGCAAAAAGGGGTTACCCTTAATTGTAAAAAGACCATAATAACTAAAACATAATAAAAAGACTATAATAGCCCAAACTAATGACATAACTAATAAAATAACCCTCCTAAATACTAATCCAGCTCATTGGGCCTTTCCTAACTAAATAGAACCTACTAAATCAGCTCATTGGGCTTTTCCTAACTAAATAGAACCTGCTAATCAGCCCATATGCAAATAGAACCTGCTAAATCTGCCCTTATGTAAATAGAACCTGCTAAATCCGCCAATATGCAAATAGAACCTGCTAAATCTGCCTATATGCACACCTTCCCAATGTGGGGCCTTCCTAATGCTCTGTGTGTGCATATGAGGTCTTCAATACCCCATGTCATCTATCCAAAGCGACATGGGGGTCTTCTTCATCTTTCTCCTTTGGTAAACCTCAAATTCCTTGGACTCATGGATGTCCGCATCAATTTGTGTATTGATGCTTTACATTCTAGTGAGGGTAGTTTTGTGACTTTTGTCCCTAACCTATTTTATTAATTAAAAGATGGGTGTACACCTCATTGGTGTCTAACACCCATTCTTTTCAAAGAACCCTAGGTACTCTCTCTTCCTTCTCCTTCTTTTCCGCTTCTATACATCTAGGATTAGATTTCTACGGACATGTTTTAGCCCACCTGTACATGAAACTCTCTTAACAATTGCAAAACTAACTAGGAATTAGTTACAAAGAACAAGGAGGGTTGTGGGTTAGAATTTGTGGAAGAAATTTAGAAGGTTTTTCTTTCCCCTTTTGGTGTATCACGGGTGTTGGGCAGAATAGACAAGTTTGCGGGGTTAGAATTACGGCATTCTTAGGAAGAAGCAAGATTTTTTTGAAAATTCTCCTTCGTGCATTGGATACTAATTGTAACGGATAAAATTCGTGTACCAGCTCAGCGTTGTGGGACGAGCTCGTTTTTGTCGTTTTGTTCACGAAAGTGACACGTGTTCACGAGTTGGGGCCACGTGCTTAAAATATAAGGGTCACACGTTGTCTGACGTACAACGATCCCGTTGTGCGCATTGCGACATCTTTGTTCTCACGAAGAACAACGTTTCCGTTGTGGTCTCGACAACGAGCTCGTTGTCTGAAGCACAACGTGAACGTTGTGCTCTTGACAACGTCGATTGCCGTTACGCGAACAACGAGTCCGTTGTCTCACTGACAACGATGTCGTGCTGTGTTTTAAGGCATCTACGTCGTAACCGAGCTTAAGTCAACAACGAGACCGGCTCGTAGGAGGAAGTGATCAGGAGGCGATCCATAATTCCGACAAGTGTGCCGAACTCGCCGAAAGCACTGTCTTGGCATTTAATGCTGGTCACTTCTGCGTACCGACCAATCCCGTCCGATTGGACTTTTTGGAGACTCTCACGTGTGATGCACCCGGTGGCAAATGTGACTAAGATGTTTGGCAATGAGTGCACAGACACGTGGTATGTACATCTATGGTCATCTATGGTCATCGATGGCCATACCAACCTTGCCCTATAAAAACCCCGTGATTTTTAGTGCACAGGGCACTTGTTCATTAACCCAGATCCGAGAAGACGTGTTCAGGGCTTTCAGTGTCTTGCGTATTTTTCAGTGATTGTTCTTGCGTTTACTATTCATCATCTTCTACCCCTACTGACTTTACCATCGGAGTACAGGTCAGGGTGCCACACCCTCCGCTCCAACCTTCTACCAGTAAACCAGAACGTGGAAGAAGCTGCTGCTGACGCGTGTCCGTCCGGTATTTTTTCCCCTCACACTAATGTTGACGGAGTTTACAGAGTTGAGAATGGTAGCTTTTGGAGGAAAGTGAGGTGTCATTCTTTACATTGGGGAACCAAAGAGAAAGGTTACTAGTAGAATATTAATGGTATATAAAGTTAAAATTTGACAAAGCACTTTAATTCAGGAGAAAGGTGGAAAAGAGCTGTCCTGGAAATGAAAAGATAAAAATTTATGTGTTTCCTAATAAGATAAAATCCAAAAATTTAATTGAACTGTGGGCTCTTTTAAAAGTCTCCTCATCTTTACAGATTTAGGTCTACAAATGCAGTTTCTTGGGAGCCAAATGAATTGGGACGTCCTTGGATTGGCTAATCCACCATGTAAGGGAGTTAAAAAAAAGGTCAATACATAGTTCTTTCTCATAGTCATCACAATGCCCATGATCTAGCTGACTCAATGACTATAGCACCATACAAAGGGAATTCCCTTTGTCAATAGTTGATTCCCCCCCGTAATAAGGTTTGCTTACTATAAAAAGAAAAGAGACTCAGCTTTAACTGTTGTAAACTTCTCATGTATAAATGCAATTATATAGTAGTGGAATAGTCTATCATTTACTTGTTTTATTGTTTCCTTTTTATCCATCCACTTGAGTTACTGTGAGTGTAATTTCTGCAATTTGGTAATGTCTCACAGATTAAAGAGCAGGGAATGGAAAAAAGAGTAGCATCTGGTAATTTTCTATCCAAAATACCTTCTCATCTTCAAAGATTGAAATTTGAAACCTTAAGTGTATAACATGGTATCAGACCACAAGCTCAAACTGTTTTTGGTGATCACACATCACGTCCCTCGACAGAAAAGGTTAGCGTAGCATCTATTCTTTTTCTGTTTCTTTGCTTTGCCTACGCATCAAGTCGTAAAGCTGTTGCCAACACTGCATGTGAAGAAAATGTTGGAGTTTCCTCTCCAAAGAATCTTCTCTTCTTCAAAGGCTGAAATCCTAAGCGAAAAACATTTTTAAAAAAATGTCCCAACCAATGTTTTAAAAATCAGGTTAACTCATTTCTCTACCAAATTAACTCAGATCATCAGAAATTCAAGCCAGCTCGGTTGGAAACTCGAAAGGATAATAACTCGGTCAAAAACTCACTTGACTCAGTCGAATCGACTTGACCAAGTCGTAGATTGGACCGATTTTTGAAGGGCATAATTAGGATTTTAACTTTATTTTAAAACCATAATAAAAATACAATAAAAAGGAAACAAAAATTCATTCCCTAATCAAATTTCATCGGAAGAAGAAAAAGGTATATTTTCTATTTTTTTGGTGGGAGGAACATTGAATAATGGATGAGAATTTAAAATCTTACCGAAATCGTTTGAATGTCATTGCCCTTATATGTGATCAAATCCCTTTCAAGACTGGGTGATCTAAAAAGCATAGATGCTCTCTAAGATTTTTTTTTCTTTTTGGGTCTCATGCTCCCTAAGATGAAAGCCTCTAGTTTGGGCAGCCTATCTACTTCTTTGTGAAAGAGAAGAGACTCTTAAAAAGTTATAAAATAACTCCTAAAAGCAACAAAGGAGAAAGGACCTTTTTTTAATTAATTTTTTTGGTCTCATGCTCTCTAAGATTAAAACCTTTGGTTTGTGCAGCCTTTGTACTTCTTTGTGAAAAAAAAGACTCTTTAAAAAGTAACTCCTAAAAGCAACAAAGGAGAAATGACTTTTTTTTATCATGTGTGTCATAGCTTGATGAGTCAATGTAAAAGACGCTTGTTGAAGGAACAAAAGGAAAAGGGGATCCTTTTCTATATAATTTGACATTATCATTATTTCTCTCTTAAAAGCAACAAAGAAAAAGTGACCCTTTGGCCTTTTCTATGTAATTTATTTATCATGTACTTCTCTCTTAAAGCAACAAAGGAAAAGAGATCCTTTTCTATGTAATTTACTTTATCTTCCTTTGTAGGATTTCAAGTATCCTATTAGGGTTAATTTAGTAACACTCGAGTCTAATTTAATTGTGGAAATGACAGATTATCAAGGCTCCGGCAGTTTCTTTGCAGGATTTCAACGCTTTTTTTTTTTTAACTAATGTGATGCATGAACTTTAATATCTTGATTTTTAATTAGTTATCATATATGCCCCTTATGTATGTACTTTGTAAAATTAGTGCATTGTTTGTAAAATATGAAATGTTAACTTGCATTTTTTTTTTTTTTAACTTCAATTTTTGTATGTTATGGCTTCATCAAAAAGAGGTGAAAACAAGCCAATAAATACTCCTGATCCATCAAGCCAATCAATGATTGAAACATCTCATTTGAAGGATGTCTGTTGGGTTCATTGCATTTGCATGGCTATCCCAACAAATAAAAAATATGTTTGTTGTAACTATTGTGGGAAAGCAATGTGGGGAGGGATTCACAGGTTGAAAACAAGACATTGCAAGGAAACCGGGAGACATTGCAAAATGCCTTAAAGTTGATCAAAGTATAGCTAAGGAGATGACAGAAACACTTATCAAGAAAAAGGATGTGAAAACTTTCAAAGTAAATAGAAAACAGAGTTAAAGGAGAATTTGAGAAAAAAAAGTATAGTGATGATGATGAAGTGGAGTAACTGTCAAGACCATGAAAGGGAAAAGAGATAGCCAAAGATTCAAATATGGTCTAGTTGAAGTTACCAATTGCTATGGATAAGAATGCATGGAAGAGGGTTGTAGATGCGATTGGGAGAGGGTTTTATTATGCAGCAATTTCATTTAACACATCTGATTTTGTCTTCTTTCCTAAAGTTATTGAAGTAAATTGGGAACAATGATTCGGGAATAAAGGCTCTAATTCCTTATGAACTGTCGGGTCCAATGTTAGATGGAGAGGTTCAGAATTTGGAAGTGTATTTCAAAGAATTAAGGGATTCTTTGGCTGAAACATGTTGTTTTATATTATCAGATGGGTGGACGAACTAGCGTGGAAGATCTATCATTACCATTTTGATCTCATGTCTGAGGGGAACAATGTTTATCAAATCAGTGGATGGCTCAAATATTGTGAAGAATGCAGCAAATCTTGTCTACCTCTTTGATGATATTCTGGAAGAAGTTGGAGAAAAAAATGTTGTATAGATAATAATTGACAATGCAACAAATTGTATGGCTACAGGTAAAATATTGATGGCAAAAAGAAAGCATCACTTTTGGACTTCATGTGTTGCCCATAATGTAGATCTCATTTAGAGAAAATTGTCAAATTAAAGAGTGTAAGTGACTTTATTGAGATGGCTAAGAAAGCGGCCAAATTTTATTTATAATCACGCTTAAGTGTTGAGTCCAATGAGAACACATACAAACGGGAGAGACATTTTAGGACCAGGGGCAACAAAGTTTGCTACAAATTTTATCCTTACAAGGAGTCTTCTAGAGCCAGTAAATGGTTATTTACTTTTTAATAAATCTAATTTTTTATTTTCTTATTTCTTCTTTGAGTCTAATAGTTTTGTTATAAATATTATATTTTTTTTCTTTTTAACACGGAGAGCTGAGTTGAAAGCTATGATGTTAATGAAGATTCGGTTCCGTCAAAATTTGGTGGAGGGGAACGAAATAGAAAAATTTTGTTGAATAATGACTTTTGGAGAAGGCTTGAGAAACTGCAAAGATCAATCATCACACTTGTTGAGTTATTGCACCTAGTTGATGACGATAAAAACCAACTACGGATTTGATATATCAAGTCATTGAGAAAACAAAAACGAAATTTGCTAAAGTCAATGGGGAAGCGTTGCTTGCTCCATCGGTAGTGTGTGGTAATCACCACTCTAGTGATCCGGGGGTTCCATTCCCGAGAGGGTGTGAGTGTGTTGTTATCTCCACCCGCTAGGGATGTCAAACAAGCCCGGGTCGAAGGGCACCCGGCCCTGCTCGGCCCGCCCAAACCTTGCCCTTTCCCAGTCCTTAGGCCGGTCATGGTTCAAATTTTTAAAGCCCTTCTTCTGTTGGGCTGGGCAAGGGTTCACCCCAGCCTGGCCCTTTATAACTCGGCCCTTTATCCTACTTGCTATACTGTAATAAGCATATATAAACGTATATTTATATATAAACTTAAATATATAAGGTTATATCTGTAATTTCGCACTCCCATCTTCTTAAATCTACACAAACCCTAACATTCCTCTTACTGTCTTACGACTTATAGTCTTACTCAAGTCGAGTACCCAACGGCTGCTCTGCTCAACGTCTCAGACCTCTCGGCTGGTCTCAACTATTGTGCTATGTGCTCTGTGCTCTGGGTGCTTCCGTTTAGCAGTGGACAATGCTCACTACTCAGAGGATTTCGATTTCTTTTTTATTATCATTCTCTATTCTTTGACTGTAGTTCTCTAAAATTCCGCCATGGATTTCTACAGCCCGAGCTTCTAATACACTTATCATGTTCAGTTAGTATAGCTCGCTTTCTACGTTTGATGTTTGTTTCTATCTTGTTTTCTAGTTTATACTTGATAGTTGCAGTAAAGAATTCAATAGCCACCATAAACAACTTCAAACACAACAATTGCAAATTCGATTCAACGATGCTAACTTTTCTTTTGTGAAATCGCTTTGTTGAAATGATTATTTTTTATGGAAGTAGGGTTTATGGTATGATTTTGTTCATATACACATTTCGATTTTAGAAGACTGTTTTTGTATGGTTAGGTTAGGGTTTGTTGAAATTCCTTTTTAGTTGAAGAACATTACAAAAAAATTATCATTCCTTCTTCCGGCCCTCTGGCCCTTTGGCCCCGCCCTAGCCCTTGAGGGCAGGGCTAGGGCCCAATCAATCACGACCCTTGAAGGGCTAGGGCCTTACTCTTATAGGGAAGGGTAGGGCTAGGGCTGACCCCGGCCCTGCCCCTACCCGGCCCTTTGACAACCCTACCACCCGCCCATGACTTAGAACATATACTAACCTACTAACCGGGGTTGCGGCCTAACCGCATGTCTCTCACCCAAAAAAAATGGCAATGACAAGAAGTACGTTAAATTTGAGAAGATCATTGATGAGAGACGAAATTCTACCTTTCACTCTCCACTACACGCGACAGGGTATTTCTTTAATCCAGCAATCCGCTACAATCCTGAGTTTTTAGATGGAGAAGTTCAGCATAGATTGCAAATTGTGCTCATACGTAGGAAAAAAGATATGAAAAACAAATTGATGCTCTTAAAGAGGTACATTTTTTGAAGTTATGAACATTCAAACTTTTAAAAAAAGTATCGTTACGTAATTTTTAATGATTCAAACTTAAAAGAGGTACAATTTTTGTAATGTATTTTATTTTCTAAAATATTTTTTCCAGAATTATTAATATATATAATATCATAGGAGGTGAAATTTTATCTTTAATTCTTAATTTATACTATTTATATATATATGATAAATATTTAAAAATATATTCTATCTTTAGTTTTAAGTTTCGAGTTTTTTAGTTAAACTGTTAAATCATTTCGACAAGTTCTCGAGTCGATCTGAATTTTCATGTTTTAAAGCACTGGTCCCAACAGCTCTACTCTTTGAATAAAAGAAGATAACTCAGCTCCAACTCCAAAGAAAATTAGACACAATCTCAGCCCTTGCTTATCAAGCATTTTCCAGGCCTAAAGGCAATGAACCATCAGGGATGAGCCGATGAGCTCCCACCAGACCACCACCCATCTAATATTTGTTAAAGTAAGATTAATTTCATTATCTTAATAATTATGAATGGATCAAGAAGCTTCATTATCTTCCTTGGAAAGAAGCTCATAACCCTATCATAAACATGTTGACTTACTACACAGGTGCATTTAGATACCCACTTTATGTCAAGCATATAGTTGTATCTGTGTGTGTGTTTAGAGTTGTATAGTCAATTGGATCAATAAAGTTTAGAGTTCCACTTGTAATGAATCAATATACATGAAGTTATAGTGGAATTTCAAAAAGTAATTTTGCCAAACAATTTAGAAATCAATGCGGAGAAGTGTTTGCATGTGATATTTGGGTTTTATATATGTTTCTCACTTGACAATCAGCGAACAATCTCTCTGATAACATCTTCTGGAGTTTGTTCCTTATGAATTGAAATTTTGAGGATGTTAACCTTCCATCAGAAACAGTAAAATCTGATGACCTAAGGCATCTACAGTAACAGAAATCATACTCTGAAAATATAACTCTTCTGCTCCATTAAGGCAGGCCAGGTAGGGCTGGGGGATCATTCATTATAAGAGGTAAATGTATCTATGTGGAGTTTTGCTAGTTAATACAGTGGTAAGAGGTATAGGCCACATGAAACACCAATCAACTTGTAGAACAATCTAAAACACCAAATATTATGCTTAGAATGACTCACACATCATGGTTTGAAGAATGAGGTGACGCAATGCTGAAATACTGAAGCCACAATGCCACAATGCAGTAAAGTTTTGTCATTCCTGAGAGGATTGATGAATCATAGCCTCTCGTACATTCTAGAAAGAGAACATGGCAGTAGAAGGCCTCGTAACTAAAGGTTTGAAAGCCATTGGAAGGGGAATAATAATTTGAACTCCCACCACAAGAAATTTTATTATCCATTGATTGCAATGAAATGGAAGACCACATGACAAGCTAAATAAGAGTCTAAAGCTCACTTGGATCTTGGCTCCTGAATCAAGAATTCTTTATGTTCTTTCTCCATATAATCCTCTTTTATAACCAACTAATAGAAAACAAAGCTTCTTATGAATAGCAAAATTCCACTTTCTAATAATTATAGCAGGTAGACAACCTCGATTTTCTAATTATATATATATATATATATATATATATATATAATGATTAATAGATTAAAAAAAAAGCCAAAGGAAACAAAGAAAAAGGCACAAGACCGAAAATGGGAAGTACAGAAATAATATATTAGGGAATGTATTTGGGTTCAAAGCCCTACGCGCTTTATGTCAGGAGAATTTGTGAATCCCTTTGGCTTAAAGAAAACCCTGATAAGGGAAATGGTGAATGTCTCTTTAAAAGAATCAACAGAAGTAGGGACCCCCACAGCACAAATAGCTTAGACATATCACTGATGTCCCAATTTTTGTTCACATTCCCAGTTATAATCTTCAAATATTATTTCACTTAAGTTGAAGACATGGCATCCAACCGCTATTGTCCTTATAATCCTATAAACAGATGGGGAATGCTAGAGTGGCTCTCCGGCGACCCCTTGGATGGAAAACAAGCAGGTGGGGCAGATAGGTAAGCTGTCACATTCATCTACAAGGAGTGATTGCTACACTTAGAATTCTCCTAAGCAATACAAAATTCCAGCTTTGATGCTTGTGAATTTTGAATGAAATGATTCAATTCATCATATAATTGTGTGAAACAGAGCTTTTCATTTAGCAACAGAACAAAGAGTTATATTAAAATATGCATTAGCATTAGGGTAAAAGTTACCACAATCTCGCCGCAGCATTTGCAAGTTTCAGACTGAGGCGAGATTAAAACAAGGAAATATATAAGGATAACACGAAAAAGCAACACTGAATTAAGTAGAAGCATCTAATCACTGCTTGAAAGTAAAAATAGACTGAAAATTAAGAACAAGGACAAGGACTACCCGAGGTTAGCGATGTCATTGAACGGTTCTAGAACCTGCTGCTGCGGACTAGCACCAACTGCCACTGCTGCAGCCATCGCCGGAGCCCCCTTTGCTTTGCTCTTCTTGTTAACGGCTTTGAGGGATTTGCTGTTGGGGTTATCTGCAGAGACGTCGGAGGAGACTTTTCGAATCTTTCGAGGGCTTGAGAAATGGCGGTGGGTGGTGATGCTGTGCTAAAACGATCAAGCCCAATCATGGCCTGGGCCCAACCTTGGCTTGGCCTTATCCTAGCCAGTTCAGACTCTCCAAGGACAAGGGAGGGTTGGAATTGGAATTGGATAGACCTCGACCGGCCCATTGACAATCCTAATCAATGCCCGTTTCAATGGAGACAGGTCATGATTTCAATTGCCTTGATGCATGCAATTTATTAGCACGTTTTGGGTAATGGTGGCAATCCAGACTTGAATTGTCTTGACCTTGCCCCACCCAAGAGCGGAGCCAGGATTTTCTTGTAGGGGAAGCGATGGTCGATTGATAATGTTTGTAATTTCTAATGTGTTTGTAGAGAATGATTAAGCATGTACAAAATATTTGGGGTTAATGGAGTTCAGAGGCATAGCCATGAGAAAAAATTTTGAAGACTAAGTTCATACGTCATCTAATTCATATGTTTCATACATTATTATGGGAATTATTACTTTTTTGTTTAGGATTCATATTTATAGTGTTGTCAGGGCTTGTGTTAAGGTTAATGTAAAATTTCAATGAGAATAAATAAATAAACATGATTTTCTTGTAAAAAACGAGGAGGGTTGTCCCTCTCGTTTTCAAAGTTTATTATTTAGGAAATGCTTAACCTACTGTCACATTAGATTATTTAGTCTAATGTGTAGTCTTCATTAGTTTGTTAAGATTCACTCATTCCTAGGGTTAAGCAATCTAACCTTAGTTTTTAAAGAGGAAAAATATTAACTTTAATTTTTTTAAAAGCTTAACTATAGTTAAAAGAGTGTTAAATTGGACACCTAGCTATGACATTAGACTATATAGTCTACTGGATGGTGTGTTAATCACTACCCTTATTCTTTTGTTTGGGTTCATATTATAAAATATTTTTTTCAGAAAACAGGGAGGTAGTTGTCCCTTATCCGATGATTATACCCCTTATATAATTAAAAAAATAAAATATGATTTTTTTTTTCAAAAGTTCTAGTTATTTTCTCCGGAAAACTCTTCTGGTTGGAAAATTTTCATTTCCACCCTAATTTTGAGTACTAAACCTGCTTAGGCTTCCTTTGATCTACTGGCTACCAAAGTACCAGTCATGCTCAAATCCCTGTTTGAGATGTGAAGCCTTGCCTTTCAACCAGTAGATGCCAAGGTGTTGTGACCACATATATGGATCAGGCATCTAATTATAATAAATTATTAGTATAAAAAAGACAACAAAAAACACGAAGAATCGCAGATTTGGCATCTTGCATCAAGCCATGGCAATATATTAACATCCATCATGTGAAGATAGAGGAAGTGGAGTGAAGAGTCCAAATCTTACCTACCCATCCAAAATATAATAAATAAATAAAATGGATTTCTTTTTGGTATGATGAAAGTTATAAAGCTTCACATTTTGCATTTTGTTTAGGAAATTTGAGTCAACTCACAAATCAAGGATTCTAACAAAATCAAAAAAAAAAAATGCACATTGTATCAAAACTTACAAAGTGTCAGATTTTATAAGTCCAAGCAAAATAATATACCCTTAGAGTTTAAATACCAGCAGAGCTCTGTTTCAAAGAATTTAGCAGAGCATTTCGAAGCAAAGTTTGGAGGCTTGACAAAAAGAGTAAGTTTCGTAGTATCATTTATGTCATAATTAAAAATTGCGACCAGTTTACAATGTAAGAGGGGAGTTCCACCAAACCTTTGAAGCAGAGCTCAACATCATAATAATATTATTATTGTTAGATAAGTGGTACTATGCAAGTGCATCCCTTGTCCTTGCATGGAACGTGAAAAATTAGCTGTCTTGTGGAATGAGGACGAGTGTGTGTAAATTACGTGTGTAAATAGAGAGAGACCACGTGCATCTATTTTATTTTATTTTTTGAAAATTATTATGAGCACATACTGTTCCCGCTTACCATTACTGTTCACTAATTCATCCAGGGAAGTGATTTAAGACTATCAAGAGTTGAACCTTTGGATTAAAAATCTAAGGGTGCAAGCACTAGGTTGGCCCCATCGTTTAAAGCATGTGTACAAAGGCTACCATTGAATTTTTAATCCGAAGGTCAGGTTCTTGATATGAGATACTATTTAGAGGTTTTTTCTTATCACTTTCCATTCATTATTCAAGTTGTTCTAGAATTTACAGAGATTCGTGAGTATGGTGTCAATCATCTGATGATGTCTTAGATTCCCACTCAATTAGACTCAAACAAGGGATGTCATGCTTGCACCATTCATAGTGAGTGCATGGCATCAATCATTTGGGGTTGGAGATCTTATGAGTGTGGATAGTTAAAAACTCCACTTTTCTACTTACCTAAAATTCGAGAACAGATACTAAATTCTCATCTTACATAGAAAAAAGAAAGACAATAAATTATCTCTGGCAGAATGTCCAATATGTGATTTCGGGGTCAACTCTTCAACTGATGCGTGGGAAGAAATTTAATTAAAGGAGTGATAAGATGCATTGCACATTTCTTTGAGTGGTACATGCACACTTCCATGTTCTGATCACATGTCCTCTTTAAATCTATTAATTGTGGTTAAGATTCATTCATATTTGAGTTAAATAATTTAACCTTAGTTTTTAGAAAAATATTTAAAAAAATTTAACCATATGAATGAGTGAAATCATAATCAAGGTTAATTTCTTAAGATATATTTTCTAATAACTAAGATTAGATTATTTAACTTTAGGTATGAGTGAATTTTAACCATGGTTAATGAATATCAAAGAGGACATGTGGTGAGCTTGTAAGGTCTGTGTACCACTCAACAAAACGTGCAATGCATGCTATTACTCTCCTAATTAAATGCGTTCATAAGCATCAACTGAAGAATGGTGCCCGAGATCCCATCGCTAAGCGCCAGCTCAAGAATGGTGTCTGCGATCCTATCGCGGGCATCTGTTTGAGATAATACCTCCCAAAAAAAAAACATTTCATCTCTCACACACATGCAATATGTGTGTCATCATTTCTTTTTTTATCTTTTTAATTTTAAATATTAGCGGGAGCTCTACATAAATTATGCATACCATCTTATTTTCAATGCATTTTTTTAAGGGTTAATTACACTCACCTCCCTTGAGGTTTGGCAAATTTTCAGAAACCTCTCCTCTTATTTATGAAATTACAATGTCATCCCCTATGTTTCAAGTAGTGGTAACAGATTCTCCCTTCCATTAATATGTTGTTACTAACATTGACAGAATTTGATGATGTCATTGTTTAAATATTTTAAAATGTCCGAATTGCCTCCGAAATATTAATAACACAAAAAATATTTTTTAACTCACTTGTTATTTAACAAAAACACTTCAATATCAACGTAAGCAAAGGATGTTAAATTTTTATGTTTTTTTTGTTCTGATGTAAAATAGAGAAAAACAAATCAAATATGCGGAAAATATCAATTATGTATGTTTTTTTTATCGTAAAATCTTTTGTAACTTTCAAGTACTCACAAGTCATTTTCCCCGTAAAATCTCTATTCTTAAAATATGTTTTAAAATTTGTAAAATTATGTATATTCACTAAACAAAAACGAATTTTTGTAATATTTTAAATTTTGTTAGTTTTAAATGTTTTTCAAAAAAAATTCCGTCTTATTTTCAAAAGAATGTAATTAAACAACAAAAAAATTGGTTAAAAAAATCATATTTAACCATAAAAGATTTTCCTAGTTTATGTCGTGAAACAATTTACATGTAAACAAATGAGAGCCTTAGTGACACTATGGGGGTATGTCAATATTCTTCATTTTGAATAAACTTAATTTTGATATAAAATAAACACTAATTAACAAAACATTATTCAAGTTTTTTTTTCCTCAACTATTCACGCGTACACAAATGTCTTTCAAGTATTACATTCACACGGGTTGTTCACCGGAGAGATATGAAGGAGGCCCATTAGCACCCACCATTTTCACAAGCTTAATGAAATGGGGGTAAAATAGTAAAAATGAATTCTCAAGTTAATAGTGTTAACTTTAAACACTTTTTTTTAAAATTTTTTTTATAAAAGTCATTCAGGAGGAGTTGGGGGTTTGACATACCAGTAACCATTCCCTACTTATTTATTAAAAATAAGATAAAATGGGAGGGGGGAGGGATATAAACTTTACCCCTACAAACCGACCCAAAAGAGGAAAAGATGGGGGGACATAAAACTCAATGCAAACTAACTTAGACCTTAACAAATCTGATATTACCAAGACCCAACTTATCCAATAGACTTAAGGAACTAATCTTGGTCGGGATATTCTCAGAAGAGAAAAAAGTTTCTGATACCATCAAATCACACCAAACGTTAGCTAAACCATCCGCTACATAGTTTGTTTCTCTATAAACATACTCAAAGGTAACTTTACATACTAATAGGAGAGGTTAGAGTAATTTTATAAACAAGTTATGAGGTTTCTGAAATTTAGTCCAACCTCAAGGGAAGTTAGTGTAATTTATCATTTTTTTATTCTCTGTTTGTTTTGAGGTAAAATACGGAAAACAAATGAATTCTACGAAAAATATCATTTTCCAAGTAAATTTTTTTTTTTAGGACAATTGTTATTTTCCGTAAAATTCATTTGTTTTCCTATGTATTACTTCAAAATAAACAGAGCATTAATTGCAAATATGAAATAAGCCGCAAGCATTAACTTTCCAAAAATTTTAAATATACTTTTAAAAATTGATATTATTAAATTTTTTTTTATAGAATTTTGATACCTGATATTTCTTCCGTGAAGCTTCCCAACCGGGCCATCTCCGTATAGGAGTTGATTATAATAACCATGTGTTTGCCTGTTTGGTAAGTGGATCAATCAATCAAACACCTCTCACTGTCATTTCATACAATCATTCGGAAAAATTATGAAAAATGGACATTTTCTTAAGATAAAAATTTAAAATTAAGACATGATCCTCTCACACATGCTGAGAGATTCATGCCAAGGCACTAACACCGTTGCGCACGTGTCCTATTAACTTTGATTGGGTTAGTATAATCTATATGGTTAATACTAACCCAACTATGGTACGTTTACCCCCAAAAAACAAAAACCCAACGATGGTACAAAAGTGTAAGTACCTGGAAGAATTAAATCTCTTTCAAATTAGTGTGGCAAGAACAATATAGATCGACTAATATGCATAAAATGTATTAGCTTTTCATAAAACCTCTCTAGGATGGAAGGCTAAATCATCCAACTAATTCTTTATTTTGAGACAGGATTTGGAGCTCTAATCCAAAATATGCCTTGTATAAGGTATTTTGGGAATTATAATAAAGGTTTTAAATGACGAAAGAATTAGTCTATAGGTATTCCCAATGTGTGCTCTTGAGCATATTCTCAAATCTTAATTGTTAATTTAATAATCAAACCGAGTGACTAACATTAGAAAAGACAAAATTCGTCAAGTCAATATCCTGCCTTAGTGGTTAGTTATAAAAGCTTAGGAAATGAGAATAATTGGGGATCCTGCCTTACTGGTTAGTTATAAAAGCTTAGGAAATGAGAATAATTGGGGAACATATTTGAGAGTACTCATATTTCGACTTATAACAAAAATACTCTTCTTTGTTATACATACTTGCGGGTGGTACGTGCGATGCATGTGAGATTGAGGGAAGGAGTTAACCACGGTTAATAGGAGTAAAAAGGGACACGTGTTAACCTGTGGGTGCGATTGAACTCACTAGTGGCACGTGCGATGCACGTGAGAGTGAGAGGAAGGAGTTAACCATAGTTAATAGGAGTTAAAAGGGACACGTGTTAACCCACAGTTACGATTGAACTCTCCCCCAGGTCAATCGTGATTGGCTGTGATTCTAAATAAATAGATGAGCAAGGGGTAGTTTGGAAATTAAATCAAAGGTAAGGGGTAGTTTGGGTTTTAAAGCAAAATATTAAATCAAAATTTTGTTTTTATATAAAGGTAGTATGGAAATTTTGGAAAAATCATTTACTGCCTCTCCCATTATAAAAGTAAATATATATATATATATAATTTTCAAACTACTCCCACAAGGCAAGTTTTGGGTTGCTCCTTTATCTCTTCAACTAGAGTTCTTGTTCATGGTTAATCTCTCATTTTTCTACAATATCTTTTGTATATGATAATGATGTCATTTTATCCACTTGAATTGTTAGGTTAGTTGTTGATAAATTATTTTCGAAATTTATTTGGGAGGAATTGATTTGAAGAAAAGGAGCATACTCGTATGTCCTACCACCCTTCCACGAGATAGAATCTCAGCCAATTACAATTAAATTCAAGCGAATTCAATTACATGTGGCTGATGTTGATTTGAATTTTTTTAAAAATCAAAAATTAAAATTTTATTCATTTTTTCTTATCCAAAACACATGGTTGGGATTACAGAAAAGTACTGTCATGCACTTAACTTACCAAATATGGACGAGGACAGTTTTTGCTAACATGCCATCATGTCCGGCTTTGGGACCACTCGTCGTATTTACTGTGGTGTTACCCTACTTAGCCAAAAACCAACACCTTTTAAAGCAAGAACCTTTGTTGGCTTTTGGCTAAAATAAGGGCATGTGTTCATTTTTGGTTTTTGGCTAGCACGGCTCTGCATTTACTAACTATACATCAAATTTTTTTAAAAAAAACTTAACTGTTCGGTAATTTTCCAGATAGTCCACGTGTCAGCAGCTCTTACGAATACTGGTTTACTGGTAGAAGGAAGATAACTCGACTTCAGTTGCTAATGAGGTAAAGGAGAGAAGGGTGTGCTCCCTGTAATACACTCCGATACCAAAGTCAGTATTTGAAAAAGATGATGAACATCAAGGAAACCGGAACAATAAAAGTGAGTAATATGAAATTTTGTGATCCTTATGCACCGAGTCTTTGAGAGTATTTATAGGTTTAGCTTTGTATGCCCATAGATAGCAATGGATGACCATGTCACTTACATTACACTCATTATCAAATATGTCAGACAGATTTTGAGTCTTACGTACGTATCACACTTATGAGCCTACAATTCGTAAGGTCGGTCCGGGGTCGAAATTCGGCTGAGATGACTAGCATTAAATGCTAAGATAATGTTTTTCACCTAACAACAGAGTAGAATGATCGCCTCCTGATTATTTCATCATGCGAGTCGGTCTCATTGTTGACTCAAGCTCTGACTCGTTGTCTATATGAACACAGATGGAGTAACTGTTGTCCAAAGAGGATGGTTACATTCGTCCTCCGAACAACGAATACGTTGTCCTGAAGAGAACGGGTCCGTTGTCCTAAAGAGAACAAATTTGTTCTCTATTGGGCTACGTGTCTCCCATCTATTGACATATCAATGAAAACCAGCTCATTCTCCAATTCAACAAACTCTAACCAATTTTCAAGGTGAAAACACACTGCTTCTATGACCTGAAAATTCATATTTTGTGGTCCTAAAAGAAGTATGTTTTTGTTTTGGGGCATGAAAACAGCTCATTTTGTGATCGAAATACAGGTTGCTACTAGTTGAAATTTTGGTCAGAAAGCTTATGTCACTTGAGCTAAAAAAATGCCCCAAAATTTGGTGACCCCAATCAAAGAAGATGAAGAATAACAATGTGAAAATACTTATGTAATACATTGAAAATGGTGGTTGACGGATCGGAAATCTAGTTTGTTATTATCTCAAATCGCTAATTATTAGGCTAAAAAGCACCATTAAGTTTTAGTTACACCCCAAAATATACCTAATCACAGGGTGGGCTTCTCTTAACATTGTAACTATGAGATGACAATGTGCCAGTTTGGGTTGCATTTTCTTACTTTTGAATAAGCCCGCTCATTAAGACTTTTTTAATACCCAAATTTGGCCCTTTCAGTCTTTGACACTCCTTCTAAAAGAGTAATAGTCTACTATTGCTCCTCATCCTCTCAAAGTCTCTTTGAAATATGGTTAACAAATTTTAATCAATATGATTGTTTTTAATTTTTTGTTTCTAAAAATCAAGATTAGATGTTTTAATCTTAAGGATTAGTGAATCTAAACACAGTTAAAGGGAGTAAAAAGACGACATGGCACCAAAAAGGGGGTCATAAATCCCCTCCTTTGACCAAAGATGGATCTTCCCTATTAAAATATCCTTACCCTGTTTGATTCTCGAAAAAATATGATGTGAAAAAGAAAAGTGAAAAGAAAAATTATTTTTTGTATTTGGTTAAAAATAAAATTTTTGTGAAAAAGAAAAGAGGGGTAGAAACATATTCTCAAATTTCTTTCAAACTATTTCCTTCTAAAAAGTTTGATTTTGGTTGAGAAAATAAAGAGAAAATCCTCTACTTCATATCTTATCTCAAATAACCAGTATCACCATTTTTATTCCCATTGCAATCACATCAACTCTACCCGTCACCACCTCTGCCGTTGCAATCATCATTATTTTTTTTTAAATTTTCCTAAATTTTTGATTTCATAATCTTTGATTTTCTGGACAACCAATCCAAACCAAACCAAACAAAACAGAGAAGGGGAGCCCAGGACCAGATTGTGTATTGAATCGGAGCTCCATTTCATCATATTTAAATGGTTTTTCTTTGACGTGTTGTAAAAATGTTTCTCAAGTTTGGTGTATAGTCGGTGAATGTGTAAATGTGCTCGCAGTCGCAGCAGCACCGTGATAACTGATAAGGGATAACCAGACTTACTACCAAAGTCAAGCGAATCTGCAACGGTCAGTCCAGATGAGCAAAGATGAGAATGGTTGGCGTGAAACGACAAGCGTATCTCTTAATTAACCTACTTTTACCCCTTCCTCATCACCATTCTTCTCCGATCTCTCTCTCTCTCTTCTTCCTCTCCCTCTCCACCAATCTCTCTCCCTTGCTTTCGCAATTCAACAAACACATACAAGTCTAGGTCCCGTCCATTGGCCAGCGATGGCGAAACCCTAGAAACGGCCTTTCCCTATCCGTTTCTCTGATCGGCGATTCGAAACTTTGAAAGCAGTTGGAGAAGACGAGATGAGTTTCATAGAAGAAAATGAGGAAGGGAAAGATCTTCGGAAGCCATTCCTCCACACAGGAAGCTGGTACCGGATGGGATCTAGACAGTCCAGTATGCTCAGCTCTTCCGCTCAGGTCATTCGCGATAGCTCCGTCTCTGTTGTTGTTTGTGTTCTCATCGTCGCATTGGGACCTATTCAGTTCGGATTTACTGTATGTCACTACTTCTAAATCTTTCGGTTATTTTACAAATATATATATATATATATATTTCTTTCAATTTCAATCTTTCATTTATTTATATGCTTCGGCTTTCTTACAGTCTGGTTATTCTTCCCCTACGCAAACAGCCATCATTAGCGATCTCGGGCTTTCCCTCTCAGAGGTGTGAAGAACTATTTCTTTTGCTTTCTTAGATTAGATTTGATTATATTCTCTAACTCAATTTCTCGGGGCAGTTCTCCATTTTCGGTTCTCTATCAAATGTGGGCTCTATGGTTGGGGCAATAGCCAGTGGTCAGATTTCAGAGTACATCGGGCGAAAAGGGGTATTCATTTCTAATTGTCTGAATTATGTATTGTAATGATGTTTCTACTTCGATGATTTGAATTACTGTTTGCTGCTTTTTTCTATTGAGTTACAGTCGCTGATGATTGCTTCCATCCCTAATATCATTGGATGGCTCGCCATATCGTTTGCCAAAGTGAGTGACTTCTAGCTCACTTTTTGCCAAAATAATTCGATGGTTTAGGTAAAATGCCTTCTACAGCCTATCAAATAGAATTTTTTTTATGCCGCTGTTTGTGTAGGATTCTTCGTTTCTGTATATGGGAAGGTTGTTGGAAGGATTTGGTGTGGGAATAATCTCTTACACGGTAAATTTCAAGCTTTGTTGGTTCTTTTTAAAATTCGGTGAGAGAAACCATAAAAGTAAAACTCTTGATAATCTGTAGGTGCCTGTATATATAGCCGAGATATCACCCCAAAACATGAGAGGGAGCCTTGGGTCGGCGAACCAGGTCGGTTGTGTTTTATTGCTTTCTAATTGTATCTCTGTATTGTTGTTGTTCTTATTAATATCCAATTTCAATCCTTTTCTTGTGTAGCTCTCAGTCACAATAGGAATATTGGTGGTTTATGTATTGGGACTTTTTGTTCATTGGAGGGTGCTTGCAATTTTAGGTAAGCCTTTAAAAGACTCACTTTGGTGGCCTCTTGCCAGTAGAAAGATTTAATTTCACTTTTTTTCCTCAAGCCAATGGAATCTTTCTAGTCTTAGTGATTGAGTATGTGATTATGTTGCAATAGAAACTTTATTTTTTTCATTTGCTTGAACTATTCTTTATCCTTAGATATCCTTTCATAGATTCCCGAACCTCTTAATAACATTGTCAGACTGATAAGCTCACAAGATTCTTTTCCCCTTTCATGGTTTTTGATCTTGATCTCCAAGGCCTTTCTTCTTCTCCGAGTGAAAGCCCTTGCAAAACCCTAGGTTTTACTCTTATTGAATCTCTTAAAAGCTCTTAGAATGTTTTTGAAACCCTAAACCCACGAGCAGGAGTCTATTTATAATGTTTGGAATCCTAATAAACTTAAAATTCTAGGAAAAATCCCTTATTTGCAACATCCTGGGCATTGCGGCAAACATAGTAACAAAGTTCGGATTCGAGAATTATTCGGCAGGGGTTAAGTTCGAAAAAAAAGGGAAAAAATCGGCAAATTCGGGTTAAGTTCGGGATAAGTTCGAAAAAATAAAAATTAATAATTATAAAAAATAAGAACGTGATGCCAACTAATCCATCTACCAATCTATATGTATTGACATCTCTTACTATGTTAACATTTATTCCAATTTCTAAAAAACAAGCATTATGTAAACTCGCAAACTCAAGAAAAAAATTACATAAGGCTTAAGTAAGCTTTATGTAATTTAAGAAAAAAGAATAATTTAGATTACATGTTTGTATATGCAAATCAAATTATATAAGCAATTAAAAAATATATAAAAATGAGAAAAATAATCTAAATAGATGAAATCAGAAAAACAATATATGAGTGTATTTATTTGGCATAACATAGTTATTTAGCAAAATATTGAAATAGCTCAGAATAAATAACACAAATCTTATTTTCTCTTAGTTCAGTGGAAATTCAATAGACTAACCAGCTTGCAACATTATCTTTTTTCTCTCAATTCAATCGAATGTAATCAAAATTCTAAAATAGCTTACTCGAATAGAGTTTTCTCATTCTTCTATCAGTTGGCGATTTCAATCAAATGAAGATTTCTCAGTGTGAAATAAGTCTCGAGTTATTAGTAATAATTCTATTGCTAATAGAAAATTCATTTTACCCTCATTTTTATTTTAGAATTCTGAATAAGCATGAACGAATAATTTGTGAGAAATCTTCATTCGGCATAAGTTCGGAATAATTCGTTCGTTCGGGAATTATTCACGAATAATTCGTCAGTTCGGGAATTATTCGTTAGTTCGGAAAAAATAAGCCTTTTTAAACTGCACCCCTTAAAAAATGAATAGTTCGGGTGCAATTCGGGAATTATTCGAGAACTTTGTTACTATGGCGGCAAAGATTAAAAATATGGTTTCGGGGGATATATCGGTCCCAACCGAAACGTATACATATCGGTTTCAAGCGATACATATAAAATTTTCTTTTTTAAGAAAAAAATCAAATTTAATCTAGAAAATACCTTATGAGCTATAAGAACCAAATATAAAGTCATGAGAAGCAACTAAAAAATAAAGTAGCAAACAAAATTACAATTATACAATGTATTAAAAAATGAATAACTAATAAATGAAACATATCGCTCGTTTCGTATCAGTATAAATATTGTATAGGATTACCGATACCTACACGTATCGCTCGTTTCGTATCAGTTTCGGCGAATTTTATTTCCATGCATAGCGGTCAATTGGTGGGTATGGGCGGTCGACTGATCAAGGGCGTCAGTTGACCGATGGGTGACTCCCCCTCTACTAGAAACCCCCATACAAATTTCCTCTTTTATGCATGCACCGTTCGCCCACTGGTATGGGCGATCGACTGGTGGGTCATTTTTTTTGATGGTTTGGTTTGTTTTTCCTTAGTAATCTTCATTTAAACACTTTAACATGCAACAAGACATTAATTATCATAAAATACTCAATGGATTAACTCGTGACACTTTTATCAATGCGTTTCTCATAAATGGCACAAATGTAGATGAATAAACATTCAGGTTTCTACATAATCAAACCCAAAACTCGTCTTAGCCTAGTGGCTAGGACCTTGACAATGATTTTATATGCACTGCTCACCAAGTTAATTGGACAAAAATCCTTCAGTTCCTGAGCATCAGTTTTTTTTCAGGATCAAGACCATTATGTATTGTTGATCACCATATCGAATTGATCCGACTCATGGAGTTCATGCGAAACTACTAAGAGGTCAAGATCCACAATATCCCAACAGGATTTGTAGATCTTAATGGAAAAGCTATTGGGATCAGGAGCTTTGTAGAAATGGAAAAGCCCACTCTTCATATGGAGAGTGAATTGATGAAATTTTTGTTCAAATTCCATGACAAAAAATCTAAATGGGGGCATTTGGTAACTCTAAAAAATTAGAGTTTAGTTGCTTATTTTTCGAAAATAAGAGCTTATTCCGAAATAAGACTGGTGAATGTCTAATCCAACGTGTAAATATTTTATCATAAGAAATTTTACCTTTAAAATAATAAGTAACCTCAGGGTAACTTTTTCTTTCAAAGCCTGTTGTTTTAAAGCGGGTAGAGGTTTATTTGTGCACATTTGATTCACTTTACAAGTTTTTATATTCTTAATACTTTTTACAATTGTCTTTTATGTCCCTTTTTTTTTTTTTTTGCAAATGCCTATTCTAACGCTCTCAAATAAGTGCTTATTTGTATGTTTTACCAAACATGAATATAAAAATAAGAGTTTTTTTCCCTCAAAAAAATTGATTTTACCAAACAGAGTATTGTAAAACAAGGCCTAAGATAAACAACTTTTATTTACTTAGATCTAATATAGATAGCTCTTATTAGATCATATAAGAGTTGTCAAACGCCCTTAAGTTTTTCAAGAGGAAGTTGTTTTCTTTGAAAGAGCCAAGCTGGTTATTTCTGTTAGCTTATAATTTCCCTTTTTTGGAAGTAAAACGGGTGAGTGCATAATGATTGGTGATTGAAGATGGGTTTTGACCCAGGTCAATGGTTTCTACACCCATAGACCCAGAACTTATTTATGTTGGACTTGGTCTATATTGAACCTGCATTTGACTCGGGATCAGGTTCAAGTTGGCCTTATACTTGTTTGAGTTCTTGATCAGGGTTATGAAGTTTAAAAACCTCAATCATATCAGTTTTCCTAAATATGTGATAAATAAATTTGACTGTATCCATCACCATCACCATCACCATCAATGCATTATCCCAAAATACTTGGGGTTGGAAACACGAATCCTTGAAGTTTGGTATATATATATATATATATTATTTTCTTCTTCTTTTTTTCAAAATATCTATTCAAACTTTACAGATTACATACGCAAGGTAGGTTTTCTACTCGTGCAAGAATTTTGACTTTTGGGTACTCATTGAGTTTTTCAAGCTTTCTACCAAATTCTTTTTGGCTTATAAGAAAACCCATTACCCTTTAGCTTCACGCATATCATAATTTCATTGTGTCAAAAAACTAACTTCTCAAATAGGTAAATCAACCCAAGTATACTTAGTGGTTTCTAAATACTAAATTAATTTCTATTTTGGTTTAAATGACCACCTTACCCTAATTAATGAACTCATGTCTCGATTATTCAGCTAATCTTTCAGATTCGCAACTAAGCTTTTAAACACGATATGAAATGTTGATGATGATCTATCGTCGATATCAACAAGATATATCAATATCGCATCCCCCGACATATCTGCATGGGGTATTTTAAATTTTACACGATATATCATCGATATCAACAATATCGTGCAATATTATGTGTTATTATGAGGAATGTTGATTTTTAAGCTATAAAACAGAGTCAAATCTTGTTTATAGTTTATTTACATAAAATATCATTAAGTAAATGATACTTAAGATATTTATATGTAAATAAGGTTATACCTCCCATTAGAATTCAATAAAAATCATCCTATATCCAAATTTCTGAAGAATAAAAAGTCGTATTTCCAATTCAAGAACAAAATCCACTTTTTAGCGCCTTTTAGAGATTATGTCAAAATTTCAACTTTCAAATTCTGAGGTATTTCTCAAATCTTAAAATTTCATAAATTCCATCATATCAGAACATTACTAAAATATAAAATTCCGGTGAAAAAAGTCTCATATTTTAGTCTTCAAAAATATTTCTAATCAACTAATAGTTTAACACAATGTTACCTGATTTATCGGTTCCCTCAGTTCGAATTCGGGTTCGTGGTTTGCAATTTGCTAATCTAGAGTGAACCTGGTTCGCTAGGGGTAGGATGAGATAATTCGTTTTTCAATTCGCTTAGATTATTTAATTTGGTTCACTAGCTTGGTTCGCTTACTTAAGCATGTAATACATATATATATATATAAGTGTGTAAATAAATATATTATAAATAATTATTTTGAAAACCCATAAAAATGTATTTTTATGAGCGGTTCGCGAACCCAAAAGAAAAAATCACTGAATTCAAAGTCTAAATTTGTGGAATCCAAAGAAAAATATCAAAAAACTCACTTAAAAAAAATTTACAAACCAAGACCATTTGGTAGAATCTTATTGTTCACTCAGTTTCATGAACCAACCCGAATTGAACCTCGAATTGGTTCGAGTTTGCTCTGGTTCGCGGTTCACTATAGGAGACAATGAACTTGGAAACCTTGGTTTAGCAAAAAAGACTTACATTCAAGCTTTACAAAAAAATATTAAGCATATTATGGGTACCCTCCATTAAAATATTCTCAAATTTAAATTTCAAAAAAATCATATGAACATGTTTTTGGGTATGAGCCGTATGGATATGAGTATGGAGGTGTACAACCTTATGTGGTAGTGTCAGTGACAATTGTGCATCAGTACCCACAGTATCCACCTATGGGAGTGTTGCTACATCTTGGATCAGATGACTATCAACGTTATGTACATGAAGTATACATCATTGTACCATAATGTGATGAGTTGGGCATAATATTGTACTTATGTGGAGAACCAATACTATTGTCAGCCTAGTCAAGAGAAATGAGTCTGAGTCTTTGCGTAACTCCATGTGACTCAGGTTGTAGTTCTTGGGTGAGTTGGCTTATGCCATCATTGATGTATTATGCATGAAACTTTGATTTTATATTTTTATTATTATGAATGAAATATTTTATGTAAGTTATATCAATATTAATCAATCATACATTATCGTCACTCGTCATCACACATCTTTGCTCCCTTCTCATTACATCACTTATGTACGTTGTCATTTTTTAAAAAAAAATTATTCTCAAATGTATATTAATATATAGTTTAACATTTTCTGGAGTTTCACTGTAAAATTCTATGTTTTCCCCTATTTCTTCCCATTTTCTATCAATGTGTTTAAAATCCTCGATAAACGATATATCTTGTGACATGTCCCCAATATATCTTTATCCCACCGGTGTGACAAGTTGTGTGATATCGACATTTAGAACCTTACTTTTAAACACAGTATCTGGTTAATGACAAGTAAGTTGATTTGAGAGTTTTCATCTCATGTTTTGTAACTTTCATTTTAATTGAACTAATCTATCAAAAAAATTCAAATTTTGTATTGTCTGAATGTATGGAACTTTACCTCCATTTGCAGGAATCTTGCCGTGTACAATTTTGATACCTGGACTATTTTTCATCCCCGAATCTCCCCGGTGGCTGGTGAGGGTCATGAAGTAAATGCGATTTCAATCAGAGTTGATAACTTGTTATAGATAATGATGTTTCTTCTCTTGATATCCAGGCAAAAATGGGTATGATGGAAGATTTTGAAGCTTCTTTGCAAGTTCTACGGGGATTTGATACGGACATTTCCATTGAGGTGAATGAAATCAAGGTAGTGAGCTGAACTTCTAGTTTGTTGCATTTCAATCAATCTAATCCTAATTGTGTTTGTCATCTGACTTGCATCATAACATTGACCTATTGATTGTAAACACAACAGACTCCAGATAAAGAGCATATGAAAATTTTAGTTCACATGTTGTCTCCTTGTACAGCCAACATCGTTTTCTTAAGAATGTGCTTTTTGCAGAGGTCCGTAGCATCACCAGGCAGGAGAGCTACAATGCGGTTTTCGGATCTTAAGCAAAGAAAATATTGGTTCCCTTTGATGGTATGTTTTGTCAGGAATTTTTTTCGTTCTTGTGATGTTTTCTCAACCTTGAAAGCGGAAAAGCATCAGACCTTAGTTCTTTTTTATAATTGATATCCTGCAGATAGGAATCGGTTTACTTGTCCTGCAGCAGCTAAGTGGAATCAATGGTGTTTTCTATTATTCCAACACCATTTTTACAGCTGCTGGTAAGCTCAAAATCTATGTAATTTTGAACTGGCTTCATGCCTTGCACTGAAGCATTAGATAGTGGTGGTTGCAATGGAAACATGGAACTATCATTATCATTGTTTTTATTTTCCCTCATTTTATTCATCCCAATGGAAGTGAGATTGAACAGCATCCATTCTTGCTCAGTTTTTTTATTAATTAAATATTTTTGTCAACGGTTTCCTGATATGACTATTTGAATATATATGGTTCACAATTGACCTGCCCGAGCTTGTGCTAAACAAGTGTTCTTGAAATTATATGTTTGCATCATTAGATGTTTCAAGAAGAACCTTAATAAATTGCTAGAGTCACACCTTAGTGCCTCCATCTTAGCATTTGTAGCATCAGAGTAATATGGAAGGTTTTGGTGGTTAAAAAGCAGACTGGCCAATGTTGTCTGAGAAACATGATCCAATGTGATTAATTGTGCAATTCCAATATGAAGTTGTTTCAATTTAGGAGGTATGCTTCATTCACGTGCTAAGCAGTTCTTCCACTCTTCTTGGTACTTGACACAAACTTGAAAGCTGAAATACCCTATTGTAAATCAGATGCATGTTTTTATTTTAGTTGAAAGAAATGCTTTTATGAGTTTAATTGATAAAGCATTTCGGTTTCATGTAGTGCACACATTGCAAAGAAAATGTGGGACAACAATCTGGGAAATTCTTGGCATTTGAATATTCAGATCAGTTAATTAACTTACATGTAAGCTTGTACATCCGTGTTTTTTTTCTTTTGCCAAAAAGGTAAATTTTGTAGAAGCTAATGTAAACAAAGCTAAATGAATTATGGACACAGATTATCTATTAGTTATAGATGTGTGCATGTTCTATAGTTGGGCTTTATAGGTAAGGCTATTGACCCATGTCTGTAACATAATGTTCAGAATTAAACCCTAGGAATTTTCTTTTTCTGCATTCGTGTCTCTGGATTTTCACCACTCTTCATAATATTCTGCTGTGATCTACTTTTATTTTTTTCAGACAAAACCGAGCACCTTAACCGCATGGGTTCAAACTGGCAACATTGGTTCCGTTTGAGGCTTTTTAACTATAAATTCTAATGTACCCCATCCAGAACAACCCCTTTAGTTAGCAGTTGGACTTTGGAAGCAGAACCTATAATATTTTAGATCTCGATGTGAGTGTTAATTCTCCAAAACCCATCTGCACCCACTAACCATCCTGCTTGCCTACCAAAAAAGAAAAGAAAGAGAAACACACACACACACACACATACTTCACCACTGGTTCTTGGTAGAAATTGGAAGAGTCATTTATGACTGCATAGTTTTGGATCAATCTATAAGGTTGAAATCTGTTGTTGATTTTGTAGATCTATGAGAGATCACAGCTCTGTGCCTTTTAGGGCAGCCTGATGGATGTTAGAAAATGGTTTTTGGAACCTCACGTTGGTTATTTATGTTAATTTATCTAAATAAGTCTTACTTTTTCCTTGCAAATATACTTTTATCTGAGCATGTATGAACTCTTGGGGATCAAGGACTCAGTAGGTAACTTAAGGTATCCTTAATATGTTAATGACTAGGAAAGTATAGATTGGCTTGTGTTTGGATATTTGAGTTAGATGATTCATTTTAGTTGTCTAAAAAATGAACAGGGCTTTCTTCAAGTAATATTGCAGCAGTTGGACTAGGGGCTATTCAGGTACAGTATGAACATTGTGTTTCTTTCTCCAACTTGAATTGTAACATTGCATGAGTAATTCCTAAGAGATTCATTTACTGTGAACCAAAATCTAATATTCTTTGCAGGTCATTGCCACTGGAGTTACTGCTTGGTTGATGGACAAAGCTGGTCGTCGGCTGCTTCTAATAGTGAGTTGTGGTTTCTCTTCATTACTTGTTTTTCTTTGGTGGGTACTTTTCTTTATTACTTTGTTATCTACATGAACTAATTGAAATTGAAATTTGTGAATGCTTGCTGAAGGTCTCCTCATCTGGAATGACCGTTAGCCTCCTCATTGTTGCAGTTTCATTCTATTTAAAGGTCAGTTTTCAGTAAAGATGTGGACCCTAAGTGTTGATTTTCTTACAGATGTATATGTTGACTAACATTATTGAGAGCTCGTGAATGAGGAACAAAGGATTTCTGATTTCTCCTATGTCTGGAATGCTCCTTAATGTTCTATTTCCTCTTTCTACTTATCCTAGGATACTATATCGGAAGATTCTCGGTATTACAGCCTGATGGGCATACTGTCTGTGGTTGGGCTTGTGGTACATCCTTATCTTTGCAAGATTGTAAGATCTTTCTCATTTAAGATTTGTTGTTAATGATGTTTCTCAATTTGTTTAACTCCACACTTCCTTTCAGGCTATGGTAATTACCTTCTCTCTTGGTCTTGGAGCCATTCCATGGATTATAATGTCTGAGGTGCGCACAGTTTATCTAGTTTACCATTCTGAATTGAGACTTTGCCTGCTTTTGGGACATGAGACCCTTTAATGAAGATCATATTAATGGTGGTTAACTTTTCATATGGTTAAGAAAATCTTGTGCCTGTCCTTGTCAGACATGATGCATTGGGCAGCTAAAACAAACGCCAGCCACCTGCTAATGAATTCTGCAAATTCTTTCAGTGATCTTCCTGATAATCTCCCCTATTTTTCGGGACTCACACCACCTGATTAGTAGGGAACTCAAGATGTTTGCTTTCCATGCTTCGTCTATTTCTTCATAGGTATAGAAAGCAAATGAGGATTCCATTCTATAAACTAAGATTTTGGCCTTTGTGAACCTTAAACTTCACATCAGGGCAAGTTAATTTACATGTTCATTGCTGATCTGCCACTTTTCACCACACACAGCTCTGAGTTTGCACACATGATACTCAGCAGTCAGCACCACTTACTAGTAATGTGGAATATTGATGCTTGCTCAAAAAACCAAATTACACAACTGAAAATACAAACTCAAGCCGTGCATGTGCTATAATATATAAATATATATAGATAGAGAGAAAGAGAAAGGAAAGTAGCATTCTAGTGAGTCATGCTCATTAAAGCTTTCAATGAGTGGTCCCTAATAACATGACATGCGGTGGATTGTTTCGGAATCCGGCCGTTGGATGTCAAGACGGGTCTCCCAAGAGACACATGGTAGAACAACAGCTTGATCAGACATTTATAGACCGATCAATTGAAGATGGGAAGATCAGTTATTTCTATATCCTAGGTAGGGTCTAGTGAATCCTAAGGGGTTAATGTTGCAAACTAGGTTCTAATCGAACGGTCTAAACATGTCCGATCGGACTGATTTTTTTGACACGTGTCTCCAATGGACCCAACTTAACATCCAACGGTCAGATTCACAAAAAGTCTACCACGGGACCCATTAAGGGCTTTAATAAGCATGGCTCATTAGTACTTCTCTCTCTATATAATATGGGAAATGATATCCTTCACTCTATGTTTGAAATAGTTAATGTTCACTACTTTTTTACCCCTATGTATTGAATACCATTTTATTAAATGCAAGGGTATTTTGGTATTTTCATAAGGGGACAATTCATTAAATAGGAAAGAGAAAAGTGTAAGAAAAGTCAAATTGTATTTATTCTATCCTGCATTTAACGATGGGTCCCCTATGAAAAGACTAAAGAACTCTTACATTTAGTGGATTTTGATAATTAATGCAAAGTAAAAATGTCTTGGTGGTTGTTACCAAATTCATCCATTGAGTGAACGTTAGCAACACCCTATATATATATATATATATATATACTTACAGGTGATGTATTTGACATGATCAGATAACATCGAACTTGATTAATATATTGAAGTTGGAGAATTTTTTGTATGAACACAACCATACTTTGCACCTATCATGAAGCAATTGATTAATTATTGCGCCTTTTTTCCTAAACTAAATATCTTAATTTGGATCATTTTTGCATTTTGTCTCATGATTCATGCATTTTGTGAATCTGACATAACAGGTGCTTCCGGTGAATATTAAGAGCCTTGCTGGTAGCATAGCAACGATGGCCAACTGGATCACGTCATGGGTGATTACAATGACTGCAAACTTGCTTTTGAGTTGGAGCAGTGGAGGTGTGCCTCTGCTTCTCTCTCTCTCTCTCTCCCTACTTATATTTATGTATGCATGCATGTATGTATGTATGTATGTATGTATGTATGTATGTATACCTTTTATTTTTTGGTATACTTTGTCTAATAAACGAAAATGGTGCATCGATTTCAATAGGAACCTTCACCATTTACATGGTTGTGAGCGCTTTCACTTTAGTATTTGTGACACTGTGGGTCCCTGAGACAAAAGGAAGAACTCTGGAGGAAATTCAATGGTCATTCAGATGAGTTTATGCCAGAAGATCCGGATAGTAAGTTTGTATTTTGCTATGGTCAGAAATTCTTTGTGCAAATTTTTATTTTCATTTTGATCATATTCTGGCTCAGAGAGAATATCTTACATACAAGGACCATGTGCAAATTTAGTTTGCCTCCATTAATAAATTGCCCTTAATTTATTTGTAACATGTGCTATGTTCTGTACGTCTTAGCAACTGGTCTGCTTGTTATTGAAATTCATCCAAGTTTCTTCGACTTGAACTAGGTGACCATTAGGTCCAGGTTGAAAATCTGGTCCTTCTTTACCCCATAAAAGATGTATCCTCTGTAAATCACATCATGAGTAGAATAAAGTCCATAAAAAACCGCCCCACTTGTAGCCAAAACTGAAGTGAACTTGAGAAAAATAGGCAAAATATATATGCATTAGTTTTTTTTTTTTTTTTTTACTTCTTTCTGTAGGTGAACATGCTATCACGCATCCACATCTGACGGTTTGAGATTAGCGATAGCAAACCAAATGCCAAACCTTATGATTGGATGTGCCTGAAATTACAGGGGCAGAGAACTTTTGAAAAAAAATTTATAGCTCGATAGGGCATAGCCATGGGGGCATGGGACAGCTGCCCCCAAACTCTCGGAAAAAAAATATCATTTATATTATGTTTAATTATTTAACAGGGTGGTCATGAGGTAAGTGGTAGCTCTGCCTTCCTGAACTTAAAAAAGAAATAAATCAACTATTATTTAATAGGGCGTAGACATGAGATATAAGGGGATGGGACAACTGTCCCTGAAATTTTGAATATAAAATATATCTTTTATATTATGTTATTAATTATTTAACAATAATAATAGCCCATTTTACCAGAGGTTTTCCAAAAAATAAAAAATAAAACTATACTAATAAATATTTAGCAAGGCATAGCTCACGGATAAGAAGACAGCTGCCCCATAAACAATGAGAAACGATACTCAGGAAAGGGGTTGCGCCCATTTCTTTTTTTATTGGCCACATCAGGTAGACCGAAGCTTGCGCCAAATTGATTCGAATGCAAAGGCAGTTTGGATAACTCTTCTGGGCGTCATTGGGGGCATTCTTTGATTGTTGAATCCTGTGCATGGCTCATTGGACAACATGTCATGAACACAAACCTACTTCTACCCAGCTTTATTTGGCATAAGCCCGGTTTCGTAGCATTTCTCAAACCAAACTAGGGGTGTATTCGAGCCAGGCTTGCCCTGCTCGGCTCGGTTTGAATTTTTTTTTTTTATCTATGCTCGGCTCGATAAGTAGTTTGAAAAGCTCGGCTCAAGCTTGAGCCAAGCTTCGCTTGGCTTGATCTTGTATTGAATAATTAAAAAATTATTTTTAAATAAAAAATAATGTATTTTATTTTTTATTATTTATATATAATATTCAAGTCAGGTCGAGCTTTGAGCCTAGATAAATCAAACAGGCCTTGGCTCGAGCTTGGTTTGAATACATTTTCAAACTCAAAAAATAGCTCGGGCCTATTTTTCGAGCTCAAGTCCGGCTTGATCGATCGAGCCGAGCCAAAACTTCGAGCTAGCTCGGTTTGTTTGGTACTATTTATACGGTTAGGCCACAACCCCAATTAGAGTGTTAGTATTTGCTCAAGTTAGTGGGATGGGTGGAGAGTTAACCAACTCTCACCCTGACGGGAATGGAACCCGGAACCATTTCCTTATGGAAGAGATACACTTACCATTAGGACAAAGACCTGGTGTGTGCTAGCCCGGTTGGATACCCCTAAACCAAACTGTTTAAGATTAAGGTCACATCTCAAACCAAATACTTTAGAGCGCAGCCCCCGAAAATTTTTATCAGACGACCAAATTATTAGGAATCAGGTGCATTTGTATTTTGAATTTCTTTTTATCTGTTAGATTAGCATTTCAGTTGACTTTGTTATTGTTTCATTTTTATTAACCTTGCTTCAGCTTCGCCTGCTTATGAGAGCTCTTACTTTAACCTTCATTTTAGGTTCAAAACTTTCTGTTATTTAAAAAAATATATACACATGTTTCAACAATTTTTAAGCCTAAGCCCAATCCGGCCTGTGTTAGGGCCGGGCTAAGGGCTTGATTCCCTTAAGGCCCTACAGGGATTAGGCTCAATAGATTCCACTTAGGGCTAGGCCTGGACAGTCCTGAGCCAGGTCCAAGCCTGGCCCATTGACAGCCCTATTCAAGATTCCTATGATGATGTATCGGTTGATAGGCATGCCATGCTTAGCCCGCTTTTAACAGGACCCATTAAACACCGCTTAATCAAGCTTAACTTGGCTTGCGACCAAACCGTATTTTGACTTAAAAATAGAGGTCCACCTCATATTTAAGCTTTTTTTTCCTACTACAGAAAAGAAAAAGAAATAACCAAATAAAATGAGTTGCGCCTGACGTGTGACTTGAACTGATGTATCTAATAAAAAAGACTTAGGATCGTCTCTCGCTATAGCTAGAGACATCCTCTCTTGCTGCAATGTCAAGATGCCAAAGTGTCCCATAACTGCCTGTCCTTAACTGTTTTCCTCTTTCCTTCCTCTCTTTTTACTTCCAAAATTTTAGGACAAACAGTTATGGGTTTACTCACAAAATTTAAGGACAAGCAGCTATGGGACAAGCAATCAGGAAGAGAAAAAAAAGAAAAACAAACACAAGGATTAGAATGTTAACTAACCGAATCTGACACCCATATAAATATATAAATATAAACAAAGAAATCTGAATTTCTGAAAACCCAACAATCCCCAAAGAGAAAAAGAGAAAAAAAAAAGTTTTAGAATTCTAATTTAAATAAATAAATATATGTATTTGGGTAACCTTAAATAGAGATTTATTAGAGAGGACCATATGTTAATAAAAATTATATTGGATCTAAATAAAGTAAGATTTAGGGGTAATTATGTCTACATAATGATTGGTATACTCCTTGTATTTTTATTAGTAGAATGGTTTTATAAGCCCGGCACAGGTTACGGCTTGATTCCTTTAGGCCCTATAGGGCTTGGGCTCAATAGTTTCCACTTAGGACTGGGCCTAGACAGCCCCGAGCCAGCCCATTGGCAACTTTGTTCAGGATCAATTGAGTGATGATGTAACCGTCAATAGGCCTGCCATCGCTTTTAAGTTGGGACCCACTAAACACCCCTTAATCAACCTTTACTCGGCTTGCGACCAAACCGTATTTAAAAAAGAGAGGTCCGCCTCTCATTTGGGTTTTTTTTTCCCTAATACAGAAAAGGAAAAGAAGTAACCAAATAAAAAGGGTTGCGGCCCATTTTTTCGCACTAAAAAAAGGATAATACTTCTGAAACCGTCTTAGGGCCGAGACCACTGAGACGGTCTCAATAGCAGTCTTAAAAAAAAAATTATGACCAGTAGTTGAACAATCAATCGGAGCAATTCAAAATTTGTCTTAGAAAATGATAGTTTTGTAATTATAAACACAAAGAAAGGCATTTTTTAACAATACATTTTTCCTAATGGATAATATTAGCATCATTTTCTTTTAAGACTTATTCTCTTTTTTATTAGAGATAATAGTGTTAGTAGAAAACATGTGTCATTCTCTTAAGGGAAGACAATAACACATGTTTGGTCCATAAAAAAAGTGGGTGAAACAAAGTCATGCTAGAATTGCTCTTTCCTAAATACCCTTTCTCATGGTAATTTTTAGGTTGCTCTGGTTGACTGTTCACCAGGCAATCAACCGGAGCTCCTATTGATAATAATTCTAAAAAAGAAGAGGGGTTGCGGCCTAACGAGTGAGATGTACAGTGTACCTAATAAAAAACAGAAATGTTCACCCCAATTGCGGGTTCTCCAGACGCAAGGTGGTGATAACAAGTGTCAAACCATCTCCTCTTATAGGTAGCAATACCATATGTTGCACCTCTTGAAATATTTTTTGACTTAGTGCGTTTGGGCTGGTATTCCTAAAAATAAAAAATAAAAAATAAAAACATTACGCATCGGGATCTCTGTGGCAGGGCCAGCCCAAGCTATTTGGAGGCCTAAAGCTAAAATTCTAAACTGGGCTTTTTTTAATATTATTATTAATATTATTTTAAAAATTAACTATAAATTGGGCTTTTTTTTTTAAATATTCTAAATGAGGCCTTTTTAATATATATTTTTTAATGGGCCTAAAACAAAGGCATTGATGGCTTAATGGACGGGCCGGCCCTGCTTAGGGGTAATTACGTCTACATAATAATTGGTATATGTGGTACCAACAAGAGAGAGATAACGAACAGATTAGGTTCGGGCCCAGGTGAGGTAAGGTCCCTCGATTACAATACACTGTTATAGACGTACGACCATGACCCCACATTTTTCTACTACAGCAGACCAATCAACGGTGCTGGTATCATCAATTCATCCTATCATGTCCTCGGTGATAATCAAGAAGAGGAAGAAGAACGGAAAGGTTCCATAGACTTAAATTGATTAAAGTTAAAAGAGCCAACGGAAAGAAACAAACATCATCGAGTTATCCTGTTTTTACCCATCTATGGAAAATAAAAATAAATAAAAAAACAGAAAGAAAAGTATACGATGATGATCATCATCACCATCACGATCTGTGTTTCATCATGTGAAGTCATGAACGAGGCTCGTCCTGTCCGGGACGTTCAGACGCCATGAAAGGAAAGGAATGCCAGTACTGGTATCTCCATCATCGTCTCCGATGAACCTGAATTCGTTACTCAGAGCAGGAGACATGGAAGATCTTTTCTGGGTCTGTGCGTTATGCATCCATGAATTGTTATGGTGATGGTGGCTAACTTGTTGTGGCTCCATTATTGCTGTGGTGGTTGCTCGCCTTTCTTCCTTCTTGTAACGAATTCCACAAGCATTGCAAAGCGACTGAAGAAAATCACAATGTTAGTAAATCACAAATCAAAACAAAAAATATATATATATATATATAACACGGTAGCTAAATTACTAAGAGATGAAGACCGACCTTAGGGCCTCTAGGTCCGTTCCTCCAAAGTGGTGTAGATGTAGTGTCGCAGTTGGCACACCTTCGAGCGAGTAGGGGATCTCCAGCCAAGCTATTGTTGCTACTGGCTCCTCCTCGGCTACTCTTATTGGCCATTACTGGTGATGGTGAAGCTTGTTTGGTCTGCAATATGTCCCAACAAAGATTAGACATGCATGAGCCAGACTGATGGCTGGTCGACTTATCGTCGGACATGCGAGTTGATGGGGTCCCCAAAGAGAGAGTGCAATCCACGGAAGATGGGTATAGATGGGCTTCATCAAAAGGGTTGTGATTGGGCATGGAGAACAGCATGGAAAATGAATTTCCCTGTGTTTGGAACATACCACATGAACATTGACCCACTGTATTTCCCTGAGAGCTACTGCACCGATGCATGATCTGATCTCTATTTTGATAAATGGGTTCTCTTTTTTTCCCCTCAAATTCGAAACCAAAGGAACTAGAGATGAATCAAAATAGAGGAGGAGGACGAAGAAGAAAAGGGAGTTAGAGAATTACAAATTGTAAAAGGAAGGGTATGTAGTTAAAGTTCAAAGCAGGGTGTACAACCAAAACAGTGACAGAGCGAGGTAATAATCTAATATTTGAATAGAACATGGAAGCAAGAGCTGAGCGTACGAGATGGCTGAGATCTGTGTTGTCTCTTAGCCTTTAAAGCTAATATATAATGGCGAAAGAGCAGTCAGCAGCTCCAGTCTACCTTGTCGTCAAACGCAGAGAGAGAGAGAGATAGATGTATGTCTCATGTATATATAGAGAGGAGAGAGAGAGAGAGAGAGAGAGAGAGAGAGAGAGAGGGAAGAGAGAATCAGATTGTCAGTCAGTCAGTCAGTAGGTGAGGATGAGTTGGTCTTTCCCGTTTTGATTGCGAATTTGCCATGTATAGCATAAGCATAGTAGTAGTTCTCTCAGCTCATACAGCATGAATATATATAGGTGATGAGGAATGCTAACCTTACCCTTATAGTGATATATTTTGGAATTCCCTGGTTACACTCTTCCTTCTTTTGGGGGTATAGATGGGCACCAGCACTCACTGTTGCTGTTATCCAAAAGGCTGGCGCCACATCAGAAAATTAAATATCAATCTAGTATTGCATGATCACATCATAACAATTGCTGATGTGGCATTATTTCATTGGACTTTAGGTAGCAACACAACAGCCATTGCTGTAGCCCATTCTTATAATTGTCAATATTAGAAATGCCAACCATTACTCTCACGGAATCATGTCCTCTGTGTTCTTTCCTAAGTTCTTCCCGTGGCCAACGATTTTGAATGTCAAGATCTCTCTAAGAGTTGGTTACAAGTATTAAATCTGTACAAACCAAGTGACCATGGCCTTCCAACAGATGTTCACAGGAAATCCAGGAAGAACACAAACAATTTGCTTCCACTTTGACCATTCAAATTTTTTTGAATCTATCACCTCTATTGTAATAAAAACAAAATTTTGTGTTAGTTCACTTGTGGCCCTCATAAAATTATTGAGAAATGCTAGTCATAATCTCAGTCAAACTCTACTCTCAATCTCCACCAACCAATTGTCCATTCTTAATGAGAGAGAGTGCTTTAACCACCATAACCGATTTGAAAATGGATAGGTAGTTGGTAGAGGCTAAGAGTAGAGTTTGACCGAGAGTAGGGAAAGCACGCCTCAAAATTATTTATTTCATTATTTAAAAAGTTAAGAGTAGGGAAATGCAAACCTTGGCACCAGCAAGCTTCCCACACATCATAATAAAAAGCATTAGATAGATCTGATATTTTAAGCGCATCATAATAAAAAGCATTAGATAAATATGATATTTTAAGCTTTAATTGAAGAGATCAACCCAAAATTACCTTGATAGAGGTAGTTCCAAAATTATAGAAAAAATATAGTTGACAAAAATACTTTTTTAATCACTTTGGTATTGGTTTTTAATACTATGAAATAGAAGAGAGTGGGTGGGGGGGGGGGGGGGGGTGAAAGTATCAAAATCATAGATGGGTAAGAGACAGGGAGAGGGGGCGCACCAAACAATGCGAAGGGGAGGGTCAGAGAGGCAGATGGTTTGGTCATTGGGTAGTCAAAAGAACCCACGTGACTCCCGGGAACAGTCTTCCATGGATCTCTGCCCCCTTCTCCGATCACGAGGTCCAAGCCTCTAACAAAGACATCAAAACCTCTGTCCGTATCCGTATCTCTGCTCTGTCACTGCCACCCTCCCAAGAAAAGGGAAAATCTACAACTATGACCACCCCCTCTCCCTCTCTGACTATTGCCTAGCTCCGTTTTTTTTTCTTTTTAATTTTTTTTCTTTTGTGACGAGGGTGTCCTGGCTAATATCAGATCATAAACGATTACAATTAAATTCAATTGCATAAGTGTCAAATATGGATTGGAGGATGAAAAAAAAAGGAAAATCAAAATTCAATTTTTTTTTCTTATAATCCATATTTGACATCTCTTGGGGGTGTAGCCTACTGGTTGAAGGACGAAACGTAAATTTGGAGGTCTCAAGATTGAATTTGGGCTTCCCTTAATATCGGATGGATAGGTCGGGGATTTACCTATACATTCACGAGACTAGTTTGAGTCTAGTGCAAATTAATCCCTGAAGGTGACCAACAAAGAGAAGAGAATTGAACACAAGGTCACCGTTTCTAAGGCATGGTCCTACTAACTAACAAATTGTGCTATGCACGACATGATTGCCACCCTTATATCCAGAATCTAGACCTCATCACAAGCTTGGGTTGTTGAAGATACGGATATTTTGATTGCAAAATCCATTTAAAAAATAAAAATAAAGACAGCCATGATATGATAGCAGATAAACAGAAATTATCACAGCAACAGCCCTTGTAATGGGATTTAGAGAGAGAGAATATCAAAATATTACACATTCTCCGGTCAAAGACAGAAACAAAGGAAAAGCTAAAAAAATAAAAACAATAAAGTGACCCCACTTCCCATCATCGCAATTCGCAAAGCCCCCTCTTCGATCAAAAGATTCAAAACCTAGAGAGAGAGAATCAGATCGTCTAGAGATTAGTGTCCATATAAATACTCAAACAAGGACAACTACCGCTTTCCAAAAGATGCTCTCTATTCAGCTTTGTAAACTATGAAGAACAAACGACGATCGACCCAATACATATGAGCTCGTGTGTCTAGAAGATCTCAACTAATTAAGCTCTATCTCCCTATTATTCTCTTTCCAATAATCTCTGGGATTTGCTTAAACATCTAAATCATCAAAACCCCACCTCCTCTCTAGCATGCTCACCAAGCTCTAATCGATGGATTTGGTGGGCTCCACTTCCTCCTTTTCCAAGGTACCCGATCTGGTCATCTTAGACCAACGAGGAGAGTCATCATCATCACATGGGCGAAGCCAGAATTTTCTTAGAGGGGCTAAAATAGTGGTTTAAGGTTCAAGTTTGTGTGTCATCTCCTTGTTTGCATCTGCATGTCTTCTTAAATTAAATGATCTAAAAATAAATTTAGTTTTTATTTTTTTTCTCAAAAGTTCAAGCTCTGCCCTACTCCAAGATATGCCCCAGTTAATACAATATTTAAAAAAAAAAAAAAAATCAAAAGTTGAGGCCCCCTGACCCCATGGGCGGAGCCCCTAATCACCCGTACTTCATGTGACACGTGGACATAATAGGGATGATCCATGCATGCATTCAAATAAACAAATAAATGTGTAACACAAGTCTAGGTTGGTACTTAAATATTAGTAACATTCCTCAAAAGCAACAAGACAACTGGAATGAATCTATGTCCTCCCTCTCTGTAAAGAGGGTCTTGGATTGGGTCTGGTGATCTTGTACCAGTCTCTTTCTTTACCGGGCAATGGTAAAGTAATAATATTCTAGTGATAGAGAGAGAAAATAAAGTTATAAGTTAATGAGAACCCCAACAGCCCTACATTGAACATCCATCCTCTCTTTCTAAGGGAACGGGTTGAAAAGGTAGAAGGAACCCCTAAGAAGCCGTCCTATGAAAGATAAGTTCTTGTCGACATCATGACGACGGACTAAGGCACTATATCCTCGAATTGTCTATTCTACATATGTCTAACGAACTCTATCCAAAGCACTACCGCCTCCCTCTTTTTCTTTTTTATTTAAATGATATGATATATAATCAATGAAAATGTTTCCATGCGGCCGAGTGCATCGAATAAACCTAAAACTTCAATCACCGACCCTATATCATGCACATCTCATCGACCAAGCCATTCTACTCTTTGAGGAGCATTCATCATCAATGCTCCCTTATTATTATTTTTTTTAAAAAAAAAACCAATAATATTACCACTATGAATGGAATTTTTCCTAATTTCCAATAGTGTTTAAATATAAGGGGGGAGCTCTGTTTCATAATGCCACCATTCATGCATTAAAAGGAGAACTCCGCTCAAGCGCTTGAATCATACATGATTCATTGCCTCATACTAAAACTCCTTCCAATATTGTTTATGAAGGAGTGCTAAACATACTCTCGCAGTTCAAAAAAATTTGAACTTTCCCATCAATTGATAATAAATCAACGAATGTTGTGTCATTTATTTATGGGCCATAAAAAGTTATTTGTTTTATTATTGAAAAAATACAAGAGATTAGCGTATGCTTAGCATTCCTCTTCTTTCTCCTTTAAATTGTTGGTTATGACAACTTGTAGAATATGGTCAACAGTCAAATAGCTTCATCATGATATTGTCTATTTGCTTTTCTCTTTTTCCTCTATACGAACTAGGAAGCCTAGGACCAAAACCATAGGAGATGCTTGGATGCATCATATGGTCTGCAGGTAAGAAATATATTTGGCATGCACAGTGCCTTGAGCAGCCTGTTGGCTGCAAAGAAGAAGCTGGCCCCAAATCAATCTTTGCCACTTTCCTTTGTAGCAAAAATGATTGGGAACGAGAGTAAAAAGGCGAGCAAAACGTGGTGGTAATTGATAGAAAAAGATTTTATTGAGAATAACTTGGATGATTACAATGACCTCTAACCTCTAATAGGGTTTATATAGAAATTATATTGATCTCAAGATAGAAACCTAATCTAATCTAATCCTTAATTGATGCTAATTCAATATTATCTCGATGCTAATTCAATATTGTCTATGAGATCTTGTGTATCTCATAGATATTACATAATTATTTCTCTTAACATAATATTTCCCTAATTCTCTCCCTCAAATACATGAGGATCGAGATCTTCAAGTGTTTGCTATAAGTCGAGTACTCCTTAGTCTTGATCTTCTTTGATAATTTGTTGACGAATAGTTCTGTGTTTGGCGGTCACTGTCAGTCTGTGAAGTCCATCTTTGTTGCATCCTGTTCATTCTCAAGTTGTCGAAGCCGGTGACCCACTAGATCAGGCTGTCATGATCTTCTCCTAAAACACATGAAGTATAACCAACGATTTAAAGAAAAAAATTCTCGTTTGAGAAGTTTTCAATAAATGAAAAGAAAATGAGAGACCGTGATACATGAGTATGAGTATGAGTATGAGAACTAGGGTCGTAAGGTATAGAAGATGATAGTAGAGTCTTTATTAAAAATAAAAATCAAAATCAAAGATTTCACACCCGACGGGCGGTGGAGGCACCACCTGGCGGAAAAGCAGAATAAAAAAATCAAAATAGGCGATGGATCGCCCGCTCTGATACCATGATAGAAAGAGATTTTATTGAGAATAACTTGGATGATTACAATGACCTCTATTAGGGTTTATATAGAGATTACATTGACCTCTAGATAGAAATCTAATCTAATCAAATCATTGATTGATGATAATTCAATATTATCTCGATGCTAATTCAATATTGTCTATGAGATCTTGTATATCTCATAGATATTACATTATTATTTCCCTTAACATAATATTTCCCTAATAATAACAATAGTCTTTGTAGTCCCATTTAACAAGAAAAAGGGGCGGAGCCAGGATTTTCTTACAGGGAAATGATTGGGAACGAGAGAAAAAATGCAAGCAAAACATGGTAACAATAGTCTTTGTAGTCCAATTCAACAAGAAAAAGGGGCAGAGCCAGGATTTTCTTGCAGGGGGACTCACAATGTGGGTGGGGGGTTCCGGAGCAAAGTCCCCAATTTTTTCTGCATGATCAAGTTTGCGGGTCATCTCATATATTGCATCTGCTTATGCCCTCTTAAATCTATCTATAAGATACAGAAATAAGTGTCACCTAATCCCCTCTCTTTGCTCTCCAATTTTCAATCTCGGTAATCTTAGAGATTTTATTTTAAGTTTGACATGTGGTTCATCAAGTTTGACATGTGGTTCATCCAACGGGTCCAACCAATACCTATATTTTCTCCTACGAGTGTGTGGAGATAAACATTGCACCCCACTTTTCTCTCTCTATCCCCACCTGAGCATCTCCCCATCTCTCTTAGCAGTTAGCACCCCCACTTATCTCTCTTCATTCAACATACCATAACGGCAAACTCTCTCTCTCCCTCTCACACATTTCCCTCTCAATTCAAAAATCATTAGAGGGATTTTAGGAGATTGTGATAAGAGGGAGAGATAAGAATGATAGATAGAGAATATAGAGAGAGATTTTAGGGGATTATGAAAGAGAGATAAAGAAAGAATGTAAATAAAATTTTAGACGATTGTCATAAGGGATAGAGAGACTATAGAGATTAATTTTTTTTATTCACACCCGTGCATCGCACGGGGTCTATACTAGTTAAATAATATAAGAACAAACTTAGCTCTTTCTTTTTCCCCAAAAGTTCGGGGGGCTTTAGAAACTCAGCACCGGGCTTCGCCCCTCCTCCAGGTTACGCCACAGTTGATATAGTACATATTTTTTTTTTCAAAAGTTGAGGGGGCTTCAGCCCCCTAGGCCCAACATGGCTCCACCCATGACAAGATTTTCATTATACTACTACCTACACAGCTTCCCTTATTAGGAAGAGCTACTGTAAAGATTTGTACCTAGATTTGGGTGAGAATCATCATTGTTCTTATCTCTACTATTATAAAGAGAATGGTAGGGTCAAAATTGGTTGATCTTTTTCCTTTATGACCATTAGTGTAATTTTACTTGATGAATTCAATCCCTACCATATCTATACATCTCTCAAACCACACACCCCACACCTCACACACGTCTCTCTTTTCTTCCAAATAACATAAAAGCCAGAAAATGTTGGTATCCTCCCGGCCTCGGATTGTCTCTGGCAAAGCCAGAAGTGGCTCTCGGGTTTCCATACATTGTGCAACAGTTGGCAGAAAAATGGGGAGAAGTCATTTCATTTTCTCCCCATTATTTTAACTTCTCCCCAATTGATATCTCTCTCCCTTATTCTCACACACTTATCGCCACATGTCTTATTATGGTTGAAGAAGTCAAAATCATGGCCGCCATGATTTTGACTTCACCACCACATGTCACCTATTCTATGGAACCCCGAGACAAGCCGTGCTTCGCCGGAGACAAGCCAAAACCTGTCCTCCCAAGGAGTATGTCCTTCTTAGGGCCTTGGATTGTCTTTGGCAAAGCCAGAAACTGGTCTCGGTTCCATACATTGTGCGACAGTTGGCCAAAAAATGGGGAGAAGTCATTCCATTTTCTCCCCATGATTTTGACTTCTCCCCATTTGATATCTCTCCCCCTTATTCTCACACTTATCACCACATGTCTTAATATGTGTGGAGAAGTCAAAATCATGGGGCCCATGATTTTGTCTTCTCCACCACTTGTCACCTAAGGCTGTCAAAAAAGCCCATATAGAAGGGTACCCGGCCCAGCCCGGCCCTTCAAAGCCCGGCCCTACCCCAGCCCTTGGGCCGGGCAGGGCCAAAAAATTGGAAGCCCTTGTTCTGTAGGGCCGGGCAAGGGCTCCCCCTGCTCGACCCTTCCCAGCCCGGCCCGGCCCGGCCCGGCCCTACTTTATCTTAAGATAAATATATTTTTAATAATTTTACTAATATGCTCCATTTAACCTTTCATTAACGTTATGAAAGTAGGGCTATATTTGTAATTGCGCCAACTAAAGACTTTATAAAAACCAACCTAACACAGACCAAACCCTAAATTGTATTCACATTAGAGTTTGCCTCTTCATTCTTCAACTTCAATCGCACAGGCCACATACTATTTCGGTTCTTCATCGATCATCTCTCTCTCATATCTTACTCTCTACTCTCAGTTTTATATTTAAACATATTTTAAATTTTGTTCTATATAGTTTTATTATTCTGTTTGTTTACCTATACTATGTTTTGGTTTATTATGCATGACTGTCACTGACAAGGAATTTTTTTTTTTTTTAACTTTGTCATTGTTCTTTTTGTTGCAATGTCGATCCCAAACCCGAATAAAAGATGAGGGTATCCATTTCCATGTCAGGTTGACAGTCGGTGTAGTAAAAAAAAAATTTAACATCTTAGATGAAAAAAAAAATTCCGCTTTTTCTTCCGGCCCTTTGGCCGGCCCGGCTCGGCCCCGGCCCTTGAGGGGCCGGGCTAGGGCCCAATCAACCCCGGCCCTTGAAGGGCTAGGGCCGGGCTAGGGCTCTACTCTTATAAGGAAGGGTAGGGCTAGGGTTGACCCCGGCCCTACCCCAACCCGGCCCTTTGACACCCCTATAATGTCACCTATTTTATGGAACCACCAGACAAGCCCTTTCTGGCTTCGCCAGAGACAATCCGAGGCCCCTTCTTAGGGTCCCACACCGTTGGCTAGTCTTTGAAACATCAATGACCATCAGGCGATGTAGACAGGAGAATGCGTATCCACCATGCATTCTCAGTAACAGAGCACGGCGTCTAAGAATCGCAATCCCATTCTTCATATAAATCCATGTGAAGAGACAGACAGACAAGTCCACAAGTTCGTTTGGTTTGTAGCACCCATGGAATTGAAACTATTTCGCTAGCACTATCCATGATTATAAAAAGAAAATGAACTTCATAATCGTTTATTTCATATCAAAGTAATTCTAATTATATATCATTTTCTCAGATGAATTAAGTAGGCTATACTAAAGAACCAAAGCCAAAGACTGAACTAGATCCGGATTCTGCAAGAGGAAAGATCACTGAACCAGATTTGGATTCTGAAACAAAAAGGAAAGATCTTATTTAGATTGAAGAATCCTATGAGGATTCTTGGTGTTTGAATGAAATAGGAAACTGGACTGATCGGTGCTTGAATGAAAGAGGAAAGTGGAATGACAAAGGAAGTTGTCTGTAATATACAGAATCTGTCCTCACTGTAATCTTCATGAAAGTCTTCTAATTGTAATCCCTGTAAACTCTATTTATATCAATGTAATCATCATTCTCTCTTACGGTTGAGAGAGAACCAATTCAGTAGTTTGCTTTAATTCTTTTTTGGTATCAGAGCAAGCACACGTTTGAGTGTGATTTTTCTATTGATTCTCCTCCTCAATGGCGTCACTCACAATATCCATTGTTGCACAGATTACTTCCATGGTGACAGCAAAGCTCACCGAGAAGAACTATCTTGCCTGGAAGGATCAAATCCTCCCCATGATATCTGCTCGATCATATCTCTGGCGATGTAAAGGAACCAAAGCAGATGATTACTTCAGATGGCACAGAGGAAATCAATCCTGCCTACCTGAATTGGAGAAAAGATGATCAGCTTTTGAAAAGCCTAATCTCTAGAACCTTAACAGAAGAGGTTCACGCATTTGTAATTGGTCTCAAGACCGCACAGGAAATTTGGTTTTTTCTTGCCGAGACATTCGCAGGGGCATCTCAAGAGAGAGAGCTCGGTCTGATCCGTCAACTCCAAACCATTCGAAAAGGTAATCAAAGTGTTACTGACTATCTCAAATCTGTTAAGATGATCTGTGATGAACTCTGCGATATGCAAAAGCCTGTCTCTGAAAGAGACAAAGTCTTCTGGACTATCAATGGATTGGGTTCGCAATTCGATAGCTTTGCTGATGCTATCATGGAACGACCTCCTCTCCCGATGTTCTCTCAGTTCTCAGCATCTCTTCTTGCTATGGAAAAACGGGCTCCTATGAACAACACCACAAAAAATTCCAATTCTGAATCTCAGGCCTATATAGGCCAGAGACAAAACCGATCCAACAAGGGTAGCAGAAACTGGAATGAGCAGAGAGGAAAATCCTTTGATTCCAAGGGGCGAGGATTTACCCAAGCAAGCCAAAAGCAAGGTTCAAATACCCAATCTGAACTCAACAAGAATGCTTCGCACGGTCCAAGCCAGCCATGCCAAATTTGCAAAAAGCTCGGTCACGATGCTCTTCGATGTTGGCACCGTTTCAACCACGCCTACCAGGCAGAGGAGATACCTCAAGCACTTGCTGCTATGTCTATTACAGATCCTCACGATCTAGAATGGATCCCCGATACAGGGGCCACATCTCATATGACAAACAATCCAGGTATTCTCCACTCTATATCCCCTTACAATGGCTCAGATAAAATTATTGTTGGAAATGGCAGTGCACTACCTATATCACACATTGGTAGCACCAACCTCTCTACCTCAGATGGAAAATTGCAAATTGCAAATAGGAAATGTTCTGGTTGTACCTAGTATCACTAAAAATCTTCTCTCCGTGGGTCAACTAACTGATGAGTATTCATGTTCATTTGAGTTCACTACTAATGGATTTGTGATAAAGGACCAGCAATCGGGACGGATACTCGCGAAGGGAACTAGAGATGGAGGACTGTACACGCTGAAAGGGAACACACCCAATAGTGTCTTCTATTCGTCAAGACAACAAAGAACTTCGGAAGATCTCTGGCATCAGCGTCTTGGTCACCCACAACCTTCGGTTGTTTCCTTTTTAAATTCTAAGCAATTTATTTCTGTCACTCAGTGGAATAAAAATGGCTCAATTTGTTCTAGTTTCCAACTTGGGAAAAGTAGCAAACTCCCTTTTGTTACAACATCTACTCGTTCAGATATTTTATTTGATAAAATTCATTGTGATCTTTGGGGGAATGCACTTGTTGCATCTATTCAAGGCTTCCGCTACTATGTCTCTTTTGTTGATGATTGTTCACGATATACTTGGATGTATCCTCTTAAAGCTAAGTCTGACTTTTTTGAGTGCTTTATTCATTTTAAAGCGATGATTGAAACTAAATTTAATGCCAAAATAAAGACTTTCCAATGTGATGGCGGAGGCGAATTTGAGAAAATGGAATTTCTCCTAACACTTCGTGAAAATGGCACTACGAGGCAAATCTCATGTCCTAAGACCCCTGAACAGAATGGGGTTGCTGAACGGAAACACCGAAACATCGTCGAGTTAGGCCTGTCAATGCTCTTCCATAGTGGTCTCCCCACCAAATACTGGGTGGAAGCATTTCGAACAGCAGTTTTTCTAATCAACCGTCTGCCATCTCGCAAGCTAAACATGACATCGCCCTTCAAGCTTCTATGTGGAAAGTCCCCTGACTACACATCTCTCTGTGTATTTGGATGTCGTTGCTATCCATATTTATGAGACTATGGGAAGAATAAATTTTCTCCAAAATCTCTTCCTTGTGTCTTTCTTGGTTATAGCCTCATATACAAGGGGTATCGATGTTTGTTTCCTGCGACAGGAAGGGTCTACATCTCAAGACATGTAATCTTTGATGAACACTTCCTTCCTTTTTCTAACACACATTTAAACTCCAATGTTGTTTCTCTACCGCAGGAGCATGTTACTCTCTCCGCATTTTCTGAATATGGAGCTGATCTGTCTCCCCTTGAAGAACCTCATTTGCCTAACCATGTTGCCATATCCAACAGCAACAACTCCTTTGCCCCTTCCAACAACAATAATGTTGGACTTGTACCAGTCGCACTCTCCAATAGTGGTGCTTTACGAAATACATAGGTCGGTAGATCAAATAGCAACCTGATTATAGGAGATGCAACCATTGCTAAATCCATCCACAACCAAGCTGATTTGGATACTGCTGACTCTATAGCTCACGCAAACAGCAACTTTCTCAATTCTGCTCCTGTTGCAGCTTCAACCCCTGATCCAGTAGAGACTGCAGATCCCATTGTTGATTCAATAGCTGCCACTTCCATTCCCACCAGCTCACTTAACGAAGACTTCATTACAACTGATCCCTCTACTGTGTCTACCTCTGAGGTGGAAGAGGTCCCTGCTCCCGGCCTATCTCCATCCTTCATTGGCTCTAAACATCCTGGTCGTCACCTAGGGGGCAATACCCACAGTATGCAGACAAGAGGAAAATCACGGGCTACTGCCCTTATCCATTCTTCTTTGCCAATTCCTACTGAACCAATCAATATTCAGTCTGCCATCACACACCCGGGCTGGTTTGCTGCAATGAATGAAGAGATTCAAGCCTTACGTGCTAACTCCACTTGGGTTCTAGTACCTCGCAAACCCGAGATGAATGTTGTTGGTTGTCGATGGGTTTTTAAAACCAAACTGAAGTCTGACGGTAGCTTGGAGAGACTAAAAGCACGTCTTGTTGCTAAGGGATTTGATCAAGTTTCTAGTGTGGATTTCGCGGAAACTTTTAGCCTAGTTATTAAACCTCAAACTATTCGTTTAGTTCTCACCATTGCTCTTACCAAGAAATGGCCTCTCAAGTAACTAGATGTCAAGAATGCATTCCTTCACGGCTTTCTTAAGGAACCTGTGTTTATGGAACAACCACCTGGACTCATTGACCCTGTCAAGCCCCATCATATTTGTCAACTCCAACACGCCTTGTATGGCCTCAAACAAGCTCCGAGGGCATGGTTCGACCGATTCAGTCAATATCTTCTACAACTTGGTTTTCAATGTAGCATTCATGATCCTTCCCTCTTTACGCTACATAACCACCAAGGTATGATTTTACTACTTCTGTATGTTGATGATATCATCCTTACCGGTAGCAATCCTTCTTCTCTTTCAGCATTTATTCAATGCCTTGGAAAGGAATTTGCTATGAAGGACTTGGGCATTTTGCACTATTTTTTGGGGATTGAGGTTTCTCATACGGACACTAGTCTTCTCCTTTCTCAAGGGAAATATGCTCGCGACATTCTCACTCGTGCTCATATGGTTGATTGCAAAATTATCTCCACTCCCCTTGCTACTAAATTTGATCGTGCTGAACCGTCTCCTTCCTTTCATGATCCGAAGCTATATCGGAGTCTAGTGGGAGCTTTGCAATACCTTACCATTACTCGGCCTGATCTCTCCTATGCCGTGAATCTCATCAGCCAATATATGCATGCCTCTACAATCATTCACATGCAGCTTGTCAAACGCATTTTACGCTATGTCTGTGGAACACTAGATCATGGGATACATATTCATTGTCATAATGCATTTAATCTCTATGCATTCTCAGATGCAGATTGGGCCGGATGCCCAATTACACGAAGATCTACTACTGGATACTGTGTGTTCCTCGGGTCCACTCTGATCTCATGGGCTGCAAAGAAACAGTCTACTATAGCTCGGTCTAGTGCCGAGGCTGAATATCGCTCTATGGCCATTGCTACAGCAGAGTTGACATGGCTGTCCTTCTTACTTAAAGGCATCGGCATTCCTCTCCTTCAGCCTCCTACTCTCTTTTGTGATAATATCAGCGCTTTATACATGTCAATTAATCCAGTGTTTTATGCCTGGACGAAACACATTGAGCTTGATTACCATTTTGTCCGTGAGAAGGTGGCTCTTGGCTCTCTTATTACCCGTTTTGTTCGCTCTCATGATCAACTTGCTGACATCTTGACGAAACCGCTTCCGCGTGACGTGTTTAGTACCCTTCGTTTCAAACTCGGTGTTCATTCTTCTCACTTTCATTTGAGGGGGAGTAAAGAACCAAAGCCAAAGACTGAGCCAAATCCGGATTCTGCAAGAGGAAAGATCACTGAACCAGATTTGGATTCTGAAACAAAAAGGAAAGATCTTATTTAGATTGAAGAATCCTATGAGGGTTCTTGGTGTTTGAATGAAATAGGAAACTGGACTGATCGGTGCTTGAATGAAAGAGGAAAGTGGAATGACAAAGGAAGTTGTCTGTAATATACAGAATCTGTCCTCACTGTAATCTTCATGAAAGCCTTCTATTTGTAATCCCTGTAAACTCTATTTATATCAATGTAATCATCATTCTCTCTTACAGTTGAGAGAGAACCAATTCAGTAGTTTGCTTTAATTCTTTTTCCACTTGAATGGGATACAGGAATAAGAAGAATGCATGCTATGTAACACCCTAAACACACACAAAACCAAACCTAAGGTAACCGGCAAACACCCTACAAAATCCTAGAACAAAAGCAAGAATTTGCATGTTTTTCCTATTCGACGACACGGGGAGATCCAATATGCATTCATCATATGATTGGAGCAACCTGACAGGTTCAGCTCAAGAGTCTTGTTCTTCCCATTTTTTAAAATCATAGGGGGGCAGGATGTGGAATTTAGGAGTCTGCTCCAAAACTTAATACTTCAATCCGACATAACAAAAGGTGGAGAAGAATATTTCTTTACTTTTTGCCTCTCTTCTTCATTGAGGAAGAATAAAGAGCATCACACTGAGTTTACAAGCCAGTCCCTCCTTTATATATCTAGCAATTTCTTCTTTTAAAAAAAAACTGAAACCATATCTGCTTCCCTAAGTAGTAAGTACTGATGTAAAGCTTTTCTATTAATACAGCATGAACTTATGACAACAGCTAGAGGTTGACACTGAGATCGTTCCTCAAATGATGAGTAAGATAGTTCATCGGTAGCTTTTTCTATCAAAGATGTTTGCTTTTGATTATTGAAACCGATTTAAACACTTATAACCGCTTATGCAGAAATAATAGCGTTTAGTTCAACCCTTCATTAGCAATTATGAAACAACCAGTTATGTTAGTGTTTCCATAATCTCGAAGGGGTGATTATGGGGGAGCATAACTATTTATTCACATTCAAGATGACGTGGAAATTATTGTAAGTTCTCAATTTTGCAACAAGGCCACTAAGTTTGGTGAGAGATTTTTCAAAATATCAATTTTTTAAAAAATGATCAATATATCTTTTTATGAAATAGCTAGATAAACTTATCGACAAAGTGCTAACTAAATAGGATTATTCATGACAACGCTTTTCATAACAGTACTAGTTCATGACAATACTTAGTGTAATTAATTGCGACTTTAATAATCTAAACCAAATGAGGCCAAGCGTATTGTTTTATCTTCTTCTTTTGAATACGATTGAGAGTAATCGACTGAACGAGGAAAGTTAAATGTCATTTCCAAGGCAAAAAGAGCTAGCACAAGGTCAAAAGCATGCTCCACTAGAGGTAGGGTACCACCGACAAACAGTCTTCCTTGAAGCCCAAACAACAACATTAAACGATCATTCTCCACTTCAAAAGGCATTTCAAAAAATCATAGAAAATTTCGAGGCCATCAAAGCAGGTGTGAAACTTGGCAACAATGGTTTTTATAGCCTAGAGCTGTGTATTGCACAAACATCCACCCCATTTGAATCTTTATCTCCTACTGGACCTGAAAAAACCATAACTAAACATTATAGTATGTTTTTAATCTTTGTTTAGGCCCAGACCTGGCTGTGAGGGTATGGCTTAGGCCCAGCCACTTATATGAGTAACGCGGTTATTGCCATTAGAATGTTTCCATGATTGGTTTATGAAAGTTTTGAAAACCATTCATGGATGGGACCTTTGCAGGCGCTCCGAGGGCTTGGGCCATGCTTGGATAGACCCATTGACAGCCCTGGTTTGGTTGAATCATTTGGCCTGCTATGGCTATTTAGGGCCCAATTGGTAAGGTGCAGTTCCTTTAGAACTTAAGCGAGGCTTGAACATTGCAGCCCAGCCCAGCTCATCCCAGTATATGTACGGCCCACTTACTAATTTGAATAAACAATGCAAATAAGTCCAAGATGCTCATTAAATGATACAGAACTTTTTTTTTTGGAAACAAGGGTATCCAGGCCTCTTAAAGCACCTGACTATTCTCTCCGGCACGTGCAACACCCCCCAAGCCACACGCACCAGGTAAGACGGGATTACGCCTCGAGGGTGGCCAATAGAGGGAGGGGATTCAAACTCAGGACCTATGCTTCCTGAGATGTGGTCCTAGCCAACAGCCCAACCCTGTTGGATAAATGATACGACGAATATTTCTTGTTCATTATCATACACTCATTCACAAACAAAAACGTTTGCACTAGTTTTTCTAGCCATCTAAAAGAATGGAATAAAATAGAATTACGAAGGGTTTTCAAAAATAGAGATAGTAGGCACCACTGCCCCCCAATTTTTTATTTTTTAACATAGTATTATAAAAAAATTTAAAATGTATTTTTACTAGTATCTATATACAGTGGCCCCCAAAATAACTTTAGTTGACTATGTGGGAAGTTTGGCCCCTCCAAATATTTGTACTTTTTTTTGTAGGTATAACATAAAAAATTAATATCTTTACTATTATAATGTGAGAGACAGGTGTAGCCTAATTTTTTCAAAATTCCCAAACTACCCTTATAAATAAAATAAATCTTGATTTAATGTTTACTTTAATTCCCAAACTGCCCATTGCTCATCTATCTATTTAAATAATAGAATCACAGCCAATCGCGATTGAACTCAGGGAGAGTTCAATCGCACTTGTGGGTTAATGCGTGTCCTTTTAACTCCTATTAACTGTGGTTAACTCCTTCCCCTCACTCTCACGTGCATCGCACATGCCACTTGCTAGTTATAATTAATTGTATTTAGAACAGTAGTTTATTTAATTTCGAGCTATGATAAGCGGACTGTGAATTTGCTTAGATAGCCAAATGCTAGTCCACGTTTCCCTTTTAGCACTCTTTAAGCTTAATTAAATTAAGGTTAATGAGTTTTTAAAAAAAACCAAGGTTCCATGGATGAACCCTAGGGGTGAGTAAATCTTAACCACAATTTGCGGGTGTTAAGAAGGGGGTGTGGACCAATGAGACGAACATTCAGTTACATAGCCAAATGCACAACCTGCTATCTATTTCCCTTTCATCTATATAATGGCTCTCTCAAAAGGGGCTACCTTAGGTCTGGTTATGTGTGTTTAGAGAGTGTTTTAGTTACATGATATCATTTCAACCAAAAACAAAGGGGTATGTTATGGAACCTTTATTGGAATGAACATTAAAGCTATGTTCTTTTGGTGGAACTTTTAAAGGCCGGAACATTAATAATTTTGAACAAGAGGCAAGAGTTTGAAAGGAGAAGAGAGGGTTTTGTTGACTGTTAGTCTAAAATTATTCACAAATCAGAGCACAATTAACTACCATTAACAAAGAAATAAAATAAATAATTATATAATGAATCACTCGAATTGAGAGGTGTTCGAAGAGTCTTTCTTGAAGATAGTCGAAGCCTCCCATTGTGCAAGGGATAAGGCAGCTCTATCTCCAGGATTCAACTCAGCTCGGATTCATCATGTCTTTCCCTACAAGTTTGCACTACTTGGCGGAAGACGACGGTACCCAACCTCCTTTAGAATGCCTGAATAAATTAATTTTAAATTAAAATTGAATTTATTCACATATTTTAAATTTAACCATATATATAAAATTAATCAAATTAATTTTATTGCATCAAAATTAATTTCAATAAAATTAATTTAATCTCATGATCAAAACGTCCCATAATATGAGATTTAAAATCGGGTTAAATTATTTTACCGATTAATTCAAATTATCTTGCCATCAGTTATAAGACCCCTCACATGATTGTGGTTCTCGCTGTATGCCATGAGTATTGCAGCTTGGTTGCCACAATAAATTGTGATAGCTGGTAGAGGTGTACCCCATATTGGTATATCTACCAATACACTCTTGAGCCATTCTGCTTCTTCACCTGCAGATGACAGGGCGATGAACTCAGATTCCATAGTTGAATGAGTAATGCACGTCTGTTTCTTGGATTTCCAAGATATGGCTCCTCCTGCCAAAGTAAAGATCCAGACCGTTACAGATGTGGACTCATCAGGACATGAGTTCCAAGTTGCATCATTGTAACCCTCAAGTACAGCTGGAATTCTCCCAAAATGTATCCCATAAGTTAAAGTACCCTTGAGGTATTTGAGAACTCTGATAAGTGCTCTCCAATGAACCTTCCCTGGATTACTAGTGTATCCGCACAACATGCCCACTGCTTGGGCAATGTCTGGTCTTGTGCAGTGCATGACATACATGAGACTACCAATAATTTGAGAGTATTCAAGTTGAGATACACTTCTGCCTTCATTCTTGTTTAACTTAATACTGGAATCAACTGGAGTTGGGGCAGGGGAGCAATCAAACTGATTAAATCTTCTGAGGAATTTCTCTATGTAATTGGACTGAGATAGAGCAATTCCTTGGTTATTTCTGATTATCTTAATTCCCAGAATTATATCAGCTTTGCCCAAATCCTTCATGTCAAAATTCGACGATAAAAACCTTTTAGTGTTCATAACACTTTCCAAATCTGTTCCAAAAATCAGCATATCGTCGACATAAAGACAAATGATAACTCCAGAATTTTCTCTGAATTTGTTGTACACGCAAATATCACCACTATTTATTTGATAGCCATCAGAGAGGAGAATCCTCCTAAATTTGTCATGCCACTGCTTGGGTGCTTGTTTAAGACCGTAAAGCGACTTTAACAGTTTACACACTTTCTTATGATTCCTTGGCAAGACAAAACCTTCTGGCTGATCCATATATATCTCTTCTTCAAGATCACCATTGAGAAAGGCGGTCTTGACATCCATCTGGTGGATGATCAAGTCATTGATCGCAGCTAGAGCTATCAAAAATCAAATAGTGGTCATCCTTCCAACTGGGGTATAGGTGTTAAAATAATCGAAACCCATTATTTTTCTAAGCCCCTTAGTAACCAACCTTACCTTGAACTTATCAACTGTACCATCAGGTTTTAACTTTTTCTTAAAGATCCACTTACATCCAATAGTCCTGCTTCCAGGAGGAAGATCCACTAAAGTCCAAGTGTTGTTGGACAATATAGAATGCATTTCATCATCTATTGCTTCCTTCCAAAATGTAGCATCATTTGATGTCATAGCTTCAACATAACTGACAGGTTCTTTTTCCACAATGTAAGTGATGAAATCAGGACCAAAGTCTTTAGAAACTTTAGTTCTAGAACTTCTACGAGGATCTAGCATAATAGAAGTTTCTGGCTCTTTTCTCTTAGTACTGGACTCCGGATGCACCCCCACTATTTCTAAATTTTTCTTAAATGGAAAAGTATTTTCAAAGAAGTCTGCATTAACGGATTCGACTATAGTGTAGGGGGCAGGAGTTTCTAAGTTTAAAAACCGATATGCTTTGCTTGTCAAAGAGTAACCAATTAGGACACTGTCGGTGCCTCTGGGACCTACCTTAGGCTGGTTAAGATAGGTAACCTGACTTGAGCAAGACATCCCCAAACCCTGAGATACTTTAGATTCGGCATTCTACCTTTCCATAACTCAGAAAGAAATTATTTTTGATTTTCTTTGAGGTACTCGGTTCAAAAATGTGACATGCTGTCAATAAGGCTTCACCCCACAGGTCAGCAGACGCTCCTGAGCTTGTTAACATTGTGTTTACCATCTCAGTTAAAGTCCGATTCTTGCGTTCAACAATCTCATTCTGTTGTGATGTGTAGGGAGCAAACATCTCATGTTGAATTCCGTTGATTTCACAAAATTTTGTAAATCCAGTGTCAATATATTCTCCACCTTTATTGGACCTTAGAATCTTGATTTTCTTTTCGAGTTGGTTTTTGACTTCTGCCTTGAACATTTTGAACTTCTCAAAAGCTTTATCTTTTGTCCATATAAGATGCACATAAGTGAATTTGGATGCATCAACAATGAAAGTGATGAAGTATCGCTTGCCTCCTCGGGATAGAGTATTAATCATTTCACAAATATCGGAGTGAATTAAATCTAGAGTTGTGGTGGATCTCTCGACTCCAGGAAACGAGGCTCTAATTATCTTGCACTTACTACAAGCAATACACTTTTCATGCTTATCACTGATATGACCTTCGATTAGTCTTTGGTTTGCCATAGCTTTATTTTCTTGAAATTTATATGGCCTAGTCTACCATGCCATAAATCAATAGACTCAGCGATATAAGCAGAAACAGAAATCATTTCATTAACGATGTTGAGTTTGAACATCCCAGATACAACATAGCCTTTTCCAACAAAAACACCATTCTTAGTAATCACACACTTGTCAGACTCAAATATCATCTTAACTCCATGACGACTCAGTAGAGAGCCCGATACCAGATTCTTTCGAATGTCAGGAACATGAAGAACCTCATTGAGAATGATCGATTTACCAGAAGTGAACATGATCTCCAATGTCCCCTTTCCTGCAACTTTAGAGGATGAGTGATTTCCCATGAACATGTTCATCCCCTCCCCCACTAGTTCATAGGAGGTGAACATGTTTCTATCTCCACAGATGTGTCGGGTCACACCAGTGTCGACCCACCATTCAGCATCTTTGCCAATCATATAGGCCTCGGTCACGACGGCGGCCATTGGTACATTCCGATCGTTCTTCTTCTCATATCTTTTGTTATGATAATTTGGCTTCCTGTTAAACCTTTTCTTCTCTTTACATTCTCTAGAAATGTGGACAGGTTTGCCACAACTGTAGCATTCAACTTGTTTTCTTGGAACAAAGTTACGGTATTGTTGCTTCCTGATTGGCCTTTCTGCTTTCTTGTAATCCTTCTTGAATTCTTTCTTTCTTGGAGGTAATGGATTGATGGGCTTGCCCTCAACGACATTGGCATTGGTCACCGGTTCATCTTTCTTGTCTCTCTTAAGAGACTCTTCTTCTACCTGATGAGATGGAGTAAAGTTTCGAGCAACAAGTCTTCTTTCTCCTTCATTAATGTAGAGCAGTATGACTTCCATGAAGGAGGGAGCTTTGCTATGATAGCATTGACATGGAAGTTCTCATCTAGTTTCATGCCGGAACTTACAATTCCATCTGCAATCTTTTGAAGTTCTTGAATTTGTTCAATAACAGATTTGTTATCGAACATCTTGAATTACAGGTAATTAGCGACTTGAAATTTCTTCGTTCCAGATTCTTCAGCTATGTAAACAGCTTGCAACATCTCCCATAACTCTCTAGCACTTTTGGCTTTCTTTGAGAATTGATCATATAGTGCATGGGAAAGAGAGTTGAATAAATTGTTACGACAAGTATATTCGTCGTCAATCCACTTGTGAGTCTTTTCAGTAGCGGTCTTGGTAGCTTCTGCTGTAACACCAGTTCCAGTCGAAATTTCAGGACATTTTTCAGTCAGCACATACAGGACACTCAGTTGCTTGAGAAAATATTCCATCTGTTGAACCCAACGGTGGTAGTGCTTTCCATCAAACTTTGGTGCGGGATCCACAGGTACAATTCTCATCTTTGTTATGGTAGCCATAGGAGAGTGACAATATCTTCAAATTGTTGACTGTTAGTCTAAAATTATTCACAAATCAGAGCACAATTAGCTACCATTAACAAAGAAATAAAATAAATAATTATATAATGAATCACTCGAACTGAGAGGCGCTCGAAGAGTCTTTCTTGAAGATAGTCGAAGCCTCCCATTGTGCAAGGGATAAGGCAGCTCTATCTCCGGGATTCAACTCAGCTCGGATTCATCCGGTCTTTCCCTACAAGTTTGCACTACTTGGTGGAAGACGACGGTACCCAACCTCCTTTAGAATGCCCGAATAAATTAATTTTAAATTAAAATTGAATTTATTCACATATTTTAAATTTAACCATATATATAAAATTAATCAAATTAATTTTATTGCATCAAAATTAATTTCAATAAAATTAATTTAATCTCATGATCAAAACGTCCCATAATATGAGATTTAAAATCGGGTTAAATTATTTTACCGATTAATTCAAAACACTTCTAAATTTAATTATTTAAATTAAATTATATTAAGTGTTGCAGTTTGTCCAAAAAAAAAATCGACAGAGTCTCCACTTAGCTTATGCGGTTTCGGGTTGATGGATTAGCCCAATTAAGGACCGATCCAAAAAATTGACTATCCGATCGAATGATCTCAAGATACTAGTTAGTTAGGACGGACCCAATAGAGTCTGTCTAATTAGTCTAAACAAGAGACGATCCATTTGGATTGTCAAAAATTGATCTCGAGGTCTGCCTAAAAAGACAATCCATTTAGATCAATTAAACGGATCCGAACTAAATAGTCCAGTCCTAAGAAAGATCAATCCACATAATATGGCTATCAATCTGGAAGAGAAACTTCGAAGTATATCTAGGACCCGCCTTTTGGTATCTCTGCAATAGGGGATTTTATTTCCTCGGTCTAGAGGTATCTCGCCAGAGCTTCCGTGCCAAAGGATGAACTCTCCAAGACTCTCTTACTCATTCTCTATTTATAGAGTGTGAAGGAACCAAGCATTGAGGCAAACCAATAGTCACATGGTTTGGCTTTAAAGCCCATGACACCATGATCATAATAATGATATTAACTATCACCCATTAACACACCCATGAACCCATACGTTATAGTGTTGAAATCTAAAGAAACCAACACTACAATAACCGTTGGGCAATAAAAAGTCTCAAGTCCTCAAGTCCTTAACTAATGCATGCATAGGAGAGTTTGATCCATATCCCTTCATCACAACCCTTGGATTTCAATCACAACTTGATCCAATGATCCCAATTTATTGAATGGATCAATAAACCAAAAGACTAAGATACACACTAGCATGTCCCTCATAGACACATTTAATCATAATTAAATAATAATAAAATATTATTAATTTATTATTTTATTATTTTAAAATCAAATCAAATCCAACAAGGGTTTCTAACTCTTTTAGACAACAGGTATCTCAGATTTGCTAGGTTCAATTTAATTAGAATTTCTACATGTATGGAAATTAAAAAATCTGAAATTTTTGGTGGAACTTGAAAATATCATATTTGTAAAACTTTTGCACTCTATGAAATAATATAGTTCTAGACATTAAGTACAATTAGGCGTAAAACAATGAAAGTTTTGGACTTTTAAAGTTCCACCAAAAAAACGGACCCAATGAATTTTTGACCACGATGGACCCAGTGCTCAAAAAAAATTATTCGGGGCTACCCCCAAATAATTTTCTTTATACATGTATTTCGTCCCCCCGAAAGAAAAATTCCTAGCTCCACCCCTGGTAAGCGCACACCAACGCTGACTACAAATCAACAAATGTTGTCCAAAAACCAACTATGATTCGTCTCTTAATTGGCTGCAACACTCTTCCTTCTCCTACTAAATTAATAAATTCATTTGTTTTCTATGGTTCGGAGCTTGCCCTCTAAAATAAATCTATTTTCTAAACTTGGCAAACCATAGTGGTCGGCCTACCTGTGAAGAAACTCCAATGATCAAGTCAGCACCCTTGAGCTTGAGCACATGGAGAGTAAGGTGACTGGAGAGAGAAAAGGCTGATCCTTTCTTCTGCCCTGTCCTGCCCTATAAATAGGCAGAAGATTACCTCTGGTGTCTGCCTGAGCTGGGCGCTCGGGCATCCACAAACAATAGGCCATCTGTTTCAAATTTCTGGGCAGAAGTCATTTCATCTGTCACCATCATTTTGACTTCTGCCCAATTGATTTTTTTTTCCTTCAAAAATGCCACATGTTTTATTGTTTGTGGATGCCCGAGCGCCCAGCTCGGGCAGACACCAGAGGTAATCTCCTGCCCTATAAATAGGGTTCATTGGTTTTGTTGTCATTCTATTTCCTTAATAGAATCCAAGTCTTTCCATGCACGCCTGTCCACGTGGTAGGGATTGTGGAGTATTTTGTGCAATTTGGATTGGGTTAACAGACTTTGTTTTGTAGGATAGTATTGCAATCTTATTTGGGATATTTGAGATTTGGTATAATCCGATCCTGCTTGGGAACTTTCTAGGATTGCTTGGAGGATGGGATTGGGCTTCGAAGAGTCCCAACACTCAGAAGATGATAGCTCAGTCTATCCGATGTAATAGTCACGTCGGATGGCATGATCTTCTAATTGAGCTTATAGTCAAATCGGGTGGAAGGATCTGATTAGTTATGTTAAAGATTAGCCAAGTGTTAGTAGGACACTTTAGTGCAACGTCGTGTTGCGACGTTAGGGTTTCCAAAGGTGAACAACCCCTGTCCTTTATAAAAACCAAAAATAGGTAGATGAACCTTAAGAGTGAGTGAATCTTAACCATAGTTAAGAGGTATCAAATGAGACATGTGGCCACCTCATGGGCGTAACCTGTTTTGGCAAAACCGATTACAATCGGAGAAGAATACGCCCCTTTTCAGAAAAGTAAAGGAGGCATTCGAAGAGTTTGGATGGGCAACGGTGCTCGCTTGCAAAATGGGCCCCATATTTATCATTTAGTAGTCTCATGTGAACAGTAGGTGGGCCCCATCTTATAACACACATTCGAAAGGCCGACCTCTCTATCCTACATGTGTGAGAACTAATTTTTTCCCTTACAGTCCCTAAACAAAAGGATGTACTCAATTCACGTGAGATTGATTTAGAACAGGTTGGGGATGACTACTTGAACGCCCAGATCAAAATAAGCATGACTGAAGTAAAAAAATTTACTATTTTCACGCACCTTAGCCATTATTATAATATATCATTAGAAAGCAAATGATGAGACCTATGACCGTCCAATGAAAGGAGTCCATTGGATGCTAGAATCATCACGAAAATGGTCATTTTGGGGATCAAATTTTAGTTCAAATCAATGTTATTTTTAGTAATTTTCCATTTTAATTTTTAGATCCATTTCAGGTTATGAGAGTGTAGAGCTCTTATTTAAGAGTTATTTAAGCATTTTTATAATCAATTAATTGAGTTTTTCTTCCGTGGGAAACATTACGTAAACGCTTTTAAAAGGGAGTCTGAGTCATTTTAAGAGTCTGGAACTTTATATAATTTGTGGTTGTAAGGTACCTCGGTAGGTTATAATCAATTGAACTTCGGTTTTTAGAGAGTTTCTTATCTGGTTTCTTTACAATGATCTTTTCATTCTTTTCTATACATGTTTCAGTGTATCCGAAACTACGAAGATAGGTGACTTTCTACTATGACCCTAAATCTTGTTGAGAAAAATAAAAGGAAATAACAACCCCTAAACTAAATACTAACTTGCAGCTTATCAATCACCGAACACATACTCATGTTCGCGATGCCATGGTTAAGTAAGAGGACCACACATTCACCTCAAAAGAAAAAAATAGATGACTTGTAGCTAAACCACCTTCTCGTGTGTTAAACTCGATTTCGGGCCTTTGAGCGCATAATAGCCAGCTTCGGCTAAAACTACTCTCTTAACCAATAAAGAAAGACTACCTTTGCCTGAGAACAATTTACAATCTAACAATGATCCCTCCCCTGACAGAACATAATGAAGTCCATCAGACAAGTGGATTTGATTCAAAAAAATATTCTTGGCGCTTTCTTTTCATTCATTTGAAAGCAGATATTAGAATTTTTCATTCTATTCCTTCTCAGAAGCAAGCCAGAGTTTTTCTCATAGTCAAGCTTGAAAGGTCAAGCGTCGGCCAACAAGGGCAAACATATCAGCCTAGAGTATATAACAATCGGTCTCACACAGAGATTTATTTTATTTAGTCTTGTTTCAAGCGTATTCGGCCAACAAGGGCAAACATATCTAGAGTATATAACATTAATCGACAATCAGTCTCACTCATAGATTTTTTTAATTTAGTCTTGTGTTAGAAGCCGCAAACCTAAAGCTAGCAACATATTGAGAAAGAAAGCAAGCCCTTTCCGAGTAAGCAAGCACCCGAGTAGGATATTCTTCTTTCTATCTTTCTTCTCTTCTCCCTCAACGGCTGCATGATGATATTCTTCTTTCTATCTTTCTTCTCTTCTCTTCTCCCTCAACGGCTGCATGATAGCTCAAGTTCCGGAATTCCCGGGTGTTTTGCCCCCAGCGGACCTATATCACGCATAAGACATGAGTTGGCATAGAAGATTTATACTTAAAAAAAAAAAAGGGGGTCTCAATTTGTGGCGTGAGGGTTAGCCAAGCAGAGGGTGTTTCTAGTGGAGACATCCTTTTTGCTGAGTCTTACACCGTCCTCACAAGTGTTCTTCCTGCCAAAGATATAGGTCTTTAGATCGAGGGTGACTCATAGGTGGTTACTCCTAAAACACCATTTCCATTTCCAATCCCTTGGAGAGTTCATTATCCACCCTCTTACCAATCCAATTTTGAAGCTATCGCTACACGCGTACCTACCATGTGATGGTGGCTAACCGCTAGAACTCCGGGTCCAGTATTTCAGAGCTGGAACATAGTTTGGCACTTTGGGTGTGTATGATTGTTCCCTCGGAAGAAAGTATCCCACACACCATAGCCCAGTGGTAGGTGTATCCGTTCCTTAGGAAGGAGGTTCCGGGTTCCATTCCCGAGAGGGTGAGAGCGGGTTGCAGTCTCCGCCCGCCTTTAACTTAGAACAGGTACTGACTTGCTAACCGGGGTTGCAGCGTAACCCGTGTGTCTCATACCAAAAAAAAAAAGTATCCCTCAATGAAGACTTTGGGTTAGTGTTTAAAATGAGTGCTGCGATCGATATGTCCACTCACTAACTAGATCAGATACTAACCAAACTAATCGGGATTGCGGCCTAACCATGTAACTAGAAAAAATGCCTAACCATGTAACTAGAAAAAATTGTGTGCGCTAGGGAATGGTTTCAGCACTACACAATTAGGGGTGTTATCGAGCTGAGTCAAGTTGTGGTGCATTCGAGCTTGTTTATTAATTAATCGAACTTGAAAATCAAGCTTAATTTAGCTTGGCTTGTTTGTTAAATAAACGAGCACAGGCTTCAGAAAAAGAACTCTGAGTCAAGCTCGAACAGTTAGCAAACAGCTTGATTCATTGGATATACTATTTATATTAAGTAAAAATTATTAAAATGTTAACTAAAATTTTAGCATATGTTTATAATTATACAAATGATATTCTAATCATGTAAAATAGATTATATAGTCTTAATCTTAACAAATATATAATAAATATACCTAATTTAAATGAAGCATATTTTAAATAACTTAGTATGTTGAGCAAATCTACATACTCATGCCTGCATGCTCAAGCTTGGATCGTCAATTCAATAAGCTTGAAAATCTAGTTCGGGCTGGGCTGGATTTGATAAACAAGCTCGAGGGAGCTTTTAACGAGCCGATGTCAAGCCATTCACGAGCCCGTAAACCACCCATCACAACCGTCAGGTGTGTGCTTTCAGAGCTTTACATCCATCATTTCCTTTTTAGAACGTGGGTGGCATCAAAACCTGTAGACGGTGCTTTCTGTCATTTCCATTCTAATCCAAACTCCTTTACGTAACTAAGTTGTCGTGCTTTGTAGGTGCAGTATAAGTAATACATGATAATGCTAAGTACTAGAAAAGAAATCCAGTTTTGGACCTGACAAACAACACCATGGGAGGCAGTGATCCTGATGGTTGTGGGATGGGTGTTCGAATGCAGCAGAGACTCAGATTGCCGGATTTCCTGCATGGCGTAAATCTAAATTATGCGAAGCTTGTGTACCATCACTTGATTTCTCACCTTTTAACCATGTTTCTAATCCCTCTCATGGTTGTAATAGCTATTCTGACCTCTAAAATGAACCCCGGCGATGTTCGCCAGCTTTGGTTCCACCTCCAACACAACCTGGTGAGCATTCTGGTTTGCACCGGTCTAACTGTTTTAGGCTGCATAGCCTATATCATGACTCGCCCACGCGCTGTATACCTTGTCGACCATTCTTGCTACCGTGGCCTTCCACAACACAAAGTCCGGTTCGACCGGTTCCTGGAGCACTCCAGTCTCACAGGCTACTTCGACGAGTCATCGCTGGAGTTCCAGCGCAAGATCCTTGAGCGCTCTGGGCTGGGGGAGGAGACCTACTTTCCCGAGGCAATGATACAGATTCCTCACCACCCTTCCCTGAAGGCCGCGAATGAAGAAGCCGAACAAGTCGTTTTTAGTGCTTTAGACACCCTCTTCCTCAATACCTCTGTCGAGAAGAAAGATGTTGGGATACTAATTGTGAACTGTAGCTTGTTCAATCCAATCCCTTCGTTTTCATCCAAGATTGTCAATAAGTACCAATTAAGGGGTAATATCAAGAGCTTCAACCTTGCGGGGATGGGATGCAGTGCCGGAGTTCTAGCCGTCAACCTGGCAAATGACTTACTTCAGGTCCATAGGAACACCTACGCTGTTGTAGTTAGCACAGAGAACATCACGCAGAATTGGTACATGGGAAACAAGAAGTCCATGTTGATATCCAATTGCTTATTCCGTGTTGGAGGGGCGGCCATTCTGCTTTCTAACAAGTCCGTGGACCAGGGGCGAGCCAAGTACAGATTACTTCACACTGTGCGGACACACTGTGGAGCTGATGATGCTGCATTTAGCTGCGTGATCCAGGAAGAGGATAGTAATGGCAAGATTGGTGTCTCCCTGTCCAAGGACCTCATGGAAATTGCTGGAGGAGCCCTCAAGACTAACATCATCACCCTCGGTCCGCTTGTCCTTCCTATCAGAGAGCAGCTCCTCTTCTTTGCCACACTGGTAGCAAGAAAGCTATTCAATGCCAAGGTGAAGCCTTACATCCCAAACTTCAAGCTCGCGTTTGACCACTTCTGCATACATGCTGGCGGAAGGGCTCTGATTGATGAGCTGGAGAAGAACCTGCAGCTCCTGCCAGTACACGTTGAGCCATCTCGGATGGCACTCCACCGCTTCGGCAACACGTCATCAAGCTCAATCTGGTACGAGCTAGGCTACATAGAGGCTAAGGGAAGAATGCGCAAGGGCAACCGTGTCTGGCAGATCGCATTCGGAAGTGGCTTCAAGTGTAACAGCGCGGTCTGGGAGGCGCTCCGTGATGTTAAGGCCTCTCCTAAGAACCCCTGGGAAGACTGTATCGACAACTATCCTGTGCAAACAGGCTCTTAGCTCATCCATAATCCAGTTAAAAGACTCTTCGTTCTATATATTGGTTATATGCAATCCACCGATCCTCCAGTCTCGTTATGTATTGATTTTCTACTTATAAAGGGTCTCGTTAGGGTTTATTTAATCATGAAACTCTTGATGTTCTCTTCCACTTGTAAGGGGTCCAGGGAACATAATACTCAGTAATGATCAAAGTAAAAACCGAGATGCAGCAGATTAATAATTCAGATACTAATAAGTCGTTAAAAATAAAAGAGTTGCTAAGAACTTCTTACTAAATTCCTCAAATGATTCAGGGAGGTTCTGATTTCAGGTGCAAACAGCCATCTTTCTGCAGTGTGACTTTTATTTCCCACAACCTAAAAGGGTTAACTAAAGCCAACAATCTCTGCGATCATTTAGACTTCTTCCGTTGTTTCTTCTTTGTAACTTCATTGATGTACATTATACCCTTGCCTTTGTAAACTTCAGGAGACTTACAAATGCAAACAGCAGCTGTGAACTGGTGCACCCTTTGCTTGTCTATCCCAGTGCAGCAAACTATGTTGGACTTAAAGCAGAACACAAGTACAGATGGAGGATGGTTAGTTCAACAACGTCATGGCCGTATCCCAATTTGGGATATAAGAGGCCATCTTCTGATTCAGCTCAGGCTTGAACCCAACTCCCACTATCTTAAGAAAGCGAAAGAATTTAGCTTCCATTTACAATTTCCAAACCACCCACAACAAAGAAGATATTTGATACAATAAAATTTAATCTCAATAAAACAAAGAGTATAAATATGAACCGAGCTCTGCTTCAGCGTGCTGATGTAGGTTCTGTAATTACATGAAAGACAGTGGCAGTTTTATAGCATGATTTCTCCCATAATTACAGAACTGCCATCAGTTGTAGTGGAAAAGGGGAGCTCCAGGCTCGTATTTAAACTCTAAAACGAAAGCAAAGACCAACAAAAAAAACCATTATGTTATGTTATCTCCTGTAAAGTCAGCAGAATTGGAAAGCCCAACAAAAAAAACAAAGAAAAACAACATTATGTTGTGTTATCTGATTATCTCCTGAAAAATCAACATTAATCGGATCCAATTACTTTTGGGTTTCCAGAAATTCAATTGCAACCTTTTCGGCAATTTAGAGATAGTAAATTAATTTCCAGCTTTCAAGAGTGAAGAAGAGACTAATGATTAAAACAGAAGTGTTATTCAAATTCAAACGTTGGTAATTTCATCAACCACCTGTAGGAAATGAATTGTAGAGCGATTACGTGTTGGTTGGAAAAGTAGAGTTCTGGGGAAGAGAACTGTAACGGATAAAATTCGTAAAAATGAGCAAAAAGAAGGGGGTAAAATAGGGATTTCTTACTCTGGCAAATTCTAACAATTTAGCCGACATCAGCCCACTTGGACTATGTGCTGGCTCACTTGAGTGTTGTCTGGCAGGTGAACTCATCATGACTGCACAAGTCATGATGACTCCAAATGCCTATAAATAAGCAAGAATCACCAGAGAGAAGGGATGGATGGTGCGAAAGGCAAGAGAGGAGAGAAAGAGAAGAAGAAGAAGAGGAAGAGGAAGAGGAAGAGGAAGAGGAAGAGGGAGATCTGAGAAGCTTGAGTCATTCACACTCCTACCCCGAAGGGCTGTGCAGGCGGCCACTCACCTGATTCTCTCATCTTCCTTTGGTGTTCTCCGGTTATTTGATGCTCTTTATGGCCTCACAATCGTTTATGGCCACCGGATTCTCTCAAATAGGCCATGTCCGTCCGATCCTCTCCATGAACGGTCACACTGCTACTTGCACGGCCTTGCAGTTAATCATCTGATGAGTGCAATCATACTTGAGCTTGTGTCTAACGCTGTGAATAGTGCCGAATACGTTGTGCTATGAATAGTGCCGAATACGTTGTGCTGTGAATGGTGCCGAATCCGTTGTCACGTTGTGCTGTGAATGGTGCCGAATACGTTGTCACGTTGTGTTGTGCATAGTGCTGAGCTCGTTGTCCGTTGTCTGATGTACAACGTACCCGTCGTGAGCTGTACAACGTACACGTTGTTTGCTGTACAACGTACATGTTGTCTGCTGCACAACGTACCCGTTGTCTAATACACAACGGATGCACAACGTATACGTTATCAGAGCTACGTTATCCAAGTTACGTTGTCAATGCCTTATCCGAGCTACGTTGCCAGTGCCTTGTCAGAGCTACGTTGTCAGTGCCTTCTGAGCTACTTTGTCAGTGCCTTCTGAGCTACGTTGTCAGTGCCTTCTGAGCTACGTTGTCAGTGCCTTGTCAGAGCTACGTTGTCAGTGCCTTCTGAGCTACGTTGTCTGTGCCTTCTACGAGCCACGTTATCAGAGCTACGTTGTCTGAGCCATATTCTTTGTGCCTCCTGAGCTACAGTCTCCAGAGCATAACACCAGAGCTCGTCCTCAAGTGCATATACCCAGTGACCTCACGATAAGTATCTTTATACTATTATGTGCCTTATACTGTGCTTGTGCCTTATGTGCCTTATCATGTGCTTGTGCCTTATCATGTGCTTGGGCCTTATACTGACTTTATCATCGGAGCTTATTTCAGGGTGCACACCCACTCCCTCAGACTCATTCACAGGAGGAGTTTTGCTATCATTCCTCTACCAGCTGAGCAGCTAAAGACGCGTGGCATGTACGAGATTTTTCCCCTTTCAAAATGGCGCCGTCTGTGGGAATCGAACTCTCTGTGGGAACAATTGGGAAAAATTGAGAATGAGGCAAAGGGGCTTAGACAATCACAGACGACGAGCATCTTCTACGTCTGAATGGGGCTTTCACTGCATGACAACAATCAAGAGGTAATTATCGAGTGCATTCTCAAGTGATTTATCAATTGAACTGTCCAGTGCATGCTCTAGTGAATTTTCGATATCAAGTGAATTATCGAGTGAATTATCAGCCTATCAAGTGCCTTATCAAGTGAATGATCAAGAGAAGTGACCAGTGCCATATCAAGTAAAAAACATCGTGAATGCAATGTCAAATGATGTCTTATCTGATATGTCTGAATACGGTGATGGGACACTTGTAGCTTCTTGATGACATGTCATCCGAGCAAGGTGTCTTACCACACGGTTCGACACATATCTAAGCATTATGCTCACTACGGGACCTCTGTGACTCAGTCAGATGCATTGCCCAGTAAGCGACCAATTGCCTTATTTTATGCAATGTCATCTGAGCATGGTGTCATGATGCCCCATTACGAGGCATTCGCGTGAGATAGCATTTGTCTATATTTATGATGGTTTTTACTGCAAACTCATCTGTGTGTTTATCAAGTGAATCTCTGTGCTTATCAAATGAATCTCTGTGCTCATGCATCTTCATGTGTTCATGCCCCTTCTCGTGCTCGAAGTACCTAATGACTTCATTTTTCTTGGTGTTGTGATACATGTACATTCCTGTGCTCTCTGACACATGCTCTGAGGTACTATGCACGAGTGAGAGAATCCGGTGACCTGACTAGGGGCTGATGCAAGCTCGTCTTCGCTGGCGAAAGCACAACGTATTAGTGAGAACGAAGCATCTACAACGGTTGGGAATTTTACCCATGAAGTATTCTCGGCACCTCGAACGGAGTTCAAGGCACCGAGAAGGGGCTAAATGTAACGGATAAAATTCGTAAAAAGGAGCAAAAAGAAGGGGTAAAATAGGGATTTCTCACTCTGGCAAATTCTAACAATTTAGCCGACATTAGCCTACTTGGACTATGTGCTGGCTCACTTGAGTGTTGTCTGGCAGGTGAACTCATCATGACTGCACAAGTCATGATGACTCCAAATGCCTATAAATAAGCAAGAATCGCCAGAGAGAAGGGATGGATGGTGCGAAAGGCAAGAGAGGAGAGAAAGAGAAGAAGAAGAAGAGGAAGAGAAAGAGGAAGAGGGAGATCTGAGAAGCTTGAGTTGTAAGCACCCAATTTTTACACCCCTTGTTAACTAGGGTTAAATCCTTTAACCATAGTTAATACCCAGCCTATGTCCCTTAGCCCTAGGTGAACCCTAGCTAAACCCTAGGCCTAACCCTAGCTTAGCCCTAGTCTAACCCTAGGCTAAAACCTCGTGGGCTCAAGGCCCATTTCAAAGTCCCAAGAAACACAAAAAAAGAAAAAAAATCAAAAAATCAAGGCCCATGGCCTTTTAGGGTGGGACCCACTTGAAGAGGGTTTTTTCTTTTTTTTTCTTCTTTAAAAAAAAAAAAAAAAAAGGGTGTTTGAGTTGTTTGGGCCAACCCAATGTGGCAGGGCCAACATGGGTTGGCCCATACCCGTATATAACTAAAGCCCAAACCCAAACAAGTTAAGAAACAAATTTTTTTTTAAAACATCTTACTGCTCACCGTCCCTGACAAGGGGACAAGTGAACAGACCTGTAGCACGCCACCCCCTGCGGTTTCAGGCATGCATCCAACACCCCTCCCCTGCTGCAGACGCCCACTCCACCTCTGGATCCCTCCACCAACCTCGGTACTATTGCCTTGTGTGTCCCCTTCAATCTCCCCCATAAATAGGGAACTCCCCTCACTGTCAAAGGGGATCCGAATCCTCACCTCCACATCTGAACCCTTGCCCAAGTTCAGTCCCCTCATCCTAGCCTTCATACCCCTTCCTTTGCCCACCACGACGTCGTAGCGCCACCACAACCTCGCCACTCCACCGAGCTCACCACCTTGCGCAGTTGCTGCCACCGGACTTTCAGAGGGTATACGGCCACCCCCTTTGCTGCTTAGCTTGATTTTCCCATTGTAAGGGACCCCTGGTCCCATTCCAGGGGTCCCATTTTGTTTTCTTTTTTTTTAAACTTCAGTTTTTTCAAAAAAAACAGTAGGCTTTGGGGTGTTTTCAGGAGGTGTGGCCACGAGTACAGCCACCCTCATAGCATAGCAGGCCTCCTTGAGGGTCTGGGGGGTCCTCAATCCATGAGGAACCCCCCTAGACTCTCATCCTCAAGCCAAACAGCCCCCAAGCAAGTTTTTCAAAAATCTGGAAAAAAAAAAAACAGTTTCGCATTGCTACCTGTAACCTCACTCTAACCATGGTTAGAGTGGGCCCTGGTCGAAACCAGGGCCATGGTTAGACTCATCACACTCTGGGCTATCCCCCTGTGAAATTTCACCTCTTAACTCGCACTCTAACCATGGTTAAATTGCTGACGACCAGAGGTCGGAAATCTATTTTTTTGAATTCCAGATTCGGGTTGCTGCCTGTAACCTCACTCTAACCATGGTTAGAGTGGGACCTGGTCGAAACCAGGGCCATGGTTAGACTCACAACACCCCGGGCTATCCCCCTGTGCAATTTCACCTCTTAACTCGCACTCTCACCATGGTTAAATTGCTGACGAGCAGTGGTTGAAAAATCTGTTTTTTTTGGGAAATCTATCATTTTATGTGGTGATTTTTGGGCGACTTTGGGACTATGTGGGGCCCACACCTGAACTCCCCTTGGGCCCCACAAAGGCCCAAATTGTTCATTACTCTTCAGGCTACCCCCTGGTATTCTCGGATTTCCGGGATTCACCCTTTAACCATGGTTGAACTTGAGTTAATCATGGTTATAATTTGGATAAAATATGAGTTTTTTTTTGCACTTTTTGGACTTTGTGAGGGCCCAGACCTGGTGGGAGGCCAGTCTAGGCCCTGCCATGGACCCTGGGCCCATTTTCACCTCAGCCGGACCCTTAACCATGGGTAAACTCACTCATAGTTAACATTTAACCATGGTTAAGCAGCCCATGACCTCATAAAATTCTGGAAAAATTATTAAAAAATCAAAAATATTCTCTGGATTCCAAAAATATTTTTTGTAATGTTTTTCATTGTGGTTAGGACCCTTAACCACGGTCAAAAACCCCATCCGGGTTGATTTTTAACCATGGTTAAGCGACCCTTAATCATAGAAAATCCGGAAAAATGATCCAAAATTCCAAAATAATTTGAGAAACCCAAAAATGGTCTCACTTGGCCATTTAACCCTGGTTAAGCCCCTTAACCATGGTGACCTCTCCCCTTAACCGCGGTTAAGCATCCTTAACCACTGGGAAAAACTCCTGAAATAAACAAATTAAATTTTAAGGACCATAATACTGAGTTTGGACCTTAACCCCAGGCCTACCGGGCCGATCCAAGCCTACAGGGCTTAACCCTAGGCCTACCGGGCAGAACCCAAGCCTACCGGGCTTCTACCTTGGCCTACCGGGCCCAATCTAAGCCTACCGGGCTTCACCCTAGGCCTACCGGGCTGAACCCTAGTCCACCGGACTCCTTCTCGGCCTACCGGGCCTAAGCTTACCGGGCTCCACCCGGGCCTACAAGGCCCAACATCATAGCACTTGACCAACCCGGTCAATCACCCCTAGCCTCCCGGCTAGACCCTAAGCCACCCTTGGTGCACACACAACACTTCTCTTAGCCTCGGCACGGGCTCATGTGCCAGAACTACGCTCGGTCTGATCTCACCCCAATGTGAGTACGTAGGCAGCCCGACTCGAGCCCGACCCTAGTTTAGCTCTCCCCTTCTTGGGTTAGTATAAACTACATCAATGGTATTTGATTAACAATTTGATCTTAAATGGCTTAAACCTAGGAAGTAAGGAACCGTCGAATGACGGAAGTGCCGGGGTGCCTAACACCTTCCCCGGGCTTAACCGAACCTCTTACCTAGAACTCTGACTAGACCAAGACCTTATCCATTGACTGAGACTTATCCCTACCAAATCAATAGGTGGCGACTCTAAACTTAAAATCAACCGACCATCGCCAGGGCATTACCCATACCCCCGTGTGCGGGGATCGAAATCCTTGTCCACATGAGTCATTCACACTCCTACCCCGAAGGGCTGTGCAGGCGGGCACTCACCTGATTCTCTCATCTTCCTTTGGTGTTCTCCGGTTATGTGATGCTCTTTATGGCCTCACAATCGTTTATGGCCACCGGATTCTCTCAAATAGGCCATGTCCGTCTGATGCTCTCCATGAACGGTCACACTGCTACTTGCACGGCCTTGCAGTTAATCATCTGATGAGTGCAATCATACTTGAGCTTTTGTCTAACGCTGTGAATAGTGCCGAATACGTTGTGCTGTGAATAGTGCCGAATACGTTGTGCTGTGAATGGTGCCGAATCCGTTGTCACGTTGTGTTGTGAATGGTGCCGAATACGTTGTCACGTTGTGTTGTGCATAGTGCTGAGCTCGTTGTCCGTTGTCTGATGTACAACGTACTCGTCGTGAGCTGTACAACGTACACGTTGTTTGCTGTACAACGTACATGTTGTCTGCTGCACAACGTACCCGTTGTCTGATGCACAACGGATGCACAACGTATACGTTATCAGAGCTACGTTATCCGAGCTACGTTGCCAGTGCCTTATCCGAGCTACGTTGCCAGTGCCTTGTCAGAGCTACGTTGTCAGTGCCTTCTGAGCTACGTTGTCAGTGCCTTCTGAGCTACGTTGTCTGTGCCTTCTACGAGCCACGTTATCAGAGCTATGTTGTCTGAGCAATATTCTTTGTGTCTCCTGAGCTACAGTCTCCAGAGCATAACACCAGAGCTCGTCCTCAAGTGCATATACCAAGTGACCTCACGATAAGTATCTTTATACTATTATGTGCCTTATACTGTGCTTGTGCCTTATGTGCCTTATCATGTGCTTGTGCCTTATCATGTGCTTGGGCCTTATACTGACTTTATCATCGGAGCTTATTTCAGGGTGCACACCCACCCCCTCAGACTCATTCACAGGAGGAGTTTTGCTATCATTCCTCTACCAGCTGAGCAGCTAAAGACGCGTGGCATGTACGGGATTTTTTCCCTTTCAAGAACCCAATTCCAAGGAACAGCTCAAATTGATTTGCAGAGATCCTGCCTTATTGTCTCCCATCAATAACAAAGATACCGAGGGGAGAGAGAGAGAGAGCCCGTACAGAGTTGGCTCTTCAATGAGTGAGGGTGGGGGTGGACCAAACCAATGAGGAAGTTAGGGAAACTGAGTGGTGCATCTGTGCAGACCATGGGAAAGTTCAGAGTTTAAATTGGATATTAGAGAGCTTGAACTTCAAATTTTGGATTCATTCTATGAAGGAGAGGACCTCAGTTTATATAGGTTTGCTGGAGGGGAGGAGACCATCGTGTGCCACCCAGGTGATGGTCTCCACATGAAGTGAGAGATATCAGGTCCAATTGCTTAGGTTTTGAGTCTTTTGACATTTGTCATCTCTTAACTAGGAGAGAACTAACTAAACACTTGCAATTACCGACCCTCATCTCATGGATGAGGTATACACCATGCCAGTAAAGGACTGTCTCAATCCTTACTGAAGTAAGCAAACTCTTCCTCACTTGTCCTTATACGTTGGGGGGAAACTGATTGTGGTTATGTCTTTAGGGTCAGTTAGGTGCTACGGTAGAGTTTGAAGGCATTGACTCGAGCCAGGGGCGGAGCTAGGAATTTACTGTAGGGGGGGCACATTTTGTTTAAGGGACGGGGGTTCGGGAACGGAGCCCTTGAAAAAAAAAATTGAAGACTAAGTTTGTGGATCATTTCATTCATACATTTTGTACATATACCTATATTGTTTCTCCTTGTTTATAGGAGCAGTTGTCCAATCCTACACGTATTGTTTCTCCTTGTTTACAGGAGCAGTTGTCCTATCCTACACGTATTGTTTCTCCTTATTTACAGGAGCAGTTGTCTCCTTGCCCTATGGCAATACCCAATTAAATCATAAAATATAACTTTTTTGAATCCAACGACCATTCCCTATTGTTTGTCCAATGGGACAACTACCCCATGACTAATCCTCTACGGTTATAACCAAACTCCTTAGAGTCCGATTACAACACAAAACTCTTTTAACTCTAATTAACAACTTTAACCTTTAGAGTTAATTTTTTTTCTTTTAAAAATCAAGGTTAGGTGGTTGAACCCTAAGGGTTAGTAAATCTTAATCACAATCAAGAGGTACTAAAAGGGACATGTGTTGACCTGTGGGTTGTAAACGACTCCAAGGAGTCCAGTTATAACAGTAGAGGATTCTAAATCCTTAGTAAGTATATTTTTTTAAAGAAAATTCAAAGTTGAGGGACACCACCCGAGATCGAATCACAGGCCAACAACACGTGTCCCTTTTAACCCCTATTAACTATGATTAAGATTTACTAACCCTTGAGGTTCAACAATATAACATTAGTTTTTAGAAAAATATTAATCTCTAGTTAGGGTTTTTTAACCCTTAGGGTTTATATTTTTTTAAAAAAACTAAAGTTATTTTGTTTAACCGCAAAGGTTAGTGAATCTTAACCACAATTAATAGGGGTTAAAAGGGACACGTGTTGGCCTATGGGTGCGATTGAACTCTCCCCAAGTTCAATTACAATTGGCTGTGATTGGATCTCCATGCACATGCTATGCCACACACAATACATTAAAAAAAAAATCCAAAAGTTTAGGAGGAGCACGTAACCCCAGTACCCACTAAACCATAACCTCTCTGCAATCCCCAAATTGAGTTCGGTGTGGATAATCCCTTAGGGTGTGTTCGGTTGAGGGGAATATGAAGGAAAGTGAGTGAAAGTGGGAGTTTCTCCCACTTTCAACCTGTTCGGTTTGAGGGATTGTGAGGTAAGGTAAAACTTGAATTTTCTCAATAGTGTACAACTTTCTCTCACTTTCACCCAAACCTTATTCCACTAAAAAGCTGGAATTGTGAAAGAAAGTAAAGTAAAAACTTCTAATTCCAAATCTACCTTTTTGTTGAATCCTATTCCTAAAGAAAACAAAGGGTAATTTTGGACAAAATTTATATTTTCCCCTAAACTTTTCTCTCAAACCAAACACAGAAGAGAATTTATACAATTCTTTCACTTTACTTTACTTCACTTTACTTTCTCCCACCCATTTACCCCTCAACCGAACACAGTCACTTTCACCCTGTTCGGTTTGAGGGATTTTGAGGTAAAGTAAAACTTGAACTTTCTCAATAGTGTACAACTTTCTCTCACTTTCACCCAAACTTTATTCCACGAAAATGTTGGAATTATAAAAGGAAGTAAAGTAAAAACTTCAAATTCCAAATCTACCCTTTTGTTGAACCCTATTCCTAAAGAGAGCAAAGGGTAATTTTGGAAAAATTTATACTTTCTCCTAAACTTTTCTCTCAAACCAAACACACAAGAGAATTTATACAATTCTTTCACTTTACTTTACTTCACTTCACTTTACTTTGTCCCACCCATTTACCCCTCAACGGAACACACCCTTAGGGCATAGAGAGTAGTGATGGCTTCCAATGGAGATAATCCCCCAATGATCTCAGATGGAGATATGCCCTCATGGAATTGCTTTGGTTATATTACCATGACGAACTCCCTGGTGACCTCAAATAGGATGCCTTTGGGATTAAACTTGGGTGTTTGAGGCTTTGCTAACTTTGAGGGATTGAAATACACCATTCGTCGTAACTTGACATCCTAACTTGGTCGCATGGGAGGTGTCAAATATGAGGTATCTACACCACCCTATCTGCAAATTGGCTTGGGGTTATAATTTATCAATGCATATCTTGTTTCCTTGCAGCTAAGTGAGGGGGGCATGTCATATTAGCGAGTCCTCTAAAATCACAGTTGGAATTAACACAACACCAACCTCCATATCCATGTCTAGTGTCCACACAGCTTCCTACCAATAGCTATAGATAATCTAGTCAATGGCAAATAGCAGATGATCTGTGATAATAGTGTTTACTTGCAAGTTACAACTGCTAATCAAACACCTTCAATTTCAATTGAACCAACCAGCCAAATCAAATGCATGTCTTCCTGACTAGAAACATCCTCAGATCATCAACAAAATCCTTTCCCTATTATTTCTTATTCCTTCTCTGCTTCTTCATTTTACCAATGTTCTCACTTTACTGCCTAAAAAACGTAATGAACCAATGGTAATTGGAAACCCTAATTTTCAGAATACCTGACCCAAGATCTATGAATTAAAATAATGTATATCAGAAAGTAAAATTAATAGGGACGAAAAAGAAATCTAAATCGTCTTATCTACTTTAAACGGTTGTCTCGCACACCAAATCAAACCCTAAGAGCTCAATGATTCTACAGGGTAATCCTAGTTTCTTCTGCATTTTCCATCACAATATATAACATATAACGTACTACAATTAATGTGGTTTTCAAGCATACACATAGAGAAGAAAAGGGTTTACGTGGTTCGGCAAAAAGGTGCCTACATCCACGAGTGTAATCCCCAAACTGTCATGAGAGGGGTTACAAGGATTCCACTATTAATAGGTCTCTTGATACACGTATAGGAAGATACACCAAATCTCACTCATCTCCTATACTTGCTAAGAATACAAGATTTAAAATACACTTACTAACAATATACGCTACTAATATAGCAACTCAATTTCTCCACTAATTTTGCATGATCACGCCACCTCATCAGAGTATGCAACCTCAACACTCCCCCTCAAGTTGGAGCATAGATGTCAATGGAGCCCAACTTGGATAATATTTTTTGAAAGTGTCCCTTATCTGTAGCCTTGGTAAATATGTTAGCAAGCTGGTCCCCACTTCGGACGTAAGGGGTGTCAATTATCTTGGCCTGAACCTTCTCTCGAACAAAGTGGCAGTCAACCTCAATGTGTTTGGTCCTTTCATGGAAAACTGGGTTTGATGCAATATGGGTGGCTGCTTGATTGTCGCAAAACATCTTGATCGGCATTTTCGGTTTAAATCTCAAATTTTGAAGGAGGGACTGCAACCATATTAACTCAGTGGTGGTTGATGCCATTGCTCTATATTCAGCTTCAGCGCTAGATCGAGCAACGACGTTCTGTTTCTTGCTTTTCCAGGTCACAAGATTTACTCCAACAAAAGTACAGTAGCCTGTGGTTGATCTTCTATCTATTGAATCTCCCGCCCAATCTGCGTCAGTATACCCTTCAATTTCTGTATGTCCATTTCTTTTCATCCAAATTCCCTTTCCTGGAGATGACTTAAGATACCGCAATATACGATCCACTGCTTCCATATGCTCTGCCTTAGGAGCATGCATAAACCTGGTGACAAAACTAACAACATATGTAATATCTGGCCAAGTAATGGTTAGGTAAATTAAGCGCCCCACCAATCTTTGGAATCTTCCTATATCTTCTAGAGGTTCTTCAGTAATGACAAACTTATGACTAAAGTCAATGGGGGTGTTTGCTGGTTTCGCACCTAATTTTCCAGTTTCTTTCAACAAGTCAAGAGTATACTTTCTTCGGGAAAGAAATAGGTCTTTGCTCAAATATGCAACCTCAATGCCCAAGAAGTATTTCATTTTGCCTAGGTCTTTAATATCAAATTTTTTGTTGAGATGCTTTTTAAGGTCTAAAATTCCAGTCTTATCATCCCCCGTAATGACTATATCATCCACATATATTAGGACAACAATAGTTCCTGACTCATTCTTCTTTCTGAACATTGAAGAGTCAGCCTCACTCCGTTTGAAGTCAATAGTTGTGAGAGCCATACTAAGCTTGGCATACCATGCTCGAGGAGATTGCTTAAGGCCATATAAGGCCTTTTTCAATTTGCATACAAGACCCTCATGAGATTGGTGAGGATGGCCTGGGGGAAGTTCCATGTAGACTTCTTCCTCAAGATCACCCTAAAGGAAGGCATTTTTAACATCCATTTGAAATAGAGGCCATCCTTGATTGATGGCAACAGACAACAAAACTCTAACAGTATTCATTTTGACAACTGGGGCAAAAGTCTCCTTGTAATTGACTCCATAAGTTTGGGTAAATCCTTTGGCGACAAGACTAGCCTTGTGCCTTTCAATGGATCCATCACTGTTGTATTTTACTTTGTAGACCCATTTACAACCCACAGTACGTTTACCTTTTGGCAATTGAACAATGTCCCAAGTCTGGTTCTTATTAAGGGCGTGGAGTTCTTCATCCATTGCCCTTTTCCACACAGGTTGATTTTTTGCCTCATGGAAGCTAGATGGTTCGATATGATTCTCAATAGCATTAAGGAAAGCAGAATGAGCAGAAGATATGTTATCATAGCATATGTGATCTTGAATAGGAAATGACATAGTATGATAGGTAAAAAAATCTTGGAGTTTAGAGGGAGTTTGAGAGACACGAGTGGACCTGCGAGAAGGATTCTGATCAGGTGGGGCCACAGGGTCAGCACTATTTGATGCATTGCTTTCTTCTACAATAGGCTGACTTTGTTCTCGAACCTCTCTTTCTTCTTTGTCACATGTCTGCTTTGTGACATTATTATTTAAATTGACTCCTATGTTGAGGTTGCATGCTCTGATGAGGTGGCGTGATCATGCAAAATTAGTGGAGAAATTGAGTTGCTATATTAGTAGCGTATATTGTTAGTAAGTGTATTTTAAATCTTGTATTCTTAGCAAGTATAAGAGATGAGTGAGATTTGGTGTATCTTCCTATACGTGTATCAAGAGACCTATTAATAGTGGAATCCTTGTAACCCCTCTCATGACAATTTGGGGATTACACTCGTGGATGTAGGCACCTTTTTGCCGAACCACGTAAACCCTTTTCTCCTCTATGTGTATGCTTGAAAACCACATGGTATCAGAGCGTTTTTTTTTTCAGGCTATTGAGGAAGAGTTTTTCAACTGCTAACAGCCATTGATTTCAGCCATATATTGATTCTTTTCAAGGAGTGTTACGCCTCTGTGTGTTACAGCTACTGTGGACTTTCACAAAAGAGTTGTGTGTGTTACGGCTACTGTGGAATTTCACAAAAGAGTTGTCTCTTTGTCTTTATTACATAGACAAATAAAGAAACAAAAGTCACAAAAGAGTTTTGTCTCTTTGTCTTTATTACTTAGACAAATAAAGGAACAAAAGTCACAGTATCTCTAACCTTGGGATCACATGGAAGCCATATGGAAACAATCGGCTCCTATTTTTGCTTGTGGTTGCTGCTTCATCGTTGGCTTATAGTTGCTGCCCCTTGTTGCTGTATCTCAAGATTTAGACTTGGTTGTTGTCTCTAGTGCTCCAGATTTGGTTGTCTCATTGTAGCCTTTGACTGTCCTTGCCTATCACTTCTTCTCAGGTCAGATCTTCCTTAATCTCACTATGGCACATGATCACGATTCTAATACAAGCATCAAACTTACAACAGTTCCATTGAATGGGCTTAATTATCTATCATGGTCTAGAGCAATCACTATATCCTTAGGAGGTCGATCTAAACTAAGGTACATTAATGGGAAAAAGGAAGTGCCTAAAACCAGGGATTCAAAATATGAAGAATGGCAAGCCACTGACCAATTGGTCATGTCTTGGTTATTCAATTCTATGGAGCCCAGAATTTATGAAATTTTTGCTTATGCTGAGACTGCCAAGGATCTCTGGGACTCTATCAAATCCATGTATGGGCACCAAAATAATGCTTCAAGGATTTTTCAACTGAAACAAGAACTCTCCCAAGCAAAACAAGGTGACAAATCCTTCACTGATCACCTTGGGTGCATGAAGAAAAAATGGGATGAGTTACAACAATACCGTCCTCCTACAACTGATCTTAAAACTCTCCAAACCAAAGAAGAACATGATAAAATTTTTCATCTGTTTGCTAGTCTGAAACCTGAGTATCAAAACCTACGGAGTCAAATTCTTTTGAGCCTTGAACTTCCGTCCCTAACTAGTGTTTGTGCATCTATTCACCAAGAAGAGACTCGACGATAGATTATGAATTTCGAATCCAAATCAGGGGGAGATTTAGTGGAAAATAATGCTCTTATTGCTAATAACAAATCAAAGGATTTCATCTGCTCCGGGGAACGAAGCTCAGGCCCCATTAGAGGCCGAGGTCGAGGTCGTGTTTCTCGTCCCTCATTTCGCTGCAACCATTGTAATCGTTTGGGACACACCAAAGAAAAGTGTTGGATTTTGTATCCTCACATGCGACCTACAAAAGATAAGAATTACGAGGATACCATAGCAGCACAAGCCACTTCATCTGAGTCTCAGGTTTCATTGGAGAAGATCACTCAATTGCTACAGAAACTTGTTCATGCTGGCGCTTCCATACAGGGTTCCTCTTCTACCTTGGCACATGATTGTGGTAATACCCTTGCTCTTTTCTCTTCTAGTAATTCTACATGGGTTGTTGATTCGGGTGCCACTAACCATATGTGTAGTAATTCTACCTTTCTATCTGATGTGCATCATGTCAACCATTCGGTTTCCATAGCTAATGGTGCTCGTGTCCCAATCCAAGGAATCGGGAAAACCAATTTTTTTTCATGTACCTTTGATGTTTTGCTCATCCTGTCCTTCGCCTCTAATCTATTATCTGTTAGTAAAATTACTAAAGAATTGAATTGCAATGTTATTTTCTCTCCGCATGCTGTGACTTTTCAGGACAGGGCCACGGGGATGAAGATTGGTGAAGGGCGCTTCCACCATGGATTGTATTGCTTCGATCCACACAGTGTGGCAATGACTGTTAGGACCAAACAAGCTATCTCTCAGCTATGACATAAAAGATTAGGTCATCCATTAGATAAAATTCTTAAAGTTTTACATCCTGCCTACTCTTAGACTCTAATAATTGTGAGACTTGTCATTTTTCCAAACAACATAGATTACCTTTCTCTCATAGTTTGCATGTTTCTGAAAAACCTTTTGATTTAGTTCATTCAGATGTGTGGGGCCCAGCCCCGGTTGAGTCTCGGGATAGATATAGATATTTTATTACCTTTATTGATGACAAGTCACGTGCTACATGGGTTTATTTGTTGAAATCTAAAGCTAATGCATTGACTGTCTTTCAAGATTTTTGTTGTATGGTTTCTATTCAATTTGCTACCCAAATCAAAACTTTAAGGACTGATAATGGTCGTGAATATGACAACAAATTGTTTTCTGCCCACCTTAAGCACTTAAGAATACTTCACCAAACCACCTGTGTTGGCACACCCCAACAAAATGGGGTAGCTGAACGAAAAAAATAGACACTTACTTGAAGTCACCAGGTCATTAATGTTTTAGACACACCTCCCCAAGATCTACTGGTCCGATGCAATTTTAACTATTTGCTATTTGATAAATAGGCTTCCTAGTAGGGTATTAGAAAACAAGTCACCTTTAGAAATTCTAAAGGGTCGAAAGATTGATTTATCGCACCTTCGCATTTTTGGTTGCAGCTGTTTTGTCCATTTACAAAATAGTGGAAAACTTGATCACCATGACATCAAGTGTGTTTTTCTTGGGTATTCGTCTACCAAAAAGGGTTATAAGTGCTATGACTTGAATGAGAATAAATTGTGCATTTTCAGAAATGTTTCTTTTGTTGAAAATGAAGCTTTTTTTCAAAACCCTTTGGTTCCGTCTCATATAGACCAAATTCAGGGGGAGAATTATAAAGAATTTGCTCCCTTGCCAATCATAGGAGTCAATTTAAATAATAATGTCACAAAGCAGACATGTGACAGAGAAGAAAGAGAGGTTCGAGAACAAAGTCAGCCTGTTGTAGAAGAAAGCAATGCATCAAATTAAGACTAAAATATCAAGAACAAGAAATATTTCCAAATCCTCACCTTAACTATAACACTACAAATTCGTATAGATTTTATAGAGAGAGATTAATTCAGAAATAATTCACAAGAAAGACGTACCACCAAAGGTGGGATTCTGTGCAAAAACCCTATAAATAATTTACGACAAATGCGTAAGGTTGCTTCTACATTTTGCAAATAAACTCCTCCAAGCCTCTAATGAGGATTAAAAGAAGAGATTAAAGTTCTCCGTGAAATTACTAAATAAAACACGCCAATTCTCTTTGAGTTTGAATATGAACAGGAGCTCGGTTCAAGAGATACCGAGATTTCTTCGTTTATTGAAAAATATTGGAAAGAATAGCGTCGTTTTAAGAAATAGAGAAAAGAGAAATATGAGATAAGAGATAAAATTTTGGAAATGATAATTGAAAGTTTATTTTTTTAAAAACAATAAAAAAAATGAGGAGATTTAATAGGTGAGGATAGAGATAAAAGTGAATGGATTAAAAAAGTGTCACGTAAAACAGAACTTATAAGATTCATGAGATTAAAGATTGGACAACGAAAAAAAGGGTTATGGGCTAGGAAGTATGGGTACGGTGATACTTAGATACGGGTATGGCGATACAACAAAAATTATGAAAACAACTAAGTTTTACCTTAGAATACCGTATCCGATACGGCGATACGGGTACGTTTCCATTTTCAAAGTATTCGTGCTTCTTAGGTCATGTGACACTTATTTCTTTATATTATTGATAGATATAAAAAAATAAAAAATGATGAGGTTTCGAAAACACAAATAAACATGGTAGCAGTTTTCAAAGATATGCCAAGATAATTATGAAAGGACAATGGTAGTAACACTCAAAATGTATAGTTTCGGATATCTCTTGAATCCAGAGCCCTTGTTCATATTTAATCTAATCAAGAGCATTACCTAAACAACCATTAATCCCTAAATTAAGGAGAAAACATTGTTGGGGATTGGTTTAGTGGGCCTCAATTAGGTGAACTTTTACCAATTTATTGAAAATTACATTGTCAAATGAAACCAGAACTCCTAAGACCTAATGTGGGGCACACTCTAACTAGAGGGGAGGGTGTGAAAACGGACATGCGAAAAATGTCTTATTTATTAAAATAAGAGCATATTAACTTATTCTACTTAGATTAAGCTCTTGTTTAATAATAACACTATTTGATAATACTACGGTGAGGTCTAAATATTTTAGAAATTAGGGATTTTTTTTTTTGGAAGGTAAAGAAATAAGTGATTTTACCACTTATTCAACAAGCAATCTAAAACTACATTTAAAAAGACCTTATTTTACTTGAATTGACAATTTTGATTTTAGAACTATTCTGTCATTGTAAATAACTATTAATTATTAGGGTTTAATTAGAAAACACTTATTTGATAAGTTTTATCAAAAGCTCACTTGATCATAATGTTTTATGCCAAGGTTTGAAATCGTGAAAATTTCACCAATTTTAACCCCCAACTGAAATCGAAATTTTCAACTAACTTTAATACTCTTAAATATTTATTCATTAAATAGTAATAGAATAATACAATGTTTAGCATTTTTTGACATAGTAAAAAGAGTCGATAGAGGTCACCTACTCCTCTTTCTCTTATTATAATAGTAAAGATAATCAAATTACATATAGGTTCTCTTTTCTTTAGCACAAGAGGTATATATATGGCCTTAGACATGCTTTTGGTCCGCTTTAGTAGGAGTGACAAGACATAGGCAGGGGCACTTGCCCCCCTAAACTTAAAAAAAAAACATAATAAAAATATTATATTTTAGTAATGCAAAGCCATCTGGCAAGGGGGAGTTGGGGGAAAAAAAATGACACTACGTTGCAAGACATAGTCATGGGATAGTTACTTAGTAATAAAATAGGGGCAATTGCCATTGAACTTTAAAAAAAAATTAATAGTATTATATTATTTAATTATTTAATATGACATAGTTATATGGCAAGAGGGCAAATGGCCCAATGAAATTTTGAGAAGAAATATATGTTTACTATACTGTGTTATTTAATTATTTAACATGACATAACCATGGTTCAAAAGGACAGCTACCCTAATAATCAATGAGAAACAATACCCATAAGATCTACCCTAATAATCAATGAGAAACAATACCCATAAGATATGTATGAAACATACGAGAACTTGGTCCTAAAAAAAATCCAAATATCTTAATCTCAAGTGGTCCCTTAAAAAAGAGGTGAGATTTATTTTTGTACCAAAACACGGAATTAATAGGGAGTGGTGTAGATTGTCCCAAAATGCATGATGTAAATACATTACCCATTGATATTTGTGACAGTATGTGTATCTCCCTTTTTGGTGAACTGAAACCAATTCCCACATTTTGGCATGACACTTGAAAAGTCAACTAATAGATACTAACACTACTAACTAATGTTTTTATAACCGGGTTGGTGGTCAAATCGGCTGGGTGGTCAGTTTCCAGTTCGACAGCATCTTTTATTATTATTATTGTTGTTTTTTTTTTGGGTAGATTCTTTCGGTTTTTATCACCAGTTCTCATGGGTAGGGCCCGTTTTCAAAACATTATCACTAATTGGGCCTATTCGCATAAAATGTACAAAAACAAACAATTAGAACCCAAAACACTGGACTAGTTTGCTAGCATCTAATCATTCAACAACACAACCCTTGGCAAATTTTTGTTGCTCAAGCTGAAAACCTATATCCTATGTTTGGTTGCTGAGAAAATAAGTAAAAACATGAAAAAAAAAAAAAAAAAAAAAGGAAAAAGAAAATGAGACAAAATTCAACTAAAAATTGTATTATTAGAAATTCAAAATTTTCTTTTTTTTTTCTATATTTTCACCTATTTTCTCAACAACCAAACATAGTTATAGCGGACTCATACTTTGACGCCCAACTGTCATCTAATCATTCAACAACAAAAACCTCAATAAATTGGACGCCGAATCTTCATATGTTTGAGTTAAAAAATTGCAACATGTCATACATCTCTACTCATTTTCCTGGTTTTGTTTTGCCCAAAAAAATAGTTTTCCCTAATTACCCCTCAAGTTTGGGTTGTTCCTCAAATAGCCAAGTTTTTGAAACTCTTTTCTTAATGCACCCATGTACATGTGAAGGTATTCACACTTGATATTTTTTTTTTTATTTTGGACTATTTCATCTAAACCATTTGATGAGCAGATATTTGTGTCCCCTCTATTCATTATCAACCACGAAAACACCTTCGTTCTTTATCAACAATGGAGCCCCCATTGTTGATAAAGAAAAGTCCTCCAACATTTTAGTACCTATTATTTCTAAAACTTCGTCCTGATAAACAAGTTACCACGATCATGAGAGAACGCCTTTAACCGAAGAAAAATACTAATTTTTGGTTTCTTGTACCTTTTAAAAAATAATTATTTAAAATCATTACATGTATGATTAATCTAAAGAAAGAAATTTCTACTAATTGCATTTATGACTTTAAACATTAAATTACATGTTAGATGATTTTACATGTGTTTTATTTTTTTTATGGCTTACATATACAATTGATATTCAACAACTTTATGTCGATATTGGTTGTGTTCCAAAGTTGAAAACGATATACCGAGACAAGTATGGACAATAATATCGAATTGTACCGATATGTATTGATCGTATCGACTTGGTGTATCGACTGGTATCGATAGGTATTGACCTAATGTATCAGGCAGGTATATCAACCACATGTATCAATCGATATCGACCATGCGCGCAAATAACTTCGTTAAAATATAGAATTTTACAAAAATTTCACTTTTTCCAAAAACACTTTTATTAAATTTGTCCTAAAACACCTATTAAAGGAGAAAGAATTAAAGAGCTTCGTGAGATGGGAAGATGAGGGGAGTGAGAAGCTTCTTCCATCTCATGCACGCACGTAAATTCCACTTTTCCTCTTCTTATTTTAAAACTGGAAGAAATCGTTCTATAAAGTGCAGATGATAATGAACGGATATTTAAGACTTTTTATAAATACTGAATAATGAAAAATACTCTTAAGACTCTTTGGGGAAGAGTTATTAAAACTTAAATATTTGAGGATGAATCCTAAACTTGAAAGGCAAAAGGGGAACCCCCTTAAAAAAATCAAATGGCATCAAAATGTGTGAAGCATAGGCAACAAGAGGGAGGGTCCGGTGATGTGGGATGCAGCCACCACTTCTTTTGGAGTCCAATAGTCACCATTTTTTTTTGGTTTAAGGTAGTATTTATTTTAAAAGGTTGAGAAATCAATCACACACTCACGGATTAGATCCCGAACCTAACATGTGGTGCTTATGCACACACCAATGGGGCAAGCATCCCTTCAGGGTCAGGATTGTCTTTGCCAAAGCCAAAATGATGGTCTCGGGCTACCATACATCATGCGACATGTGGCTTGAAAAAGGAGAGAAGTCATTTAATTTTCTCCCTTGATTTCTTCTCACTTGATATCTCTCCCCCTTTATCTCACTATTTTATCACCATGTGTCCCCTAATGTGTAGAGAAGTCAAAATCCACCACATGTCTCCTATCCTATGGTTGTTGGTTGTCCGTGAAGAGCCTTTCTGGCTTTGCCAAGAGAATCCGAGGCCATCCCTTCCATAGACACCCTCTACTTTAATTGGATGTCCAACCATCATATGATTGGGCTGTAAAATTGCTTACATGACACATCCCCATGATAATGGTTCTTCATCTGTGGCTCAGAATAATAATAAAAAGAAGTGGGCTATCCCTACTCTCAAGGCTTCATACTGAGTCAACCACGTGGCCATTTTTCATGTTAAAGCCTTACAATTACCGAAAAATAATGTACTTTAACGGTTAAAGTGAACAAATGGTCGGATGAGGCTAAAAGTATAGGAGCCCTGAGGGTAGCGATTGCACTCCTCAAATAAAATTGATACCCGTGCAGCTATGCGTTACGTGGTTGTGTGCGGTGGCACGTGCTTGGCCTAAAATAACACAATATGTGAGTCCCTTGTTTGCTTGACGTAAGCAAAAATCAGCATGACATGACATGACCTCTCTATTCTTTTTCATAGGGCCTTTTGAAAATTTAAACTTTGGAGGTTTATTTATGGTTGATTGCATGCACACTTGTCCACATTTTAGAACATTTAGTAACTAACTCATCTGTTCGCTATGTTCACTTATTATAATGCGAGAGGTATGCGGATATGATGTGCGTAAATGATTTTTCCAAAATTTTCAAATTACTCTTATATAACAACAAAACATTGATTTAATATTTTATTTAATTTCTAAACTATCCCTTGCCTTTGATTTAATATTTTACTTTAATTCTTAAACTATCCCATGCAATATATCTATTTAAAATTACAGCCAATCGCAATTAACTTCAGGGAGGGTTCAATCACACTCATGGGTTAACACATGCCCCCTTTTAATTTCTATTAATTGTGATTGACTCCTTCTCCACGCTCTCACATGCATTGCACGTGCTACTAGTGAGTTCAATCAGGTGTCGTTAACTCATTCCCCTCGCTCTCACATGCATTGCACGTGCCACCTGCTAGTAGAAAATAAAAAGAAAAGACATCTTATGTTTAAAATTAAAATTCAATTTTTAGAATTCGTGAGATAAAAGAAGGGATGGGAAAGCATGCCATCGTTTTGAGCTCAACTATATATATATTGACTTGAGCTTAATTAGAGCTCTTCAATACTAGCTCAAGCTCGGCTCGTCTATAAGCTTGTAATATATATATATATATATATATATGTTGACTTGAGCTTGATTCAAGCACTCCAATGCTAGCTCAAACTCGGCTCATCTATAAATAAATAATCAAGCTCAAGCCTTGTTATTTATATTGCCTTGGGGATGTACTAATTGTTTCTAAAATTAATAATTGTGTCATCTCGTTATTCTGACTTGATAATAAATCTCCAAAGCAACCATGTATTAAAGATTCAATTTGAAGAGGGTTCTCGTTGTTAATATAACAATTTATTGCATTTGCTTGATTAACAAATGAGCTCAGTGATTTAACCCAACTCAGCGACAAACTCAAATGCCCAACTCAAGCTTGGCTTGGCTTATTGACAGCGTTAGTCCCAAGTAAATCATCTTTAGTGACACTAGCACTATACGCAACAAGTCAAATTAGTCTTCAAATGCAGAACGAGTGCAACACGTGGTATTGCTATACTATTACAAGGAGATAATTTGACACTTGTTGACACCACCTTGTGTCCGGGAAGATTGTGACTGGGGCTATCAGAGTCGCACTATCATTTTTGTCGGTAAAATAGTAATATTAAGAAGGAAATCTTTATTTATTTTCAAAGAGAAACTTTCCCGCCTTTTCAGCCCTAAGTTTGTTCCGCGGCGGATTATTCGATTTCAAATTCCCGCTTTCCATTTTACTCGTTTTGCATCTTTCGAATTGATTCGATTTCACGAGCTTCCAATGAATTCATCAGTTTCAGATCTTCATCCTCGGAAGGATTCGAGGTCGAAATCTTGATTCTCGAGGTCAGATATCTTTAAACCCTAACTCAAATATAATTCAAAGGCGTGATATTGATTCTCGAGGTTAGATGTCCATGACCTCTAACTCGAATCTGTTATTTTATTTCTCTTATGAGCTTTAAAGGTACGATAGTTTCTTCCTGCAATCTGCAACTCTAGATTTTGAGTTTAATTACGTTATTGGACTGTTAAAGAAGAACTGTTAAATCTATTGAAATAAAATAGGTACTGCATCTTTAAATTTGAGAATCCATTACAGTAGGAGGAAGTGAGGACAGATTTGTACTTCCTCGATAGATTTATTGAAACAGATAGGAAATAGACGGCAACTGGAATGAAAAGAAAAGATAAAGAAGATGAATCACAGATAGTGATTGCTAGTTCAATACTACATCTGCTCCTAAAGGAGAAGACTACTATATATTTATTGATGCGGATACCGGTTCATTCTTCATTGGAGCTTTAGATATTTTAGCCTGCATGGGAACAAAAGAAAATCAGCCTTAGCTCACAGGAAATCTTAATATCTGTTTAAAGTATAATAAAATACTACCATATATATGTTGATACTTAGATAGATTTCAGTTAATTACTAATGGTAATATAAATGTAGCGACATTGAGTTTAAACATAAAAATTAAAGAAACAAAGAAAAGAAGAAAACATGACTTAATGTGAAAAACACAATTCAGAACCAGTCATTGCATTGAAAGTGCAGGATCAAATACATGTGATCCAGAGTGAGTAGGGTTAGATCTCATGTGGAGTTTCTTTTGAGTTAGGAACTGTATAACAAGTTGAGGTACTTGAGGATAGTAGGGATAGAAATGTTTTGTAGTTGGAGAAATGGTTGACTTTTTGTTTAATGGAATGATCAGATAGACCATGTTTAAGTATGAGAAACTTTTGGGACTCCCCTTTGCTAGCTTTAGCCCTCACCCCACACACGCTGCCACCTTTAGTGATGGCGTGATAGTGGTGCAGAATTATCAGTAACTCTCTTGACCCTGTGGGTGAAGAAGGAAAAGGGACACTTTGTACCGTTCAGTTATTGACAGAATAGAATAGTGCATACATGAGGGGGAAGTAGGAACCTGAAACCAATTCAAAACAAGATAGTGAGATCTGTTGAGAGCTTAAATCTACTGGGTAAAGAATGTATGATATACTACCTCCTCATGACCTGTAATTGGGGATGGCCACTTGGTCTGAATCAATACGCTCAATTTCCTCCACAAGGATCTGGTATTGCCGCTTAACCTCCTCAACCGTTTTCCCGCCAACGGCCTTAGCAACATTGTGCCAGCGATCAGGGGTGTCTTTGTCATATTTGGCCAGAGCAACTTCGAACAATTTCTTTTGCTTGGCAGTCCAAGTCGAGCTGGAGCTGCAGGATGCCATTTCTCTCGTGGGATTCTAGTGCAAGCCTAAAATAGGTTGGGTGATGGAGTGAGGAAATGGATGGAAAAGCAAAAAGGCAAAGAAGAGTCGTACCAAGAAGGATGGAAAGAGAGTTAAGGGATGAATGAGCAAAGAGATGGCTGCTCTTTATATACTGGAGGAGAGGAGGGGTGGTGGTAGGAAGGTGCCAGCTGGCCAACTTTTTTTATAGAGTAGTGGACATTTTTTTAAAATTCCTTTATTCCCTCTAAAGAAATATTACTTGCAAGTTCAATTTTCTATATAAGTTACTTGCATGGGGGTTTTCTTATCAAAAAACCCATTAAGCACCTTAACAATAGAACCTAAAAGCCCAAAACAGAGGAGTATATTTTAAGAGCAATATAAGAAAAATCTGTCATTTCTAAATGGGCTTTACTTTGCTCTGATGTTGCTTTTCTTTGCGAGTCAGCGTTGCTTAACAATTCCACTTTGTTTAGTTAATGAGAGTTGTTCACTCCTTAGGTAATTACATGGTTTTGTGGATAATCATGTCGTTGGAGATAAAAACCCCTAAAGTAGAAATCCAGGTAGGCTTTCTCCTCTTTAGAAAACATATTCCAATCTTCAGGCTCAAACCACCAACAGCCAAACTTAACACTCAGGAGCAAACCCCAACTCATTTTCCCTCATTAGTTCTATCGAGATGTAACAAAGAATAACATCTGTGTTCTCTTTAGGCATTTTCTTCACCACAACCACAAGTGATCTTATTCATGATAAAGGGTTGAAGTTTGTTACTTTGTTTTGAGCAACATTCTGTGCGTCCTAGATGGACAGCTGAAATCGTACAATGGTAACTTATGTTTTTTTTTAATCCCGAAACATGTCAGCAGGATTTTGTCTTTTAGTAGCTATGACCATATACCCTCATTTAGCAATTACTCATGCATACAAACCCTCGTTTTTGTTGATTATGATTTCGTATGTTTATAATACGTGCCTTTTATTTATTAAAACAATGCATTTTTCTGTTTGTTATGCATGAGATTTGATAGTATTGAAGTTTGTTGTGTATATATATATATATATAAATTGAAAGATGAACAACATGTATAATGGACTGCTTATTGCTTAATGGTCTAAAGCCTAAACACATCATAATGCAATTAGTGATTGTTGACTATTACTCTATTAATTGTTTTATCACTCATCACAAAACAGTGTTGCATAAATGCCATGGCAGAACATGCTATAAAAACCATGATGTTGGTAGGCCATTAATTGTGCTATAAGCTGTAGTATGTTATAGAAACCATGGTTCAAGAATTGGCAACTGAGACAAAAACAAATGTACTACGCCAATATGGGTTTTAGATGATGATGATAAATATATTATATTATGATACTGGAGTCTGGGCTTATTAAGCATTTTATGTATCAAACACACACAAACCACATTTCCAGAAAACTAAAATAAATTAAAACTATATAAAGAAACCTGCGGATGGTTTTGTTTCCATTGTTGAGCTGGTTCTTTAAGATGGTGTACTGAAGCCACAAAGAAAGGCTAGTAGTTCAGGCCAAGTTTCTCTATAATTTTAATCCTAACATAGGATACTATGCACAACTGTTTGTTTGGCCTTTCCCCAAATAAAATAAAACTCTCTTGGTTGGGTAAGCTGGTGGGCCCACATATATGCTTTACTTGGTAGAAATCTATTACGTTATCCCAGCTGATACCTGGGTTGTGTGGGTTGTGCGTTTACTCTCGTCAACTTTTCCTGTTCACGGTCAGAAACCTTAACAAAACAGGGGACCAGTTATATTGGAGGACTAAGTGTTTTTAGTCTTTCACTGGGCCCTTTATTTGTTTTTTACAGATTAGGGCACTTTCAGCCTAACGTGGCCTTTTAAGAAACCATTTCTCCTCGTGACAAAGATTTAAATTTCGGGTAGCACGTCAAGAATCAAGATAGCGTGTATGCAATCGTACAATTGCTCCTCATGAGAGGATTAGTCGATTTGATAGAAAACAGAGCTTAATATATGTTGCCACTGCACTGTTCATCGTATTGGGTACGTGCGGATTGCAGATAAACTGATTACGAGGAAAGCAAAAACTTATGTTTTATTTTCTGATTTCTGCTAATGTATCTGCATTGTTGTTCCCTGAACTGATCTTTCAGCTATTGTCTCTGCATTAACTACAATATTTGTTCCCTGAACTTAGAATAATAATTATTACCCCAAAAAAAACTAGAATAATGATAATATGTCAGAGTTCATAACATCTGGTCGCTTGACACAAGTGGGGTACCGTACAACATCTAATTAAAGGTACTAGGTATACTGTCAGGAAAATGTATTAATATTAATGTTATAAACATAAGTTCTTTGGTTTGGGATGAGAAGGGAAATCTAAAAGGATATCAAATCTCGACTTGATAGGTCGGTTTGTGCAATCTCATCTCTTTTAGGCAGCAAGTTGGATAGGATAACCTCACTCCTAGGGACCATGGTGGCCCGGATTTTGCAAGTAGAGTTCAGTGTAGTCGATTCACTACTACTAGAATCCACAAAACCTAATTCTGGAAGTTAGAGGGGAAGAATAAAGAGAAGCAAAATAGAACACGAGAAATGAGGGCCATTGTAGTTGGAATATTCATCATTCTTAGTAACCTAACAATGCTATTGTGTTAGATTCTGGTTGCCCAGTTGAGGTGCTAAATTGCTCTGCTATCTTGTTTTACACCCATTTGGAAATAACAAGATACTGAACAAGAAACAGGAATTTTTATATTTTTTAACTCCCCAACTGATTCAATATTTCACTAATTACATCACACAAAATTAAACACAGCCCCGAGTTTTCCAATTTGTTTCATCAGAGAAGCTTCCCCAGAAAAGTTGGAAAGGATATTGTTGCTTGAGGCATTGGGTTGGGACTTGGGACATTGACAACTTCTTAAGGAGGCTGGGGGTAATAATTTGTTGAAAATGACTCCCGCGACTTTGCTAGGAATCTCTACCGAAAAATGGTCCTTGCGATACACCATCCTACTGATATCTGGAATCCTTATCATCCACGTCTATGGATTCCACTCCTTTCTCTCTCAAGTGCTTCTGAGGCCGTATCTCTTCTCTCAGTGGTCCTTCTTACAAGTCGGAGAGTTGGTCCACTTTTGGGCTCCTAATGATCTAATTGTAAATGTGTCTGTACGGATTCTTTATTAAGATCCAAATACCAGACACTTAATGGTTTCAGTGAGATGAAGCCCCTTTACGGCCCAAGAAACCAGGAATCTTCCATTTTTTTGGGGTGGGGGAAAAGTCCACCGCCCAGACCTGGCCCATAAATTAATATGCAAAAGCATTCAAACAACCTATAGTCTATAGAGGGAATCTTTGAATAGGAGCAATTTGGAAAAAAATCTAATCGGTGGATCTACTTGCAGAAGATGGTAAGGATCTTCTGACAATGGTATGTCATGAAGGATAAGCAGACACATAAGCTGTTCATGTGCCAACTAATAGGAATCATACATCCTCCCTACAGAGTTGATAAATATTTGTCTGTGTGCGTGTTGGAATGTGAATTCTTCCATGTGATTCTACGGAATGCATTCCAAGTTGATAATAGATCTGTGGCTTATATCAATTGAACAAGATATGGCACCTATGAAAAAAGTTTTAATGGACAAACACTAAATGATAAACAGTTTTGAATGTCACCAATCATCCACTCATTTCGCTTTGGTTGAGCCAATGAATCTTAGCTTTTAACTGTTGAAAGATCATGTCGAGTTATTAGATTAAGGCCTGGCTAAATGATAAGTTATATAAAGTACAACATACTTGCATCCGTATTCTGATACTAGCATTGGAAATTCAGGGGGACCCCATCCATGTTATTGTAGGAGATGAATCCTTGTCTCATGATTTTTTTGTAATGTCATTCTTCTCAATACTGCAGAGCCAAAGCAATGCTGTTGTCATTTGTATCTATGGTATATAGCCTTTGAAGTATTTTAAGGGTCATATTGATAGTTAAATATCGAATTTTTTTCTACTAATACTAATAGCTCTACTAAGCAAGTTGCACCATCGACACTGCAACAGTTAAAAGCATATTAACATGAATCCTTGAGGCAGGAAAGTAGGTAGACCATAGACCACATCATTTATTCCTTATTGGAGCTTTAGAAGCAGACATTTAGATAGAATACTGCCAACTAGATATTATTTAGTGAAAATGCCAGAGTGATACTGTCCTCTTAATGCTCATCTATCAAGTCTGTAAATGTTTTTTTTTCCCAAAAAAATTCTTTCTTTTTTGACGACCTTTTGTTTTCTCTGGATCTTTCCTTCTTTCCTTTGTTTTTCCAGTTACCCCTGAGGGAGTTGAATTTTCTTTTGTTAATCCTGAGACTGACTGGTATTGTAATAATTTCAAATGATGCTGATAACTATCATGCCTTCTGCTTTCGCACTGATAACTCCGAATCTTCCAATGATTCTCCAGGCGCAAATGGGTCATCCAATATTAGTACTTCTGTGGGGCCTCCATCTACCCCGTGTAGATAATTGCATCAACACGGAAGAGAAGTATGTAGGGGTGTAAACAGATGTTGATATTATCTGTATCTAATCCATATTCGAATATGTTTACTCGGATAATTATTTGAAAAGATATCCAGGGGAGCGAATTGAAATAGTGATTTTACGATTCATTTATAATCGGATATGAATACGGATATTGATAAATATCTGACCCATTATATAGTATATTATAAGTTTATAAAACTAAAATAACCTTATAAATATTACATAATTTAATACATTAAATTGTTATTTTTAATATAGACAAAGACAAAATATTGCTTTACCATTTTTCAAATAAAACTTACAAATTTTATACATTTTAAAATATTAATTCACATTTTTTAAAAGTAATAAAATAATTCGGATATTATCCGAATTTGAATTTTTTAATCGGAGTCGGATACAAATATCATATTTCATTATTTGTCGAATATTTACTCAAATTTGGATAGTCGGATATATAATCGGATACAAATTCAGATATATCACTATCTGCTCCATTTACAGCTGTAGTAGTATGCAACTAATTTAACTGACAATTCAAAAACTAATATGCTGTTTACCAATTTGAAGTATCAAATCTTATTAATCTTTTTATCCACTGTAGACAACCATAAGGCATAAAAAAACACACACTATTGTAGCAATAAATAGACTTGACTTACAAATTCATAAATGTTATTTATTTTATATAAACTTCCAATTCAAGTGCATGCATGTGTGTATATCACACATTCACACTTACATTCAACCTGAATATGAAAAACAAAGTCTATGTCATACTAGGGGTAGAGGACGAAGCTAGTGTATGCGAGGAAAACAAGCAGGGAACCTCCCAGCCAATTGTGCTGCCTTACTTGATCTCTTAAATAAGACATTGATGCAATCATATTGTCCTAAAGTCCTAATTATTTGATATACCTCTTATGCATAGTAGTGGAATATTACTGATGTTCTGTAAAAGTGTGTAGATCACATGGTTTGTATATTCAATCAGCTTGATGTTCATGCTAGGGGTCTTCTTGATGAGACTTACTAAATGGACGGTCTCAACTTGCCTACAAGTGTGCCATATTTGCTGTCACGCCCCAAAATTCCATGTTGGTCAATGAGACTTTGGACCCGTGACATTATTTGTGCAATCTAATCTTAACAACATACAAGGCATAGTAAGATGTGAATCTAAAATTTCTCTTCACTATTAATAACAAATCCAATCGATAATCAATATAAATTATCTAAAACGATTGACCAGCTTAAACATGAATAATCTGATCATCCACAGTGATCTCAAATATTAGAATTCAACCTAAGCAACATCTTAAAAATCTCTTATTACAACCATTTTAAACTTAAATAAATAAACTCAATAATAAGGGTAGCGATCCATATCAATCTCTCCTTCATGGTAATCATCGTTGGGCTCTTCGATGTATTCTTCTCCTACCAAGGTTTCGGTGTGTAGATGTCAAATCCTGAACCTCTCGACAATAACAATTTGGTTGAGCAACGAAAACGCTCAATGTATATTCAGTTTAGCTAACAATATAATATCATGTAATAATGATCATGCTTTATTACAAATAACATATCTTATAATTCATGGTGCGGAAACATGTAAGCATAACATATCATCATTTATAACATGTTCAGACTCGTGACTTGTGAGACTTGTAAGACTTGTTGTGCATGTTCATGTGAGTCATTTTAAATGTGTAACAATGCATGTGTAATGTTCGACAACGCTTGTAACTTAGTATTTAACAATGTATGTAACATGATGTTCTTGTGCTTGTGTTTGTGAAACATGTGTCAATGCATGTAATCATGATTGTGTTTGTGCTTGTAAAACATATGTCAATGCATGTAAGCATGATTGTGCTTGTGCTTGTGAGACGTATACTTATAAGATTTATCATGCGGTGAAACTTGTGCTTAAGTGTCATATTTAATCTTCATCTAGGTTATCCCTTACATTTTGATAGTTCAACTTCGAAAATCTATCAAAGTGTCCTATTCCACGATGATTAGAGAATTCTAAATTATTGATATCATTTTCTAAGTATTTGTCTATCCGAAATTCAACTATCAATACACACATAACTATTTATAATTTATCATGTGAGATCATACCGTAGTAATTTATCATTCATGTAAGGTATTACAATAATTCATATTTAACAAGTTTATTCATATCTTGGCATCACCATGATCAATTCCATATCCATTGATTTCATCATAATCCCTTTCTCTATATTCAATTCATGTAAACCCCATAATACATCCCTTTATTCATATTCAATGATATATGCATGCAAGTTCAAAAATCATTCTCTTATCTTTATCATCTTCAATTTATAGTCATAAAATCAGTAGCATGTTAACATTCATATATATTTTTATAACAGGAAAGTTGGGATTAGGCAGACCCTCAGTAGATAACATAAAAGGGAAAATATTTATAGTCGAATATATCTACATCCCTGAGCATCAGTTGACACAAGTCGAACTAGCAAGGGCGGAAACAAGGAATGACAAAAAAAAGATTCTCCTGGAGTAGTGAGAAGTTTTGCGAGTAGATTAGTCGCCTGATCAGCTTCCCGAGGGATATAGCTGGTCTCAACCCTCTCAAAACTCTCAATCAAATCAACAATTCTAGAGAGAAGTAAACTGCATTCTCACGACCAATTACAACTACTAGAGATACACTTTACTACCCCAACGAGTGTCAAACTCGACTTGAATTTTGGAGTAGCGTCTAGACACAACCACCTCTAGGCCACGCAAAATGGCTAAAAGCTAAAATTGAAGGACAGACTTACCCGGTTTAAGCCCTACCATCACTCCAAGAGCATTCCCTTCTTTATTTCTAAAAATAGCCCCATAACCTCCTTTATCCATCAACATGCCTATCGAACCCTCTTGAAATCATGTACAATCATACCATCAACATGCCCATCAAACATAATAATTTGTAAACACATACTTTGATCTTGGCAATATACATCTTATAACAATCATTAGGTTAGAACAATATATAGTGCTTTTCACAATCATTTTCTTACGATTAATCACTTGCGAATGATCTTGGACTTTGATTTCCAAGCTTTCCTTCTTCTCTAGTCAAAACCCTTTGCAAAACTCTAGCTTGAACTCTTTCTTAGATTTCTGGAACTCTTAGAATGTTTGAAACTCTAAAACCCATGAGTTAATGGTCTATTTATGGACTTAGGAGTCCTAGGCAATTACTAATTTTAGGAATTTCTTCAAAATAGGAAGTTTTTGGGAGAAAAACACTACGGGCGGTCGATCGACGTGAATGGGCGGTTGACCGGTGGTTTGCGAACTCTCTGCCCAAACCCCATACAAATTTTTTTTACACTACGGGTCGTCCCGTGGTCATGGTGGCCGACTTGTCTCTCCTATTTTGGCTTGTTTTGTACATTTCCTTTACTCTAACAGTTAATTAATTCGTCACATAGCTTATATAATTGTAATAAAACATTATTGCATTATTTTTAACACAAATATCAAGATTTTTATTCAATTTGTACAAGTTTCTAGACAACCAAGTTTTTGGTCTTTACATCCGCATTCAGAGCACAGGCAGGAAATAAAATAATCCTTAAATATGTTGGTAAAGTTGCGTTAAATATATAATATTACGCATGTTATATTGGCAAGCTGTCTTTTGTGGTTCTTATGACCAGTGTCTTAAAACCCGGATTGGTGGGTCGAACCGGTTTAACCTGGGAACCGGTACCCTTAGTGGGTTGGGTTGATCCTTTGATGGGTTGAATACCAAAACCGGTGTGACCCAATGAAAACCGCCCAAACCAGCATGACCCAGTCAGCCTGGATGATTTTTGTTGAACCATTCGGGTCGTGGAAAAATGTACTTTTTGACTTATTTATCTTAAAACACAATATATTAAATAAAAATAAGAGTTTTAAAACAAAACCCGAGAAGAAGAAAGACTACGTAGAAAAGAGAAGAGATTGGGGATAGAGAGAACTCAAGCCAATGTGAGGTGAGATCAAACCATTTTTTTTTCTATTAATTTGAACAGTTCGTATAAATTTTTTTAAACTTAATTTTGAAATTTTGAATGATAATCTCATTTTTTATTAGTTTATAATCGGGGTTTTCATTGATGTCAAGAGGTGTTTCCTCTTTGAAGGTTTGTATGTGATAGCGTATGCTTGTTAGTTCAAAGTTTTTTCCCTTTTGAGGTTTATGCACTGTTATGATGAAATTTCTAATTTCCTTAACTCCAATGGTTACAGATATGCGTACTTCTTTCCATTCAATCTCTCATTGTCACCCATTTCATCATTTTATTTTCTGCCTTTTCACCTTCTAGAATTGAAATTCCAGAATTGAAGACAAATGAAAGTAATGAAAAACTAACCAAGTTAAGAAAAAAAATGATAAACAAAGTGATCAGTCTTGGGTCATGCAGCTGCCTTGATCTTAAAACATATAGAAGCTAGATTTTAGGATTTCAGAAGAATAATAACATATATAGCTGGATACTTAATTTTATGCAAATAGACTGTTGTTTTTTCATAGCTTAGATTAAACCTGAATTATGCTTTTATTTTTGATCGACAGGAGTTGATTATGTTCTTTTTTTCATTAGAATTATGCAATGATGAATTTTTTTTTTAATCAACATATTAGCTTCTTTCTTATTTAAGTTATGTATTATTTTAATCTCTTGAATCACCCAAAAAATTATTTCTCTCGAATCAAATTTGTTAACAGGAAAATTATTAATATTAAATATTTTATGACATTACTTAGTGTCATTGGGTCAACCCGGATTGACCCAATGGTTTGACCGGTTTGGACCAACCCACCCCCTTGGCCGGGTTATTGTTCCGTCTGGGTTTTAAAACATTGCTTAATTATGACACTTTAATGGGTATTAAGAAAATATTTCTAGCTAAGTGTAGCAATAGGTCATTTTTTGTTTTTTGTGTTCTTGGCAGTTTATATCTCATTTTGTTGCTTGAGATTCAAGAATTGTCTGCATTCGAGGGAATCCCTCATCTGTAGTGAACGACAAGATAATTTTTCACCTCTTAATCCCAAGTTAAACATGAGATAAATTTTATTTTTGGGAGACACCAAATTTAACCGAGCATGCTGTCCCTTATAAGTTCCTTAGCGTCTCAAACGGTTGGTACTCGTTTTGAGAAGGTCTTGGGTGAAGCTTATTTGGCTGCATGTGTGGTGTGTGTGGTTTGCATGGTGTGTGTGTGGTCTGCATGAGTGGTGTGAGTGTTTCCTTGTCTTGCCTTCAGTAATTAACTTGTGGTGTTATTGAGTTCAGGGCCGGCCCAAGCCATTTGAAGGCCTAAAGCGAAAATTCTAAACGGGTTTTTTGTAAATTTTTTTTAATATTATTAAAAAAAATTAAGTATAAATGGGGCATTTTTAATATTATAAATTGGCCTTTTATTTATTTTTAATATTCTAAATGGGGCCTTTTTAATTTTATTTTTTTTATTTTTTTTAATGGGGCCTAAAGCAAAGGCTTTGATGGCCTAATGGATGAGCCGGCCCTGATTGAGTTTACCCAAAAAAAGAAATAGGAGTTTTCTAAATTCTTTTCTCAATTCAAGAAACAAATACTCATCTTAGACTGATGTTGAGATCACTATGCAGTAGCGCCTGAACAGGTTCTGATTGACGAACATTGCATGACAGCTGAGAAGATAGTTAGAACTAAAATGTAGACTTAGTTAAAACAACAGTACACTAATAAGATGTTTCATTTGATGTAGAGGTTGTGATTTCTTGTAAGTTTTACGGTAGCTCGTTCAATGATTTATCTGTATCCCATTTCACAGGGACGTATGGGAAAAAAAATCTAATTGCTCTTTAGTTCCAACAGTATGATTCCTGAAATCTACCGTGTGCTTGAACCATGTTGGCATATGCAGCCACATGCTCATCACTTAAGCAAGTTAAGATGCTTGGTGGAGGAACACGTACATGAAATTTGACGCTTTGATCAGATGGTTAGGATGGTGCAGTAAGTGGGAGTTCGGGGTTATAATGAATATTATAGCTTGTTCATCCATAAGTTGGTCAAAATTAGTGGTTTGCTAGTTTGAATGTTTTATAAAACTGATATAGTATTTCCATGTCTAGAAGCTCTTCTTGCTCTTCCACTTCCCTATCAACTTGCTTTATTACGTCATTTACAAAAGCATGCTTATATAAGCATTCTAGTGATTAATATTCCAGTAGTTTGTTGAATAATTACTTGCATGAAATTGAAAGGAAAATAGTTAACGTTCCTAGGAAATCTATTTGCAAAGCTAAGGCTGGACCTCATTGGTCTATGCCCCCTCTTAAATACTCACCACAGTTGGTCCAGCCTTAAGGCAAGGGGGGGGGGGGGCATGGACCAATGAGGTCATGCCTTAGCTTTGCAAATAGATTTCCCATGTACGCCTATCACTGCTCATTAAAAAAAATAGCAATAGCTACGAGATTTATATGTGCAAGCGAATCAGTGATTTTTTTTCCCATTGAGACCAGTTTGTATTAGGCATGTAAAACCACTTTCTATTACTTTTACTGATAGTTGGAAATGCATCATTCAAATGCCAAATCTAATAGCAGAACTTACTATTTTCTCCCAGGAAACAGGCATATGTCTCTCCACAATATGACAACTTCGCTAAAATAATATAAGGTTCCACTGAGATTTGAACACAAGTTACTGGATCAAGAGTTCAATAACCTAACTCTTAACCACTATACAATGGAACCTTAATGCTAGTGTTACTAGACTTAATATTTTGTATTAAGTTAAACATTTTATATATTGTTAATGCATTTTATTAATAAACATCAATATAGCAAAAATTATATGTCTATTCATTATTTATTTTTGTTTATTATGGACACTAAGAGAGTGTACTATATTTATGCTTCACAGTTTCTAGTTATTGCTTTTTATAATTTTCTTTATTAATTTCAATTTTTCAGTAGGCTTTCTTTCTTATTTAAAATTTTAAATAAGCAGCTTTTGAATATTTTGACATTATTTCTAAATAATATCTAGAAAAGGAGATAAAATTAAGCTCTTAGTAAAGTAAAAAGTCTGCTGTTAAATTAAAGAATTCTGAAATTTGAAATGTATGGTTGATGTAGGTAACTTATTTTCATATAATAAGAATTCTCCTTGGATATTATTGTGATACATTTATTGTTGCGACCCAAAATACCTCCTTGGAGTTAGAGATACTTTAGTTCGTGATGTGTCATATCAAACCATCCATCTTGTAAGAACACACATGGCATACACATAGCGGAAGCCAAATTTCTAAGAATATAAACTTGTAATTTGTATTCAAAGTCTGAACCAACAGATTTAAACAACAAGTATAAGTGGACATTCCTACTTTCAAAACACTTACAATCCTATCTTCACAACTCTCAGCAGTAGTCGAGATAGGGCCACCTTTCGAGGGCCCTCTCTTCTAGAGGTTGCAACAGAATAGATTCTTCTTCCACATACTCCTCAACCCAAGAGATTGGATTGCAAATATCGAATGGACCTGCCGAAGATAATACTTCGGCTGAGCATGAAATACTCAGCTTATACAAGCTACTAGCTAACAATGTTATTACACATTAACATGTACACAGTTTATGAAAAAGCATAAAGCGTAGAGCGGAAACCATACTTTGAAATATATCTTAAAACGTGCATAATTTTCCAAAAACCTTTGCCATATGAGTGTTTTTATGAAATCAACACTTGTTTTATTAGATCTTGTGAGAATCAGAATTCTTATGAGTGCTTTTGAGTTCTTATGAGTCGTGTGAGTCAGTATGATTCGTAGAGACATATGAGATCCTTATGAGAACATTGAGATCCTTGTGGGACTTAGAGTCTTATGAGACTATGATCCTTGTGAGCTTTTGAAACCGATCTTAGAGCTACCAACCTAATGTTTGGCTTTATCAATACATATGAGCTTGTGAGCTTTGAATATTTCTTATGAAACTTTACTTATGAGTTTGAATCCATTTTTTATGAGAACTTTGATCATGCGAGCCATATGGTGCATAGGGTTCTTGTGAGCATCATACTATACTTAGAATACCTTCAAACATGGAAACATACCCATACAATTTCATTCATAGAGATACTTAGGCCTTATGAATTGGAAACCGTGAAAACATGCTTTTTCATCAAACTTTTCATAGAGAAATCATAACAAGAGTAGGTAGTAGAAAGTATCTATCTCTTTTCATCAAAACCATACTTCCCAACATTTAATTCATCAAGGAATTTATAACACGGCAAGTTAGTAGAGCGTATCTACTTATGAAATCACAACAAAGCTAACTAGTAGAAAGTATCTACCTTTCACAACCGGTTCCCCACGTTCTAGAGCTTGAGAAAACACCGTAGAAGCTAGATCCAAGCTTGTGGAAGTGAATAGCGACTTCGAAAGCAAGGATCAAGCTTCACTTTTGATCTTGGAAGATACCATAGTAAACCCTAGCTTTCTCCTTTTTATTCTCTCTCAAAACTCTTCTTAGGGTTTTGTAAACCCTTACCCACGAAATTGGGTTTTATTTAGAGGCAATGGGTTTTCAAAACCCTTAAATATCCTTCAAAAATATCATAGAAGGTCGATTTGACCTATCTGGGCAAAATCAATTGACCTGCGAGGCTACTGCCTAAAACACTGAAACACCGGTCTAAACCAGTCGACTGGTTTTGGCCTGTCCAAAAAATCAGTTGATTGGTTTTCTGTTTTTGGTCTTGTTTTGTCTGTTTCTTCACCCCTTTGACACTTTGTATTTTATACTCTTATTTTGACACTCCAAAACACATCACACAATTCATACTCAAAACACACCCAAGCACACTTAGAATACATGAACACCCTCATTTGTATTAACCAAAACCTAGGGTTACATGGAAATCCCTGACCTTTATAAATCCTATGAAATGATACTATTCACAGCACAGTGCACTTGGGTTCCGGGGCTCTACTTTTACAAGTCTTGGAAAGTGAAATAAGTACGAAGAACAATTACTTCATGGTGCGTGCCCATGCCAACAGCTTGGATTACAATCATTAATGATTCAGTTAGGATTACATTGGTCACCCAAGGTGACGAAGCGAGATAAAATTGCTGGAACCTTAAATTAGCTTGGTTGAGAAATGCTTAGCCCCAGACGCTGGCTTACAAACTCACTCTGGTAGTGGCACATGTGGCTGCTGTTGTTGCTACCAGAGTAACAATTTGGAAATCTGTGTCTCAGTGTCTGGTTTGCAGTTGAATATAAACTAGCTTTGCTTACAATTCAGCTAATCCATCAAACGTGCACTCTTGCAATCGAAAGCATGAGGATTGTCGGATGAGGTTATTATATTAAGGTCTTGCCATGTGTAGTGGTTTGTAGAACAGTCGCTCTCTGCAATATATGGGATGAATGGTTAGGGTTGTTCAGCAACTGTAATTTTGAACTTGGGCACACGTAACAGGTCTGCACCTCAACGAAACATGTGGGCTTAAGCATGGCTGGCCAGGATCGAACTTGGGCTTGAATGCCCATCTACTGATGGGCCGGATCATATAGACAAAGCAATGGTTTTCCTTAAATATATATAATGATGCTTATAGAAAAGATTTTGTAGAAGAATAATGAGAAAATATCTACGAACTCACAAAATTTAGGGTGGAAAAGCTGAGATCTTTAAATCATGTTAAATATTTTATAAGGGACAAACGGATGATTTCGATGATGGGTGATGAAATCCGAGAATAAATTTGATATTTTCAAAGATTTGCTAGCTGAAGTTTGCACGGAAGGTCTCAAATTAGGTAAAGTCGCTTAAGAAGTGAAATAGACCTCAACAAGGATGAAGATGACGAAAAGAAAAACTCTAGACATTTAGAATACAATATTGTTTGTAAAATAGTTAACGTACCTGGGAAATCTATTTCTAAATCTAAGGCACCACCTCATTGGTCCATGCCCTCTTTATGTTATTTTTATTTTTTGGTTAACTCAACAACACCACAAGGCGAGTAATAATCATGTTATTGAACATGGTAATTTCTGATATAATTGTTATTTCTAACAAATAAGCTTCATAAGGGACCTTGTTGACCTGCCCAAATAATATGCATAACAAGTTCAAAAGAATCTAGGTAGAGTGCTTCATATTACCGTAAGGCTTTGTTTGATTGGAAGGAAGCATATTTAATAAAGTTCTTCAAAATAATTTATCTTCATTTTTAGAGAAAAAAATTTCATTAAATTAAATTTACAAATTTATTTGCACTAAAAATCTTATTTTATAGCATTTCATTAAAACAAATTAGCCCTTTCTCCTCAAAAGTAATTCAGTGCACCTTTTTTTTTCACAAACAAAAGTAGCCAAAGCTTAAAAAACAGGGGAATACCTGGGAATGCTCCTCATGATGAAAACTAACGTCTTTCAGAATCCATTGCAAGGCTGGAAGGCCAAGGTGCGTTTGGATTGGGTTTTATTATCTATAATAAATTGTGATAAGAATCGACTTCACTATTCTCAAACTCTATTATTTGTAAAAGTGATTATTTGATAATTAATTTTTAAACAATGAATTTTTTATCACATTGATTCTGGGTAATATATTCTGATCCAACCACCCCCAAACAAGATGCCGTGTAAAGCAGGTTGGACTGACCCTCATGAAATTAATAATTGGTAAAGTCCCTATACCTCCCCAAAGTGTCTAGAGAGGAAATGATTAAAGTCCAAAGAGATTTCCTTTTGACACACATGCCTACAAGAAGCCAATGACTTCAGTGGCACGGGAAAATTTGTTGGTCTTGTTGGACCAAAAAACAAAAAAATTGTTGGGCTTAGTTTGGGAACGAAATTTTGAGACGTGATAACTTCTTAGTTAAACCCAATTGTAATGGAAATTATCGATTTTAAGGAGTAAGGGATCGTAGATCGTAGGAGTGTATCAAAGGTATACTTACTATGCTACACCAGACTCATCCGAGTTGCAATACTCATCCTCTCAACAGGAATCCATCCAAATGGTGTCCCCCGGATCCCAACTGGCTAAAAATTAACATAGATGGAGCGGCCTTGATCAGTGGCATAGCAGCAGGGGTAGGTGTTGTGGTACGTAATCATCTTGGAAATATTATTTACATCTCATCTAAAGCCCTCAATGGAGGGTGTGCTTGGGGCACGGAGGCGGAAGCAATGCGACTAGGTCTTCAGTTAGCAGTGCTTTTTGGTTGGAATCGGGTGGTGCTTGAATTGGAATCCAAGGAAATCTTTGGCTAGTCCGGCACAACAACTTCTATTCATTGGGAACTTCTTAGCATATCTACAGATATCAAAAGCCTGATCAGTAAATGTGACGACGCAAGTCTTAGCCTCATTTGTAAGGAGGCTAACTTCGAAGCTCATTGTGCAATTTAGGGAGCTCTGAAAGAAAGCCTTCAAAGCTCTGTAGTATCCTATCACTTATATAGACATATCCCTCTAAGTCTGCGGCCTATGCCGATTGGATCTCACTTGAATTCTATATAAAATTCAGCTCTTCAACCAAAAAAAAAGAATGTAATTTGCTGATTCTTTCTATCAATATATCTAATCGGGGTTTGCCTTACCCAAATTACCGTAAAAAAAAAAAAAAAAAAAGGAACAGATAAGTTTTGGTTGGACAACTGGCCACCAGTTAGGTCCTTTTAACCTCACCTTAGACACGTTGATATGGACCTCATGGTGAGCTGATTGCATTGATTCATCTAGATAATTGAATTTAGTTCCTGACTGTTGTTGTTAACGAACCATAATGCTTGTGAACTACTCGAGTTGAGCTCGTTAATAGCTCAAGTTCATTTGTTTATTTAGTAAACAAGCCAAGCTTGAACATGATTTTTGAGCTTGTTTAGTTAATGAGCTAAGCTTGAACACACTCCTTCTCAGTTTGTTTAAAGCTCGTCTTGATGATATATACATATTAACCTAAAATATACTGATTTTATTTAAATATTAAAATTAAGTATATGTATTATATACTAGTAAAGATTAATAGTATATAATTTATTTTATATGATAAGAATACCTTTTATATAAGTATAATCTTACACTAAAATTTTAGTTAACACCATAATTTCTTTGCCTAGGATAATAAAGTGAATTTTTTACCTAATATAATAGCTATATCCAATAAACGGCTAGTTAAGTTCGAGCTCGTTTATATAATATAATAAACAAGTTAAACTTGAACATGAATTTCGAGCTCGTTTAATAAACGAACAAGCTTGAACACGCCATTACTTGACTTAGTTCGATATGGCCTCCATCTATATTGAAATAGTAGGAAGACAATAAGAGCCAAGGTTACTACTAAGGTGCCGTAAGAGGAAATACACTCAATCACTCCAAGAAGGCCCGACTAATGGAGGGTTGTCAGACCCTTATACACCCTTGTGAAGTACCGATGTGGGACTAAAGTGGGACATCGAAAATTGGAAGAGTTCATGTTCCATTATTTTGTAAGCAACAAACATGTGCAAATGTTTTAGAGCCGAAGCTCGAATGGCAATTTCATAGTTAAATCAGAGCAAGAATGGAAGATCAGAATCCCAAAACCAGACTTGTTCAAATGGGTTTAGAGTACCTAGAGTCCATCGAAAATTAATTGATTCATTTGGCTAGTGTGTAGGAATCCATTACTTATGTGGGAACTCCTTAACAGAAGGCGAATCAATGTAGTATCATCTATCTATGTTAGGGATGTATTCAAGCCAAGCTAGCTCGCCATCTTGACTTAGCTTGGCTGCCAAGCTCAAGTTGGCATTTCGAGCTCGAATCAAACCAAACTTTTATTTGAGCTTAAATGTTTAATCAAGTCGAGCTCAAGCCCGACCATGTTTGATTTTGCTTGACTTGTTCAGAGTTCGGTTTGGTATGAGCTCGACTCAGATCAAAATATTACATATATTGATGTATATATATACAATATTTTTTGGTAACCTTATTTATATTAATACAAAATGATATTTTTAACTTTCTTTGTCATTAATTATAATAAATATGTTTAAGAATTAATAATAACATAAAAAGTTTAAAGCAGAATCCAGACCTATGACCTATGTGACTGAAGGACTACTCCCAAATTTTATTTATTTTATTTTATTAATATTTTTTAGTTTCTTGTATTATAATAATTTGATAATAAACACTTATTATTGAACTCATATAACTTTTTAAATAAAAGAAGTTTGTAAATCAATCTTAGTTAACCCGAGCTAAGCTTTAGCTCAGCTTGGCTTGAATAAAGTTCAAGCTCAAACAAAGTTCAAGCCAAGATCAGGCCAAAACATTTGAGCTTGAATCAAGCTCAAGCCAAGCTCGAGCATGTTCAATCTAAGCTTAAACTCAGCTTGGCTCGAATACACCCTTATCTCTGTAGAGTTAATTTAATTTACACCTACGGATATGCTACTGGTTCAAAGTCGTATAAAGAATAAATACAATCATTACTAAAGGAGAAGGAAAACTCTTATCACGGCAGAGAAGATAACAGGGCGAAGATGATTGATAACTCGAGAGAAATCAGTTTTCTTAGCTTAGATTGAAACCCCCCCTCCCCGGCCTTATGGAAAGAGCCACAACACTAACAACCATTCCGCATAATTTGAGAACCAAAAACTTGTGGAAGTTGATCAAAGGGCACTGTACGTGAACTTTGATGGTTTAGTGTACAACACCAATAGGAGCAATTCGTCATGTACACGCCATAGAAGTTTTTAAAACGGCCCTAGGACAGGCTACAATTAGGGGTGATTATCAAACAAAGGTGTTGGCGAACAAAGTCGTTTGTTTATTTAGTAAACAAGTCAAATTCAAGCTTGATTTTTGAGTTCATTTAGTTAAGACCCCAAGTTTGAACACACCCCAACTTGATAATAGATAATATTACAGTTTAAATACAAAGAGGAGCTCTGCTTTACCACGTGGTGTGAAACTCTCCTTTTTACACTATCGGGTGACAAATGTATAATTATGGTATTTTGCAAAATTATTGTAACCTCCATACATAATTATAAATAAAGCCACACTTACGATGTAAAACAATGAACTCCGCATCAACGCCGTGAAGCATAGCTCTGACTCAAAATTATTCTCATAATAGTAACTTGCTAAAATATTTAAACATACTCACTTCATTTATATTTTAAATTATTATAAACTAGTAAATATTATAATAACTTTTACATAATAAAAATATATTTTATACAACAATCTTAACACCGTAAATGAACTATAATAAGGTAAAAGTTAAACTATATATATATATATATATATATATATATATATATATATAATGAGAGAAGTGAGGTTAAAAAGTTGGTTGATTTTTTCCTAATATTCCTAATGAGTCATAATTTTGATTTATCCTGATCTTTTCTCAAGCTCCCTCATTGGTTTCTCAACAAAGATGCACACCTTATATTGTAAATACTTTTCAAGAGAAAAAGTAGGAACATGCGTTATGAGGTAGTTTCAACCCATTACTCCATCTTTTTAAGTTAAAATTTTAAGATTTCTTCACTAGAGTCTCTCTTCCCCGTCTCTCCCATTCCCCTCTCTTTATGTGGTAACTACTTTTCAATAGAAAAAATAATATTTTTTTGGTTCTTAAAATGTCTCTTTCTATTCTACCGTGTTCCTTACTAGTTTTTTTATTCAAAAAGTCTCTCAAGTTTCTATATCCAAAATATATAAATTTTTTTTCAAAATGCCCTTACTAGGATCCCTCTTCTCTCCCCTTCCACTCTCTCTGACGTGCATTGCACGTGCCAGCCCACTAGTATCTTTACTATTACTAGTAAAGGTGCACGTGCTTTGCACGTATTAATTTTTATTAATAAAAGTAAAACTAATATTATCATAATTTATAACTTTATGATATTTGTTTTATGAGATTAAAAATAACATCATTTTATATTTAAATATAAATTATTATGTTTTTCCCAATTTAATAGCATTTTTAATAGTTTCCTTAAATTCTTAGTTATGAGGTTACTTTACTTTTATAATTAGATTAGAATTATAATAATTAGAAAGAGAAAAAATCCCTTTCTTCTCAGAAATTACACAGAGAAACCTGAAAACATTTTATCTCTAAAAAAAATAAAAAATTTGATCTCTCCATCAAGAGGATGGTCAACAAACCCCATCATCCTTATGCTTTAGGATTCTCTTAGCCCACGTTCTTTTCACCCCGACCACAACATAAAAAAACAACCAACCTCATCCATTGTCTCCTCAGCGTCCAACATCCCTCTAGCCTTCTTCATCGTCCACTGCAAATCCTGATTAGCTATGTCAAAACTGTATATTTGTTGAGCATGTATTCTTTTGATATATAGTACAGATTTTAGTTAATAAGCATTTGATTATTTGTTGATAATTATATAAGTATCAAATAGTAAAATATGCATTTGCTCTTAAGGTTTAACAATCTAACATTAGTTTTTTTTTTTTAAATACATTAAAAATATTTTTAACTCTAATTATAAATTTTTAGCCGTTAGAGTTAATATTTTTTCTAAGACCCAAGGTTAGATTGTTTAATCTAATTGATAGGAGTTAAAAATGACATGTGTTGACTTGTGGGTGCGATTCAACTCGGGGAGAGTTCAATTGCAATTGACTGTGATCCAATCTCGAGAGTGAGAGAGGGAGAGTAAAGAAGTTTTGAGGGAGTGACATGAGAAAGTGGTTTGAGTGAAAGAGTTTGGAGAGAGAGTGATGTGAGAGAAAGAAGATAGGATCATAGCCAATTGCAATTGCATTCAAGCCAATTCAATTGCATATGTGGCTGATGTTGATTGGATGAGAGAAAATGAGTGGGAAATACAAAATTTGCATTTTTTAATCGTCCAATCCACATTAGCCACATATGCAATTACAATTAGGTTGAATGCAATTGCAATTGGCTGTGATCCTATCTCGAGAGAAAGTGGGAGCTCAAAATTTATATTTTTCTAAAGGATGGAGGACTCAAATCAAACAATTTTTTTTTTTTTAAAGTTGTAAACACAAAACATGATTGTAAGAAAATATGCTCACATTTCCAAACCGTAATTAAACTTATGCTATGCAAAAAGCGTACAAGAGGAGTGCTAGCCTTACTCTTAAAAAATAATTAAGACATGTTAAAGCAAAAGCAAGGACAAGTTGGCTAAAGTGAGAATAGGTGTTGGTTTTTGGACGTGAATAGGGGATGCCTTAGAGTAAGGCTAGAATGGCTCAAGGAGACGAATCTACACACACAAAAAGTAGCCGTTAGGGCCTGGCCCATAATCAGCCAAGTCCAATGTCCGTAGCAATAATACTTGTGGGGGAGGGGGGTGGCTATTTAACCGTCTAAAATGAGTGTGGATTAGCAATAAATTTGTTGTAGCTCGAAGGATACAGTAGACGTGTTATATATATGTCGTTTTCTACTGCACCACGTCAATTGTATCATTTGGGTATATATATATATAAGATAAACCAATAGTGTGCCTGCAACCAAATTATCAAATTTGCCTAACTTTTTTTGAGTTTTTTTTTGTGAAAAACCCTCAACTTTTCAGCTATTTATAAATACCTCACTATGTTTTGTGATTTTGTATTATATAGTCCATTAACTTTTAAAACTTTTGCAAATCCACCATTCCAATAAAAAAGGTAGTTAATGGATGTTAATTTTTTTTTTATATAAAATGACATTTTTAACCATTTTTAAATGTGTTGGACGGAACGCACGCCTCTATAGGCTATCCCCCTTTAATTGAGGTTAAGCTTAATCGACCTAAGGTAATATTTTTTTAAAAAAAAATCTAAAAATCAAGGATAGATGGATTAACCCTAAGGGTGAGTGAATCTTAATTACAATTAATGAGTGTTAAAAGGACACATGCTAGCTTGTAGGGTCTGGTTAAGCATAATCAAACTAAGGTTAATATTTTTTTTTTTCTAAAACCCAAGGTTAGATGCATGAACCCTAGGGGTGAGTGAATCTTAATTTTCAGTAGCTACAACACAAAAATAACAAGCTAGAACCCCCCCTCCCATCTTTCTGACGATGTGGATTTTAGAAAAAAACATGAACCTTAGAATGATTATAGTTAACCACAATTAAATGAGGATCTACAGGCTACCACATGTTCCTTTTAACACCTACTAACAGTGGCTAAGTTCACTCACCCCTTGGGTTCATGCATCTAATCTTGGTTCTTAGAAGAAAAAAAATATTAACCTTAGTAAAATATGGTTAACCACAGTTAAAAGGAGGCTCTACAAGCCACCACGTGTCCCTTTTAACACTACTAATAGTGGTTAATATTCACTCACCCCTAGGGTTTATGCTTCCAATCTTGGATTTTAGAAAAAAATATAAAATAAATTAACCTTAGGTTGATTATGCTTAACCATAATTAAAAGAGACTTTACAAGCCCTCATGTGTCTCTTTTAACACTCACTAACTGTAGTTAAGATTCACTCACTCTTAGGGCTATCCATCTAACCTTTTTAGATTTTTTTTAAATGTTAACCTTAGTTCAATGAAGCTTAACCCCAATTAAAGGGGGATAAATGGGAAAGGTGGTGCCTATAGAGGTGTGAGTTCCTTCCACACCATTAAAAAAAATGTTAAAATGGTCATTTCATATAAAAATTAACACCGGTTAACTAATTTTTGGATGGAATGGTGAATTTGCAAAAGTTTTAAAAGTTAGTGGGTCATAATCACAAAACACAAGGGGTATTTACAAAGAGTCCTGAGAAGCGGACCCCAGAGTCCGTCCGCTTCTAAGCTAACCCAGGTGTCTTGTGTCCATTTTAATATTTGTTTAACCATGGTTAAGCTTAATTAAATTAAAATAAGTATTTTTATTTTTTGTTTTTTTTCTAAAAACTATGATTAAATTGCTTAACCCTAAGGGGTTAACTACAGTCAATGGATGATAAAAAAATTTGTCTTGGACCAATGAGGTCATTGGGGTCAGCTCGAAAGCTGACCCCGGTCCATTTTCCATTAACAAATAGGAATTAGTCTAGGGATACTCCCAAGGTGTACTCCCAAATATACTCTCAAATCCTAACCGTTTATTTCAGTTATTAAACGATTAGGATTAGAGCTGATGTGGCATTAGAAAAGACAAAATAAGCCAACTCCAATCATGGCCTTTAGTAGTTGGTTATAGTGGGTTAAGATTAGGGAGTAGATTTGAGAGTATATTTGGGAGTACCATACATTGACTCAACAGTAGCTGAAAATATAGGGTTTTACAAATAGCTAAAAGTTGGCTTTAAATATTTGCCCTAATTTAAACAGTCCCTGTCCACGGGAAGTTCTCTTCGTATGGACTGTAGGTTTTTAATTTGCAATGAGGTTTGATCAATGTGGTCATGGGTTGCCGTTTTTGAGAGAAATTGTAGTTGATTAAAGAGCATACATGTTATGTTTGAGCCCCATCATGCTCTTGAGTTGTAGTCTTCCTCTCTTGCAGCATACTCAAACCACCCCTTTCTTTTATTTGGTTTGTTCGGGGATGCAAATCCCTGCAGGACAGTTGCTATTCTCCTTGAAGCTGCTATGCGGATTCAGAAGCAATCCTCTTCTCAAAACAGAAGAACACTAAAAGCTTGGGTTTTGGGTTATTGGGGTCGATCTTGAAGAAGATATCTCTTCGTAAATGGAATTAAAAACATGAAATCAAAGGGACGTGATATACTCTCATTGTAATTTCTTCTTAAATTTATTTACTTATTATTTACACAGAATGCCATTAATGAAATTTTTAAATGGTCATACTATCCCTGAGAACTATTATAAAAAAATTAGTCTTAAACTTATCTCTATTTATTAATGTAATGTTTACTTTTTCAGCAATAAAATAATAAAATAATATGAAGGATAATTATGCCTATATAAACTTTAGGTCACTCCTTATACTTTTATTAGTCTTAAACTTATCTCTATTTATTAATGTAATGTTTACTTTTTCAACAATAAAATAATGTAAAGGATAATTATGCCTATATAAAGTTTAGGTTACTCCTTAATACTTTTATTAGTAGAATGATAATGCGAAAGCCATGCTTAGTATGATTTTTCCAAAATTCCCAATCTACCCTCATATAAAATAGAACTTTGATTTAATATTTTCCTTTAATTCCCAAACTATCCCTTACACATCTATCTATTTAAAGAATAGAATCACAGCCAATCGTGATTGAACTCAGGAAGAGATCAATTCAATCACATCCTAGGGTTAACACATGTGCCTTTTAACTCCTTTAACTGTGGTTAACCCCTTCCCCTGCGATGCCATCAGCTAGTATATACAATGAATCAAGCTTTAAAGCTCGAGTTCCTTTGTTATCATTATTTAATAAGAAAGCCAAGATCAAGCTTGATTTGAGATCTCATTTATTTAGGACTAGTTTGGCAATAATCCCAAGGAACAATCTTCTATTCCATGGGAATAGATGGCTTATTCGCTCGGCTGAAAAGCACCCGGAAAAAACACGCCTTCTTTGAAATTGTGAGCATAGCCTCTCCATCGGGCTCGGATTTTGATAGCTACTCTCCTTCAAGACTATTTTGTGGAGGGAGTGGGGCTAGCACTCCCAACCTCAAAATATTAGACAGATCTAAGTCAAATAAAGCATCAGACACACTACATTTGCAACAGATCTACGAAGAAACAAATTTCGCGAGCAACGATTAATGGTGAAGCAGGACGGGAAACCCTAGTGAAAGAAAAGGAAGAAGGATTCAGAGGATATATATTAGATTGAAAAGTATTTCTAGTTTCGTTTATAACCAGATCCAAAGTTGCACTCTCAGAACAGTACCTAAGAATTGAGATACAGCGAATCAACGATCAAAAAGACACAAACACTTCCAAACCAAAGAACATCAAGACCATAATCAAGCATGAAACCCTAAAACAAACCCCCATCAAACATCACCAAACCCTAGTTTCTCCAGCTGCCGTCCGAATCCCCACCTCCCCTGGAGTAGCGGGATCCACCGTCACCGTAGCCGCGATCACGACCACCCCCATAGCCTCCACCACCACCACCACCGCCACGGCTGTAACCACCTCCACTTCGGCGGCCACCGCCACCTCCATAACCACCACCACCACCACCATAACCGCCACCACCACCACCTCCATAGCCACCGCCGCCACCGCCGCGGAAACCACCACCGCCACCGCCACCGCCTGACCTGGACTGGGCTTCGTTGACGGTAATATTTCGCCCGTCAAGGTCCTGACCGTTCATGCCTTCGATGGCGTCCCTCATCGACTGCTCGTTGCTGAATGTCACAAATCCAAATCCCCTAGATCTCCCAGTCTCGCGGTCATTGATGATCTATAAACGAAAAAACGAAAAGAAAAACAGATCAGATCACGATTGAAAGATATAAATGAAGATCTGAACTAAAATTGACCGATCCGCGTCTCTATAAAAGACGGAGATAAACATACCGTTTCCGGTGATCAATTAAAGAACACACAGAGAGAGAACATAGAACAGATCAAGAAAGTCATCGATATCAGTAACACAAACAGATCACCAAAGCCGAATCGATCCGATACGACCTCTGCGTATGCAGGAACGGACCTTTGATTCAATGATTTCTCCGAACGAACTGAAAGCCTTCTCGAGGGATTGGTCGTCGGTTGCCCATGCGAGCCCGCCGACGAAGCATCGGTACTCAACTTCTGCAGATCCCATGGCGATGGAGAGAGAGATTCTAGAACAGAAACCCTAGAATTAAACAGAAGAGAGAGGAGGAGCCAAACCCACCTCTTAGAGATCACGAGAAACCCTCGAGTCCCCCAAACCCTAGATTTATAGTTGATCCTGCGGAGTTTAACTCGGGTTAGTTAGCCTCGACGGGTTTATATTGTTAGTACGAATTAGTAACTGTTTGGTTACGCCTACAAGTTTATTCTCTCTATAAAATCCGGATGTTATGCCCTACCCCTAAAGCTTCATGAAAAATAATCACCTCCTCGCCCTCGACCGAGGTGGTAATTTATCGTCTCACCCTTTTTCTTGTGCCACGGCTATTTTTTGTACTCTAGTTAACTCTGATGAGTAAGTACTGTCCCTTAGGTTAATGCATCTAATTTTGAATAATAAAAAAAAAATTATTAATTACATAGGTTGAAATTTATAATTCAAAGAGACTTTATAAAGACGATGAAAAATTGTCCAAGGAGGGGACTATTGTTGAAGTTTCATATGATGAGGTGTAAATGGAGAAACTGAAATCAAGTTTCAAATTCTAATTACGTTATAATTTAACACTATATTTTTTTTGGTTGAAATGATATCATGTAACTCACACACTCTCTTAACAAATAAAACCAAACATGAGGTAACTGCTAAGGTGCCATAAGGGTAAGTCCAAACAACCACTCCAAAAGGGTTTGTCATAAATAGGGTTGATGACCCCTTATACACCCCTGTGAAGTCTACTTTCTAACCGACATGTGACTAAATCCAGGATACATCTTAACACACGCGATAACAAAACCAAATTAGTTTTTTTTTATTGAAATGATCTTATAATAACACTATATAAATGAGTAAAAAGATGGTTTTTATTTTATTTTATATTATATTTTTTTTAGGCTCCACATGTCTTATTCATTATTTACCTAAGTCAGTAGAATCAATCGATTAGAAGTTAGCTAGGGGCATTGACATCTAGGCTCTTGCAACTCTTATCCTAGGGAGATTCTCTAAAGCTCCATCCTTAGAAGGCTACACCCCTACGAGTCACGCAAGAGAAGAGGACGTAAAAGATGACTTCTATTGGGAAAAATAAAAAAAAAGTACGGAGTGTTCAACTAAAAGAATCGTTTTGGAGAAGATATTTTAGAAGCTGCTTTTGTTTTTGGTGGAAGCATATTCGGAATAAACTAAATAGATTTAAGCGAAAACCAGGTTGGAGAAAGAAAACGTCCGGCTTAGTTAACCCTGGTTAAAATGATGTAAGAGAGATGGTCATTCAAGCACTACAATTGATTGGGAGTTGGGGCCTACACTCACATGATGGATAGGCTATAAGAATATTTATTCGGGGCAGTTGTATTGAGCTCTCAAAATATCTGGGAGGTGTAAGTACTGTATTATCCCTCTACACTTAAGCAATTACCTTTTCTTCCCTGAAATTGTTCAGATAAGAATGGTCCTGCGCGTTTGTAGGATATTTGCGCGTAACGCACGTGTCGCACTCTCCTTATATGTCTTTGTTTGTCTAGTGGTTACAACTTACAACTGTAATCGAGCCGATCTAAGCTGAGCCAAGATTGAACTCAACTGTTCAAACTAGGCTTGGCCGCTTGGGCTTGGATCGAGCTCAAATTTTTAGACTAAAAGCTCAGCTTAAATAAGATTTGTCAAACTAAAGCTTGAACTAATTCAAGCTCGAACTACCATGTTGAACTTGAGCTTGACTTGATGCATCTGCTACTAAAAAAGAGTTACCTATTTAGTTTGTTATTTTGATGTAGGAGTTAGTAGTTAGGTTATTATTATTAATTAATATAAATATTTCAAGCTAATTAAGTTAAATCTGAAGCAAGTCTTGCACGAGCAATCCAAACCAAATAAGGTTCGGCTCAAGCTTGGTTTGTTTAAGCTTTCGAGCTCAACAGTTCAACTCAACTCAATCGAGATTCTAGTTTAACCAAAAAAAAAAAAAAATTCGGGATTCGAGACTGATATTTGAGCTCGACTTGATAGAGCTGAGCCGTCGGCTTGAGTGCAATCCTACTTACAACAAATACCACTACTTTTCGTGATTCATGATACGTAATTAGTCTGGTAGGAGCTTTTAAGTGTTGTGCAAGTGTCCCCTAGGAAAGGGTTCTACTCAAGCCAAGTTGTCCGCTCAGCTTGTTCCAGCGAAGCTCAAGTTTAAGGCTTAAATGAGTCAATCAAAACTTTTATTTGACTTCCATTGTTTTAAACAAGTCGAGTTTGAGATTGGTAAACCCTATTTATTCAGCTCAATTCATCTTAGTCCAACTTGACTTTCGTTGGGCTCGAAATATTATTATATACATATTTATATAATATTATATTTGTATGACATATTTAATATTTTAAGACTTTCTTCATCACAACCTTGTAGATATTTTTATCTATAATAAATAAGTTTAGGAGATTGTAACAATGAAACAATTGTGAGAAGTTAAAAGCAAAATCCATAATTCTAACTCTCTACTTTTTGGATTTGAATTAAAGGATTATCCTCTCAAATCTTATTTTTGTATTTGATTAAAGTAAGTTTGTATAATTGATGTATTACAATTGAATAATAAATATTTTTATTTAAATCATTTAAAACTGATCATAAAAATTTCAAACTTGAACTAAGTTTGAGCCAACCCGGATCGGCTTAAGAACTCAAGTTCAGATAGATTCAAGTAGAGCTCAAGCCAGAATATCGAAGCTCGTATCGAGCTGGAGTTTGGCCACTCTGATACAAAACATTCTTCGAAGCAATCTTAGCTGTTCATTTGTTGGGCTTTTATTGTAATATCTAAGGGGTGGCAATGGGCCGACGTCGGCTTTGCAAATGTCACGGCCGAGTCTATTAAAAAAATTACCAAAATTCAAGCCCAAATCCAACCCATTGCCACCGGTATAAATTTCTGACTCAATGGGTTGTAGTAATTAATCTCAAGTGTTCAAGTTCGTGGGCCTCGTCTCTAATGGACCTCATCTTAACTGTCAGCCAATACTTGTGGTGTGTACAGCGTCCAGATTACTAACAGCATAAGAGATTCTTAATTTCACACCGCCTTTTTGGTAAACTCAATCATACCACAAGGCAAAGACCGAAGGCAAATACAAGGAAATACTCACACCACCCATGCAAACCCACAAACACACACCCAGCATGCAAACTCACACACACTGAGCACACACATGCAGCTCTTGTAAGCTTCAACCTAGAGCTCCTCAAAACGGGTACCAACCGTTTGAGACGCCAAGGAACATATAAGGGACAGCATGCTCGGGTAACTACCCGATGTGGGACTAAAACACTCACCCTAAGACTTTTTGTACCACAAGGTAATGACTGAAGGCAAATACAAGGAAATATTCACACCACCCATGCAAAACCACACACACACCCAACATGCAAACTCACACACACAGCACACACATGCAGCCCTTGTAAGCTTCACCATAGATCTCCCCAAAACGGGTACCAACCGTTTGAGGCGTCAAGGAACTTATAAGGGACAGCATGCTCGGGCAAACCTACCCGATGTGGGACTAAAACACTCACCCTAGGGCTTTTTGTTTTTTTGGTAAACTCAATCATAGCACAAGGCAATGACTGAAGGCAAATACAAGGAAATACTCACACCACCCATGCAAACCCCCCACACACACCCAGCATGCAAACTCACACACACAAAGCACACACATGCAGCCCTTATAAGCTTCACCCTAGAGCTCCTCAAAACGGATACCAACCGTTTGAGGCGCAAGGAACTGCATCATATTCATATGTCCGATAGCGGTTTTAAAATTTAAAACCAGGGTTGATAGGTCACATCGGTGCAACAGCATTAAAGTTGTAGTAATTTTCCAGCTTATGCCTGAGGAAGCCCGTATGTATAGTAAGAGTCAGTCTACTCAATCTTTTATACATTGGATGATTGGAATCTTATGATTTTTAGAACATTGACATCTTAACGTGGCCCCATGATTGAACGGTCCAGATTTATTCAAAAGGAGGGCACTGATTGATTGAATTATTCATGGTAAGGCTCATCCAATAAAATATTGTACACGTGAGAATTAGTGGGCTAGTCGGGAGACCAAATAAAGGAATGGGCTTGTATCGGGCTCAATAAGCATTACATAAAGGACCTATTCTAGACTATCAAAGCGGATTGGGCCTTGACTCTTGAGGCTCGATCTGTTAGCCTAACCCAGTCGTCGCCTTAAAATGTAATTTTCATGCACTACCAAATGAGCATTTCCTCGTATACAGTGTTTATTTATAAAAATAGAAAAAGAAAAATATAAGAGAGAAAAACCTATCACTATCAATTATTAAGGCTTTAAAAAAAAAAAGGATTAAGGGGCCGTTTGGAGATATTCTGTTTTTTGTTATCAAAATTTTTTAACCAGAAACTTTACTAACTGTTACTTGTTTTGACAAACGAAAAACATGTTTGGTAAATATGATGAACACAATAATTTAATAAACCATCTCAATCCATGGTGGTGAGTATTATGTGTTTTCTATTTTTGTTTTCTATTTCTAAGTATAGAGGTAACGTAAATTTTCTATTACCTTGATTTAAAAAAAAAAAAAGAGTTTTTATAGACCAAAAATAGAAACATGTTTATATTGCATGCTTTATGACAAAAAAATTTTAAAAACAAAAATTAAAAATTAAAAGTGCAACCATAGGTGGGGAGTCTTTGGTAGTGGATATGCTTGTCCTGGATCAAATGACTTAGGTCAGGTATGGGCCATATATGGGCTTGAACATCTTGAAGTGAATTGCTAACCTATACTTGGGCTTCAGGTACGTCCCGATTTCGTGCACGGTAGAACTTAGGCTTGGCAGTGTAGGGCTTCTGATGGAACTGACATAACCCTCGAGTGGGCCTGAGCGGAACCATTAGCCTCCCTAATCTTGCAAACTTTCAACTATCCCCCGCGACAATATTCCCTTGACTTTTCTGAAATCCTAGTTAGTCCAAACTGGAGTTTAAGAAAAGTTGAGGGGCATTCCTTTACAAAAAAAATGTCTCCTTCGCCATGTTGGCTGCAAGTGGGTATAGTAATTCCTCTTATAGTCAATATTTTATAACTTAATAATCTCTAATAATTAATAAATTTGTAAAGAACCAGGGTTCTTTAGTGTCTAATTAATAATCTCTTATACTTATAATTTAATAATTTTTTAAAGAAAGTTCTAGTATATTATTAATTATAAGAGAGGTTTTTATATTATAATAATACATATCTTATACACACTTTACAATGGCTTAGGAATCTGGAAGAGAAATGGATGATATTATTTTAAATACTTTGGCTATGTATAATAAATTATTATATATAGTATAAAGTTTTAGTCTTTTAGACATTTTGGAAAGAAAAAACTAAAAAAACTATTGTATAAGGATTTTAAAATAGTTAACAAAAGTTAAAAGGAGAATTCCACGAAAAACAAAGTTCAAAATTTTTTTTGTCTCTTCCCAAAATAAAAGATATTTTTCTTCTCTTTAAAAAAGACACGAACAGTTTTTTATGTGTTAAGTGACACAATCTTCTTTTGTATTTTTAATAGGTCCAAATGTCATTAGCTTGTTCATTGGGCTAGCATAAAATCTTTTGGTTTTTTGCTTTTTTGGAGTGTTAGCCTTATAAAGTTGTATCTACATGAAGCTTATATGAAAAATACAATACATTCAAAAGAAATTTTTTTAAAAAAATTGTTGATAGACAAATATAGTGATTCTTATATATATATATATAGTTGGGGAAAATATTCTTTTATATTTAGAACAATTTCTTTTCACCAAGATTATTAATTACAAGAAGGTATACTTATTCACCTTGAAGGGAAAGCCGGATGGGTTGATCATTGGATAGAGAGCGGGTTTTCGTTCATTCAGTCAATCTAGCTACTTCTGTTTATAATCGTGAATCCTAGTATGCAAAATCCCGAAGGGTCCTCTAGATGATTGTACTTTCAAAATGTAGGTAAAATTAAGATATTAATCCTCTCTAAGGATCTCAGATGACATTTTCAGATGTGTAAATCATCTTGGTTTCCTTTCATATCTCACAAGTATGTCTAAACATGGGAGCTAGCCCTGATGCGCGATAAGGCTTGTTCTTCTGTTTTCGAGTTGAACCCAATCAATAGACCCATGGGCTAGGCTGAAAAAGGCTTATTATTGAGATTGGTCTTACAAAATTCCTCTCTCCTCTCTTGCACTCTCCCATTTTTCACGCAAAAAAAGGACGGGGATTTTGTTGTGGAGCCCGCAAGGACCTAACACAAAATACTTGTAATTTTTTTTTTGAATGAAAAATGGGACAGTGCAATTGGAGGAGAGTAGCATTCCCCTTTAGTATATTTTTGCTCATGAATGAAGCACGTGCGGTGGCATTTCTTACTTATAGGCCCAATGGAGCTAGTTATGAGCTATAGGGGTGGCAATGGGCCGGGTTTGGGTTTGATTTTTGATTTTTTAATAGGCCCAACCCAAAACTCAACAAATTTACAAAGGCTTTGAAGACAGATTGCCACCCATAATGGGCTAAGCGCAAAGCATCTCTACATATGTGAAGAGGATTCCTATGTTCAAAACATTGATTGATCTTTGTTTTAATTCCACAAATGCCCTTTCACATCTATCTATCTGTTACTCTTGAGAATGTTCCCCTTAAAAGTGTAGACTATTTTTTTAAAATTCTAAAATTACCGTTATCATAATCATGTATATAAGACAAAAGTTTCATTGAATACGTGCTTAATTCTCGTACTATCCCTTACTCATCTATAGTAGAATTGAAATTCTTTATGGTTATGTATTCCTTAATTGTGGTTTGGATTCACTCACCCCTAAGTTCATTCACTTATCCTTGGTTTTTAGGAAAAAAAATTAACCCTAAGAGTTAGTAAATTTTAACTAGAGCTTAAAAAAGTTAATAATTTTTTCTAAAAACCAACGATAAGTAGGTGAACCCAAGGGGTGGGTCAATTCTAAGGGTAAATGAATCTTAACCACAATTAAGGGGTGTCAAAAGAGACTAATGGAAACTTCAAGGACGTAACCGGAATCCAATTGTGGTTAAGATTCACCCACCCCTAAAGCTTACCCACTTATCCTTGGTTTTTAGAAAGAAATATTAATTTTTTTAAACCCTGATTAAAATTTAGTAAAAAGGGACACATGGTGGGTTTCCCTTTTTAAACCCTGATTAAACCCTAATTTTTTTCCTTCTAAAAACCAAAGATAAGTGGTTGAACTTTACGGGTAGGTGAACCATAATTAAGGAGTGTTAAAAGGGACACATGGTGACCTTAGTGTCATAACCAGACTCCTCGCTCTCTTGGCAAAACACTCTGAAAGAAAAAACATCTCGTTAAGGCTCCACCTGCCCCCTTTCTTTGTTATACCCAAAATGCTCCTAAAGCTTTTTGAGTCCCAAAATGTGTCTACGTCATATTTCTATAACCAACGTGTTTCTCACAATTTTTTTTTTATTGGGAATATCCAAATCCAAAATGTCCCCAAAGTTTCAATACCAAAAATACTCGTTAATTTTTTTTTTAATGACCTCACTAGGGTCCCTAATCAGTGCTAATTGTTACAAATTTATGTACCTCAAATTAAACATGTTAGTTCCTTAGAGTTCTTTTTGAACAATTATACAGTACTTGGTTGCTTATGTTCTGTCTCTCAAGGTGCTTGCCCTATGTCTCGGTTCATGCGAGGAAAAGAAGATAAAAATTAAAGATTTACAAGCTTTAAAGACTTAGAAGAACCTCAACCATGAGAAGGGCAAAAGAAAGAAGAAAGCCAAGACATAATTTAAGTTGCGATCGATCGCTAGTCCAAGGACGATCGATCGTAGGTAATCCATAATCCAGAAAAATCTCAGAATAAGAAATCCTACCTATGATCGATCGCAGGACATTGTGCGATCGATTGCCTGGAAAACAATAGGTGTACACGGATTCCAAGGTAGCTGCGATCAATCGCAACAAACCGATGATCGCTCATTGACATTTTTGGCTCGAGATGCACACACGTAAGTGAAGAGTTTGGACCTAATTAGGGTTCATAAAACCTTAATTAACAAGGAAACTCTCTCTTTATAAATAGAAAAGCTATTGGCACTAAAAAAATTTCTTAATTTTGGAAAATTAAAGAGAAGAAAAGTTCTGGAGATCTGTAAATGTAAAAAGATGTGTTCTTCGTGTTCGTCAATGAAGACAATGTTCTCCTCCCTTGTCATGAATTAATCTCATGTTCTGGGGTTTAGGTGAAACCATAGCCAAATAACTGTATATTTAATTGTATTTTATTTAGATTTTTCTATTGTAAATGAGAGAGTTGTTTAACAACTGGTTTTAATGATTATATTTGATTTTAATGGATTTCTATAATTGTTTTAGGTGTTATGAAATTGAAAGAATTTAATTAATTTTCTGGAATTATTAATTTTAAATTTTAATTTTCTGAAATTATTAATTATTAATTTTAATGGATTAAATACTGAGATGTTATATGCTTTGGAAAGATAAATGATTTCACAATCTTAGTTTAATATGTATCACTCATGTTAACCACATATAAGATACACCTAACATTTAAACCCTTGTATCATTCTCGATTTGTTGAGTAGAGACTTGTAGTCACTCTCACTTTAATTGTTTACATCTCAAAAAATTTGAATAGATGTATTAGGGATCAATTATGAAAATAGTGGTGGATTCAAACACCCTAAATTTTCTCTCCTTAAGATCACCAAAAACTCATTAGTTGATTCATTAATTAGAAGTCATAAGTTTAATTCCTGTTTTAGTTTAATATAATTTAAATCAACTTTTATCACCCATTAAGTTAGAAATAATCTTGAGAATAAAGCAACGAAACCAGTGCAATCTTTTATAGTTTGACACCCTTACTAGTCACTATTCTACAAAATTAGTGATATTACGTGGTATATTAAATTGTAACAACCAGCAGGGGTGAGGAGTGGCCATGCCCCCCTCCCCACAAATTTTTTTGAAAACCCTTCCTAGGGTGGTATTAAATAGCGGGGTCCTCATAATTTTTAATATTATTAGTATATTTGTCCCCCCCGCGCCCAATATGCTCTTCAAATATATGTAGTGTGGCCCGCAATTTTTTTCTTATAGTCCACTCAAAATTCTATCAATTAAGTTCTAACCACATATCCTATGATATCCGTTAACTATAGTTAAAATTCACCCACTCTTATGGCTCACCTACCTATTCTTGGTTTTTAGATTAAAAAATATTGAAATTTTTTTTACCTTAGGAGTTTAGTGAATTTTAACAAGGGTTTGAAAACAAATTTGATATTTTTTCTAAAAACCAAGGATAGGTCAGTGAATCCTAAAGGTGGGTGAATCTTAACCACAGTTAAGAGGTGTCAAAAGGGACATATGGCGACCTCAAAAGCATAACTAGAAAAAAAATTCTCAAAAAAAAGAAGCACCCAATTTTTTTTCTTGGGGGCTACGCCCCAAAACGCCCAAGCTCCATCCCCTCAAATCCATTAGTTCTTTTATACATGTATTTTGCCCCCCCCCCCAAGGAAAAATTCGTGACGACCAGTACCTTTTCATGGTCTCTCTCCCCTCCCCCCTCTCTCACGTGCATCGCACCTCGTGCCACCCACTTGTGATAAATAAATGGCATGCACCTGAGCTGCCAAGACAAGCTTAGGGGGTTAAAATTCACCCATATTGGGAATGGGCTTAAAAATGGACTTGCGCACAGTTTCGGATGAGTTCACAGTACAAGCTTGGAATGGATCAGGCTTTAAAAGAACTACGGGTCATGCTTGAATGGGCCCAGGACTAACTTGAGCCCAATCTCAAAAGTCACAATATGGGCTCAGGTAGACCTTGTCTGACCCAAATATGGCACATAAACATCTCTGAGTAGAGTAAACAAACATAACCATAAACCATGGAAGGTTGCAAGAAAATATGGAGAGTTGTAGTGCTCATGTGGTTCACAATGGAGGGTATAAATTGAAGGGTTCCTCATGGAGATCTCCTAATCAGACCGATCTCATAATAATTCAATTTGAAGATTAATTTACAGTTTTAAGGAATGTAAAACAGGTCACGACATCGCACTTCCCAGCTTTACTAGCACTCATGGAAAGGTGGTAGTAACCATGTTGCACACAGAGGGTAGTGAATCCACAGGGTACAGTTTGAGTAGTTCACATCCTACTATGGTAACCCATTAAGCTAAGGGAAAATAATCACCTCCTCGGTCGGTGACGCGAGGAGGGGCGTCTCGGCTCCTATTTTCTGCTACGTGTCTCCATTTTAAACTCTCTTTAACTGTGGTTAAGATTCACTCACCCCCTATGATTCACCCATCTACCCTTCATTTTTAGAAAAATAAACAAATTTTTTTAAACCATGGGTTAAAAGAGTTTAACCCGAGTTTTTAGTGAGAGCAAGGAGCAATAGTTCACTCTCTAAGCTAAGTTTTGAGCACACCCCTGCCTCTTGCTTGAGTGGTAGGGGTGTGACCTTTAATGCAAGAGGTCTGGGGATCTAATCCCACCCGGGTATGAGTTGCAAGAGCTTCAATACTCAAGCTAACTTCTCATCGTCCCACTCTACTAATGTAGGTAAATGTTATCCATCAAAAAAATGCTAAGTTTGATCATGTAGTGTCCTTAATGTGACAAGTGATGACCCAAACTTTAATTCAATGAATGAGGCGCGGTATCATTAACGTGGATTGGGACTGACTGTGGCTATACCCCCAGTCTAGGGGTGTTATTCAACCGAGGTGTGTTCAAGCTTATTTGTTAATTAAACGAGTTTGAAAATCATGTTTTAGCTTGGCTCACGCTTTAATAAGTGAAATCGAGCTGAGCTCTAAGCCGTTTGCGAGTAGATTGGTTCATTGGATATAATTTACATTAGGTGGAAATTTTACTTTATTATTATTATAAGCAAAAAATAACAGTGTTAATTAAAATTTTAATATAAGTTTATAATTGTATATAGGGTATTCTTATCATATAAAATAGATTATATATTCTTAATCTTTACTAGTATATTCTAAATATACTTAATTCTAATATTTAAATGAATTAAGTATATTTGATTCTAATATTTAAATGAAGTAAGTATATTTTAAATATTTTAGTATGTTAAGTATATATAATCAAGCCAAGCTCATGGATGTATAAGAAGTTGTAAAAAAAAATTATTTATAATTTTTTTATAAAAATTCTAATGAAAACTGAAATTTATAGGACAAATAAGAAGATGTCAAACTTCATTTTTAGAACAAAACCTTAAATTTACAAGCATTTTTTTATTAAAAAAAATATAAAAAAATAGAGGCAAAGTTCAATTGATCATAAACTTCAAGATTACTTACAACCAAAGCTTATATATAAGACCCAAAATTTCAATTTGACCAAACTTCATACTAAAAGTGAAATTATCTGAAAATGGTAAAATTTTAAAAATAATAAAAATTAAGAACTTGCATAAACATTTACATAACTTTTAATTATGCTCCCAACCCAACTAGACGCTTGAAGTTAAAAATAGCAAAATGAAAAATTATTAAACTGAAACTTGTATAAAGAATGAGAAGATCACGCTCTTCTTCCTTGGAACAAAAAAATATAGAAAATAAATTATCTTAAAAATAGGAAAAAATTCAATTGATTATAAATTGAAGGTTCCTTACAACCATAATTTATATAAAGACCCAGAATCCTAATTCAACTCAACTTCCTATTAAAAGTGATTTACCAAATAATCAAAATTTCAAAAATAGTAAAAACAAAAAAGTGCCTAAAACACTTAAATAACTTATACTTAAAGTTTTCAAACTCAACAAGACTAACTGAACAAGAAACAAAACAAAAACCAAAAAATTAATAACACATTTTGACTTCAAACTGAAATTTAATTCCCGAAACGACCTATTTCAGCAATGATTCCAATGTCTAATGGATTCCTATCAATTTGAACAGACATAGGCCTCGTTGTTAGCTTTTCAATAATATATTATAATAATGATTTTGAAATTGTGCCCAAAGTTACGTTTGTAAGAAGCTAATGTATAGTGTTATTTTTCTCTTTGGGCTGGTTTATTCGGATTCAGACACTCTAGGTGAATCTGCAACATGTTCTACACCACTCTTTTTTCTCTTCCCTTCAATTTTTTTTTGAGCTACTTTAGAGTGTCAAAATCATTTCTCTATAGTTATTAATATTAATAACTGGTGTGATAGTCCTTTTGGTGGAAACTTACACCGATCCGTTAGTAATTTAATATTAAATTAAGAGGAACTTCTACCAATCTATTAGAGGTTTAGAGTTCTAGAGGACGCATTCACCATTCTAGTTAAACCTCTTTCCAAAGAGTGCCCAAAAGATAACTTACTCATGAATGAGCTTCTACTTGTAAATCTTCTTGTCCCAACGGCAGTTTAACCGAATGAGCGATCGCCACATGGAGTACTCTAAACTACCAATGACTCATGCTCTTGATAGCAAAATGGGATCAATAGATAAAGTCCTATATGCACACTCATATACTAGACAACCTTTTTTTTTTTTTTATAAGGGTTGGATATTTTTCTTTTATGATTTTATTAGACGACTTCAAGAGTCAAGGCAGCCCTTACAATCATGATGCCCTTCTGTGGACACTAACATCTTAGTACTACTTACTCCCCTTTCATTATTCTTATTACCTAACACTCAGTCAAGCCTTCTGTCCTCCCCTAAACATATAGATAGAGACTTTAGTTAAATATAATATCGACCACTAAAATTTATAAAGATAATAGTGCACATAAATAAATTTTGAGGAGTGCTAGACCCAAATGCAATAAGTGAAGGTTTTTCCATAGATGTCGGGTGGGTGCAACACGTAGTGTTATCACAAAGAAATGGTTTGACACTTGTTCCCACCCGTTGTGTCAAAGATTGCAACCGATGATTGCATTTCCACTTAATTTTAATTACTTGTAAAGCAATGTTTGTATTTTTCTCATATAAAATCCCTCTTATTGCACTGCCGTTACCAAAAAGATTAGGTCTATGTCAAGTCCTTCTGGCCCCACCATAAAACCTTGTTTTCTAGTATAAATAATTATGAGACTATGATTGAGAAGAGTGGGGCCACCCTAATATATTCATACTTTAATAATTCAAGGAGATTATAAATAATTTGGAAGGAATATTTCAAATCAGTATTTTATATATTTTTTTTGTCAGTATTTTGTATATAGAAGTCGTGCATAATAGCGCTAGTAAACAATTAATTTGTTCGTTGAGGATAAATTAACTATCAATCGGAGCAAGTAAGCAACCCAAAATTTATCTTTGGATGTGGTAGATCATTATGAATATAAAGAAAAATATTTGTTAACAGTAAAATTTTTCTAAATCCCCCCCTTCCCAACCCAAATTTTTTTTAGGCAGACCTCCTGTTGATAGTTATTCATTTATTCTCTTTCTATAAGACTATCACGATTCGTGCATTTTTGATTTAGTGATAATCACTTCAGTTATACACGTGGCATGCAATCAAAGGAGATACGGCCCACCATCAAATGGATACTGCCAAGATTAACTTCAAAATGATCCCAATATTTTCTTAAAGGTAATGCTTTTAGGATTTTGCTAGCCCCAGGCGTAGGTCTTCCACAAACGCAACTTGGTGGCCACAAATATCAAACTTTTTATGTTTTTTAATTTTTCAATGTATTAAAATATGAAACATCTCCACTTGATAGGGCTAAACTTGTGTTGTGGAAACTTTTGGAATAAATGCGATTGGGATAGTCCTCCTCATGCTTTTATGCCTTCTTTATCTAGACTATCTGATCTGAAGATTTATTTATAAATCATGGGCATGGGATTACCTCTGGCGCACGCCCCAGGCTTTCTTTATCTTTCTTTATCTAGACTGTCTGATCTAAAAACTTCTTTATAAATCATGGGCATGGGATTACCTCTAGTGCATGCCCGAGGATGGGCCTCGGGCATCCAATTATCACCTGTCATGTGGTGAGAAAAAAGAGGAGAGATATCAATGCGGGAGAAGTCAAAAATAGAGGAGAAAATAAAATGACTTCTTCCCGTTTTAGCGCCAAATGTTGGGTGATGAATGGACGTCTGAGGCCCAACCTCAGGCGTCTGTTAGAGGTAATCCGATGCCTAAATCATGTCATCTCTCTCCACGTCCGATTGAAAGATCAATATTTAGGGTCCACCACGAACGCTCAAAGATATGTGCCACGTGTAGCAAACAATTGATTTTTATCAGAACTCAATTAATTTCAAAGGATGTACCGCTCGTATAATTTGATTTGGAAAAGTCGCACTTTAATCTCGATTATTACATTACATTGAAAAATCTTCACTATCCTTTCCATCACCTTAGAGAAATACTTCATAAGAAAATACAAGATCCATGCGCCATTAGGTCAAGCAAAAGATGCATTTACATTAATCACACATAAACACTAATTCCATTGTCGTTGTCATTAGCAAGCATCATTTAGGGTCCGTTCGTTTTGCAAGAAATGGGTGAAGGAAAAGAAAATGAGAGAAAGTATAAAAGAAATGAAAGTGAGAGAAAAGAAAATTAATTTTCTTTTGGGTGTCTGGTATCAAAGAAAAGAAAGCGAAAGAAAGTAGGTTGATATTTCTAAATTACCTTTCCTAATAATTCATTTTTACGTGAAATGTATAGATGGTGTGACATTAGTTAAGGGTAAAATAGGAATTCAGAACTTTTAACATTATTTTCTTGCAAAATAACCTACCTTTTTTAAAGAAAGTTATGCACTAAAAGACAAGAATCTGTAGGTCCTACAAATTCTTGTAATTTCTTTTCCTCTCAATGGAACAGTTCTCTTCTTTATTCTCTTTTACTTTCTTTCATTTTCTCGACAAACGAAGACACTCACTCGAAACCGAGTACAACTAACAGGCCCACCACAGAACCAACGAAGGAGGTGTGTTTTGTTAACTTTACTACCTCAACTTTAACGTGATATGGCCATCACATAATCTGATAGTCTTCCTAATAGACTTGGTCTTCCTTTGAAATATCAAACCCTACTCGTCAGCTACTCGTCGGCAAGCAAGCTATCCAAAACTTCTTTTTCCGGCCTACTAGACGGAGCCTGAAAGCTTTGACAAAAAAAAAACAAAAAAACAGATACATGAAACACCGTGGATATCAGTAGATCTTTGAGGATATACTATCTTGACCTGCCAAATTAAAAAAAATCCATTAAGAGGGAGGCACCTAATTGAATTAAATTGGAGCCTTGGCATGTTAAATAGATGATTCATACCTAAGTGAATTAATATGGAGCCTTGGATTGTTAAAAAGATGTGCTATACCTGTGCCCATTTCATTTCATGACATCATTTGGGTTTTTGCATATCAGCTCATAGGTTTTTCCTAGTTTACAAATACACTTTTGTGTGTAAACCTTTTGTAAATAAACTCATTGTTTTCCAACAGCTCAAACCTTACTTCCGTTAAACTTTTGTTTGAAATTGTTACTAAAAAGACTATCATGCCCTTAACAGATTTCATAATCTCACAAAGTCCCTTTAATTGCTCTTGACCCATGGTTAATAAGTTTTACCCTATGATTATTATTTTTAAATACCAAGGTTAGATGTGAGTGAATTTTAATCATAGTTAAAAAAGGGATACATTCATTTTTTTTTTCTTCTAAAAACCAAGGTTAGCTACTTTAACCCTAAGGTTAGTGAATCTTAACCATAATTAAAGATAGTAAAAAAGGGATACGTTAATTTTTAATTTTTTTTTCTAAAAACCATGGTTAGATCTTTAACCCTAAGGTTAGTGAATCTAAACCACATTAAAGGAAGTTAAAAGGGGATACATTAATTTTTTTAAAAAAAAACCAAGGTTAGATGCTTTAACCCTAAGGGTTAGTGAATCTTAGCCACAATTAAAGGGAGTTAAAAGAAACATGCTATTTTTTAAAAAAAAAAATTCCTCTTAGATGCTTTAACTCTAAGGGTTAGTAAATCTTAACCCCAGTTAAAGGGAGTTACAAGAGATGTTCAATTTTTTGTTCTAAAAATCAAGGTTAGATACTTTAACCCTAATGATTAGTAAATGTTAACAATATTAAAGGAAGTTAAAAAGGGACACGTTAAAAAATTCTAAAAGCTAGGGTCAGATGCTTTTACCCTAAGGGTTAGTGAATCTTAACCATAGTTAAGAGTTAAAAGAAGACAAATTAACATAACAGTCAAACTTATTAATCATGGTTCAAAAGCAGTTAAATGAACTTTGTGAGGTTATGAAATTTGTTAACGGCATAATAATCATTTTAGTAACAATTTCAAACAAAAGTCTAATGGAAGTAAGGTTTGAGGTTATTTGTCTAACTGTTGAAAAATCATGAGTTCATTTGCAAAAGGTTTACATATAACAGTGTATTTGCAAACTGGGAAGAACCTATTAGTTGATATGCGAGAACTCCAAAAAGTTTTTAATTTCTTCATTGATTTGACAAGTAAGGTTATACTCATTTGTAGGTTTCAATTTTTAATAGGTGACAAAAAATGTTAGCTAAATTGAAACATTTTAGGCCATCCAATCGGATAGTGAAAACTATAACCTAAGTTAAGTTCGGCTGTGTTAAATTTAAGAATTAATGCTAACCAATTAGACTTTTTTTTAAAAAAAAAAATTATCATGTAACCTAACCATATTTGATTAAACTGTTTTTTTTTTTTTTGTTACTTGTTAAGGAAAGGGGCTCACACATTGACTTGTTTTTGTCTACAGAAACTTTGTGTGTCCCTCAAATGAGATTGTGTCACACACACACAAGATAGATGCTATTGTTCACTGAGTTTGAGTGAACTTGGTAACGTTCACTAAGTCTTTTTTACCCCTATTTATTTAAACCATTCTATTAATTAGAATAATACTTCCAATGAGAAAAGAAAATTGAATGATACTTTAGCATCTTCGTAAGAAACAATTCATCAAAGTACAAGAAAAATCAAATTATATCTCTTTTTTCCTGTATTTAATGACTTGTACCCTGTAAACAAATTGAACTATCCATAACTTTAGTGAATTTAATAATTAATAGATAGAAATGTCTTAGTGAAGATTATCATGTTCAATAAAATAGTGAACATTAGCAAGAGAAATTGATTCTAAATCCAAGCTATAAACTCACAATCAACCCAAGAAATGTCAATTAATTGGCAAACTTTCACCATAAGTTGGAAAAAAAGAAAAGAAAAAAAAAGAATGGGTCATTTCATGAAGAAAACCTCAAAGATTGAAAAAAAAGAGTCATAAAAAAAAAGACAAAACCTTAAAGATTGAAAAAAGATGTCGAAATTCGGGCAAATCAATAATCTTCATTTCTATTTAATCACGAGTATCATTTCATTTACAACACAATAAACTTTTTGTGCAAAACTAAGAACCCTAATTTTCTCCATTTTTGTCTCGAAATATACACAAAAAAGAAATTTTAAGAAGAGGCAAAGAAAAGAGATCGAAAAATAGTCGAGAGAAAATCATCAGAGAAGGAGCGGAGAAGTACCCTAACCCCCATGTCAATTTTAGGGTTTTGAATTCTCTGCGACTCTGGTTCCGTCAATAATAAAAACAAAGGAGAGAAATGTTGAAAAAGCTTTTCTTCTCATCTCCACTAGGATAAGAATAGTGGCATATCATCAAAAGACTCAAAACCAATGGAGAGGGCCAGATGAATTTTAAGTTGGCGCTCTTTTACTATATAATGTCGTCTTCAATTTATAACTGGTGACAACTTACAACCTGAGATGATCCGAAGTCATGTAGAAATGACATTGGTTGTTCATTTGACAAATATGAGCTACGATATCATGTACCTCTTTTGCCATCATATCGCCGCAGTATTCTAATAGGTTTTTCCTAGTTGACCCTCTAGTTTAGGATCATTCTGCTGATACTCCAGTTTTAAAAATATTTCCTAAAGAGACTTATGAGTTTTTTTTTCATAATTCAATATTTATAAAAAATCTTAAATACCCCTCCACTACCACCAATACCTAAGAGACATGTTTCTTTAGTTAAAAAAAAGGAAAGAGAAGCTTATATTCGTTCATGAGAGGGAGAAGCTTCAATGTGCTCGAAGAAGTTTTTGGTGCAAATGAAGCCTGCACGAAGCTCCCCACTCCCCTTATCGTTCTCTTTCACAAAGCCACTCACTCATTTTTCGTGTAAAAATACATGTTTGATTTGCATTTATCTTAACCTAAAATGATATGTTTGATTTCTCTTCACCTCTATTCTTCACCTCTATTCTTCTATGTGATTAATGGTTAATGAGTGTTTTATGATGGTTTTAATAGGCGTGCTCCTAAAAAAAAGATGGAAAATTCACAAATTCGAGTTTTAATTGGATTTTTGCGTGTAGGATTGAGATGGATTGATACTATAAGTTCATACTACAAGCCGATATAATTGTCTATATATGTAGTGACCTATCATCTTTAACTTCCAAACGCAACTTGTATTGGCATAAAGTACCAATTGACCTATTTCAATCCAGTTTTTTAGGTATCAACCGTATATCGGAAACCATAAAATCTAAAAGAAAACACCTAGGAATGAAGTTTTTTTTGAGCTAATCATACATGCAATGATTTTAACTTCTTTTTTTTTTTGTTGAAAAACATGCAACAAACCCTGATAATGAGACTTTTTTTTCTTCCCTATTAATGATGTTTTCTTCGTTCTAAGCTCCTAGAGTTTAAAGCAAGTTTGTTAATGACATTCTCTCACGATCTTGCTTGTACGGTATGAGCCAAATAACTTTTGACGAAACTAAAGTGGCTCAATCACGATGCCATTCTCTTTTTTTAAAAATATTTGAGGTTAGAATAGTTAAAAAAAACATCATTTTTTCATCTGCCTTTCACTCTCTTCTTAATTGCAAGTGTTTGAAGTTTGAGTAAAAGAAACATCATTTCTTCATCTGCGTAGGCCTCTTTAGAAAATATTTTGTAAAACTTAGTTATTTAAAGACTCCTAATCTTCTCCGGTTATAACTGGTTGTGAGAAACCCGGTTACTCCTCCTAAGATCGTCATGTGTCCTTTTTTACCTCTTTAACTATGGTTAAGATTTATCCATCCTTAGGGTTCACCCACCTATCCTTGGTTTTTAGAAAAAAAATATTAAAAGATTTAATCCTAGGAATTAGTGAATTTTAACTACTAATAAACTTATTTATTTATTTTTTTCTAAAAACCAAGGATAGGTGGGTGAACCCTATGAGTGAGTGAATCTTAATCACGATATCAAAAGGGACATGTGACCACCTCACGGGCGTAATCGGTTTTGGCAAAACCAGTTATAAATGGAGAAGATCACGGAGTCTTATTTAAATAAGAGTCTAGAGAAGCGGACCTTGGGGTCCGCTTCTAAGCTGACCCAAGTGTCCCTTTTAACCCATATTTAACCATGGTTAAGCTTAACTAAATTAAAATTTGTAATTTTGTTTTTTTGATATTCTTAAAAATCATGGTTAGATTGCTTAACCTTAGGGGGTTAACCACAGTTAATGGATGGTAAAAAAAGGGCTTGGACCAATGAGGTCACTAGAAGCTGAATCTGCTGACCGGTTTCCATTTCCCTTTAAATAACAACCCTAAATTTAGGGCTATGAGTCGTGTGATGCTAAATTAGTATTAGAGCTATTGAATCGTTGGCCATAGGTTTTACCAAACGGGAATCGTAACCATCATTGACTAGCGGGTGGCACGTGCGATGCACGTGAGAGTGAAGATTGAACTCTCCCGTTCAATCACAATTGGCAGAAAGAGAGAGAGAGAGATTAGGTGGGCGTTAGATAAGAGAAAATATTTTAATTGAGGAATCGTGCTCTATCCAAGTGCTATATAAAATGAATACAATTATTATGTTATGTGTTATCTTTAAGAGTTTTAAAATTTTAAGACTCAATCAACGCCTCAGCCCACCAATTCTCACTTTAGGAGATTTAAAAAATAAAAATTCAATCAATACCTCAACTATTAAGTTATGTGTTATCTTTAAAAGTTTTAAAATTTTAAATCTCAATCAACGTCTCAGCCTACCAATTCTCACTTTAAGAGATTTAAAAAATAAAAATTCAATCAACGCCTCAACCCTCCAATTCTCATTATAGTAGTAGAGATCATTGCTCTCGCATCGTATACCAAAGTTTTTAATTTCGAAATTTTGGAAGATTTCGGTCAACCAACCCGAACCAAATCCCGAAAAATTGTGGGATTTCGAAGAAATTTCGAAATCCGAAATATTAATATTTTATTATTATATATATATATATATTATTTATATATATGTTAAAAAATAATATTTTATTAAAATTTTATATATTTATATAAATATTATTATTTTATTTTTAAAATTAATATATAAAATTTCGAAATTTCAATAAAATTTTGGAATATTTCAGAATTTTAATAAAAAAAGTATTTAAAAATTAAAAAAAAATCAGATTTCGACCGAAATTCTGAAATCTTCAAAATAAGAAATTTCATCCGAAATTTCAACCGAAATGTGATTTTCGAAATAAACTCAGTTTCAATATCGTTGGGATTGTCCAAAACCGAAATTTGAAACCTTGTCGTATACAGGCTTCCGGCTTCCTAGTAAATGTATGGAGCTTTCTTTTGCCCGAGAATTTACTAATGCATCGATCTGGGCCGTCCGTAGTGGGCCACCCCTGCTGTGGACGGTTAGACCATACCCAGATATCAATCAGATCAATTGGGATGATCTCAACCGTCCGATTTAGGACTAAAACCTTTTGAATCCCGACAAAGTTCTTCGTTTGGGGGTGCACGTGTTGATAACGTGCCAGCCGTCATGTGGAGAAGGCAAGTGGTACTCGCAAGCTTGGAAGTGGGAGTTGACGGACCACATTACAGTCAAAAGCTAAACGCGGAGGCGGTCGGTCCACGTCAGATTGCGCGTGGAATATGCGCCATGTCATCGACATTTCCTTATCTTTCGCAGCTCCACTCGTTTTTCCTCTTTCTTGTCTGCGAGTGTCCAAATTTCTCATGTCTCTGCTAGTCTTTTGTTTATATTGTTCCGACTTGTGAGAGAGAGAGAGATCCGGACGGAACAGAAAAAGGAGGTTTGACCAAGTCTTAAACTATGAGTTCTTCATTTTTCAGTTACTTTTATATTTAGTTGAGAATTTATAGCTTTCTCTTTTGATTTTTTTTTTAAAAAAAATTTCTTTACCCGTTTAAAGGTAGCTATGACACGTGTTGCACTCACAGTATTCAATAATTAGGGTTAGAACTCCTCATATCTCCAAACAAAAAACATTTTCTCCCATCTTATACGTAAAATTCCTCAATATTGGTCTTAAGTTGCTAATATTTGCCATCCAATTAAATTTAATCTCACTCGCTTCCATTCATCTTCTATGATTAAGTGAGTCGATTCATGTAGTAAACACATTGGAATGAAATTTAGATTGATGAGCATAAATGAGGTTAATAAGCTCAGGAGATCATGTTCCACATATCTATATGACAACAAATCTGTCAATGGCTGAGCTACATGACTGGCACTTAGAGGCTCATTGGCCGCATCCACCCCAAAAACATAAATAAGAAAAGCTAGCCCTGATCCAAACTTTTAAACAACTTTCATTGTGGAAGCGCGACATATGTTATTACTTTTCTTATTACCTTTTGAACTAATTGAGGACGTAACTTTTTTTTAACAAAAAGAAAATTATTTTCTTGACCTATTGAAGTGTAGCAAGGCCGTGTGTTGCATCCATCCATCATGAAAGTTTGAAATTTTGGATAACACTTTTCAATAATATACGATTAAAGGATGGGAAATTAAAAAAAGTTGGTTGCTAGGACGGGAAATAATAAGACATCCTCTTTGAACAGCGGGTGCATGCTCACAAGTGATCCAGATTTTCCTTTTATTTTAATTTGCAGCTTAAAAGAGTTTATTTAATTATTTTTTGTACAATATAAACAAGATTCGTAAATCATGGAATATAAAACCATCCTTGTACTTTTATGGTGGTTTAAACAGGATTACCAAACTAATATATAAATAAATAGAGAGAATTGATATTGGCACCCATGTTATATGCAGCTACCCTACACTCTCACGAGTTAGCATGCGAGTCCCTTTGGCCCTTAGCATGTTAGTCCGTTTTGTGTGTGAGCAACTAAACAGTGATAAGTGATAGGTGTACCTAGGATCTCTATTTGCAAGCTTAAAGCTAAGTTTCATTGATCCATACAACCTCTTTAATACTCACCACAGTTTGTAAGAATTTCAAAGTGGGGCATGTACCAATGAGAACCAACCTCAGATTTGTAAATAAAGATCCCAAGTATGTCAACTATTTTCTTTTTTACTAATATACTCACAATTTGTATAAACGGTTCGTGAGGACACACAAGATCTATGTTAAGTTGCATAGGGCTTCAATTGATCAGGCCAAAGCCTTACCCTCAAGTCAAGATTGTGCATGGCAGGGCTTGAAAATAAGATAAAAGAAAAAAAACAAATTCTTTTAAATCACCATAAGCTGAAAAGTGACGACAAAGTTAAAAGAATAATAAAGAGAATGAAAGAGAGATTGATTAAATGATTAAAATTAGAAGTCTCTCGATGGTAGCTGATATTTAAGCATGAAAATATGATTGTTAAAATACTATCATACTTCAATAATTATTCCATTAAAGAAAGTTATATAAATCATTTTAAATGAAAAACTAAAAATAAATACAAATAATTTATCTATAATATAAAGAAATAAGTGTCACTTACCCCCTCTTTGCTTTCCAATCTTCAATCTCATGAATCCTACGAGTTATGTTTTAAGGATGCCATGTGGCACCCTTCTTTAATCTCAACCGTTAATTTCACTATTGTAGAGTCCTCTCTTATCTCAAACTCTTATAAATTTGGGACCAACTATCTCATCTTAGAGCCCTCTCAATCTCCACCTCACCTCTTTGCTCTCCAATCTTGGATCCTAGCTTTTTTAAGGGTTGTGATGTGGCAAAAGTTGCATCCAACCCAAACCGACACCACCACCCACCCAACTCTCATGTCTCTTCCAAGGAAGAGTCACATTGACTAAATTGGGTAAAAAACATTAGTCCCAAACGGTTTACAATTCTACAAACATGACTCCTCTTCCTGTTAGGAGTCTAGACAGTTTACAATTCTACAAACAAGGGATTCCTCTTCCCGCCTATTCATCTCCCTCTCTAAAGTCGTACCCAAACCGACACCACCACCCACTCTCTCCTCCCACCCAACTCTCATGTCTCTTCCAAGGAAGAGTCACATTGACTAAATTGGGTAAAAAACATTAGTCTCAAACGGTTTACAATTCTACAAACATGACTCCTCTTCCCGTTAGGAGTCTAGACGGTTTACAATTCTACAAACAAGGGATTCCTCTTCCCGCCTATTCATCTCCCTCTCTAAAGTCGTCCTCCCCCTAATTCGTTACTTCCCTCTTTCTCTCTCCAAACATTCTTGTCTCTTTCATCCTCTTTGACGCACCTGTGATTTCAGATTTGAGATAAGCATAATTTCTCTCTATCTTTTGTATTTTTTACTTCTTTTAAAAGTTGTTTGTGTGTTGCTGTTTTACATGAGGTACTTTCAGTATGTAGGTAGCATATTTTCTCCCATCTTTTTTGTTTCCTTTACTTCATTTTAAAGCTGCTTGTGTATTTCGGTTTTACATGGGGTTCTTTAGATGACTTCTTCAAGGTAAAATATTAAATATTTTGTGTTTCAAAGTGTTTATCGTCATAAAAAAAAATTATATATTTTTATATAAAAAAAATTTGCAACCGTACATCGCACAGGGTCTACGCTAATACTATAATATAAAGAAATAAGACTTCTCTCTACTCTCTAAACCCCAATCCCTCTAATCATATAACTTCTATTCTAGAGATAACACATGGATTTTCTCTTTAATCTCCATCATTCAAGTTTGGAACCCACTATCTCATCCTAAAGCCCTCTATATCTCCATTATTGTAGAGTCCTCTCTTATCTCCAACTCTTGCAGGTTTGGGATCCACTATCTCATCCTAGAGACCTCTCTATCTCCACTATTATAGAATTCTCTCTTATCTCCGACTCTTGGGTGTATTAATTTAAGTTTAATACTAAGAAATTTATGATTTTTTATTAAATGTTATTAAAGTAATAATAAATTATTATTATAAAGTTAGTTAATTAGTACAAATTATAATGTTTATCAAATAAAAACATTATATTATTATATTATATTACTTAATATTTAAATAAATAAATAATATTGTTTAATTTTAGATTTTCTTAAATTATTACCCGTGCATCACGCGGGGTCTCTGCTAGTATATATATAATGAGGACCTAGGCCGGGCTTTAGGGGATATTGTCAAGCCCGACCCACAAGTTAGAGAGCCTAATTTTTTAGTCTCACTTAGGCTTGAGGATTTTATAAATTTTTTAAAAAAATTCTCGATTTAGCGGGCTATTGAGGGCCAAATTAGTCCAGGTACCCCTTGCATAAGGGCTGAATGGACAGCCTTAGTTGCACACACAAAATGAACTTGCCACCACGCTGCAGAATTCTCTTCTCATATACAATTGGCTACACGGTGGAGCTGGCCCAGTGGTAATGTATCCCCTCACTAGGAAGGAGTGTGCAGCCACCCTTAGCTCGTCTTTAAATGCTAGGCATTAACCCACTATCCTTAGAGCATATACTAACCCCACTTAATCCCAAAATAGAGATGACTAATATATATATATATATATATGCAATTATCATGTATCCCTTTTGACATCCTTTAAATGTGATTAAGATTCACCCATTCCTAGGTTCACTCACCTATCCTAGTTTCTTAGAAAAAAATATCAGAATTTTAAAATATTTTTTTTCTAAAAGCCGAGGCGGGTGAATCTTAACTACAATTAAGGGGTATCACAAGGGACACGTTGCAACCTCAATAGCATAACCAGAGTCCCCACCCCGAGCAGGGCCGGCCCAAATCATTTGGAGGCCTTAAGCGAAAATTTTAAATGGGTTTTTTTTTTTTAAAAAAATATTATTAAAAAAAAATAATTATAAATGAAGCCTTTTTAACATTCTAAATGAAACTTTTATTTGTTTTAATATTTTAAATGGAGCTTTTTTAATTTTATTTTTTTATTTTTTTTAATGGGGCGTAAAGCAAAAGCTTTGATGGCTTAATGGATGGGCCCGCCCTGACCACAAGTTAACCGTATAACCGGGCTCCCCAAATTAACCGCAGATGATTTGGTTCCAATTGCTAATCATAGGTAAACGATGGCTAGTACGAAAATAAAGTGTCAATTATTATGGCTTGATAGGGAGAGTGTATTGACTCTTGAGAGGAGAGAGCCTATAGCATTACTCAAAACGAATTATGCAGCATCACCCAAATCGAGGGTGGAGACGGTCAATAAAAGGGGTTTTAAATATTAATTATTGTCTTTTTTTTAATTTTTAGAAAAAAAAATCTTTCTTTGTTTTATTTTTCCTGGTTGATGGTAAGCACAACACCCTCAAAGCTAGAAACATCTTAGTCGATGCGGGACTAGGTTGGAAATCCTAATCGCTGTGGTAAAGGTTTTATGTCTTCAATGAAACCAGAGAGATTTGCTTGATAGGGAGAAGAGTGTTTGTTTTACTAAAAATAAATAAATGAAAATAGAGAAGATTTTATTTATAAACCAAAAAAAAAAAAAACCAGAAGGGGGAAGAGTCAATAAGGGTTTGAAAGCGTGTGTTAGTCAATAAAAGGGATTGGAAGCGTGGGTTTGTCACGAAAAGACAGAGAGATTTGCCTTGACAGGAAAATGCCTAAAGCTCTTTAGTAAAACTTTATTAAATTAAACCGTTTGGTAGGCATAGTTTACAGCTTTACTTACAGAAACAGTGTCACACTTTTGAACAATCTTCAGATATAAAAGCACGACAGTCGACACTGATTTTAATCGTTTCATACACATACTCCGAGAGATTTTGTAGGCACTGATTTTAATCGTCTAATACACATCTCAGAGACATTTTGTAGATACGATTTCGCCATTTTTAGAACCAATAACACACCCCAGCTACTGGCTCTAGTGGTTTCAACACTAGTTTTCGGGGTGTCGTCGAGATTATCGGAGGCCAACCCACTCTGGCAAGAACCGGTGCCAGTTCCGTTCAACGAGCCACGGTCGAGTCCCTGGCCAGAGCTTTCGAACCAGCAACACTGCCTCCCAGATTTACTAGAAAGATCAGAGCCGTTGGGAATAGCTTTTGTAATTAATGCCAGCGTTTATTCGTGCCTTTGTTGGAGCTGTGTCTGAGAGCGGTAGATAAACCAGACCAGACCCCTCTTTGATTACAGTTTCTGAAGAAACAGAGTAAGAATTTTAATGGGCGTAGCTCGAACACGAAGAAGACTAGACAAGAAAAATCAAGACGGGTATGAAGAAGAGGACGAAGATGTATAGACCACCATCATCCTCACTATCATCATATCGTTGTTGATTAGCCATGGTAGATAGACGAAGTACAGTAGAGCTAGTTCTCTTATTTCTACTCTTTCAATCTGCATTCGGGCAGTCAGTGCGCTTGAGTTCAGCTACCGAGCGGGCAGCCTTACTTACCCTCCGGTCTTCGTTAGGGCTGAGGGGCAAGGACTGGCCTAAGAAACTCGACCCATGTTCGTCCTGGACCGGCGTCCGATGCCGAGGAGACGGTCGAGTCGTAGAGATCAACATATCCGGTTTGAGGCGCTCCCGGTTTGGCCTTCTCAATCCCCAGTTCTCCGTCGACGCTCTTGCGAATTTAACTCTATTGGGTTACTTTAATTCTTCTGGGTTCTCGCTTCCCGGCCCCATTCCGGTCTGGTTCGGACAACGGCTTTCGTCGCTGCGAGTGCTTGATCTCCGGTCTAGTTCTGTCTCCGGCATAATTCCTTCGACTCTGTCTCAGTTGTCGCGACTCTCGGTTCTTGATCTGTCCCAGAACTCGCTCACGGGCTCTATCCATTCGTCTTTCTCCTTTCTCAGTAATCTGACTGTTCTTGACTTCTCTTCTAATTTCTTATCTGGGACGATTCCTCCTGCTCTTGGGACACTGTCCAAACTTCAAGTCTTGAATCTTTCCACAAATAGCTTCTCTGGTTCTATTCCCGTCGAGCTCGGTGAACTTTCTCGTCTGGTTGATCTTGATCTCAGCTCGAATTCTCTGTCTGGGTCACTGCCCCAAGATTTGAGAGGATGGAGAAATTTGCAGAAATTGGTGATTGGAGGCAATGATATTTCCGGTGGTGTTCCTGATATATTGTGGTCGATGCCTGAATTGCGGTTTCTGGATGTCTCCAAAAACAATCTTACAGGTGCTTTGCCCAATCTTAGCTCGAATGCTAATGCCACTGCTGCAGTGTTCGACCTCTCGCACAATCTGTTTTATGGGGGTCTCACATCCTTACTCTGGAAGTCCAGTTTTGTTGATCTCTCCAACAATTATGTTCAAGGCAAGGTTCCAGACGGTACTCCCAGTAATGCTTCTCTTGCTAGCAATTGCTTGCAGAACGTGACGAATCAGAGGAGTTTGGAGGACTGTAGTTTCTTCTATGCCGAGAGGGGGCTAAGTTTTGATAATTTTGGAGTCCCAAACACAATCCAAACTAGGAAGAACAATAGAAGATTGGTATTCATATTGGCGGGGGTGTTTGGGGGATTTGGTTTTATTGTGATTTTGGTATTGGTGCTGGTAGTGCTCCTAATCAACCGTGAGAGGGGTGTTACAGATGGAGGGATTGGTGCAGGGCCTGTTCCGGCAGGAAGCGGTGTTACAGATCGAGGGATTGGTGTGGGGCCTGTTCCTGAAGGACGCGGTGCACCGCCTCCTGAGGTCTCTATTAAGTTGCCTAGTCTGTTGGAAAAAGCATTTACTTATGAGCAGCTGCTTCAGGCCACTGGTAATTTTAGTGATTCAAACCTCATCAAACACGGCCACTCCGGGGATCTCTTCCGAGGTATATTGGAAGGCGGGATACTTGTAGTCATCAAGAGGATTGATTTGCGCTCATTCAAGAAGGAAGCATACATGGTGGAGTTGGAATTGTTCAGCAGGGCTTCACATACAAGATTGGTCCCACTCATGGGGCACTGTTTGGAGCACGAGAATGAGAAGCTCATGGTTTACAAATATATGCCAAACAGGGACTTGTCTAATTCATTTTACAGAACCAATTTGGAAGATGACAGCTTTCAGTCGCTAGATTGGATAACGAGATTGAAAATTGCAACAGGAGCTGCAGAGGGTCTATTTTATCTCCATCAATGCACTCCCCCCCTGGTTCACAGGTATTCCAGGACTAGCTTTTACGTATTTTTTTGATTCACTTTCTTATGATAACTGAAAAGTTTAATTGTGAGTTGGATCTGGTGTCATGATAGCGCTTCGTATTCAGTGGTGCCTTTTGCTTCTGTGTTTAACAAGAGCATTCTAACCCATCAAATAAGATATGGTGTGAGCCTTTTCATTGAGGCAATTGGAGTTTCTTACTGCTCCGATGAGTCTGATGTGCATTTTTTAATCTTACTCAAATTCGATAGTAGCTTTTAGTGTGTGTAGGCTGGGCCCTTTACTGGGGGGATATCTTTTTAATGAAGCCAGTAACTCAAAGGTGCAAATGGGTTTTGAATCCAAGATTTATTACTCAATATTACTAGGCCTTATCAACTTGCACAAGTAAGCATTTCCAAAATTCTTTGAGTAGCCATAACTACTATTCTGTTGGCCAAAGTTGGTCTTAAGATATAATTTATTGGTACTATTGCTTGAGCACGTCTTCTTGAGGTTGCGTAGTTTCTGACTTTATTTAAATAGACTTAGGTGGCGTTTAGTAACACTAATCTAAAAAGTAGAGCTTATTTGAAAATTATGCTTAGTTGGAGTTTAGATTGTTAAGCATAATTTTCAAATAAGCTCTACTTTTTAGATTAGTGTTACCAAACGTTGTATGCATCTTGCTTAACAAGGAAACTATTTTACTAATTGAGAAAACATGGCTACCTTGGCCTGATGAAGCGGTAACTAAAAATTGGGAAAGTTGGGAGAATTAGGTTTGGAGAAATGAAAAGGGTGAAAAAGGCCATGACCAAAAAAGAGATGATTTTTTTTTTATGTAATGAAGCTTTTAGAAGACCGACAACAAGTAGCAAATGTATATTCCACATGATGCAAAATCTGCTAGCTTTCCCAAAGTTTCTGATAGAAGTGTAAACTATAGACCAAGGATGAAACATTGTAAAGTAGAAATCATGCTTTAGAGAAACATATGTGAGAAGGAAAGATTATGTATTTATTTTTCCTTTTATGAACCATATTTGAAGAAATCGTTTACGTGTAGTAGGATTCTGCAGATTAGAGGTGAGCTTCATTGTTTAGGTGGAAACTGTTGGAAGGTGATTGTAATTTCATTGGAACAGGGATTCAAAGTCCAAGTCAAACTTGCGATACATGCTACAACATATGAAATATTAGAATCAGAAATGAAAGTTGCAGCAGATGATAAATGAAGATTCTGCATAATGGAACACTTAAGACAGAGGGAAAAGGAAACAGGTCCTGTCCTGCTACCTTGTCAGTTTAGATGGAAATGCATCTCATGAACATCACCATCCTGGAGAAAGTATCAATTTGTTAGACAAATACTGTTATTAATCAACATGGCATATAATAGATTAAAATCATCAAAACAACTGTAACTGAAGGATTCATTTCTAGGAACAAAACCTTGTGAGGGAAATAGGTTGGGAAGCCTGACAAGCACGCTATGTGGAACAAAACAGGGAAAGTGAAGATTATACATTTTCTGATATTTTTCTTAATGCGGGGCTCATAGAGCTTGCATGTAGGGAATGTGGTGTCATGGCTTCATTGGGATTTTACCCTGTGGTTCTGTTGGATCATGCTTTGTGCACAACCATGCAGTTGCAGGTTCAAATCCAGCTTATAATCAGAAGAAAGGAGGGGAAGGAAAATAGTAATTTGTAATTTGAGCTTTGAACTTCTGACCTGTATTTCTCTTTTACCGAATCCTGTTTTGTTGCTAAGAGATATATGGTCTCCAATTAGTGAAACCTCCTCACAGTAAGAGTGATTCTCAAGGGATACTAAATGTGTTTCTGCTTAGTAATGTGCTGCAAATCTGCCTTAGCATCTACACTGGGTTTGTTTTTAAGAAGCCTAGCTTTAAGTGGCTTTTTATGCTCAAATCCTACAAATCCAATAATAAATGGGTGCTGATGAATAGAGATATCTGACTTCTTGAAGTAGTCTCACTGGATTAACCTAGTAATACTTGTTTAAGACTTTTAACCTGTTAACAATTCTAGTTTTTCTTTGATTAAATCATATATACTTTTGTGATCAATTGTAGAACAAACTCTTTACTAGCTTGCTTAAAAGAATTACTGTGCAGTTGTGCAAGTACTAAATGCATATTTTCTTTTTGGTGGTTGAAGAGATGTTCAAGCAAGCAGTATCCTTCTCGATGATAAATTTGAAGTGCGGCTTGGGAGCTTGAGTGAGGTTTGTGCTCAAGAAGGGGATGCTCACCAAAATGTGATCACCAGGTTGCTGCGGTTGCCAACGTAAGTATTCTATCAATATTTTTATTTGGTCAGACATTTTCCAAGTGTTAATATGCCATGAACAAGCATATTCTATACTTATATTCTCCTTTTAATACTTATTAAATCACATGTTACTTGACTCCTTACATATCTTCTGTTCCTTGATGACAAATTTCTTATTACTACACAACCTGTTTCATTTCTTCAAGTTTTTTAGGTACACAGAACTCTTGCTCTTGATGGATAAGATCTGCTCTCTGATCCACCTGGATTCCAATTGTGACTTTCATCGATAAGGATAGACACCAAGCTAATGTAAATTATAGGATAATCAAATCTGATGTTTTTAGATGTGATACAGCATAAAGAATTTTGACATTACATGTTAGAAAAATTGTTTAGTGTCTCAGAAACCACCTGCCCCATCTAAGGAAATATGTGTCGAGGGGTCTACACTCCATCTGAATTGCCAACTGAGGATAAATAATTCTCATTAGAAACTGGTTGGTTAGACTAATAAAAATTCATTTTATGGCATGGTACCAGCCTGCAGTTAGAACTAACACCAAGGTATTTGTACAAGACACCACAAGTTCTGGCAGGTATATGGGATATAAGGTACATGCGATTTTGCTGAGGTGGATAACTAGAACTATACGTGCTAATGAGTTGGATTTTTAATAGATTAGCAGGATTAGAGGTGGGTTATAGCTTCAGAAAATTTAGAAATAGGAGGCAAATTCTGGTATGTATGTTTAAGGAGCGTAAAGATCACAATTCTTCAAGAAATAACAGGAGAGCTCCGTCTAATGGATGGATCTGGCAAACTGACTGCAACCAGTTTGTCAATACGCAAGAGGAAAAAAATGCAAACATCTCTTCATTGCCAGATAATTGCTATGCATTATTTATACAAAGTACCCAAATGGTAAGATTCCTGCATATGTAGAGATGTCAAGATAAAAATCTTCAATAATTTAGTCTTATCAAGTCCAAAAGAGGGAATATAAAGAGCAAAGTTCATGCAGTGGTAGCAAAGCTAAGATTAGCATCTTTTGTAATTTACATGCGTTAATAGAAAATTATCGTGATTACTGATTAGGGATTAAAGCAAAATGGTACTAGCCATTTCTAATGCAGGAATTGAATTGTTTATATCTCTTCGCAAGAAGTCTGAAAATTGCAGGCATATTCCTCGTCCATGGACTGTTGACAGTATACACAAATGGTTTTGCTAAATTTGGTTCCATAAAATAGAACTTTGAAGATAGAAATGATTGATGATGTTCTTAAATATTTCAATTAGCACAAATTATATCTGCCTCTCGTTGATGTGAAGACTACTGCTTTGTTGCATATGTATCATGTGTGTCAAGTTCTAAGAACATTTTTTTTCTATTTATGATGTGCAGGATGTCTGAGCAAGGCCCTTCTGGTACGTACAACTTATTACATGTAAAATTATCTTTAGATATCTGTTACTGTTTTTTGGAATTGGGAATATCCATTTCTCATCTTCCTGTTTTTTGATTGGAAAATAATCACCTCTTCAGTCGGTGACGCAAGGAGGGGCGTCTCGGTTCCCCTTTTCTTGCCACGTGTCTCCCTTTAACTGTGGTTAAGATTCACTCACCCTTAGGATTCACCAATCTGCCCTTGGTTCTTAGAAAAAAAAATTAACCCGAGTTCATGGCAGTTGAAGGGGCAGCTTTGTGAGAGCGAGGAACAGTAGTTCGCTACTCGCCTGTGGAGTGGACTATTGCTTTAATTGAGCAAGTGTTTTAAAAAGCGAAGGTGTTGGGACCTCAAGCTTGAGGCATAAGCCCAAGGCATGAGGCTTAAGCCTCAGTTCCCTCCTTTTAACAAATAAATACACAATATTACAATAGATTAAAAAAATTAATTGAAATTTATAATACATATTACGCACACGCATACGTAATACTTATACAAATTATCCAGCAAAAATTAGTTTTTCTTGATTTTTTTCATATTTGGGTCAGGAGTATACTATAAATGGGAGACATACTTTTGCTTTATCTATTCAAACTGATCTTTTTTTTTTGGAATATGTGTTCAAACTGATCTCTGATGCTCTTTATGTTTTCCTCTCTGGAAATGGCCAGGCTCTCCATCAGCAACTTCTGCTTACGACATTTACTGCTTTGGTAAGGTGTTGCTCGAGCTAGTAACTGGTAAGCTGGGCATCAGCATGTCTGATGATGCTGCTACAAAGGAGTGGTTGGAACACACACTGCCTTACATCAATACATATGACAAGGAACTTGTGACAAAAATTGTGGACCCTACTCTGCTCGTAGATGAGGACCTGTTAGAGGAGGTATGGGCCATGGCGATTGTTGCCAGGTCATGCCTTAATCCCAAGCCTTTCAAACGCCCGCTCATGAGATACATCCTTAAAGCATTGGAGAACCCTGTGAAGGTGGTGAGGGACGAAAATTTCAGCTTTGCGGGGCTAAGAACAACTTCATCCAGAGGGTCTTGGAATGCTGCTTTCTTTGGTAGTTGGCATCGCAGCTCATCAGACATTGTGGCTGTTCCTGGCTCCATCAATAGAGAGAAGGCCAATAGCTTAAAACAGTTGTGGAGAACAGGTTCTCAGGGAAGTGGGCAAGGCGGCGGGTGTGACCTCTCATCTTCCCGCAAAAAGCTATCCAGGGAGATCTTCCCTGAACAAGCTGACTTGAGAGACATAGAGAGACCAAATTATGACTAGCCAAACGGTGTTCCTGAATCTTGTTAATAATGCCGCGGGCTCCCCATTTGAGTGCCTGCTCATCGGTATCTTTGCAACCCCGTCATCTAGTTTGTAGAATTCTCATCGGAGCCATCTTTATTCTCAAGTACTGGGGTGTTTAGATGACTGCAATGGCCCTTTAAAGGCAAGAGTATCCTGGGGGTATATTGGCAATGTGTAAAGAAAATGTTGTTTCCGACGCGGTATTGGGTTGTGCAATTGTGAGTCTTGAGAGAGGGAGAGATGCTGGTCTCCGGTTTCTTATTTGTTTGAGAGCTTGTTTGTATATTGTCAAAACAAGCTGCAATTTTTACCTAGTAATTGATCCTTGTTGATGGTACTCTCGTCGAATGTAAATAGTAGCAGTTTGGGGCTTTCATCTCTTGCTGTCCTCAGATTTTTCTTCTTGGTTTGGAAGGAAAAGTAAATATGAGAAATAAATTATACACTAATTTGGGTTTTTTGGTTTTCCCGTTTGGCTGCATTTGTTTAGAGGGAAAATAGGGGGTTGCTTGGACTTACCCTTATGGAACCTTAGCGGCTACCTTAGGTCTGGCTCTGCGTGTATTTAGAGAGTGTGTGTGTTAGTTACATATATCATTTCAACCAAAAAAAAAAAAAAATTTGTAGGTGTATAACTAGATTTTGTGTTTTGGAATATTGCAAAATAAGTTTTTTTTCTGTAAGAGCATTCCTAGCAGCCTCATCAAATTTGCCTCGTCAGAATAGCCAAAACTCACAAAAAGTGAGTTTGGTGAGCCATTTTTTTTGAAACACCCCAGCAGCCTCATCAAAGTAGCAAAAATGATCATTATTTTATTATATGTGTCACATCCACACCAAAAAAATGGAGAGAGAAAATTTTATTTTATTTGTGTGGGCCCACAAACAAATAGGGAATGAGAGTTTTTTTGATTTGGTGAGTGTACAGTGACTCACCAACTTTGGTGAGTACTGTACACTCACCAAACTAAAATACGCAAATTGGTGAGGCTGCTGGGAAGGGAATTTCAGACTTTTTAACCTATTGGCTCATCAAAATAACTAAAAAGCTATTTTGGTGAGGCTGCTAGGAATGCTCTAACTAATTCTCTAGTTTTGCTTTATGTTTGAGGCAAAATTTTCTCTTAAAAAATGAGGTGATTTGAGTAAAATTTTCTTTTCCACATGTTTTCCCACCAAACAAATAAAGCCTTGTTTTATGCAGAAACTCAGATGTAAAATTTTCTTTTCCACATGTTTTCCCACCAAACAAATAAAGCCTTGTTTTATGCAGAAAACTCAGATGTTAGTGTGATTGATGAGAAGTTGTTATCAGCAGTCAGTCAAGTCACTTGTAGAAATGAGAAACCAAGAGAATGGAAATTTGAAAAAGAAAACAAAAGGTCCCATCGAGATTTGAACTCAGGTTGTTTGATTCAGAGTAGCTCACTTTTTTCAAATAGAAAAGACTGTGTTATTGTCTTCATTATGAGGACACAGGAGACTGAGTCTTCAAATAAAGTGTTGCTAGCATTATCCTTATTTGTATTAGTGGCTCCAACATCCATCACAAAGTTTCAAGTTTTCAACAGCTAATCTCTCCGGGGTTATGCATCTCACATTTAGTTTCAAGTTTTCAACCGCTAATCTCTCCGGGGTTATGCATCTCACATTTTGTGATAAGGTGCTGGATCGCGGAACCCCAAACCAGCATCATCTCATGATCCTTCACCATATGATATGTAGACTATTCACACGGTCCAAATTCTAGAGAAAAATAAAACCGTAAAGGTCATACCATCAATCTGATTTTTGGCCTTCAACCTCAGTTGAATCCATCAAAGGTTGGGTCTTTGCCTATTACCGACTACTATTACTGTCACCACCAAATCCACCTGAGATGATTTCCGCCTTCACTTGCCCAGCACTGCCCCAACTCCTCACTATTATCACCGCTAGTATTCATTGATCATGTCTAAGCCATATCAACTGATTTTCTCTTATTTTTAACGCATTTTCTATATTCTAATTGCTCTCACTTGTAATCTTATATTTCCATGTATTTCCATTCTTCAATCTCAATATCATTATCTCAACTATACACATTAAATGAATATATTGCTTCTTAGTTACCAACATTCTATTCCATAATCGTATAGAATAGAAATGACCAGACCGCAATAAAATATCTTCCTCCCCGCCAAAAAAAAAAAATCTCTTAAGCTTAGTTGATTTTATTACCCCTCGTTCTCAATTTTCATTTTAATTTGATCCAACTTTCATCTGTCATTCTTGAAATATAGTCCAATGTGGATGACTAGATTAAATTTGGTGCCACTAGGTGGATCTTTGAAATTCAGTAAGGAAATTATAAACTATACTTGCCTCTTTTCAATGTTTCTATCGAATTTTCATTAACAACAATTTTCTCCTGATATTGTGCATAACTTCCAAACAAGGCCACTTTGGTAAGCCTAGTTGCATGGACAACCTTTGTGTTTTCATTCTTGTTTTTGGGCATTTATAAAGGAGTTACATGAGGGTCCACGGTTTCATCACTCTCAAAGAAACCCAAACAACACCCCTATCACATTAATTTCCAATCAACTCATTATTCCGAACCACCTCTTTGATTTTTCATGGTAAGGGCTTACTTCAAAAATCACCTGCTATCGACTTTGCCATCCAGAAATGGATTTTGGAAGCATGATTGCATTTGAAGCCTTCTCCAACCTGCATTGTGACAGATGGATACAGAATCAATCAAATACCCCAGTGTGAATATATATATATATATAGAGAGAGAGAGAGAGAGAGAGAGAGAGCACTTTGAGATTTCTTCAACAGCCTTCATGACTTCTGTAGAACTTGTTTCAAGCACTTGGCCACCAAAAATGATCTCATCTAGAATAATATGCATCTGCAGAAAAACCAACCAATTTTTAGATCAATGGACGATGAACATGATGTGTGCGTGTTTTCTTTTTAAACTGAGAAGTTGCCTTCTCAGATTCCAACAAAGAAAACAACTTGATCGCTACCATTTACTCACTGCTAATATGAGCGTGTGCGCACATGAGCAAGGCGTGTTATATTTGACGCTGAATAATAGTGTCATAAGAAGGTGCATAACTTCATTAGTTTCCAACTCTGAAGGTTTACATTTACCCTATGTTTGGTTGTCGAGAAAATAAGTGAAAACATGAAAAAGAAAAGGAAATTAGACAATACACAACCAAAATTTGCATTAGAAATTTAAAATTTTCTTTTCTTTTCCATATTTTCACCAATTTTCTTGGCAACCAAACATAGCATTAGGGAAAATTAATAATCTCACCATAGGGCTCTGGCAACAGTGTCCTGGGTGAAAAATCAAATTTTCATAAATCACAGAGTATTCATCAACTTGGACTTCGAAGTTGATTTTGAGCTTTTGAATATTGACGTGCCAGGACGGTAGACTCCAAACAAGTCAAACTGGCAATGGATTAGAAGTGGAGCCCCATTACAGTCTTACAGACCCCATACACAGCATAGGGCTACTTTGCAACTAATCACGAGATCATTTTTTTATTTTGTTTGCTAGAATTCAAAACACCGGATGATCAACTAAATATCTGAATAGGCACTGATCTAGTGTACACCTTTCTACAAAGTGTAGTCCAATTACAGCACAACAGAGAGAGAATGTTAATCAATTTCCAGGATGAGATTCCGTAAATGTTAAACTGCTACATGTTCCCTTTTTCCACACACTAGAAAGCAACACATTGATTAAGAACAAGAGAGAGGATAACACAACCTTGCTAAAATTGAACACCATGTCAAGCTCACACACATTTTTGAAGCATTTGTCCAGCGTCTCCACAAAAACTGAAGGCCACCAAAGTATAAGTAAACAAAGCATCCAATAAATTCATCAACAACAGTGAAGACAAATAAATTGTATTTTACCCTAACCACCACAAAATGTACTGTTATTCAACCTTTTCAAAATATAAGGGCAAGCATAATGGATTTAATTTATGTCATCCTCACTGAACCCTTGACATGGTGCAGGGCCCAACAGCACATTAACCTGGACAGCTTGAGTGTCGGACCACCTCTTTAAGGGTCAGACTTCAGAAATCACTTATACAAGGGTTCTAACTTCTAACCTGTCAATCTAGAGCTAAAAAAATGGACCAATGAGAAAAATAAGCTTAAAACGGTCCATAAATGGGCAATTAGAAGTGACAAATGAGTCTGATTAGGCCATGCCTACCCAAGAGGTAAACCACCAACTTAGTGATATGAATTCATGAGCAGGTGCTCTCTATAATGCATGACGGGTTGGGTCTGTTCACAAATGATGGACCTATGGCCCATCAGATCTCCATTTGAAAATATGAGATGGTACACCACATAATGTCACTTACTACTTTTGTGATGTTAGGATTCTTTCCTTGCATAATGGATAAAATTTAATTGAGAAAACAAACAAGGAACTCTCTCTCGGTATATGAAAGCACTCCTTACTTATACCCATTCTAGCCAGTGAGTTGTTCGCTACTTGGCTTGATCATCAACACCACAAATGCATTCCTAGACAGAATATTTAACTAGACAAATCTACTATATGATCTATTGTACTGGTTAAGTTATGCAAATTCCAACAAGGTATATGAACATCAAATCTGAAATTTGCAAAGAGAGCAAAAAATATAAGGCTAGGGAAAATGCATGAACTCGCAACAATGAAATCCTACTTAGACTACACTTTAGACATTCTAAGCTAGGGAACAGAAGTGCTCTTTTATTAGGGGAGGCAACGCCTTCAATTACAAGTTACATGAAACATATATTAAACCATTCTTTCTCGTCTAGCATGCAATTACTCCCATCATGCTGAGCCATGCTTCTTTATTGGTGTTCCACAAGTACCTTTTTGGGATCCTGGAGAGGAAGATGCGGTTTGGGTTGGCATATAGTGCGACTTGTCAGACATATTGGGTGATATGGGATTTCCCCATTCTCTCCCCGATCGAGATATCCTCTGTTTCGCCCAAGAAAGATTGATTGAACCATCAATAATTTGGGACGTGAAGTGTAATTAGATCAATTTATTTTTGGGATCAATATTAATATTATTAATTAGAATAATTCATGGTTGGCTTGGTTGGACCAATAAAATGAAGTTTTTAAGCTCCGTTCATAAAATATACCCACTTGTATCATAAAATGTATGATTACTGTTTGTATCATAAATGATACTTATTTATAACATATGAGCAATTTAATGACAATGATCTTGCATTTCTTGTAGTTTGGTACTTCTGTTTGTAACGACCCGGAATTTTAATATAATAAAATTATGTGTTTATGGGTCCTTAATGAAGGTTAATTAGTTAATTATTTGTTAAATTAATAAGAAGGGGATTTTGCTCAGGGTTGAAGTGCACCGAGGAAATCTCAGTATCATTTGGCGAAAATCGCACACAGTGTGCTGGTCGACTGCCGGGACACACCCCTACCGTATCGGTTCCGTCAAGTATCATTTCGCGGGACCGTGGGGCCATTATGTGTGATAAAATTGAGAAAAACGGGAAATTTTCATACTTCCAGAAATTAAGTGGGACCCAATATTTGTTAGAGATCCTAATAGAAATCCGTGCGGTTGGCACTAATGCGTGTCAGTCGGCCATGGGGACTAATGTCTGTCGTCTCGGCAGTTAGTTATCTCAAACGAAGAAACGGCGGCCTGTTTTGTGTTCGAAATCAGGAAATTAGTGGGTTTTGCAATTTTCTTCCGGACTAAAGTGTAGCTGTCAAAACTCAGTATTTTTCCCCGAAATTTTTACAGTAGGTGTCGGACTGCCCCAAGTTCGGTCACCTAAAGTTTCGTCAAAATCGGATGTCTTTAAGTAGGACCACGGAGGCCGTATACATAAGAGAAAAAAAAAATAGTCAAATGGTCAACCGTTGACTTGGTCAACGGGACCATTAAATATGGTCATGTGCATAGCACATGACCTTATCTATATATAAAGGAGGCCAGCCTTTCCCATTATTTACGTTCCGTAAACAGAGGGGGAGATTCTGCCACAGTAGATTTTAGAGAGAGAGTGAGGAGAAAGGAGGAGAGAGAAAGAAGAGATAAGGGGGTACTTGAGGTTTTTCGACGTCCCCGACGAGTTGGCGGCGTCCGATTTTCTCTCCGGCGTCTCGTTTTGCGTGTAGAGAGAGAGAAAAAGGTAGAGAGAGAAAGTAGAGAGAGAAAGTGGAGAGAGAAAGTTGCATGCGCTCTACCCCGGGGTTGATCGTCGTTGGGAACGCGTTGGTGACATCTGTTTTTGCCTACGAGGCCTCGAAACACGTGAAACAGTAAAACCCCTCCCTTTTCTTCACTTTTTCCGCTTATTTTGCTATATTATTTCATGTGATGTATATGCATGTCTTTTAACATGAATGAAAAAGGGGCGGAGACCCCTATGTGATGTTGTGATTTTATGTGGTCCCTCAGGGAGCCCAGATCGGATCCCGGGTAAATTGTATCGCCACCCTATGACGAAAAGTTGTTTTGCATGTCTTGTAAGGCTATGGAGACATCCATTAGTCTGGAAACGCTCCCTAACGGGACGGTGTGTTACCGGAGTTGGTTCACGGGCGCGAGACCCAAGTATTTCAGTTAATCAAGCGAGGCTTGGGTTAACTGGGGTTAACCTGTGGTTAGAAAATCTAACCAGGGTTCAGTATAGTCCGTGGTTCCTCTTTGACTAGGTCAGGAGAGACGGTGCCCAGTAAGGCCCGGGGTTCCTCCGTGACTGATAGTCGGGAGATGTCGGTCTGTTTGTCTAGGTCGTCCGTGGTGCCTCTTGGACTAGGTCAGGAGTGGCGGTGTCCTGCATGGCCCGTGGTTCCTCCGTGACTGGTAGTCAGGAGATGTCGGAGTCCTAGGGAGTTTAAAGTGGCTAAACATCAGATAGTGTATAGTCCGGGGTTCCTCTCTGGGTGGGTTAGAAGATGTCAGCACCGTGTCTATCGTGGTCCCTTCTTGGTGGAACGTCAGGAGATGTCGGCATTGGTATAGATATCGGGGTTCCTCCGTAGACTAGCCAGAAGATGACGGTAGGCAGGTTGGTCGGGGTTCCTTCATAACTGATACCCAGGGCGATGGCGGCGAATACACGGTAGATGTGGCCAGTCAATTGAATAGAAAAATGTTCTTATTGGGTGAATGTCCATGTTGTGTGTGTAAGCTTCGGATACGAAGTGGTCTGAGTTGGTACTCAGAGTTGGTGTATTTGTTTGAGTTGGTGGACTATAGTTCGGTATGGAATCATCGGATTCCAGGTGAGTTGGGTTGGTATACCCAAGGTTTTGTCATGTTCGGGTGAAAGCCGGAACAGCGTGTGTGAGTCTAAATGACTCAATGTATTATGGTTATGATTTAGAGACTTTAAGCTAAACATTTGTGGGCTGTGGCCAATTAATAGAGTCTTAGGACTCGAAATGAAACATGATTGATGATCGAAACGATAATTTGGTAATATAATACATTCATAACTGAACCTCATAATTAGAAAGTAATGTGAGGTCGGGAACCTCTGTTAGGGTGACGTAACCCTAAGTGACCTTGGATCACAATTTATTATATACTGTTCTATTTTACTGTAATATGCAAATTGAACTGCTTATTATATCATTATTGATGCGTGTTATTATGTGGAAAATAGTTTAGAAGGATTGTGGTTTTATTGGGCTTCATAGCTCACTGACTTTTTGTGTCAGCAGATCTTAGAGCTGCTGACCAGTAAGTGAAAAATCTATCTGGATATTTTGGAAGCTTGTACAAGTTGTACCTGGCGTGATAGAGACGCCTACTTTTGTAAAACAAACTTGATGTAAATAATACAGGTATATGGTTTGTATGATGGTTATTGTGATGACAGGTATTATTTGCTTTTTGGGAGCATCTGATAAATGTTTAAATTTCCCGCATTTTTGCGGGTAAAGTCTTCCGCTTGCATGATTTGACGAACGGACACGCGTCTCGGAACTTGATTCCCTAGGCGCGGGTTCGGGGTGTCACACTGTTGGCTAAGATTCTTTCCACCGTATCCAGCCAAATCAACGAATTCTTCAGGTTTCTTTTACCCTTCAAGTCAGGCATCTACCTTCATATCAACAACTCGATGCTCATTAATGAACCACATAAGTTTGGGATTATTGTACTCCTTTCATCAAACTCATCTTGTGAAGAACCATTATGAAAAGGGTTGTAGTTGCCATCTTTGGAAGCCCAACCTTTTGCACAGCTTCCAAAATCCGTAATGGTTAATCCACTATGTTATGGTATACTTGCCTCTATAAGACCTCAATTTCATCTTTGGGTATCATCTGGAGGTTCCTAGTGTGGTCCATTTCCACCGACTCTGTATCTAGCCACAGAACCACAAAGTTCAAGAAATTATAGAAGGAACTCCGGGCTCTTGTATAAATTTATTCAAATCCAGCAAGGTGAACACACACCAAATTTAAAATTTGCAAAGGGAGAGTAAGAAAGAGAATGGTGGATAAAAATGCAGAAACTCTCAACACTGAAATCTTACTTCTAGGCTACACTTTTAGATACTAGAATATAAGAAGAAGAAGCAATCATCTACTAGGGGAGACGACCTCCAATTATAGAATTTTTATCACCACTTGAACTACCCAAAGGTGACCAGCTTATTCTCCTTTTATAATAGACTTGGCACAAGTTGCCTGGCTGGTAGCACTCATACCACATAGAAAACTCTAAGGGGGTAAGGCCTTGTTTGGTTAAACTTCTCTGAAAAGTGACTTTTTAACTCCATTCTTTGCAAAATGTGAGCCAATGAGAGTGTAGTGACTTTCCTCAAAAGCTGAAACCTTCCCTTTCAGTGGAATTCACCCCGGCCATCTTCCCTTAAAAATCAAAATTTAGACTTCTATGCACTTTCAAAAAAAACTCTAGGGAGATAAATAACTTTGGAAATCAACAAGTCAAAGTACTGAAGACAAAACATTTGACTTGACTGTTGGATTACACTAGTTAGACATTTGACCCTTTGACCCCTATTAAGTACATAATAAAATACTTAATCATAAAATTAATGCACTATTATAAAATTTAACTTCAATATATTAACTTTGTTTTACTAGACAGAATATGCTGCATCAATGGACTTTTAACTTCAGTATATTAAGAATATACTCCATCACTAAGTTCCAAGGACTGGGGCAAAGGTCTTGCTGCCCAATGGCTCACACAAAAAGAGTCATCTTTGATGTAAAGGGGTAACCAAAATGAAAGAATTTCACACCTTCCCCTCACAAGAGCATATACCTTAACTCATTGGAACTGTCAACTACTCATTGTATGGAAAACTATTCCATAAAAAATGACACTATCATATAAGCTCATCAAAGGAAAAGACAAATAAGAATTCTTGAGAGTAGAAGCTCTAAAGTACATGGGTAGAATACCAGATACAGGGACTAGGGATTCCTACTTCTCTGCATGGCCCAAGTTCTTATATCCTTCTCCGGGTTAGTTTAGGTGGATGGAGATACTTCGTACATTTAATATGGTTGGGTTACAGATATTTGTACGTTTTTGCAAATTCAAATGAAGAAACTTGTTTCAGGGCTAGAAAATAGTAACCAAAACCTTGCAATATCATTGTGCTCCCGCTCTCGCTCCGCGGCCTGCACTTCTCCCAACCCTATGCTATATTTAAAATTGATGCTGAAGCACTCCTCCGAATCATATGTTATATTTAAAATTGACGATCTCGGTCTCACTCCTGTTCTTGCTCTAGGCTCTAGTTACTTAGGGCTAGAAGTCCCTTCATAGACACAAACCACTTAGAAGACCCGCTTGCTAAAGACGCTCGCTTTGAACCTACTTTAAATATTGGGTGTCATCTTATTGTAAATCACTTTTTGTGAAATTTATATATTCTTGAAATTGACATGAATCACCTTATCTATTAGTCATTTCGATATGCATTGACTGAATACACATCGAGCAGTTTCGATTTTCTCTCTTAGTGCTCCTTATACTTCCAGTATTATCTTGCCCTCTTATTGATCGCCTTGATGTCATGGTGTTCAACAATGAGGAAATACATTAGATTCTATATATAGGTTAATGCTACAGGAGCTTGCATTCGAAAATAATAGATTAAAGCATACCTTGTATAAGATCGAGCATAGCTAGCTCGTTTTCAGAACTATCAAATACAAAGACAAAGTATAGCGTTGCATAGTGCTTGTACACAAGCCGAGTATCCTGCAAGAGGAGGAAAATATGTACATGAAGTTTCTAGCTCTTCAAAGCGATCAAGAAATAAGAAAACTAAGCAATAGCAAGCATCAAACCATCAAAAGGATAAAAAGATGAGTATGGCTTTCAAATGTCATTAATTAATCAAACTGTTAAAACAAGGATGAGCCAACTCAAGAGTTCTGAAATTTGATTCCAAAAGGTCATGATGTGAATTGAGATCAGTAGACATGAAATGAGTTGATGAGAAAAACTCATTCTCACCTCAATTTGTATGACTTTATTAGATTTCTACAGTATCATATATCAGATTTCTAGTTTCTTTCGCTAACAGTCAGAAAATTTATTAGTTATATACTATGAGATGCATCAACGAAGATATGAAATTGTGTAGAGGTTCTGGATCAACTATGACCCCGTTCCTCATCCCTAACGAGTCAATGGAAATCCCTAATCTTATCCAAGGCCTCGGATTCTCTCTGGCAGGTGCCTCAAAAGTGGTCTCAGGCTACTACAATGTGTGCGACACTTGGTATGAAAAAGGGGAGAAGTCATTTATTTTCTCCCCATGATTTTGACTTCTCCCCACTTGATATCTCTCCCCCTTTTTCTCACCATTTTATCGCCATATGTCAAATAATGGCTGGAGAAGTCAAAATCACGGAGATAGTGAAATGACTTCTCCAGCCAAGTGTCGCCTACATTGTGGTAGCCCGAGACCACTTTTCTGGCATATGCCATAGAAAATCCGAGGCCCTTATCCAATAGGGGCTCGGCAAGGAGGCTGCATAGAGTGACTGGCAGCAGCTTTCGCAAAGATATTTAAAGACTATATATAATTATTCTTCTATTGGAAATTCATGGAGGGATAAACACCATTACCCACCAGGGGTTGGTGCAATTGGCTAGCCTCCAGGGTTTGCTCCCAGCGGTTGTGTGTGCAACTCCCACTCCTCGACTTACCCTGGTGTTCGTAGGGAAAATTCCGAGTGGATCGGTGCGGACACCTGAAGGGGCTAGTCCTTTACTTCGAAGGGTTTGGGACACCCTCCATTACCAAAAAAAAAACACCAGTACCAATAATTTGAGGAGCAAAGTATCAAGCTGCAAGGTTTCCAATTTCGAAATAATAAAGGCCTTGATGTGGACATAAGAACTTGTGGGTTTTCAAATTAAAAGTACGCAATAAGAAAACGAGTGAAGAGCATACCGGACCAAAAATTGAATCAGCCTCAACGAAGTTGCTTACATTCTCAGCTCTACTGCATAGGACTGTATTATGAGAGCAAAAATAAAGTGAGAAATTAATCTGATTTCACAATAAATGAACCATTTGTGTTGCAAGAAATCCACTAGTTCTCAATAAAACAACAGTTATTACAAGTATAGGACATTGTCTCACAAGAAATTTAAACAACACCCCATGAATTCAAGTGAAGAAAAGAAAGGTGTTAAGACAGCCTCCTTAGTTTCCTAATTTCCATATATTCTGTTACTAATGCTTAGGCCTCTGCTTAGGCAATATCTTTGTACATGCCTTGTATAGATCTTGTAATATCTATTTATACCTCACTTGAGATGAATAAAGATTATTCAATTCCAAAAACCTTACATGGTATCAGAGGGTCTATCGACCAAACCCTAGCAGCTGCTCTTCCTCTTCTCTCAGTCGTTGCGCCGCTGCCCTTCTTTAAAACCGCTGCCTTCTCTCTTTGTCGTTGCACTCCCTTGCTCTACTGCCGCACCGCTGTCTCTTTTTGCAGACGTTGACCCATTGTTTGTCCGGCTCCGTCTCTGTCATCCTCACCTGATCTTCACCGGTCGTGGCTGTCCTTGCCAGCCTGCAACACCTATGAGTACTTCTGCTTCTACTGAATCCCTAGTCTCTGGTTCTTCCCCTACCATTTCCTCCATGGGTTCTCTTTCTGGTGGCTCTTCCTTCTCGGTTCCTCATATCACCAATCTTGTTACAGTGAAATTGACCGACTCAAACTACCTTCTGTGGTGTCAGCAGATGCATCTTTTTTTGATTGGCCAGAATTTTTTGCGCTTTATTGATGGTTCTTTTCCTCAGCCTTCTGAGTTTCTCTCTACTGGTTTTGGTAATCTCCCTATATCGAATCCTGAGCATTTGAATTGGTATCACACTAACAAACTCTTGTCAGTCTTATTACTGCCACTCTCTCTGAGCCTATCTTGGCTATGGTTGTTGGTCTCAACATTTCGCAACAGATATGGCACTGTCTTCAGCAACATTTTTCCCAGCAATCTGTTGTAAATGCCACACATATCCGCTTTACCCTCATGTCCATCCGCAAAGACAACAAGACAATTTCAGAGTATTTACACCAAAGGTTTGGCCGATTCTCTGGCTACTATTAATGAACCTGTTAGTGCTACAGATCTGGTGTCTGCTGTTCTTCGTGGTCTTGGACCAGAATATGCTATGCTTGATACTGCAATTCTAAATTTCCCTCCTCTCCCAGCCTTTCATGACCTTCGAGCTCGACTACTTTCCTTTGAGGCTCAAATTTCCACTACCTCTTCGTCCACTCAAACGACACTCATGGCTACCCAATATCAGAACCGTAATCGTAATTGAAACCGCAACAATAACAATAATCGTGGTTTTGGCAATCGCTCTGCTACTTCAGGGATTCTTGGTTCTGCCCCTGGTACATTTTGTCAACTATGCAATGGCATTAGCCATATGGCACCTTGTCCTTAGTGGTATGTATGCCCTCCTACTACTGATTCTCTACATACTACCTTTGCTGGTCTCCAACTGGCTCAACAGTCTCCTCCGTTAGCTTTATCAGTCGCAGGCTTATTCACAACAAGCCTTTCAGCATTCTCCTTTGCCTTAGCCGGTGACTACTCATGACCCTAATTGGTATCTGGATACTGGTGCTACCCATCACAAAACTGGAGATTCCCAATCCCTCCAAAACCGTACCCCTTACACTGGCTCAGACTCGATTTATCTTGGCAATGGTGATCGGCTTCCTATCACCCACACTGGTAATATGTCTCTTCCCTTGGGGTCCTCTTCATTTAAACTTACAAATGTCTATCATATTCCTAACATGCGCAAAAATCTTCTTTCGGTTGCCCAATTTACTCGCGATAATCATGTCTTGCTTGCCTTTGATGCTCATAGGTTTTACATTTTGGACTTGACCTCAGGTGCTCTTTTGTTTCAGGGCCTATGTAAGGATGGTCTCTATCCCCTGTCTACTGTTCGTCTTGTTCCGCATGCTTTTTCTGCTACAAGTCTGCCTTCGTCTATTTGGCATAGTCGCCTAGGTCATCCATCTCACAAAGTACTGTCTTACTTAGGTGCTAATCATATGTTATCTTCTGATTTTTGTATTCAAAAATCTTTTTGTAAGGGATGTGCGTTGGGCAAGTCCACACATCTCTCTTTTTCCATCAGTAATGAAATAAGTGCCTTTGCTCCTTTTGATTTGGTTCACTCTGATGTTTGCAAATCTCCTGTTCTCTCTGTCTTTGGATTTAAATACTCTGTCTTATTTACTGATGATTTCACATGCTACACTTGGCTTTACCCTATGCGTCGGAAATCAGAGGTTCTTCTTCATTTTAAAAATCTCCTTGCATTTACTAAAAATCACTTTGGTAGTTCTTTAAAATCCTTTCAAAGTGATGGGGGTACAGAATATGTTAATTCTCCATTTTCTGAATTGTGCACCAACCTTGGGATTCACCACCGTATTTCATGTCCTCACACCCCGGCACAAAATGGTCTCGCTGAACGCAAGCATCGCCATATCTCTGAAATGGTCCGTACCCTTCTTGTGTCAAGTGGTGTCCCGCTCAATCTTTGGGTTGAAGCGGTGTCTACTGCAGTTCACCTCATTAACCGCCTTCCCACTCCCGTTCTACAATGGGAGTCTCCCTTTTCCCGCTTATTTGGTCGTCCACCCTGTTACATTGATCTTCGTATTTTTGGGTGTGCCTGTTACCCACATCTTAGTGCTTATGTTATTAACAAGCTATTACCAAGAACTGCTGAGTGTGTTTTCCTCAGTTACAGCTCTCAACACAAGGGGTATCGGTGTCAATATCCCGTCACCAACAGAGTGTATATATCGCGCCATGTACGCTTTGACGAGACAACATTTCCCTCTATTCACAGACAGACTATATCCGGCTCTATGGAGGTTCCAAATCTTGTCTTTGTCCCTGTTTTTCCCCCAGCAGCCACTTGCCAGTGTACTAGCAGTCTGTCTCTCCCGCTGCCCCGCAGGCCCCCTCTCAACCACCTATTGCTTCTGTTCCTTGTGTCGTTGCTCCATCAAGTTTGATTTCCTACATCCCGACTTATAGAGCCCTTTCCCCGGCACTTTCAGTGTCGCACTCTGACTGTGACAGATCTATCATTGCCCAATATTGGGTCACAGTCAATGCCGAGTTCTCCGCTTGCCCCACAGGATTCTTTATCGACTAGATATTCTTCATACCCTGGGTCCTCTCCATCTCCTGCTCCGATTCATCCGATGACTACTTGTCTTCGTGATGGGATTCAGAGTCCGTTGGTTCGCACCGACGGCACTGTGCGTTATCCCCTACCGAGTGCACTGGCAGCTCAGATTTCTTCTGATGAGGAGCCTACCTATTTTTCTCAGGCTATTCGATATCCGGAATGGCGAGCTGCTATGACTGATGATTTTAATGCTCTCCTTAAAAATCAAACTTGGACCCTGGTTCCTTCTTCACAGTATCAACACACAATTGGTTGCAAGTGGATTTTCAAACTTAAGCGATTAGCCGATGGCTCTATCGACCGCCACAAAGCTCGCTTAGTGGCTAAGGGTTTTCATCAACAACATGGCCTTGATTATGATGAGACATTTAGCCCTGTGGTCAAGCCTACCACTATCCGCACTGTTCTTAGCCTAGTTGTCTCCTCTGGTTGGTCTCTGCGACAACTAGATGTCAAGAATGCCTTCTTACATGGATTTCTTCAAGAGACAGTTTTCATGACTCAGCCTCCAGGTTTTATTGATCACCAGCGTCCTACCCATGTTTGCCAACTTCGCAAGGCAATATATGGCCTCAAACAGGCTCCTCGGACTTGGTTTCAGCGTTTCAGCTCTTTCATCATCCAATATGGCTTCACGCAGAGTCGAGCTGATCAATCCATGTTTGTCTTTAGACGCTCCTCTCAAATGATGGTCCTTTTGTTGTATGTGGGCGATATTGTGCTCACCGGGAACACCCAGTCTCTACACTCCTCTTTTGTCTCGACTCTTGGTACAGAGTTTGAGATCAAGGACCTTGGTCCTCTTTACTACTTTCTCGGTCTTGAGGTATCCTCTCTGAGTTCCAGCCTGTATCTATCCCAGATTCGGTATGTTGTTGATCTTTTGCGCCGCAGCTCTATGGTTGAGTGCAAAGTCACAGCTTTCCACGCTAGAGGGTGATCCTATTTCCGATGCCACTGAGTATCGTCGCCTAGTTGGTCTACAGTACCTAACTCTAACTCATCCAGACATTGCCTTTGCGGTTCATCATGTTGCTCAATTTATGAGTGCTCCTCGGACCACTCATCTTGCTGTTGTTAAGTGCATCCTGCGCTATCTCAAAGGCACTTTGGACCTTGGTGTGGTATTTCGCCCTTCATCTGGTACCTAAACCCTTCATGCCTTCTCTGACGCTGACTAGGCTGGTTATCCCGATACTCGGTGTTCCACCTTTGGTTTTTGTGTTTTCTTGGGCCCCAATCTGACTGTTAAGAAACAATCTACCGTTTCTCGTTCCAGTGCTGAGTCTGAGTATCGCTCCCTGGCTCAGGTCTGTGCTGAGACAACCTGGATTATGCATCTTCTTCGCAACCTCCATTTGCCTACACCTATCATGCTCTACTGTGACAACCTCGGCACTACTTACATGGCCTCCAACCCTGTTTTCCATGCTCCCACGAAGCACATCGAGCTTGATTATCACTTCATCCGTGAACATGTTCTATTTGGCAGCCATCGGGTTCAATTTGTTCCTTCTACCGATCAGACTGCCGATATCTTCACTAAGGGGCTTCACAAGTATCGCTATGAGCTTCTTTGTTCCAAACTTATTCTTCCTAGACCGTTGAGTTTGCGGGGGAGTGTTAGGCATAGGGGTGGCAATTAGGTTGGGCTGGCCCGAAACCTGATTGTTTGGCCCGAAGTTTGGGTGGGCTGAGCCTTCCTTGTTTTGGGGTTGGGCTAAGTTTGGACAAGAATATAGACCCGGAGTAAATATTGGGCCGAGCTTGGGCTGCCCTTAGCTCAGTCCGACCTGAACTAAAGATATTTTATGTTTTTATAAATAGTATATATAGATAGAGAAGGCTCACGAACTAATCTCATTCTCATTGAATTTGGAATTGATGTGTTTCACATGGAAAAACTATTTTTGTGTTTAGTATTCAAGAATGTTACTTGTAGTATTTTTTTAAAAAATTATTCTTAGCCTTGTTTATCAAGGGTTTGAATCTAGTTCTTTTCCTATTAGAGAAACACTTCCCAAAATTGATTACTAGTTAAAAGAATTAGGTACCAAGAATAATGACTGCCTCATTTTACTAAACTCTAAATTTGTTTACTAATTAAGTTCTTGTTAATTGTATGAAGGTGTTCAAAAGAAAGTTAACAATTAAGTAACTATGAGAAAACTCAGCTCGAAATCAGCCACAAGCTACTTAATTTGGGCCAGCCCGAACTGAACCCGAACTCAGCCCACACTCTGCTTACTTTGGGCCAGCCCGAACTCGGCCCAAAACCTGATACTATTTGTGAGCCAAGCTTGGGCTGGGGTGCTTGGGCTAAGGTTTTGAACTTTGGGCTGAGCTTGAGCTAACCCCAGCCCGACCCAGCCTGGCCCGATTGCCACGCCTAGTTAGGCAGCCTCCTTAGTTTCCTAATTTCCATATATTCTGTTACTAATGTTTAGGCCTCTGCTTAGGCAATATCTTTGTACATGCCTTGTATAGATCCTTGTGATATCTATTTATGCCTCACTTGAGATGAATAAAGATTATTCAATTCCAAAAACCTTACAAAAGGATTTTGTGAAGCGAACAAAGCTCTATTCAGTGGCTATCGAGCATCCATATTAAAGGTTATGCAGGTTCGAATACCACGGATCCCTAATTATCATGATTGAGCTTTTTGATCTAAGCAATAGAAAGAAATTCTGATTCCGAGAACCACAGAGATGGATGCAGCACCACCACTTCCATTTAATAAAAACAAAATGAAAGAGAAGAGAGAAGAGAGAAGAAGAGTAGCCCCTTACAACCTCCAAAAACGCTTCGTATCAGCTCCTGCTGCTTCTCCGCAGGCTAACCTTACAATTCAACCCACCAATCGATTATTCTCACAAAATTTTCTGAAAACAAAGTAATTCAAATAAAATAGAGAAATGGAGAAAAAAAAATGACCTGAAAATCGTAGAATTTGGAGAGGCGAGGCTTGCCCTGGGTGTTCATCACCATCACCGCACGGATCATTGTTAGACAGGGTGTGGCGCACTTCACCCCCCACCTTCGCACAATTCTTTCTCCTCTTTGTAAACACCTCCCATAAAAAGCGTTCAGACGAGGGGTGGGTGTGTACTGCGCACCGGGCTGGGATGGGTCGAAGTCAGTTCGGCCTCGGCCCCAAACTCATTTACGATATTGTCGGGTCGGATTCGGGTTAGTCCAGTAACTCTATCAATCTCTCGCCTTGTCTTCTCATAGGAAGTAGAGAATACAACTGTAACAATCAAGTGCGAGGAGTAGCTACAACTATAAAAATGAAAGAGGTAGAGAAAGAAGGAAAAGTGGAAATGAATCTCTCGTCTCTCTCTATTTCTCTCCGTTTTTGCATTTGTTTTTCTAAAGCAATAAAGGTTTTATTATGTGAGATGATTTGGGTATAAGAGAGATTTAGGCAGGGATGGGTTAATCAGACTTTATTAAGGTTTACCACAACCCAGCCCAAACCAAAATTCTTTAATGAAAGATAGAACCCAAACTCAGTCCAAACCCATAGAACCTTAGCCCAGCCCACCCTCATTTGGACTGGGTCGTGCGGGCCACATGCCAGCCCGGCCCAATGTACAGCCCTAGATGTAAGGACTTCTCTTCTTCTGACAGCTAATCACACCATTTGACCGGGGCAACCTGGATGGACGATATCTGATGCCCTACCACCATCGAAACCTATGTTGCCACAGCACCATAACATTTAAAATTATCCCCAGAAGAAAAATCTAGTAAATGTTGTATTTCCCTTTCCATGTCTATCTCGCGCCTTTCTATCCATTTTTCCCGTTGAGATGAGATGTTGTTTTGTCCACTACAACAGCACCGTCTGCAACTCTCCGTCCATGTCTCCGGCAGTCTCCGGCACTGGAGTTACTCTAATACAGTAACCCTTATTCCCTTCCCCACCACCGTCACCGGATGCCCTAAACCTTTGTTCGTCTCTTCCGCTGCCGTCGATCAAACGGCCCAGAAATTCGAAGAAGAGAATAGTACCGGAACCGATGAAAAATTTCGCCGGACGCACAACGCGAGATCTACGTCTTTCCTTCTCCGTCGCCTCTCCGAAGAAGAACAAGTGGAAGAATCAAAGGCAAAAGATGAAGAAGCAGAGACGATAACAGAAGAAGAGAAGGTGAAGCTTTTGGAATTGTCGCTTGTAAGAAGAAGAACCCCTCAATTTCCGGGCTCCATTTACATACAATCCCAGATCGTGACCGGCGCCGGAGCTTCTCCTCCACCTCTCCGGCGACTCTTCCAAGGAAGAGAGAATGAAGAAATCGATGACGATAAAATGCTAATGCAGGCCCTTGAAATACGGCGTAAAGTCACGGCCGAGATTCTCAAGGAAGCCATGCGGGGTGGGAAGTTCAGCATCACTTATTCCACCAATTTGGTCTCTATATTGCCTGACTTCGTCGACCATGTCATGATCGAAGCTGCATCAATGAAGACCTTACCTGAATTCTCACACTCCACCTTCAATGCCCGCGCCAAGACATTCATCCACAGCTCCAAAGTTGTCCCACTTATCAGGTAGAAAGATTACAACTTTAGGAAATTATTTTTTTTTTTTCAATTTTTGAATTTGAAATGCAATTTGTAGATTTTTTTTTCAAATCAATTTTCTGCTTAGAAATGAAAGAAAGAAGGGAAGAAACACTAGGGAAGAAACACTAGGGGCTTGTTAGATTGATTGCCATTAATGATTCTGTAGGTTTTTGAAACACAATTCATTAACATACCCCCAAATTGGGAAGCTTATCTGCATGTCAAATGGAAATCTTGAGTCGATAAGGCGGCTGGTTGAGTGGTTGAAATTGATTTATGTGAAGGGGAGATTTCTCGGGGTTGCGCTTGTGAAAGCTGGAGGAGCTGTTTTGAATCGCAGCACAGAAGAATTGGATGAGATTGTTGGGTATCTAGAGAGCAATGGAGTCAGGAGGGACTGGATGGGGTTTGTTGTTAGCCGGTGTCCTAAACTGTTGTCTTACACAATGGAAGAAGTGAGATCTCGCGTGAAATTCTACATGGATATGGGTATGAACAAGAATGATTTTGGCACGATGGTCTTCGATTATCCCAAGGCACTTGGTTCCCTTACTCTGGAAGAGATGAACTGTAAGGTATCTGACTCACATTTTTCTCTTCTCCAATGCTTGATACCCAAACAGTCACTGTTGGCTTTTCTATGTTAAGAATCTATGCTGTGATGCCATGTTTGCTCCTGTGGGATGTGTTGTTAGAGTAGTCATTTATCATTTTTTCAATCATTAAAAAGAAATATTGCTCCTGGTCATTCAGGTTAAGTACCTTAAGGAGTTCGGCCTTAGTAATGAAGATGTTGGGCAATTACTAGCATTCAAGCCACAATTAATGGGTTGCAGCATTGAGGAAAGATGGAAGCCTCTTGTTAAGTATCTGTACTACCTTGGGGTTAATCGAGATGGTATGAGGAGAATGCTTACTATAAAACCAATGGTTTTCTGTGTTGATTTGGAGACAACCATTGCGCCAAAGGTATGTTGTTCTAGTTGTGTTCTGTATACATAATGCCAGATATGTCCTCAAAAGCCAATGTACATATCCTTGTTAAATTATGGCGTCAATTAGGATCCCAGGATCCTCCCCCCCCACTAGACTTCTATCTATTTCCCTTGTCCTTTTCCCTTTATTCCTTTATATGTACTTCTTATTTTTCATTTTTTAAGTTACATTTATAGTGGAATTCATCAAACATGTAACTAGTATGTATTTTTTGAGTAATGGCAGTGATGTGATCAAACTTTATGATGAGATTACTGATGTATCAACTTTATTTTCATTGTGAAGGTACAATTTTTAAAGGACATAGGCATTCAAGAAGATGCCATCGGTGGCATGCTAGTAAAGTTCCCGCCCTTACTAACGTATAGCCTCTACAAGAAAATCCGGCCAGTGGTTTGTTACTTTTTTTTCCTTTCATTTCACTGCATATGGTGTTAACTATTTTGACAGCTACCATTTTCTTGCAAGTGTATCTTTCTTTGTCAGTTGGCAGTGCCCAGTGGCCCCAATCCCAGCTATTTGGGGTCAGCAACACTAATCTTGGTCTTCCATTCTAATCTATCCAGTCATATCTTCGTTAGATCTTTTATGGCATTCATATAATTTAAAATATCTAACATGTTGGGCAATTTCCATGTTCAACTAAGCTGGTAAATGATCGACTTGCTAAACATACTGCCAAATGAAGTGAGTGATCATCCTAAAAAATATTCTTTTTTTTCTAAAGGGAGTTTGGATCAATACTTGAACTTGGCTAAACAAAGTCAACTCCCGAGTTTTGCTGATGAGCGAGATTCTTGACCTCTATAATATTGCATCTACCATGTATCTACCACATGTATTTGGTATCAATAATGCAGAAAGGTGGTACTAGGTACATCCCAATATTTGATGACTGCCTTCAAAGGGAATGGACAGAGATAGAATCGGTCCGATTCCCGAAATGCTTTTCTGGATATTCCTCAATGTCCCAGCTATTCACGGAACGTGAGAAGCAAATGAATAATCATCTGCTCCTAGAAGAAATCGAAAATTTTCTTAGGAATCCTACAAGATCCATTCGTTCTTTTTTCTCTGACAGATGGTCATCTGGGTTCAAAGCCTACTGAGAGGTCCACTAGAGATCAGGAATTGTCCCCAAAATAAAAGTTTATACATCGACACACCAGAAGAAAAGGAATTGGACAATAATGACTCCCTTTCTTCTTCAAACCCTTCCTCCTTTAAACTGTCCAAGCAAACCCGAATTCTGACGGCTTCTTTCTTTTAAAATAGTGACGAAAGCCTCCTCTGTTCTTCAAAACTTCTCTCTCTCTCTCTCTCTCTCTCTCTCTCTCTCTCTCCCCTTGAATATTCGGATCTTTGCAATGAATCCACATTGCCAGACCGATCTTTACTAGCTCTTCGATCTCTCTTGGGGCTCAAATGGCGCCTTGGAGCTTCCTCATATGCGCACCCTCACTTGTTTTTGCATTTTCTTATTTTATTTGTTTTTTGTCCAATTGATGGGGTTTTATTTGTAATCTCTTCCTCTCGTTTTCTATTTTGTGTTTCCACTATTTAAATTTCCCATCCTGCTCTTATCATATGGGATTTTTTTCCCTCCTAATGTTGAGATTTTGAGCTTTATGCTATTGCAATCAACTTGAATAATTTAATTTGGATTCTTGAGTTTGTATCTGGGTTACTATTTATTTTTTTTTGAATTTTTATGATTGTCTGCTCTTTGGAATTTTCTATTGCCAGGAATGTGAGTTTTAGTCAGTGGGATTGAAATTTGCGATTCTAGTGTTGATTTTGGGCTTTTGATTTCTGGGTTTGTCTCCTCTTGTTCTTGAGTTTACTCTTACAGATATTTTAAAGGGTTTAGTGTTTGTTGAATGGGATTAGAATCATCGTGTCTCCCAAAACAGAACCAACGTCTCCTTTGAACTTCCGGAACAAAGGGCATCATTGTCTTTTTTTTCCTTTTTTTTTTTTCCTTTTAGGGGTGTATATGTATAAGTATTATTAATGGGGGTGGTCATAAAATGTTGCGTCCTTGAAGAAACAATGAGGTTGTTCAGCAGTGTTTTTATGACCTCAGTTGACATTAAATCATCAGCAGTCAAACAAAGTGATATTAAGTTTTTATTCACTCATCTTTACTTCATATTTCAACACATGCTGTAAACAAGTTCGGAATGTTCTAAGGCTGTATTATTTCTCAGGCAGCCATGCTTGTGTTTCTAGTTCTTCCCTTTAGAAACACCCTAGTGAGTTAGAATCATCATATATATAGCTGGCAAGAAGGCTCATTGATTACAATCACTAATATTCATGGTATTAGTTTGAGTATTGGTAATCTGCTTGCTATCAGTAAAAATGACTTAATGTTTGGCTTTTCTTGAACAAATCTCATGATCTTGTGCCACCTCTTCATTTTCTCCCTCTTGTTGTTCCAAATCATTGAACAGTTTTTATGACCATCGAGGGACCTTTTCACTAGTCCTGGCAAGGTGGTTCATTGATCCCCATTATGTTTAAAGAGTTTTGATTTCATTCTATCTATAGGTGGGTCCCACCAATTGCTAAGCCACTTCTTAGCCCCAGCGTATTGTACCTGTACCTAGCAAAATAATATCCAATATTAGCACATAGTAACATATCTGAAATTGGTACCGTACAGATCATTTTCTTGATGACAAAGGCCGGAGTCACCCAGAGGGATATAGGGAAGGTGATAGCTTTGGGGCCAGAGCTCCTGGGATGCAGCATTGTAAATAAGCTGGAGGTTAATGTGAAGTACTTCCTGTCACTGGGCATATCTCTACGACTGTTGGGTGAAATGATAGCCGATTTTCCAATGTTGCTCCGATACAATCTGAATGTTCTTCGTCCCAAGTACAGTTACTTGCGGAGAACTATGGTTCGCCCGTTGCAGGATCTCATTGAGTTTCCAAGGTAAACGACATATGCCACCCAAGTCTTTTGCGTACCTTGGTTCCTTTGCTCTCTTCTTTGGCTGATTCAACAAGAACAGCCACTTGAAAGGATGGCTTCAAAAATGGACCTTGTTGTCCTAGTTAAAAAACTCTTTAAAATTAAATGAGAGAGCAAGGATTCTGGGAATTGTCTGAGGAGCTCTTAAAGCTTTAAAGTCGACTGGATCGTAGATCTTGCTTTAAAATTCTTGCTCATTTATGCATTCATAAAGTTGGATGTTTTAGGGTCTTCCAAGGCTTCATTGTTGCCATTTTCTGTTCATGACAAAAAGTTCCAGAGAATATACTTGGGCTTATTTCAGGTTTTTGCTGCGTAAATGTTTTACCTGTTTACCTCTAGAACTGATTTAAAAGAATTGTCTGCAGGTTTTTCAGCTATTCTCTCGAGGGTAGAATAATTCCAAGGCACAAGGTGCTGGTCGAAAACCGGATAAATTTTAAACTGCGCTACATGTTGGCAAGCACCGACCAAGATTTTGATCAGAAGGTTGACGCTGCAGTAGAAAGGCGCCAAAGATTTGAATCTGGTGTCATGGATGATCCCGTTTCTACTTCTCCAACCATTGACAGCTCCATAGCCATAGGGAGGGAAGAAGTCAATTCTTTTGAAAGTGAGAATGCTCAAGCCACTGTAAAGAAAATTTAGCATTAGCAAATGGACTTTTTTCTTTAATTACCACAAGTTTCTCCAAGGCAGTGCATTCATGATAAGTCATAATTACCATACTCTTAGTTGATAAGTCATAATTACTAAACATATGCTTTTTACCAACAACAAAATTTAACATTGTATCTGTTTAGCCATTGACATGTTATTGGAGAGCAAGGTGTTTCTAGCCTTGAAAGCTTCGGGAAAAAATGTATTGTAAAAGTTAAAAATGTAGGAAGGAAATGTTTAGAAACTAATTAACACTGTATCTGTTTAGCCATTGACATATTATGGCGAGCAACGTGTTTCTAGCCTTGAAAGCTTCGGGAAAAAAATGTATTGTAAAAGTTAAAAATTTAGGAAGGAAATGTTTAGAAAGTAAAGCCACAAATCAATACTTTCAAAGAGCAAATTAATGTCACAAATAAAGCGGTACAAGGTCAGACTAAGCATGCTGCATACTCCTGCCAACTAGGGCCCCAGTCCGTGTTGTGTTACAACTAAACCTGAAATAAATTCTATATGGCATTCAGGATTTATTCAGACACCTTTCTGCAAGGAACATTGCAACCGTGCTAAGTTGTTATTAACAACAATAAGGAAGGTAGAAAAAAAAAGGTTTGTAACAGCTGATAACGTACACGAGCGCAGAAAATTGAAGATTTTTTTGAAGGGCTATTTGTTATTTAATCTGCAAATTCCTGCCTGTTCAGAAATTGATGTTCTTGGAGATTGCTCCTGGGACAACCATACAGATGTATCAGAAGTAAGACCCACAAAAATTCCAGAAGAAAATCCCAGAAGTGTTTTTTTTTTTAAAGTTCAGCTCACAAAAGTTCCCTCAGATTTCTGATCTAAATTTCAACAAGGAGATTGGACTTAGCAGTTGTCTTCAGCTTAGGGGTCGCAGCGCTTGTATGGATGGGGTGAAGCACATGGCCTTCCTTGGGCTCAATATGCACCCACTTGCGGCCACTCAGCTTGTGACGTTCAAACTTGACGCAGCCTTCTTTCAGAGCATACAGGGTGTGATCCTTTCCAATCCCAACATAGTTTCCAGGATGGAAACGGGTGCCCCGTTGGCGGACAATGATGTTTCCTGGTATAACTCTCTGCACAATAAACAAACAATAATATTATTAGAAGGTTCAGTAAGCAAGATATGATATCTTGAGGTCTTCTGTGCCAATGCAATAGCTCACCTCCCCACCAAATTTCTTTACTCCAAGATTCTTGGGTTTTGAGTCTCGTCCATTCTTCGTGGATCCTGCTGTTTTTTTGGTAGCCCAACGCCTGAACATCAAGCTCAATCCTCCTCCAGCTCCATCTAAATGTCAGTATAACATCATTAGACTGGCCAATCATCTTACTAAAAAATCACAAGTAACATTGCCAACACAGTAATATGGGGTGTACCACTAACGCCACTGTAAACAGGTATAGTCGTAACCATAGTTCAAAAACCCGAAAACTCGACTCGACCCGAAAGTTAGCCGGGTCGAGTAAGTCGGAAAACTCGAAAAAAAATCGACTCGGTCCAACTCGGAATATATATGTAATAACTTAAAAATTTTGGGTTAAAAGAACTCAAAGTACGTTGGTTTTACAGCTTCAAACAACAAAATTAGGTTTAACAAAACCCATAGTAAGTTGTTTTTGTAGACCTTAAAAAACATGATGCAAAAATAGTGACATTTTAGTTTAGGTTTTAAAAAATGATAAAAATACCCTTCTATGACTCGACCTAGTATGGAGAGTCGAAAAACTCGGCTAGACTCGATCGAGTCACCTGAGTAACTCGGTAAATAGTGTCTCCTTCGAGTTTTGAGGCGACTCGACTCGAAATTCAGCCGAGTCGAGTAACTCAGCCAAGTTACTCGGGTGACTCGCTGAGTTTTCGAACTATGGTCGTAACCATCTCTTTGAGATTCACCCGTCTGCATAATGTTGTTGCAAGACTCATCATATTCATTTATGAATGAGACAAACCTGAAAAGAATTTCCAACAAAATAATAATAAACATTTAGGAAACCAATGATGACGAATTCCGCCCTCAAAAAGCTATAATACAGTCCATTCCCTGATACAAAACCAAATTTTCACCTTAATCTGACTATATCCACAACAACCAGAGCAAAAGAAGCATTATGCCATCCACATTGAAAACTCATTATGCAAGTCATAAAACAAAGCATTGCAAAAGTGCTGCATACCAGCAGCAACTCCAGCATATCACCCGATATGTTTGGATGTGATACACACAAGCTAAATTTTTTTTTTTCATTGTAGGCATTTCATACTGCTGAACTTTATTGTGTGCAACATTTTAGATAGTGCAAAACTTGAAGGAAGATGTTCTGGTGGCGCCATTCTGTATTGTAGCATTCGGAGAGAGAAAAATAGGATTTTCAAGATATCACATAATTTTATCAGCAACAGAAATATGTACGTATGGTGAGATTAAAATTTAATTAATGCTCCGTTTGTTTTGATGTAAAATAGAGGAAAACAAAAGAATTCCACAGAAAATGTCATTTTTGGTGTGTATTTTCTATAGGACAATTGACATTTTCCATGAATTTCATTTGTTTTCCCCCATTTTACATCAAAACAAACGGAGCATAAGTAAAAGTGGAGAGAGTGTGATAACTGTACAAAAAGATGAGAGAGAGTGCCCCAATGGAGTCTATTAGGCACTTGGATTTGATGTAGCTTATAAAGGAACTGGAGTTCATTTGGCACTAAAGTAGAAGTCGGAGGGGTTAAGCTGAATTAGATCTTATCAGGATCCAACTGGGATAAAAAAAGATCAAGGGAAGAATCGAAAACACAATATCTAAGACGCACACTATCTGCAGGAGTAAGGGTTGAGGTTCTGTGGTGTGTTATTTTTCTGTTGCGCATTTTGTATTTTTGTTGGTTCACTTACTGGCAAGTTTCTCTTTCTTTGCTTCACACACATACACGATCAACTAGGTGTGAGTCAAAAAGATTGGGCCCCTGGAGACTTGGTTCTCACATTAATGAGATAGGGTCAAGTCAGATCAGTTGGATCTTTCTCTTCAAACATATTCATTTAAAGCAAATAAAACAGCCATTTATTGGACAAGAAGGGAATGACTAGGCAGCCCTCAAACAGTGGAAATTATCTACTAATTCTGTAAGGCATCACTTACATGGCAGAAGTACTCATTCTCTTGTGTAACCCCTTCCTTTCATTATCCCCCTTAATGGAAATTGAGGGGAACATAATCCCCAGTACTCAGTACACACTCAAAGTGCCCTCCCAAGCTACAGCATTGGCAGCAACAAATCCCTACCCAAATAGAGTCTTAAAAGAGATAACATCTCATCGAACAAAGCCAAAATCTTATCTAAGATGAATGCTAACAACCACGCTTCCTACCTCTAATTGTGTCCATGGACAACATTGTTAGTATGCTTATGACACCAATGCGGAGGAAAAAGGAGTCATGATTCATTATATGGAATTCATATAAACCCGAAAATGAGGTTTTTGTCCAACAAATAAACTGAAAGAGAACTAATGGTGATCCCAAAAAAAAACCCATAAAACAGTAGAATCTAAAAGCGGAAGGTGACACAACCACCAGGAAGTCTAATGCAAGGCAACCTGGTATGGCATTATGCATTTCTATACACATACATACAGCTGAAAATCCATAAGCAGTAGCAACTTATAAGCAACAAAATCTGGGAAATATAACTAATAATTCCAACTATAGGGCTTAGAGAACTAAACCAGGATCATGTGCCAGTAGGACAATTTGGGACAAACCCCTCCTAGAGCATTCCAAGTTATACTGATCAAAGTGTATGGATTGAAATACTACTTCATGAACAGTACATTATCCAATCTATTTCTAAGATCCGAACTAGCATCTCTTCACGCTGTCATCAATTAAAACATGATTATGCATATTAATTGACGAAATATGCAACATAATGAACGCAATACACCTGCTACTAATTTCGACATATTCATTTCATTTATAGACACCAAACCAGATTCTTCAGAATTGTAAACCCTAATTCACAACTTCATACAGATTTTTTTTTTTAAAAGTACTTAAGAGACGGTAATGGCAATTCGATGAGCTAGGGTTTGAAGAAAATGTGTAAGGCGTAAGTTAGTCTCGTCTCATCCTGTACCGTAAGCAAGAGTGTAGGGAGGGAGGGAGGGAGGGAGGGAGGGATTTTTTCTCTCTCCCGCAGAGAGCTTTGTGTGGCGTCTACAGGTGGAGGACACGACGAGGGAGCTTTGAAGCAACCATATCAAGGTACCCAAGAAAAAGCCCTCGATATAGCAAATGTGCCACGATCTTCTCCTCCTTGACGAGGCTGCTTAAGCAAAGAAAAAGGGTTTTAGACTTTAGACTTTAGAGAGGCGTCTAGGGCTGTCAAAGGGCCGGGTAGGGGCAGGGCCGGGTCAGCCTTAGCCCTAGCCCTACCCTTCCCTATAAGAGTAGAGCCCTAACCTGGCCCTAGCCATTCAAGGGCCGGGATTAATTAGGCCCTAGCCCTGCCCTCAAGGGTCAGGGCCGGGCCAAAGGGCCGGAAGAAAGAGCAAAAAAAAATTTCTCATATGAGATGACGAGATTTTTTTTCTACATGGAAATGAATACCCAATCTCAAATCCAGTATTAGATTACTATTAAAAAAAAAATGCCAAACTAATCAACAAACAACAAATTTAGATTGACAATAGCAGGTTACTATAAAAAAATACCAAACTAATCAACAAACAACAAATTTAGATTGACAGTAGCAGATTACTATAAAAAAAAAGTGTCAAACTAATCAACAAACAACAATTAAAAAATTAGATTCTGAATTTTAGAATCTAATTTGAAAATTAAAAAACAACATTAAACAAATTAGAAAATAATTAGGTAGATTAAAATAAAACAATACTAATTGATTGGGGTCCTGGCCTCCTTGGGATTAGGGTTTTAGAGTGGGTGTTTCGGATTCAATTTCAGGGTTTTACTGGTTTAGGGTTTCAAGTAAGGTTTTTAAGTAAGGGTTTTTTGTTACGGTTAGGGTTTCTGTAGTACTACTACTGATTTCAAATATTCAAAATAATTACATAAAAAATTTAGAGAGTAAGGTTCTTGTGTACCCTTGACTGTGAGCGGTGGCCGGTGAGCTTATGGCTGGTGATCTTCTGAGCACTGAGTTGAGAGAGCACTGAGCACCACCTTCCGTCTACTATCCACCATCCACAGAGCATTGATCTTGAGAGAACACCGAGATTGAGAGAGCACTCATAAGCTTGAGGGAACATTGAGCTTGAGTTGAGAGATAACTGAACTAAAGAGATTGAGAGATTGAGAAGGAAGAGAGGCAGTCGAAAGGCTGAGAGAGATCGGTTGATTCGAGTGAGATTAGGGTTAGGGTTACGAAGCATATTAATAGTTGAGTATATGAAATTACAAAAACAACCCCCTTATTAAAACATTATTGGGGTTATATTAGTAATTTTACTAATATATTTAAATATATATATTGTTTAAGTTTATATACACTAACTATTGTCTATGTACACTGAAGAAGGGCCGGGTTGAGACGGGCCGGGCAGGGGGGTGCCCTTGCCCGGCCCTATACAAGAAGGGCTTGGGGTTTTTGGGCCCTGCCCAGCCCAAGGGCTGGGAGAGGGCCGGGTTTGAACGGGTTTGAGCGGGCCGGGCAAGGCCGGATGCCCTCTTACCCGGGCTTTTTTGACACCCCTAGAGGCGTCTCGCGTTTTTGGCGGCAATGATTTCCTCTGGTAGATGCCCGAGTCTTATACTCGGGCTTCGCCTCTTTGCCGGACGAGTTGGAAAGTGTTTGAAACCAAATCCTCTACGGTGATAACCGGATTTGGCAAACCGGTTATCACCCCTGAGGCCGCCATGTGTCCTTTTTGACACCCCTTTACTGTGGTTAAGATTCACCCACCCATAGGGTTCACTCACCCATCCTTGATTTTTTAGGACAAATATTAACTATTTTTCAAAAATATTTTAATATTAAAAAAAGATTAAATATTTTTTTTCTAAAAACAAGGGAGGATGGGTGAATCTTAAACACGTGGCATCCTCCGGGCGATAACCTGATTTGCCAAATCCGGCTATCACCGAAGAGGATTTGGTTTCAAAGTGTTTTTACTAAGAAAATGATAGCATGCACGTCGTTGGATGGGCAATACCCATCCATCTGACCATGTGTTACTTGCCCTAGGGTTAAATAATCTAACATTGGTTTTCAAATTTTTATTTTTTGCAAAATACCTAGGTTAATTCACTCACTCATGTAATTTTTTAAAAACATTTTTTCTAAAACCAAGGTTAGATTAAGTAAACATAGACACTCATTTTTATTTTAATAGATACTAGTAGGTGGCACGTGTGATGCATGTGAGAGTGAGGGGAAGGAGTTAACTGCAGTTAATAGGAGTTAAAAGGGGCACGTGTTAACCCACGGGTGCTATTGAACTCTCCCCGAGTTCAATAGCGGGTGGCATGTGCGATGCACATGAGAGCGAGGGGAAGGAGTTAACCACAGTTAATAAGAGTTAGAAGGGACACGTGTTAACCCGTTGGTGCGATTAAACTCGAGGATTGAAGTCTCCCCAAGTTCAATCGTGATTCGCTGTGATTCTATTCTTTAAATAAATAGATGAGCAAGGGGTAATTTAGGAATTAAATCAAAACAAAACATTAAATCATATGGGTAGTTTGGGAATTCGGAAAAATCACGCGTAAGCTCTCCCATTATTATAATAGTAAAGAAAGATTAAGAACATAATAAGTGACAGGAGTCTGACATTTAAGTGTCGTGGCGTCAATACAAATCGTAGGTATGTGAGGTGTTAACTTGAAGTACAAAAAAATTCTCTATTATCACCATTGCTTAAGAAAACTTTTATATATATATATATATATATATATATATATATATATATTTTTAGTGTCATCCAAAGAGGTAAAAATATATGGGTGAATGTTACATATTTACCTAAGTATAACACATTACCTTAAAAGGATTAGAAAAACATTTCTAACCTTGTATTTCCTCATCAACTAACAAATCACCTCAGTGAGTCATCGATTATAGTAGGGAATGTTGTCAAAACTGGACCGGACCAACTGGTCGAATAGGTGGAACCGGGAACCGGCTCCCTCGCCGGTTCCCAAAACCCTCAAAACCAGGTCTCTTTAAGAACAGACTAGAATCGTCAAAACCAATAGAATATGTGGTAAAACTGGTTGGGAACCGGGAAGAATTAGGGGAAAAAATGAATATTTTTAATTTTTTGACAAAAGTACACGATCAAACTGGACCGGTTGAACCGGTCGAACCAGAACCGGCCACTCTACTGATTCGATGCTCGGTCCGGTTCTAAGAACACTGACCCTAGGTATGATCATGTGTGTGTTTAGATTATCCCTTACCAACTATAAATAAATAAATAAAAACCTAACAAATTACCTAACTTCTTCTTTATAATTTTTTTTCTCTTATTTCTCAACAAGGAAAAAAACAAAAGAGATATTCTCTCTTCAAAAAATTCATCAAAATGACAATTGCAACCAAATCACTTGCTATCAATCTTTCCATCATCATTGTTTACAACTTTTTTCTTTTTTTTCAAGGACTTTTCCTCCAACTTGTATCAACTCACTTATTCTTATATCACATATTAGATATGCTCTCAATTTATCTTGAGTTGGTAATTTATACTCTTATTTATTCTAATTTTTTATATCCATTCATCTCAACCTCCTCATTTGAACAAGACAGACTCACTCACTGTATGAACATATTAGTCTCTCTCGGTTAGATCTCTTCCCACATATTATCACAAATTCGCACATCTTATTTATTCTAATGTTTCTACTCATTAATTTCAATATCCTTGTTCAAAATAGACTACTCTATGAATATGTTTATTAATAAACAATTATTCCTCAAAAAAGCCTAAGCCAAAACGATCTCATTTCAAGTTTAGCTACTATTTTTAAAATAAGTCAAATAAGCTCTTTTTTAAACATGTCAAATCAGTAATGTTCAAATCACAACTTCTCCAATTTTAATCTGTTTCTTTGTCCTCGGCCTCTTGAAAATAACCGTCATGTATCATATTCTCACTTCTTCTATTTGAAATTGATTTAAAATTCCCAACTTTTTTTAAATTGCAGGAAAGATCTAGAGGCATTTTTCATTTTCCTTTACAATTGTAGAGATATGAGCTTGGCAGTTGTGAGGGGAAATTACCGAAAGGACACGCGTCAGCAGCAGCTCCTCCCAAGTTCTGATTAGCTGGTAGAAGACTGGAGTGGAGGGTGTGATACCCTGACCTGCACTCCGATGATTAAGTCAGTAGGTGTAGGAGATGATGAACAGCAAGAACATAATAGAGAGTTCGAAGGTCTTAGCTCTCCCAATTTTTTCGTCCCCCTTACACTGTTTTTCACAGGGTTATATAGACCACCCTTGCCATGGCCATAGGCACCCATTGATGTCCATGCATACCTCGAATCCCTGATGTGTACTTCAGTAATCATTTTAGATAGATCTTCTGGTCATTCGTACTGCACGCGCATCTGCACACAAAAAGAGCAGGCAAAGAGTAGGAACTCGTCCGAGGTGACTGGCATTAAATGCAGCATTAAATGCCATTTAATGCCAAGACAATGTTACCCACCTACCATCGTAGAGGTAGGATCAGTCCCAGGCGACTGGGCAGCAACGCCAGATATCATTACGTGTTTAGGATACGCGATCGTGGACAATAAGACGACGGGTATGTCGTCAGAATGAAGACGTGATCGTCGTTCACGAGACCACGGGTCCGTCGTCAGAGTGAAGACGTGACCGTCGTTCACAAGACCACGGGTCCGTCGTCAGAGTGAAGACGTGATCGTCGTTCACGAGACCACGGGTCCGTCGTCAGAGTGAAGACGTGATCGTTGTTCACAAGACCACGGGTCCGTCGTCAGAGTGAAGACGTGATCGTTGTTCACAAGACCACGGGTCCGTCGTCAGAGTGAAGACGTGATTGTCGTTCACAAGACCACGCTCTCGTCGTTCATACGTCCACGAGCCCGTTGCCGAGGAGACGACGGAAATGAGCTCAAACGATAACACCACACTGAGGACGAGCTCGTTGTTACCACACTTAGGTTTTTACGAAATTTACCCATTACAAATTGCCCCTTTATGATACTTTGAACGTGGTTCAGAGTGTCATAAATATAGCGAAACGTTGGAGGAGAAGATACAGCTCACCTCAGAATGATGATAGGTCACATACTCTGTACGCGAAGGCGTAGCGTCGTGCCAGCTGTATTGCGCGTGCCGAAACGTCATACCTCATAAATGCCTGGCAGGCTGTCATCATTATCTTCCGGACGCTTCGTGTTTCCCGACGGTTACTTAATTTGGTCAAAAGACCATCCTGACCTTCGGACTGTCTGTATGCGTGGACACGCGTACGATACAGATTGAGGTCATTATCGTCCTCAGAATCATGGTCTGGCCTATAAGTACCGAAGACCTGGTACTTCTTCTTCACTTGAATCTTTGCATCCCGTTACTCTGCCGGAATTTCTCCTTACCGACGATTTGCTGTTCTGGTTTTCCTCCTTCTCCGGTCGTGCCTCCCCTTGCTTCCTAAATCCAGTTTCGGTAAGAACTTCTTCTTTCTTTTTTATTCTGTAGTTGTCTTCCCTAAATTTCTTTTTCTCTTTGCTTGTAATCATGTCTACCGAAATAGTTAGGATAGACAGTGCCGATGAGGCTAGTTGCTCAGGCAGTGCCCCTCACGGTGTTATCACCGGCGCTTCCACATCCAAAACCAGACCAGTGGTTAAGTACGCACTTGACCACTACAGAACTCTTTTCCAAATACCTTCTCACGTCCACCTCCATTTCGGAGAAGAAGACGTTCTTCCCGACCATCGTTCTTCTTGCACAATCGTCTACCTCGCTCAGTTCGAGGCTGGACTTCGATTTCCCCTCTCTCCCGTCACGGATTCCGTCCTGTCCGCCCTTCAAATTGCCCCGGGGCAGATGCACCCGAAGTTCTACAAGTACATGTCTCTGATGGACAAGTTCAACAGAGACGGGTATAACGTGGAAGCCAGGCACGTTTTCCACTTCCGCTTCGCCGTGAAGTGTCCCGGGGTTGTGAAGGAGGGAGAGAAGACGTTCTTCACTTGGAGACAAAAACTCAAAGTTCCCGACATCGTCGCACACCTCCCCGACGTGGAACGGGGTTGGAAGGAGATGCCCTTCGTGGTCTCCGGTGCTTGGAGGGCAGAGACTGCCCGTCCTGTTCCCCACGAATTTACCTCAGGTCTGCTATTATTTATTCTTTTTCCGTCGCCGGTTTTTTTTGATAACATGTTCTTGCCACATGGCTAATGATATTTTCCTTTTCCTGCAGAGGCTTCAAAGGTACATTTCCCTGATTTGTCCGCGGAAGAAGAGTACGAGCTCCGGAGAGTTCGCGACGATAAAGGGGACGCCTACGTTACCTGGAGACCGTCCTCGACTCGAGAGAAAGAGCACGCTGCAACAGTAGGGACTAAATCCAAAAAATCTCGTCGGCAAGCTCGTCCGTCGGCAAAGAGACCGCTCGAACAGGCAGCTGCTCTTGGAGAAGAAGAAGAAATGGCAGACCAACCTTCTCCGCGATCCTCACAGGCTCCGGCCTTGACTCGTCCTCCTCGCCCTTCCCGTTTATCTTCGGCGGAGAAGAGGGCGGAGAAAAGGGAGAGAGCTGAAGCTCTCAAGGCTATATCGGCGAAGAAGGCTCGGCGAGAAGCTGAGCATGATCGGCGGGTCCGAGAGCGCGCATCTGCCGAGGCGCCACCTACTCAAGTAGCAACGGTTGGCGAGGGGAGTGGTGCCCCCGTGGAGGAGTCTCCAATCGTCAGTAGCGGCTCTCCCACGGAGGTTGTGCTCGCTCCGTCTTCCGTGGCAGAGACTGTTGCCCCGGAGATCGTCCCGGCCTCTGCTCCTTCCCCAGCCGCAAATGTGGCTTCGTCTTCTGCCCCTCCTCGAGAGAGGATTGCCAGGGGGGGGCCCGCCGAATTCTGGAATCCCGTCTTCCCTAGAGGGTACACCCGTCCTACCGTTGCCCATTCTGCGATGGAGCACGACTCTATCGCCACATCCATGATGTTGGCGATGAGACTCCCGGCGGATATGGCCGCAACAAGGGACCTGCACTGGATGGGGATGTTCAGTGCTGCGAGCCGAGCTGTTGCCACGGTATGCTCTCTTCTCTGCGCGTTTTTTTTTTTTTTTTTTTTTTTTTTTTTTTTTTTTTTTTTTTTTTTTTTTTTTTTTACCATTTTTCTTTCTCTTCTTTTGTAGCTGGGCAACATGCTTGCCGGGATGTACGAGGTTACCGCCGAGAACAGGCGTACCTCCAACGGACTGAGGGACAAGGTCCTTGACCTGGAGAAGAGGGGAGCCGAGGACATGAAACGGCTGAATCACGAGCTGATGTCTGTCAAAGCGGATCTTCGGACCGCCAAAGGCACAATTGCCTCGGCTGTGAAACAGCGGGACAAAGCTCGGGACGAGGCCCGTAAGGCGATGGAAGGAGAGAAGGCGGCCGTGGAACAGGCCGAGAGATCCGTCCTCAGGATTAGTGAGATGGACGAGGTCGTGAATTCTCTTCGTCAGCAGCTGGAGAAGTTAGAAGCTGAAAAAGCAGCATTGGCCGAACAACTCGAGGCCGTCATGGCTGCGAGGGACAAGGAGGTTGAAGCCGCCAAGGAGGCTTTAACGGAGTCTCTCCGAGCTCACTTCCAGACGGAGATGGAGCGACTGATAACTGAAGACCGGGTCGAGACGGAGAGAGAGCTTATGAATGAACTCCGAGAGTCCGGACGACTGGTAGAGTCTCCCCAACAGTCGAAGGACGAGGCCACTCGTTCCGAGGCTGTGGGCTTGGAGATCTCGCCTGGCGAAGAACCCGAAGTACAAGGAGGGGGGCAACTCTCGTCTTCTCTTGGACCATCTCCCGTCCTGCGCGAGGCTCCTGCGGAAATCGCCTCTGCCAACCCTGCTGCTGCTGCTGACGACGTCTTGACCGTTCCCGATGACGCTGTCGTGATCGTCGACGTTGCCGAAGACTGATCCTTCCTCCTTTCCATCTCTTACTTCTCAATTTTGTATCGGCTGTACTCCCGTTCATCTTATGTTAATAGAAAATTTCTTTTGTGATCACCGTGTTGCAATCGATTGGTCTAGAATAATTTCCTCGTTCAAATAAGACATGGCACAAAATTAACTCGTGATTGAGTATAAATCTCACAATAAAGATAAATCACTAACTCGTGATTGAGTATAAATCTCACAATAAAAATAAATCACATCACTTTTAACAACGGGTCGTTAAAGAAGCGGTTTGACACTACGGACGTAATTTGGCAACAAGTCCATTTCGTAAAGACGAACTTATGGTGACTCGTGGTGGGACACCATGCTCAGAGGACATTCCATTAGTATAAGCCACCGGTATGCTCAGATGGCAATTCCTTTTATGAGCCACCTGTGTCCCGTGGTGAGTACCCTGTTCGTACGAAATGCGCTCGCCGTGATAACTCGTGGTGGGACACCATGTTCAGAGGACATTCCATTAGTATAAGCCGCCATGATGCTCAGATGGCAATTCCTTTGTGTGAGCCGCCCGTGTCCCGTGGTGAGTGAAATGTACCCGTCGTGGTAATTTGTCCAGAATGTTTTACAACGTATTGTTATTTGAAAAATTAACTCGTGGTAATTCATAACATAACTTTACTGGAAAAATTGTTTTAAATTCATAATGTTCCACGATTTTTGAATTACATTACCTTGTAAGTCTTTAAGGTAGTACACCCCGGGACTCCCGACACGGTCCACGATATATGGCCCTTCCCAATTGGGACCCAGCTTTCCGCTGTTGATTTCTCGTGTATTTTGGAAGACTTTTCGGAGAACGAGGTCTCCGACCTGAAGCGTCCTTTCCCGTACTTTCTTGTTATATGCCTTTCGTAATTGTTGTTGATAGCGTTTCATCTGAATGCTGGCGTCTTCCCGTTTTTCTTCCAGTAAATCTAAGTGAATAGCCATTAACTCGACATTTTTATTTTCCTCTCCGTGTTTCTTCCGTGAACGTGTTGTTGGCAGAAAGACTTCAGTGGGAATAACAGCTTCCACCCCGTATGCTAAAGAGAACGGGGTCTCGTTCGTAGGGCTCCGTGGTGTTGTTCGGTATCCCCATAACGCATTGTGCAACTCGCTGGTCCACTTTCCCTTGGAATCTTCCAATCTTCTCTTGAGGGCATTCAAAATATTCTTGTTGGCTGCTTCGGCAAGGCCATTCCCTTGAGGATAATAAGGAGAAGAGAAGATGTGCCTGATTTTCAACTCCTGGCAAAAGTCGGCGATAAGCTTTCCTGTGAATTGCTTCCCGTTGTCAGAAATGATGGATTGCGGGATGCCGAATCTACAGATAATGTGCTCCCACAAAAATTTCTTCACTTCTTGTTCTCTAATACGCGCCAGGGGAACAGCTTCGATCCACCGGGAGAAGTAATCCGTGGCCACGAGCAGAAAAATTAAATTACCGGGAGCTTTGGGGAAAGGTCCCACGATGTCAAGTCCCCAACGAGCGAAAGGCCAAGGTTGAGATACGATGTTGAGTTCTTGAGCGGGAGCATGAATCAACCTCGCATGCCGCTGACACTGGCTGCATTTTTGTACGTATTTCTGTGCGTCAGCTTGCATGTAAGGCCAAAAATATCCTTGCCCCAGAGCACGATGAGCGATAGTCCGTCCTCCTGAATGGATGCCGCAAATCCCCTCGTGGAGCTCGGCCAAAATTCTCTCTACATCTTCCGGATGCACGCATCTCAAAAGAGGTCCTCCAAAGGATTTGCGATACAGTTCTCCGTCCACAAGGGTGTAACGGGGAGCTTTATATTGTATTCGTCTTGCTTCCTTTGCATCAGAAGGGAGAATTCCATTCTTCAAATAGGTAAATATGCCCGTCATCCAGCTCGGCACTTAACTTACAGACAACACCGTGCGTTGCGTTTGCAATTCAATGGAGGGGTATTCTTGATATTCTATGAGGATCGTTTTGGGCTCATCGGTTTGCATCATCGAGGCGAGGTAGGCCAATGCATCGGCATGCCTGTTATCGTCCCTTCTGACATGTTTGATCTCGAGAACATCAAAGGCCCTCCGTTGCTCTTGTAAAAATGCAGCGTAGCGCTTCATCCGTTCATCCCGACATTCATAGATACCGTTTACTTGGTTCACCACGAGCTGTGAATCACAGAACACCCGGAGTTTAGAAACTCCCAATTCTCGGGCACTCTGCAACCCAAGGATTAACGCCTCATATTCAGCTTCATTATTGGAGGCAGCATAACCAAGGCGCGTCAACTTCTGCACTTTAACATGATCAGGGCTGACAAGAACAGCACCTAGTCCCGAACCACTGATATTAGACGACCCGTCAACATACAAGAGCCAATCGCACCACGCCGTCAGTTTCGTTTCGTTCCCAGTCCCTGTTCCTACAATGGAATCCGCCTCCGCGTCGTCTGGGAGTTCGTGACGGTCGGGCTCCGCTGAAGTTTCGGCCTCCTCCACGGGGAAATCGGCTAAGAAGCTTGCAACGGCTTGCCCCTTCTCTGCGGTTCGGGCCTGATATTGGATATCGAACTCGCTCAGCGCCACGGCCCATTTTGACATGCGTCCCGCGGTTTCAGGTCGTCCCAACACAATTTTCAAAGGGTACGTGGTGAAGACGACGATGGTGTGTGCCTGAAAATAAGGACGTAACTTCTCAGCGGAAAAGACAAGAGCCAGGCATACCTTTTCCACTCTGCTGTAGTTGGATTCTGCCTTGTGGAATGTTTTGCTGACGAAATAAACAGGCTTCTCTACGCCGTCGTGATTTCTGAGCAACACGGAACCAATGGCTCGTTCCGAGACGGAGAGATAGAGGTACAGTACTTCACCAGATTCAGGTACAGAGAGGATCGGTGCGGAGCCTAAATACGTCTTCAAGGCGGCGAAAGATTGGGAACACTCCTCGGTCCATCTGAAGACGGAATCCTTTCTCAGCAATTCGAACAAAGGTCTGCATCGATCAGAGGACTTTGATATGAACCGGTTGAGAGCTGCGATACGTCCCGTCAGTTTTTGAACTTCTTTCCTTGTTTTCGGTTCCGGCATATCTATCAGAGCACGGATCTGCGCGGGATTTGCTTCAATGCCCCGTTGGCTGACGAGATAGCCGAGGAATTTGCCCGAGGCGACGCCGAATGTACATTTCTCAGGATTTAACTTCAGATTGAAAGTACGTAAAATAGAGAACGGCTCCGCTAGGTCAGTCACAAGAGAGACCCGAGTTCGGCTTTTCACAACGATATCGTCAATGTACACCTCCACCGATTTGCCGAGCAAGGGTCCAAACATCAGATTCATCAATCGTTGGTAAGTGGCTCCGGCATTCTTCAGGCCAAAGGGCATGACCCGGTAACAATACAGGCCACGCTCCGTTATGAAGGCCGTTTTCTCTTGATCGTCCCCCGCTAAGAGGATTTGATTATAACCTGAATACCCGTCCATGAAACTCAACATCTCGTGACCCGCGGTCGCTGTGATTAGTCTGTCGATTCTGGGAACCGGGAAGAAGTCTTTCGGGCAAGCTCTATTAACATTGGTGAAATCGATGCAGACCCTGACTTTTCCGTTCTTCTTAGGAACAGCTACCACATTGGCTATCCACTCCGGATATTGGACTTCACGAATGAACCCGTGCCGAATTAACTTGTCGATTTCTTCATTGACGGCCTCATGGTACGCCGGAGCGAGTCTACGAGGTTTCTGTTTAACTGGATTGACCATGGGATCCACGTTGAGATGGTGACAGATGATCTCAGGACGGATACCCGTCATGTCTTCATGTGACCAAGCGAAAACGTCGAGATTCTTCCTCAGAAAATTTACCAGTTCCCGCTCTTCATCTGCAGTCAGACAAGTCCCGATCTGTAGCATTCTCGGCTCGTTCTCCGTCCCGAGGTTGACAAGCTTCGTGGGTTCAACAGAATGGTTTACCAGCGATTCACCCGCGCTCTCCTCTTCCACGGATCCGACCTGTAATTGCTATTTGAGCGGGTTGGGAGAGGTATAATCACACTTCTGCGATGCCAGTTGGTCTCCTCTTATTTCACGCGGTCCATCCGGTGTGGGGAATTTCAATACCTGGTAATAAGAAGACGGAACAGCTCTCATTTCGTGAGTCCACCATCGCCCCAGGATAGCATTGTATGGGGACGGCGCATCGATAATGGAGAATCGGGTGGACAAGGTGATAGGTCCAGCTCTGACCGGTAAGACGACTTCGCCCAGGGGTTGCATCGAACTTCCTTCGAATCCTACCAAGGGGGTCTGTGCGGGTACAAGAACCGCTGGATCCAACTCCATCTTCGTGAAAGCATGGAGGTACAGGATATCTGCTCCACTCCCAGGGTCTATGAGCACTCGTCTGATGTCGAAATCGCCAATTCTCATGGACAGGACAAGAGCATCGTAGTGAGGTCTGACTACAGTTGCCATGTCTTGGTCAGTGAACATTAGGGCCTGCTCGACTTCCTTCGTCGTCGACCGCACTTGGTAAACTTCTGCCACGTGCGATAACTTCCTTGCTTTCGCTCGATACTGCTGCTCAACGTCGACTTCCGGTGCTCGAGCACGATGGATGACGTTTATGACTCCTTTCGGAGCTTCTCCACCTCGGTTCATTTGACCAGATGGCTCTCCCTCGTGAGGCCGAGTGGATGGCTCCGTTATATGCCCCTCTTTTCTTCCAGAATCCACGTATTCTCCCAGATAGCCCTCACGGACTAATCTTTCCAAGTATTCTCTCAGGATGCGACAACGATTCGTGAGATGCCCATGGCACTTGTGGTATTGACAATATTCGTGTGCCCTGGGTCCCGTAGTGACATCACGAACGGTCCGTGCTGGCCATTCGAAATATGGTTCGTCTTCCATCGTCTTCATGATCGTCGCTGGGCTTGCTGTGAAGTTAACTTGACCACCACGAGACGCAAAAGGACGTCTTTCTGTTGCTCGATTTTCCCTCTCCTTGTAATGCCCGGATTCCTCCCGTCCTCGATAGGCACGGTCGTCCCTCCGCCGGAGATTGGGCCGTAGATCCGTTCTCCTTGACGAGTCTGCATCTTGGCGGATTCCCAGCGAGAGTCGATTCGATCCTCCTTGTCGTTCAACGTACACAACTTTTTCTTGTCGTATGCGTCTGCGTGGTTCCTCGTCACTGGATGATGATTCATACTTCGATCTCTTCCCTCTCTTTGAGGAGGGTCTGCTTCCCCATTCCACAGCGTCTACTCCTCGTGCTCTAGGCCTCGTTGTTGCCGCAATATCTTCCTCCATCCTTCCGTACTTAGAGGCACGGACTATCAGCTCGTCCATCTTGATCGGACAGTCAAGGGCAAGAGACTCGTAGAGTTTGGAACTCTTGGGTATGGCGTTCTTGAAGGCCGCTATGCAAGTGCAGTCCTCAATCTTGTCGATATTAGAGACTTCATCGGTAAACCGTTGAATAAAATCTCTAAGAGACTCCGCCGACTTCATTCTCATGGCGAAGAGGGAATCTGCACCAGCTTTCTTTTTCTTGTTGATGATGTACTGGTCAATAAAAACTGACCGGAGATCAGCCATGCACCTAATCGACCCCGCGGGGAGATTACGGAACCATCTTGCAGCCGCTCCAGTCAGGCTGCTAGGGAAGGCTTTGCAGAGGAGATTGTCATCCGGGTTACGGACAGCCATGGCATTTTTGAAGTCGGTCAGGTGGTCAATAGGATCCCTCCTCCCATCGAACTTAACAAAATTAGGCACCGTGAACTTTGACGGGGTATAAGATTCAACGATTTCCTTGGAGAAAGGGGACGTCTCCTCCTCGTCCTTGTACTTCTGAGCATACTGATCGAGAGAGGCTCCACCTGTCGTTCCTCTGACTCGAGCGTTAATCAAGGCTTCCACGTCTTTGAGAGTCAAACCCGTCTTCAACCCGCTGTCGCTGACGTGGAGATCTCGACGTTCAGCATGAGCATCAAGAGAACGGGGGCGGGTAGCTTCGTCAGCAGAAGGAGTGAGAGTGAATCTCCTCTCCAGATTCTCTGGTGCAGATGGCGAGATCGGGGCCGTTCCTCTGGGGGGAGGAGAAGAAGGGAAATTGAGTTTACGAGCTGCAGAGCCCCCTCTAGGAGATTCGTCATCGATCTCCAAGTTTCCGTGCTCCAAAGCATCTAGCCGCTCCTGCAGTGACTGTTGCTGGCTGACTACTTGGGCCAGAGTGGCCTGTTGTTGTTGTAATAGTAGCAGGATGGGATCAGATGTGGTCATGGGCCTTTCTGATTGTCCAGAAGGTGGGCCTGATGCGAATGTTTGCATGGTGGAAGGGGTGCATGAAAAGGCTTGAGGGGGCTGGTGCTCGATGAAAGACTGGGGAGTTTGGTTTGCCATGCTGACCGAGAGGTGGTGTGAGCGAAGGGTGGTTTCGACTTAAGAAAAAAAAGTTCCCACAGACGGCGCCAATTTTGTGAGGGGAAATTACCGAAAGGACACGCGTCAGCAGCAGCTCCTCCCAAGTTCTGATTAGCTGGTAGAAGACTGGAGTGGAGGGTGTGATACCCTGACCTGCACTCCGATGATTAAGTCAGTAGGTGTAGGAGATGATGAACAGCAAGAACATAATAGAGAGTTCGAAGGTCTTAGCTCTCCCAATTTTTTCGTCCCCCTTACACTGTTTTTCACAGGGTTATATAGACCACCCTTGCCATGGCCATAGGCACCCATTGATGTCCATGCATACCTCGAATCCCTGATGTGTACTTCAGTAATCATTTTAGATAGATCTTCTGGTCATTCGTACTGCACGCGCATCTGCACACAAAAAGAGCAGGCAAAGAGTAGGAACTCGTCCGAGGTGACTGGCATTAAATGCAGCATTAAATGCCATTTAATGCCAAGACAATGTTACCCACCTACCATCGTAGAGGTAGGATCAGTCCCAGGCGACTGGGCAGCAACGCCAGATATCATTACGTGTTTAGGATACGCGATCGTGGACAATAAGACGACGGGTATGTCGTCAGAATGAAGACGTGATCGTCGTTCACGAGACCACGGGTCCGTCGTCAGAGTGAAGACGTGACCGTCGTTCACAAGACCACGGGTCCGTCGTCAGAGTGAAGACGTGATCGTCGTTCACGAGACCACGGGTCCGTCGTCAGAGTGAAGACGTGATCGTTGTTCACAAGACCACGGGTCCGTCGTCAGAGTGAAGACGTGATCGTTGTTCACAAGACCACGGGTCCGTCGTCAGAGTGAAGACGTGATTGTCGTTCACAAGACCACGCTCTCGTCGTTCATACGTCCACGAGCCCGTTGCCGAGGAGACGACGGAAATGAGCTCAAACGATAACACCACACTGAGGACGAGCTCGTTGTTACCACACTTAGGTTTTTACGAAATTTAACTCACTGTATGAACATATTAGTCTCTCTCGGTTAGATCTCTTCCCACATATTATCACAAATTCGCACATCTTATTTATTCTAATGTTTCTACTCATTAATTTCAATATCCTTGTTCAAAATAGACTACTCTATGAATATGTTTATTAATAAACAATTATTCCTCAAAAAAGCCTAAGCCAAAACGATCTCATTTCAAGTTTAGCTACTATTTTTAAAATAAGTCAAATAAGCTCTTTTTTAAACATGTCAAATCAGTAATGTTCAAATCACAACTTCTCCAATTTTAATCTGTTTCTTTGTCCTCGGCCTCTTGAAAATAACCGTCATGTATCATATTCTCACTTCTTCTATTTGAAATTGATTTAAAATTCCCAACTTTTTTTAAATTGCAGGAAAGATCTAGAGGCATTTTTCATTTTCCTTTACAATTGTAGAGATATGAGCTTGGCAGTAATAATGATTCTTATACTTCGAAAAATGATTTTGCAGAAGCAAAGACACTTCTTGTATGGTTATGCTGGTTTTATTAATAGATTTGGTTTGAAAAAACAGAAATTAAGCATAGAAACAGTTTACCAGACCATTCAAAAAGAGGCATGGCTTTATACCAAATGGACAAGATGCAGTCCAATGCAACACATGAAAAAGCATCATCCAAATTGTTCACTCCAAAAAACTTAAGCCATCTTTTACATCGGATACATTTCCTCAAATTTGACATGCATACCTTCACCACCCAAATCATCTGTTCTATTGGATGGAATCCATCCAAGAGGTGGCTAATTGAATGCTTAAGTGGCAATGGTGAAATGTTTTACAAGAGCGTACAGCCATTGCTTGATTCATTACTCTTAGAGCAAAAATACACTAAAAACCAGTCTCTAAAAACCTACCCTCAATAGATTAACTGTGGTGCAGGGGCATATATTCTGCAAAGCACCAATGTTTCTTCATCATAAATTTATTCAGAGGGGAAATTCATTCTCAAACTATGAATGAAAAATTAATATATATATGGAAGGGGTTGCCCCTAATCTACTCAATTCCAAGGCGACAGATTGGGTTTCTCTTGATGAGACCAAGATCCACCTGCACAAACAAGGAACAGATATGATCTCATTTATATCACGAACAATTTGCTTCTATAACTTTGCATAAGGTAGCATTCATAATCGTACCTTGTGTCCGAACAGATCTCGAATGTTATCAATCCCATACAGTATCATGGTGGGTCTGGTTCACAAAAAACAGATAAATGAGTTACACTTGCACACCGTATTTTGTAACAAGGAGGTCGAGTGCTTTGGACATTTTTATTTGCACTAACACATGCACATGATACAGTTTGGGCATGTCACATTTTTTCCACCAATTTTTTTTTTCAATTGACAACAACAATATAATAATAATAAATGTACAAATAATAATAAGAATTTGCTCACCTTTCCAAGGAAAGCCCCCATGCAATAACCCGAACATCTTCGGGTAGACCCATTGGAAGCAGCATTTCAGGCCTAAACATGCCAGAGTTTCCAATCTCCACCCATTTTTTAAAGCCTTCATGGTAGCTTAACCAATAAAAGAATGTAAAATATCAGGTTGGTAAGTGGTAACTACATTGACTGATGCAACAGAAGCATTACCTGAAAATTTCCATGCTTGGTTCAGTATAAGGATTGTAAGCAGGTTTAAAACGCAGCTTCGACATACCTGAACGCAAGAGATGGAAAAGGGAAAATTTTCAATAAATGTCTGGTTTTAATTTTATTATTAACTGTTCTTGTAGTACTTGTTGCGCATCTTCGCCAAAATCAAACTATCCTCCAAAACTCTTTCATCCACTTCGTCAAATAGATTCCATTATTAAATTGCAAAAATCTATAAACAATGAAACTTAAGGTTCAAGAATGTCTGGTTTTCCTTCTATTATTAACCGTCTTGTTGTACTTGTTGCGCATCTTCGCCAACATCAAACTATCCTCCAAAACTCTTCCATCCATTTCGTCAAATAGATTCTATCATTAAGTTGCAAAAATCTATAAACAATGAAACTTTAAGGTTCATTTCCTTGAACCATTAAAACAAAATAATTCTTAAAGTGGAAGGAATTAATGTATTACCCAGGCGTGAAAAGAAGTCGTGCAAGACTCCAATCAGGTCACCAAGAGTTAGCCCTCGATCGCATACTAAACCTGAGACCAGAGACAGGAATTAGATGGGTTCAAGATGCAAAACAAGCATCTGAATTCATTTTTGATTGCCAATCAGGTCTATAACTTCAGTCAACACCCGACAAAACTTAATGGCAAGTATAAATTCTTTAGAATATGCGTATTTACCTTCTATCTGGTGGAATTCTGCAAGATGAGTTCGATCTACAGCTTCATTTCTGAAAACACGATCTATGGAGAAATATTTTTTCGGGGTAAAAGGTTTCTGCACAAGTAAATAGCTTTGATTAGTATCAAGAAAAGGATTGTCTACACTGCCCAAAAGGTTCATCCAAAAACCAGTTTCCATAAACATAGTGGTGTAAAACATAAAGTTTTAGGATCAAATGATCAATAACTCAACCAAGACTCAGTTCAAGTAGTGGAGTAACTTGGACTACAGAAATCCGGGAAGAAGACTGAAATATTCGAAGGGAAAAAAAAAGATTTAAAAAACAAACTTTTCGAAATGGGAAAACTCAGTTGAGCACTCCATCGACTTTCAAGCCATTCAGATTCAGGCCTTTATAATGTCAGAGAGAGAGAGAGAGAGAGTTCAATAAGGCAGCACTCTGCTTTGACCCTTATATGGTGTGGAGGAACTAAAATCCATGGAAATTGGGCTAAACTAAACTCAATATTCATTTCATGTTCTGCTTCACCGTGGAAAAGATCATGCACTAAATACTTTCAAGTTCTCATCATCATTACAGTTTTGCAAGCTATTATTGGATTCCAGATAGGCATTCACATTTCCGTCCACTAAAGTGTTAGCAGAATTGGAGAAAAAAAAGTCTCTGGATCTGGAATTGAAATGCCCAACTGCTTTATTAGTATTCAGAAAATCTTGCACAATAGAGCTCTCGAGGGCCATTTTACCTGTGCAAGCAAGTAAAGCATCCTGGATGAAACAGCAGTTGTGTGGGTACGGAGCAGGTTTTTGTTCGCTTCCTCTCTTTTCCAGTCATATCCATATCTGTATTGAAAAAGGAGCGTCCTCTGAATATTTTTGAATGCACAATGGCAAAGCAGAATATGAAACAACATACCCTTTGGACCCGTAACCCCCAAATTCGTGAACGGCCTTCACCCTCTCAACATAATCTTCAGGCAGCTTCTTTGTAGTGGAAGGAACTGAAAGCATAAATGACTAACTATCAGGAGAATGCCAAAGGTAGCAGAGTGCTAGTTACATATCAGGGATTACAGACCTTGTAGAAAGAAGGTATCATGTGAATCACGAGCAGGGTGTTGCTGCGGCTGGAAAAGTACATCAAAATTCCAAAAGCTGCAAATCAGAAAAAGGTTAACAACACACTGCCATTCAAGACAATAAAGACCATGAGCATTCAAAACCTTTCAGAGAAAATAAAATAATGAGAAAACACGAACAAAAGATATACAGATAATAAACTTGTAGTGAATGCAAAGTTGGCACGTATAAGTTGATTCAATGTAGTAAAAAAAAAAAAAAACTCCTTATTCACTAAATGCATTAGCTCTACTACGACCCGGGGAACAACCCAAGCCCAAGGTGAGGAGAGCAATTTGAAAGCTTCAAATGAAGCTTTTTTATTCTCAATTTTATATGTATCAGTGCATATTGTACTGTAGGATAAACACAAAAATGTGGAATTTTGGGCATTATGTTAAGTTTCATATCAATGAGCTGAAATACCGATACAAATCAGTGGATACGTATCAATATGCTTGATTTTGAACCATGGTAGGGGGATGGCAAGATTAGCTACCTGCTTTCAACAAAGTTGTTTGTTGGCATCTCCTCAAAACTGCACCAGTATGTGACCATATATCCAGAACGTCAAGTTTGAAAGTATCATCTAGAGAGAACACATATAAGTAGTTAACTGTTACAGGACCAATATAGGTCATATCTTACCCCATTTGAAGAAAGATCATTTGTAATTGCTTCCGTACCTGAAACAGAGAAATAGTTCAGAGGAAATAACCATATTTAGACTCAAAAGAACAATTTGCCTCTTGGCTAAGCCACATTTAACACCACCAAAACCTGAATTCCTTTGGATGGGGAAAATTGAATCGGGAATGAAAGTTTAAATGAGCTGAGCTGAGCCTCAAATCTCAAAATCAGGCTCACAAAAGTAGACGAGTCTGATCCAAGTGATCCAACCCTGAATGCTTGGCACAGCTCAATATATATTGCATTACTATGGTAAAATTTAAATTATAAGCAAATATAACAACACATTACAATATTCATATTACATATGCTTTAGGGCATTGCGCTAATTACTTATTAGTCATTTTATCAAAAAAATTAAATCTTTTATCAATGTCTCCATCATATAAAGTGAGAAACAAACTCAGTCCTATAGTTCTCGTCTCCAAATCTCCTTACCCTTTCCACTCTTCCAGCAAGAACTCTCCACCTATATTCATTTCTCACTTTTGTTACAGATTTTATAATGTCCTTGGATAATGATTGATGTATTTTAACATCAAGGACAAAATTTTACAATTGAATTATGGGAGAATTAGTTTCATCATCAAACATGGAATATTACCAGTGAAATATGAGGTATTTATGTCCCTTGAAAAATAAGGTTCTCAAGCAGTGTAGTAGGAAAAGTGAGATATCAGGTTTTGGACAAATCATAAGGATAATAGCATTCGAATGTAACACTGAAACATTCACATAGGGAGGATTTCGGCAACTAACTTATATGGCTGGTGTATGTATGATTACCAAATGATGGTATGACAGATTCTCAAATCACTGGGATATAGAGTACTCCACAATCCACATATGTGGATGTGTGCACTTTGCACACAATGAATTATTCATGTTAGAAAACAACTAGAAAAACTCACTGAAAGGATTAGGTGTAGTTTCTCTTATACATATTTACAATGGTCCCCTTACCTGAGAAGTTACCAGTTATTGAAGAATTCATATACTTTCACTTGTCAAATAGTGATGCTGAACTATATTCTAGAAAAAAAAAAAAAGGAAATACATAGAGAGAGTACAACAGCAAAAAAAAAAAGGAGAAACATTGCCAGGGTATACACATCATGGAAAAAAAAATGAAAAATACAAACAAAAGCTATAAATTACAAGGAACACTCTTCGCATGATCGTCCCTCACTACACCTTCCTTAACCAAAGAGTCATCCATCTCATTTGCATCCAAGCTATATCTTTGGTGAATTCGTGGATTCCATCTTGATGTGTTTGTTTTTGTCCCACAAAATTAAGTGGTCATGGACACCCATTAGCTGTAGTTGCACAGTGAGACTTTTCCCCCTCCTTTTTATAAAGACTACATCAATCTGGGAAAATAGTTAAGTGGAGGGAACTAACTGTAAGCATGTTTTTAAAATTCTGTTAGTACACATCAGAAGAACGTGTTGTTTCTGTGTCCAAATACAGTGAAATGATACCTCCATGTAATTTTTATTTTCTTCAAACTAGAGCTTTTAAAGCCTCGTAAACTCATTTGTCTCTTACCTCTTTGTAATTTGTCGAATTATAGCTCATCTAACTTGCATTAAAATGTGGATTGAAAGAACTTCATCGGGTCTTCAGAAGATTGATATTTAACAATTTTTTTTCTTTTTAAAAAATGGTGTTATACATAGTAGATCTATGATCTGTTACATACAATGTTTCTCGTTCCTTCTAAATCTATTATTCATCTTCCTACGATGGACAAAAAGATATGTTTATTTCAATAGTTAAGGTTCACCAAAACATCAAATGGAGGTAGCAAATGAAAAAAGGGAGCATTAATTCCTTGCCTTCAGCAAAGGATGGAGATGGCCACCTTCCGCGGGCTGGCCTTTAGCACTGAAGTTATACTCTTTAAACTCTAAATCCTTCCAATCACCCCTAGAAGCAAATGCAATCAAAAAACATGTTAGCATGATAAACTGTATATGCCATGAAGACACCTTTGATGTGCGAAAACAGATGAGCAACCCAGGTTCATGTAGAGGTGTTACACATGCTTTTTTTGTGAATGCTCTTTTGTCTGCATGCATACATGTTAACCTTACTATATCCATGCTACTATTGTCCGCATATACACATATATATACAAGCATACACATACATATATAAATGGATAAAATTGACGAACAGAAATGAAAGTATACATGTAGTATGTACAGGAGTGCATGGGCGTACAAAAACCCATATAAGCCTATTCATAGCCATACAAAAACATAAATATAAAATCAGTTGTTGAAGTGCCAGTGACATTGCGTGCATGTTTGGTAAGAGCAATGTATCTAAAATGAAAAATGACAACTGTCTTAATTTAGTTATTATTCTCTATGGAGTGCATCAGGTGCTGAGTGCTGACAAGTAGTAAATGATCATGCATGTCTTACACACATTCAACTAAACAAGAATTGAAATGGTTCCACAACAGAAATGCATGTATACATGTACAGGAGTGCATGAGTATACAAAACCCCATATATCATATCCTCCCTATTAAACCATATGTAAAATAAGTTGTTGAAGTGCTTGTGACATTGCGTGCATGTTTGGTACAACCAATATATCTAAAATGACAATGTATACACGTACAGGAGTGCATGAGTATACAAAACCTCAGATATCATATCCTCCCTGTAAAATCATATATATGGCATTGTGCGTATGTTAGGTATAAGCAATATATCTAAAATGCAAAATTACAATAGCTATCAATCATAGTTTAATTCTCAATTCAGTAAAAAGCACCTTGTGTTTGGTATGGTATAAGCAAAATATCTCCATAGTCCATACAGATTTTACTTTTTCATCTTCTTCTTGTTGGCACCACCAAAACACAATCACTTGAAAGTGTCACCCAATCTCCTTTGATCACCAACAAACCGCCCAGGCGTCCACCAAGTTCGTTTCCACTTCACTTGAGCTCGCTTCTCCAATAGGATTAAAAAAGAATTTAATGCTTTCTTGACAGCAATTATGTCAAAAAGAAAAGACTATTCCGACTACACAAGGAGAGCCCAAAGCCCTATCATCGAAGTTTAGACTATCCAACCCACTTCAGGACACTTCCCAATTGGCTGAGTTCCTTCTTATTTCCAATCACAAAGGACACTTTTGCAAATTCCAAGGAGGCCTGCTATGTTGAGCCTTTGGAAGTCTTTAAGCACAAGGACCATTCTATAATCAATCTCCAAATGGCATTTAAACCTGCAAGGGTGACCGGTTTTATCTTTGAATATTCTTCTTTTATAAGCCCAAATAAAGCGCATAGGAGAGGATCGTATCCAAAGGATGTGACCACAAAATACATCTCTACCATCCTTAAGAAAAACCTACAAAATCAAATTGGCCCAGAAAGGAACTCCACATAGCTACTTCATAATGGAAAAGAAGATTAAAATTAACCTCATTTTCCTTAAACATTACAAATCAGTTTAGAATAAGTTGCGCCCAATGGATGAATTGATATACCTTAGGGTGTGTTCGGTTGAGGGGTAAATGGGTGGGAGAAAGTAAAGTGAAGTAAAGTAAAGTGAAAGAATTGTATAAATTCTCTTGTGTGTTTGGTTTGAGAGAAAAGTTTAGGAGAAAATATAAAAATTTTCCAAAATTACCCTTTGCTCTTTTTAGGAATAGGGTTCAACAAAAGGGTAGATTTGGAATTGGAAGCTTTTACTTTACTTTCTTTCACAATTCTAGCTTTTTGGTGGAATAAGGTTTGGGTGAAAGTGAGAGAAAGTTAGACACTATTGAGAAAGTTCAAGTTTTACTTTACCTCAAAATCCCTCAAACCGAACAGCTCCCACTTTCACCCACTTTCCTTTACATTCCCCTCAACCGAACACACCCTTAAGGAATTTGTCCAAAACAACCGTTCATGAGAAGCCTTCAGCTCTAGGAGGAATCTGTTGACCAGAATGTTTAATCACGTGATCTTTCCTCCAAGAAAACAAAAAATATTTTGCAAAATATTTTTTTTTTTATCAGTAAACAACCCAGATAATATATATAATAGACTTTGCAAAATAGTGGATTGAGAATGTGCCTTTTTGTATTCCACATCCAAAGACACAAATCCTCCCAAACCAAGGAATATACACCTTCAGAATATGCATTTCCTCATTTTTTTATCCAACAATTTCTTTTAAAAACCTGGTTTTGAACAATCATACACACTGCCTAGAGAAGAAGGGATTCCACGGTAAGACTTTGATAAGTCTAGGACACAAGGTCACAAAGTCCTCCAATCCTACATTTTTTTTCGATAGATAAAACTGGATTTTATCCCTATTTGCTACTTTGAAACAAGTGCATGACAAAAGGTCATTGAAATTGCTTTTCCAGAACTCCACTCTATAATTAATGAATACTTCACAAACATCCAAACCCCGGTTCCCTTTTTTTTTAATGGGTAAAATAGAGAGCACACACACACAAATATATATATATATATATATATATATATATATATATATATATATATATATATACTAGCAAAAACCTCGTGCAAATGCACGGAGTGTTGAAAGAAAATGAATAAATGAAAAATATTATTAGAAAATTAAAAATAGACAATAGGAAAAGAATAAAAATAAAATAGAAGAAAAATGATGATAGTTTAATCATCTTGTAAGATATTTTATATGTATCCTATTAAAAATAGTCAATGTAATCATTTAAAAATTCATAATTTTATTGTTATATAAAAAAATTTATCTCATTATTATATAACTTCAAGAAAGTAAGTTTGCATCATTATAAAAAAAAAATTATCTCATCTCATCTAAATATTTAATGTGTCAAAATTATTTAAAAGTTTTAAAAATGATGATATTTCTTGTAAATAAATAAGTTCTTTAAATAATTTTATTTAAATAATTAGTTATTAGAAAGAAAAGTTTACATAGAAGAGAAAATGTTAGTCTCTTTCCTATTCTTCAACCCGAAATAATATCTAATTAAATTTTTTCTAATAAGACTCACTTTACCACTGGTTTGAATAATACGAAATAAAAATCAAATAGAGATACCATGTCAAAAAACTCAATTTTTTTACAAAATATTTACTAATTAGAGAGTTAATATAATTAATTATAACTTAAATAAATTTTTATATATATATATATATATAAGGAGAGATTAAGGTGGGCCATTATTTTAGGAAAAATCTCTTGCCTTTGTTTATTATTGTTAAATTTTTTTTTTACAATTAATTGAAAGATGAAAGATTTTAGAGGAAACCACTTGACACTGACACTAATGAATATCAAGAATAATTTGAATTTCATTTTATTACTATTAATATCAATGATAGCATGAATCCCATTAATTTCAGTGAGAATAATCTATGCTATTTCAAATCGCTACTGCAAGAGCAAAACAGAAGATCCAAAATAGTGTCTAAAATGCACTAATACCTAGCCAAAGCTCCATGTAGAGACCCATAAGTATAAAGGTAAGTAATGCCAAAATCAGTACCTGACAACTTCCAATAGCATCGAATTACCCAAAATATAATACCTGAAAATGACTCATGCCATAATGCACTCAGACTCAAGAACTTCCCAATAGTTGTTGTGAAAACAAACCTCTTAAGATTTCCACTATAGATGCTCCAATTGTTTAGGAAAACCCTCTCTGGTGAACCATTCTAACTAAAATGCGCAACATGTCAAATCCTTACATGTTTGAGAATGAAAAGTGTCTTATGGATTTGTCTATTATTTATAAGGGATTAGGGAGAACGTAGACCAATAGTTAGAAAATTTGAGGATGGTAGATGTTACAATTTAATAAATTGCAATTATAGAATGAGAATGTGGAAGGAAAAAAGAAGAGACCATTAAACTTCATATTCTTAACAATTTAAATGTTAGAACTTAATTAGTTGCAATTAAATAGTAGAATTAGAAGAAAGAATAAATATTTAATGTTACAATTTAATTAATTGTAATTAAAAAATAGAATGTGAGTGGGTGAAGATGAGTATTTAACTCATCACTTAATTAGAAAGGAAGAACAATTATTAAAAGAGTGATGTGGCGTCTTCTTGTTGGATCAATTAGAAGATATGTGGCATGAACCAGAATAAAGAATAGAGGCCAATGAGATATGCCACGTGAAACAAGCCGGCATATAGTATTAGTATAGATATATATATATATATATATATGAGCAAAGTAGATGATACAAGTCAAGTTCACAAGAGGGTGAACTGATCCAGCTAGATAAAACATGAAAAAAACTAACTTAGAGCTGAAAGAAGTGCACAAGAAAAGAGCTAGGCTAAGCCTCACGAGTCTCGACTGATACCCCCGGTTCCCTGGTTTCAAACTTATGTTCGATGACATTCTTCCAAAAGACTTCCCTTTGATCCCCAAATATCCGAAGTCATTACCTAAAAAAGAGCTCTATCCATAATCTTCAACTTCCTATTGCCCAATCCTCTAAACTTCTTAGGACTACAAATCAACTTCCAATTCACCAAGTAAATCTTCTTTCAAAACCTCTCCCCAACCAAAAACTCCATGAATTTATAAAGTCGCAGTTTGCATCATGAAACCAGATCATAGGATATGTTCAAGAATCAAAAACTTCAATAAACACTAAAAAACTTATCCTTGTCGATTTTGGTTGGGAATAAATAAATTGTATTTTAATATCCTATTATTGCATTTCAACTGCAAACAATCGTATTTATCCTATCATTTTACAAGATTAGCATGTTCAACAAGATTCGTAAGCTTATATCCTTGACATAAGCATTTATTCAGCAATTGATGGAGGGAGATATTGATGAGCTGTTTAGGTATATAGATTAATTTTCTATCGGTGCACTCCAACAAATAAATCACTCGTTTATCTCCTAGAAGCAATCCAATGAATAATATTTAAAGGAAAGTAGGACACTCAGACCCTCACCTTACCAAAAGAGAACAGGAATAAGTGATGAAGATTAACGATGATAAGAAAACACACGTTAATCATGACAAAATATAATAATGGACACTTGCATCCTACACTATACAGTTAAAAAATCAACACGAAAGAAGATTTCTCTCTCCACTCAATGCAGATAAAATACGAACCAAAAGAGAACTCCAAAGTGAAATTCAAGGAACTATGACAACTGAAATAAAATATAAATATCCCAAACACTATCTATTGGAGGAAGGGAGGGGGATATATATAGATATATATAGAGAGAGAAAGAGAGAGATGGAGCTCAATGTAATTTTGTCTGCCTCATTCTACAATTAACAGGCACACATAAAGTTGCTAGGAACATTAAACCTCCAAGAAGACTACCTTTCGCTTTCCAAGGCTGGTCTCTCAACAGTGGAGTGTTATTTTACTATTCATATTTCATAATTCCTTACTTATTAGCATGCATGTACACACACTGATTATACTGTTCTCACTAGTGCATACAAGTAACTCTTTAGAAAGCTAAGTTGCACAATTACAAGTATAATCCTGGTGGATTATAGATAGACCTCATATGTATCCATTCTCTAAGTGGACCAATCCTTCTCCTTAGTTCTCATGAAATTCAGGCGAAAAACACTATATCATGGGAAACGGTTACTGATATGGAGACTGGAACTTAAGAATCACCATAAATGTCATACATATGCCATTAAAATGCTATAGGAATCTGTCATTAATCCATGTTGGTTCATCATCATTTAACAATAACATATGTTTCTTTCAAAAGAAAAATATATCAATAGTCTGGTATACCTTTGCAGATGATCTCGGGTCAAATCAGTGGCAGCCTTCTTCCTTTTTGGAGTATAATTAGGACCTTTTCTTAATGAATAACCCTTCCATGTTCTAGACAGATAGGTGAACAAAAAAGTCAATGATACCAACAACAGATACGCATAATAAACATAAAAAAATTCTCTTGCTAGATATTTGAAGTTCCAGAAGAAATAACAGCTAATTCTATCCAACAGATATTCCAACTCACTACCATAGATAAGAAAAATGATACAATAAATGAGAATGAAAAAATTACTGCTGAGCAATCAACTTTCTTCTTTTGAGAGTGTCAATATCGTCATGGCCAACAACCTGGAATAACAAAAAAAAAAAATCAATAGTAAGGGAAATTGAAGAACTAAAACGAAGGACAAATTTACGAGTGTGTACACCAGATGATGCCCCGAGTTAGTCTAACCAACTGATAACATGTAAGCTCCTTTTTGGTATGAATTATGAAACAGCATAAAAACCTCAATGCATTTGATCATTGGAAATTAAAATTTCGAATAAGTAAAGCCGTATCTACTCTAATCAGAAATTAGCAAAGAGGATTTAATTCCAAGTTACAGAAGTAAATATCTTAAAATGCAAGTTAGGTGTGCGAAGCTATCTAAACCGGAGTTGCTTTTCAGAGTAATTTCAAATTGGAAAAAAACAAGAATGACTTCGACTACGAGAAAGAACCATCATGTAGCCTACATGTGAAGTGAACCTATAAAGAATGGTCAAACACATAGGGCAGGGCAGGGCAGATAGCTAGCAAGTACAGTAACTGTAACTGTAGATATATCAATTGATGTACCACATAGAGTGATGATGCTCAAATATATATAATTTGTTATTCAACTTGCTTGCATTAAATCTATACCATCACAATATGATCCTTTTCCTTATATCATATCAAGTATTTTATATAGCATAACGAGCACTATTCAATATTTTTCTATGCTTACTTCTGCTTTGGTGCTGTTATAGCAAGCATTATAACTCTACAACTAATGTATCTACATTCTAAAACAAAAAGTGTCATGGTTCAACGGGTAGATACTATTAAAATTCGAAGCTGACAAACAAATCATATACTATGCAAAATTTAAATAATTGGTGGTAGATGACAGTGAATCAATAAGCAGCATTATGCACCTCTCCATTTTGTATCTGTATGAGCAAATCTTTGATTCGGTCCTCCACATTTTGAACCTACAAAAGGGGTAAATATGAGAAGAACGGAGGGGAAATACTGGACATATAATTATAATAAATGAGTGAGTGCACACATCCAGGATTTTCCTAGTAGAAATTAAAAGGAGTTGAAAGTTGAAACCATTGCTTACATTGTAGTTTTGTCTAAATTATTATTTGTTGGAATTGCAATCCACAGTACATATAAACAAAATGGTAGATCTTAATAGCAGCATTTTCTTCCCTCTCTAAAATTTATTTTCCATGTGATGGTTGAATCAGTATAGATTTTTCTTGTCTATATGATCTTTTGTTACTCTTCTATATCTTTTTGCAATTGTACTCATTACATTAATTTTTTTCTAGAAAAGAGGGAGCATGAGGCTTAAGCCACAAGTCTCTAGGCTTATGCTTCATGTGTCTAGAAGTCCTCACACCACCTTCGCCTTTTAAAATACTAAAAGAAATATTAGTGAAACAGCTTACAAAAAGAGACAAAGAAATTATAGCACAAGTGTCAGCTGAAAACCATAATATAAAATTTGAGTAGTAAGTTTTGTAGACCAAGATGCAAAATTCAAAATCTGTCAGAAGTCAGCCAAAAAAAAACTTCTATTAGAAGCATGGGGAAATAAGAAAAACAATAAATAATAGGAAAAATAATCATGGATATAAAAGTTATAGTTACATTAAATTATAGCGATCATTTTTCACATAGTAGCACAGGGCTCACAGTACGTCCAAAAAGAGGCATTCAATGGCTGAATACTTACAAGCCCTGATGGGTTTCAGTTTTGCACCTCACAAGCATGCATGAAATGTGAACAAGAAGAGAAATTACAAGTAATTAAATACTAAATCAGTAACATAACATGCAATTCTATTTCTATCCCATTACATTTTACAAAAACCAAACAGTTGAACCCGGCTTATAAGCAGAAAGCTAAAAGGATATGGTGAAATGGTCATTTACAAATAATCTAACTCTTATGATAATTAGACATCAAGTCATTGAATTAGATGTGTTCAATTTCATGTACTTTCAAACTTATAAGAAAGGACCCAAAAAGTAGTCAAAACAAATTATAAAAGATCAGATATAAGAAATCCAGGTGTAGCAAATTGTGTTACCTTTCTGGACACTAGCTGCCTTCCCATCTCCACCCACTTATTCTTTATTGCCTGGGAGCAACCTATTTTGTAAACTGACGGGTCAACCCTTCTCTGCATTCACCAGATCTATTTAATCCACAAGACTGGGGAAGGACTAACTATAAATAACAAATAAATCGGGTACGAGCATTCAATGTAATATAGAACAAAATCTTAAGACCGGAGTCAGAACCTGCATATGGTCTTGATTAAATGAGATGATGGTTACTTAATAGTTAATACATAGTTATTTTCAAGCCTGCCGCTATTACTCGTGGTTTCCAAATGAGAGGATTCGTAACCTGTAGTTCTTCTCGGGAGATTCCCTCTGGTGGTATGGCCAAGAATAGTTGCACTTCAGGTGATCCTGCCGCAGTATACAATCTTCCCTCATCAGTAAGCACCCATCTCTCCCTCTTAATGTCCTGCAAAACTCCCAAAATTGCAAGCATACTCCTCATTACCATTCATAAAGACCATATGATATATTTAGAGAGGATAATGACCATGTATTCAAAATGCTGCCTAGGCAACGCCTAGCCAGTATTTTTCACTTGATTTAGGGTCTAGGTATGCACTCTTTGAAACGAGGTCGCCTAGTGGTGCCTAGGCCTAGTCTCCCATGCACTACGGCGCTAGTGACAAAGACCCACATAATGCTAGATGTTATTGACACACAAAAAAATGTCATACACAAAAATATATATATAGTCTAAAGGTTTCTGCATCTAACTCTCTCCCATCCGTTCTCGAAAGTCCAAACTAAGTTCTTTATTCTTTTTTTTTTTCAGTGGAAATTTGTCCTTTTTATATTCTTTATACTTTTCAATCATTATTTTCCATAACATATGCATTTCTTGAGTTTTTTGTGATTTTAACAAATAAATAAAAATAAATTTTGGTTGATTGGACGCTTTAACTACATTGGTTAATTCCAAATGAAGAAGAGCAATCCAGCTGGATAAAGTGAAAGAGAATCGAGTTCCCACAATAATGGGAGTTCATCATCATCATCAAAGCCTCATACCAACTATTTGGAAGAACATGCGGTTTCTTTTAAGAAGAAAAAAAGAAAAGAAAAAAGAAAGAAAGAAAGAAAAACCACCTAGAATAAAAAAAAAAGGAATACATATTGTGATTTTACTTTATTGTGCTCCCTGTTATTTTCAGCATTACTCGTTTAAACTATAAATTGAGTTTATTACATGCTGGTTAGTAAGTATTCTGGTTCTTCATAAACAAGAACATTGTACACACGCCTACGAATATGCATGGCTACCTACAAATAACATGCAAATGCCAAGATACATATGCATTTCAACATACTTAACCGCAAAAAAAAAATACAATATATAGCATGTATATAGGGGAGGGCCTCAAACATCACATATAACACATGTACAAGGGCTCAAACAAACATAACACAACAAATATATGAGGGGGCGAAAATGGGTGATGGGAGGCAGTACTCAGATATAACTAAGGTGGGAAAGATAGATTGAGAAACTCAACAAAATCTAACACAGCATACAGAAGATCTATGTCTTGTTTGGATACACCACAGAAGACAACTGCACGCCTCCTTGCACGTGCACACGTTGTTTAAAGGTAATTTTTATGCTTAATCGATAGAAATCCATGATTAAATTCAGAAACAGAGAGCCATTTTTCTTGTTTGGTTTGTGTTTTTTTTTTGTATAATTTATTTATTTTTTGAACGGTAATCAAATATTGTATTAGAAATATGTTAAGATTTAAGAAGCCATACTACAAAGGAAACAAGTAGGAGTTTCCAAGTATGTAAACTCTGGAAAGAAAAAGAGCAAATGGTAAAAAAGAATACAATATTGTCTGTGTATGCCTCTTGACACACACTTCCCCAACCTTCCCACCAAAACCAGCTTTCATCCCAATATTTCAGCCACGTCCTCACCTGTTCACCTAATCGAGTTCCATTCTATGATGAGTTATGTAATAATATGATGAGTTCCATTCTATTGTATAATTGGTTAAGAAAAAGTACCAAAGTTTTATGTATTTAAAACAAAATTTCTTCAATAGAAACAACCAAACAAACGAGAAATATTATGGCTGCGTTTGTTTGTCTGAAAGGAAAATAACAGCACTGAATTATTTTAAGGAGAAATACTAATTTTTGTGTTTGGAATGCTGCAAAATGAGCCTTTTACTACAAATAATTCTCTAGTTCTATTTTATGTTTGAGGAAAAAAATCTCTAAAAAATGAGGAGAAATTATTTCTAAGAAAAAATTTCTTTCCAAAACGTTTTCCCTCCAAACAAACAAGAATTAGTTTAAGGAGGAAAAAAAAAAAAATTTGTTGTGCTTGAATACGCACCTAAATAATTTCCATAGTTTCTATGTTTAATGACGATTTTCTTATAAAATTTTTATAGATTTCTAACAGATATTCTATGTAATCGTTTTGGTCATCCAAACAACCATCTCATAGAGTTTACGATTTTCGCCATTTGCAATAACTGAATATCACGGTATTGGGTGCAATGGAAATATTAGGTTTAGAACTGATATTGGATAGACGAATCCGTACGTTTTCTTACCATGTTCATGTCATCATTCTGATAAAATCAAATTCAGTTGATAAGAAGATAACTTCAAACTATAGGAAAACAAGTGGAAAAGATGATTGAGACGAGCACCTGAGCATCGACGAGTCTGAAACCGTGGAGGCTCTTGATGACATTGACAATCTCGTTATGGTCGATTCCACATTCAGCTGCAAACTGACCGGAATCTGAAATCTCCTCTTTCTTTTCCAGAAACCCTAGAATTGCTTCCTCCGCCATTTTCAATCGCTCTGTCGCTCGGGCTCCCTCTCGCTCTGTCTACAGCTTTAAACCTTCTTCTTCTCGCCTACGAAAAGAAATCCTCCCCTAAGATTAGGGATTTGTCTAAGATACGCCGAGTGCGATCTAAGTCCGCTTAGAGAAGCATGAAACTAGGGCATTTGATGTGTCGGATACGGGCTATACCAACATTCATCTGGATCCGAATTTATATCCAACAAATTTGATTAACATCTGCTTAGGCCCACCATTCGTAAACCGAATCCAACATGAGCCCCCGTATGATTTAAATATCGCACTACTCGCCATAAGTGATAAACCGATGTTTTTTGGGTTTCAACTGTGAAATGATGAGATTGAATAACAGCCAATCGCGATTGAACTCGGGGAGAGTTCAATCGCACCAAGGTCAACACGTGTCCTTGTTAACCTTATTAATCGTGGTTAAGATTCACTAACTCTCGGTGTTCAACAATCTAACCTTGGTTTTTAGGAAAAATATTAACCTTATTGTTAATTTTTTTTCTAAAAACCAAGATTAAATTATTGAACCTATCTTAACCACAATTAAAAGGAGGTTAAAAGGGATATGTGTTGACGTTATGGATGCGAATCATGATCGGCGGTGATTCATGCTCTGAAACGATTATATATTTAGGAAAATGAAAAACTAGCCGCACGGGTCAGCTTGTTAGCTAACAATAGATTGCCGCATGTGACAGTGAAATACTTTTTAGAGCAATAGTTCGCTCTACTCGCGAGTTCGCTCCTCACTCTCACATAACCGATCCTTCAACTCCCATTAACTCTGGTTAGTTTTTTTTTGAGTAGTGATAGACGGACCCATGAATTCCATTTGATGGGCTAAGGCACCACCTCAAGAGGGGGGCATCCACCAATGAGGTGGTGCCTTAGCCCATCAAATGGAATTCATGGGTCCATTAACCATTTCCCTTTTTTTAACCCTTTAAGTCAATTTTTTTTTAATTTTATTTTTTAAAACCAAGGGTAGATGGGTGAAAGGTGGATGAATCTTAACCACGGTTAAATGGGATTAGAAGGGGGACATGTGGCACTAAAATGGGAGCCGAGACACCCTTCCTCACCCTTTCTCACATCACCGAGCCGATTCTCATGTCAGCCAAAAAAATTGATTAAAAATGAAATACTACTGATCTCGCTATATTATTTTCTCCTCGGTAAAAAAAAATTATATTCGGCTACCAGGCTAACCTTGCAGTCCACTAAAAACTAGTCATATATAATCGCATTCTCTATCCGAATTTTGACCAAACCCTAGCCGTTTAAAGCACTTACTTTAAGGATCAAACCCCATCTTATGAGTTACAAGAAAGCAGAGTGGGTTAGGGCATGGGATCTGATCTGGTCCATTAATGATCTATCTAAAATGTTAGTGGTGTTTGATAACAAAATTTGAGTTGCCAGGACAGAAGCCCATGGTGGGAGGCATACAAGTGATTATGGGGGACGAATTTAAACATTATAGTAATCATGGGGGACGAATATGAACATTAGGGTAATGGATTCCTGGTCGAATAGATGTGTCCACATCCAAAGAGATGCCCCAGCTGGGTAGCGTTTGGCAAGTTTTAAAAACAGTTCTAAAATCAAAGTAAAACTCAGACCCTCCCTCCTTCCCAGCTCTCAAGTGTTGCTGTTTTACCATTTTGCAACAGACGTCCTTACGGGGTCCTAGCACCAAACAATGTTTGTTCCATGGACGTTTCGAAGAATCACTGGTGGAAATTGATAGAAATAGAAAAGGAACTTTGTCACGACACGTCACGCCCCCTCCCCTCCCCTCCCTTGCATTGGAAACATTTTAGGAATTGCGGGTTCACCAAAACCAGAATTTAAAATAAAATAAAAAACATTTCTCAACAGCAGAACCAAAAAATACTCCAAGAGCACAAACTGAAACCGTTTTTTTTTTTACATTCTCAAAGTCAGATAACCTGGTATCAACAACTAGGCAATTTTGCCATGGATCAGAGTGATCAGCGGTAGAGGCTCTCAGATCTGAGGTTCTCAGAAATCTCAGTTTCCCATCTGTCCCCATTCTCGAGCAGTTTCTCCTTGTCGTACAATAGCTCCTGCAAAAAATGGAAGGAGATCAACATCACTTTTTGAACTACGCATGTAGTCCTGCAGCTCTCCTTTTTACAAGGAGTGCAATTCACCTCATGAGTCTCGGTTGCAAATTCGAAGTTAGGTCCTTCAACAATAGCATCCACGGGGCATGCTTCTTGGCAGAATCCACAGTAAATGCACTTCGTCATGTCAATGTCATACCTGTGAAATCAGACGAGAGAGATTAAAATAGATATATATATATATATATATTGAGAGGGAGAGAGCTCAATCCTTCACCTGGTAGTCCTACGGCTCCCATCTTCTCGTTCTTCAGCCTCAATTGTGATTGCTTGTGCCGGACATATCTGACCAGGCAACCATGAGCTCATTAGATAAATGTTGTACTTGATTAGCAAAACCCTATTCAATTACATTTGGCGAGGAGCCCAATCAATTTCTCAAAGCATTTGAGATATAAGATCGTACAAATTCTCCATACCCGACCTCATTAATTTTTCTTTTCCTTTTTCCTAACAAGCAAGGAAAAAAAATTGACGAGTTCCTCAAGTGCATAATCGAGGTTGCAGAACTGTCAAATTAGTTTTAACAGGATTACAAGTGTTCCACCAAAACCACCAATAAAAAAACAAGAGTTCAACCGAGTAATCTGCATAATTGGATCTACTGTTGATTGAAAGGATAATGAACGAAAAGAAACATGATAGCAAACTCTTTTGTTGAAATTCAAAACCCTGGGTTTTCCAAGAGCAGCCAACATATGTGTCTATGTTCACCAAGAATCTGAAATTCGATGAGTAACTCTGGATAGTGATTCAACTTGAGGCTCCACAGACACTAAATTTTAATTGGGTGAGAAATCATGCAATGATGCAAACAGGCAGATAATGCCACCTGACTGACATTGTCAGCTCCTAAATGATTTGGGTTCCCACAACAAATTGTCCATAAAATGGTAACAGCAGAATCTGAATTCTTACCGCTTCACAGAGTTTACATGCAATGCAACGCTCTTCTCCAGTTGGATAACGTCGAAGGGCATGTTCTCCACGAAAGCGAGGGCTCAAAGGACCCTTCTCAAATGGATAATTAATCTGCATTACAAGAAGGCAAGGATTAAATATGGTTTTTGGGGGATGTATTAGTCCCAACCGAAACCTATATGTATTAGTTTCGGACGATGCATATAAATTTTTCCTTTAAAAAATCAAATTAAATTTTAAAAAAATCAAATGAGTTATGGGAATTAAATTTACCAAATATAAAGTTATGGGGCGAACTCAAAGATAAATTAACAAACACAATTACAATTACACAATGAATTAAAATATAAATAACTAATATACGATACGAATCGCCCATTTTGTGTTAGTATAAATATGGGGCTACCGAAATGGTGAAACCTATATGTATCGCCCATTTCGTATCGGTTTCAGCAATTTTTATTTCCATGCAGGAAGGATAACCTTGAGATTTGAGAACATCAACATAAAAGCGGGTGAGCGAGTGCAGGAAAGCACTTACAGTAACTTTCTTCTCAAAGAAGTACTTGAGTGTCAGCATCAGACCCCGAACCATTTCGGTCAGAAATAATGTATTTATGCTTCGCTCGAAAACTGCAATTACAGAGTTATTGCATTAGGCCACCACCCATTGTGTATTGTGGAAAATGTTACAGAAACAAAATCGCAAACACAAACATTCCAATTGTCAAAGAGGACATTACCAGAACTCCAATCCTTTGAGATCTCCTTTGCAAGTTGCTCTCTTTCCTCATCATCTACAGTTCGTAGATAAGAAAATACGAATCAACCAGAAAGATCTATATCATCACTTATGGAGATTTTTTCTTTTACAATAAACAGTAGTGCCCAGATTTGAAACAGGGTGAGTACATCAGCAAAAATAAAAATTGCAACGAAGTCTTAATATATGCAAAAATTCATACATTAAAATCTATCTAAACACATTCTGGTCAAAGATTCATGTAAATGACAGTAGATAGGTTACATCTAAAGCTATTATTATAACTTTTTATGTAGATGGAAAATCTAACCGGCAATATTGTCAAAGCTGTTAAAACTGAAGCAATCAGCAAGGCTCAGCAGCAAAATCATCTAAATGGACCGATGCACCTTCAAAATCAATATACATTCCAGCTTCAAGCAGCAAACTACTATTTAGTTCCATAGACATCCAAAATATACCCCTAATGTCTGTTTAGTTTGCCCACGCATGGAAGGGATACTTCTAACATTGCCTTGACTCTTGAGGAAGTAGGCTCAACGATCTTGTAAGAAATAGAGGGCATATAACTGGATCATAACATAATACTAGTAATCAAATATATATCTATATATCATAGTTGTCAAGGCGACCAGGCGACTTGAGGCGGCAAACCCCATGGACGCCTGAGTCGGTAGCCTGAGGCGCCCGAGGCGTCGCCTGATGAACTCTTTGTTACAGAAATTCCCCCTAATATGAGATCTATGTATGATGCATTTTTTTTATAAGAGGCTCTACATTCATATAAATTACACCATTGTCAAGATGTACTTTGATAGAACCATCGCTAGAGACAGTTCTAAGAATAAGAAAGGGAGATTTCAAGTGTTGGAAAAAAATGAAATAAAAATTAAGTCTACAATGACTACTGAAAGAGGAGAGAGAGAGATTGTAAGTGATAAAAAATAGACAGCCCAACTGGAAAGAGAGAAGGGAGAGGAGGGAGAATATAAGACTGAATAAAATCAGAAAATAGCCCGACAGTCAAATGTGACGCTAAACAAGGGAGAAAGAAGAGAGGGGGGAGAGGGAGATGTCGTACCGCTTACTCTCAATTATTTCTTTTTATTGATTATACTCAAGATAAGTAATAAAAATAATATTGATAAGTAAAATATATAACTATAGGGTATGCACTTGTTTAAATTATAAAAAAAACTCCTTTAAATATGAGTTTAAGAGAGTTTGGGGAAGGGGGGGCTTAGAAGGAATTTGGGGCATTTAAAGGCTCTTAATTTTTTATTGGGCCGCCTGAGCTAGTTGTAATTTATCAACCATGGAAAAAAACAAATGGGGACTAAATGGTCCACCCATAAACAGAGAGAGAGACCATTTGGTCCACCCATTGAGAGAGAGAACAAGTTAACATGATAGAAACATACTTGACACCATTTGTCTTTTTTTTTTTTTCTATCTGCAAACTTTTTTTTGTAAGATATACAAATACTAACATATTATATTGTAAAAGATATGAGAAATATATAAAATAGTATATTTTTTTGTTACCGAACTATCATATTCAAATAAAATAAATTTTTGTATCCTTAAACAATAATAATATTATATATATTAGATTTTTAATAATGACCGCCTGAGGCGGCCAATCGCCTGAGCCCAACAGAGCGCCTGGTCGCCTAAGGCGACCGCCTGAGGCGCCGCCTTTAACAACTATGCTATATATATATATTATTAGATTAGGATTCCATAATGGATGTACAATATGGAAGGGGATAATAATCAAAATCTAACTAATCTTGAAATCATAGCACCATTGGTAGCTATCATTGAGAACGCCCGTGAAATGTTAGTCTCCAACAATTGGGAACGTTTTCACGGGATAGGAAAACGATTTTCCCTTTCTAGATCTTCACTTGAAGATTTAGATCATAAAGAAGGTTTAAACTACTAACCTTTAATTGCAGCTACTCAAGTGTGCAGCCTCCTATGTTGATTCATGTCATTCGTCTCTTTGATTCTTTACGCTCATCCACAAAGAACTAAAAGCCTTCTCCATTCCTCAATGTGTGTATCCGGTCCTAGAGAACACACCTCTTTTCCTTTTTCTTCATAAGCAAGGAAGAAAACTACAAAAATAATGTAGAAAAACCTTTTCCCCCATCTTTTCCTCTCGACTGGTGTTTTGACCCTCAAAACGATTGATTTTGGAAAATTAGAAGGTTGTAGATCTTGAAAAGATCTTAGAAATGATAAATAATCATACCAAAATCGGAGTTACGGTGACAAACTTGTGATCCGTACACCGAAATAGTGTTGATTCTCTTAATCAAACACTAGGCCAAAAATAGTGTTCATAAATTATCGGACGAAAGGATTACTCTCAAATCTTATTTTCATATATGAATGTATTTTTTTTTGTAGTTTAATGTATTATAATTTATTAATAAACACTTTTATTAAAATTAAACAAAATAATTTCATGAATCAAGCTTGACCCATGGCTCGGCTTGAATAAAGTTCAAGTTCGAGCTTGATCAAGCTTGTTCAAGCCAAGCTCAAGCCTAAACATTCATGCTTGAATCAAGCTCAAGTCGAGCTCGAGCATGTTCAAGCCAAGCTCAAACTTGGCCAAGCTCGGCTCAGCTCGAATACAACCCTACATACACTATGCACAAAGCAACATGATGATCTAGAAATTACTAAGTTATTAACATGTTAGTTTCAACCTTGACATTTCTTTGCCTAATCTTCAAAATCGATTATTCTGTATTAACTATAATGGGTGGTCATTATTCAATTTCAGCAAAAATGATTTAAGAATCTTGCATCAGTGTAACATGAGATCATTATCTTGCCATCGTGGAAGGCCAAGTTTGCTAATGTTTTGAAGTTCTCAGTCATGGAGCTCCAAGTTCATTCATACTAAATCAAGACAGGACATTGCTGCTGATAAATATTATATCAATGTATATGTTAATACTGTTTTTCAGTTAGTAGCTATCAGTCTCATAATATTTTATTATTTAACTCTTTAACAGGGAGCAACCACCCTGATCTCCTTTCCTAAAAAATTCTTTACTGATAAAAAAAACTCTTTAAATTTGAAATATCTATGCTTGCAATTCAGTACTACGATTCAGAGCAAAGATGAGAAGAAAACACAAACCCCTTTTTGTAGAGAATGGGTGTGAACTGAGTTGTAATCCATAATAATGTGGACCCTGCAGAGCTTGTCCTGTTCCAGTCTACAATAAAATCAAGGACCCAATTAAAACCCAACAGCTTACATGCTAATTTCAAAGCAGGAAAATATCAGAAAATGATGAGAATGAGAAAAGGAAAACTAGGGAAGCTCTCTTTCTAAAAATTTCTTTTAAATAATAATAACAAAAATAGTAATAAGTTGATAAAACCAAGCAAAAACAAAAGAAGGGAAATGCAGGTCAAGTCGAAAATATCCAAAGATATATACTTAATTTAAAATATGTCTTTCTCATCTGAGAATCCAAATCGCTAACACTAGCTATACACTTCAAGCAAACTAAGACGAGCAGCAATATAATAAGTAATGCAGAAAAATAATGAAAATGAAGTTATATGTTTTTAACATTTGTGCTCTATAACACATTCGAATTTGAAAAGTCCATGGATCCATTTTTTATTTTTTGTTAATATCCTTTTTTAAAAAATTATAGTGACTTGTAAGCCATGCCTTAGGCACACCATGAGCACAGTGAGCTAAACAGAACCTTATTCATAATAATTGCAGTCAGAGAAATTTGCTTCTTCTGATTAACTTCCTACTAGAAAACGAATTGGGTTGTAACTTGTAAAATTTGGAGTTTCTCCGTTCTTCATCGAGTGAAATACAAACTTTATTGAATCAAAATGAAAATTAATAAATAAATCCTAAAAAACACTGAAAATTAATCTGAACACACGCTTGAATCGTAATATGTAACTTTTCTTTTAAATCTTGAAACTAGTTAAATGTGAAAATTTATTGAATTTCCTAGAATTTAAGGAACGGAAGCGCCAATACATATTTAGAAGTAATATAGTGCATTTTTTTTTTCCGAATCCATGTAGATACTATGGTTTTCAATTTAAAAAATAAATAAATTTTGCAAGCTAGGGTTTCAAGAAGATTTAGAGAATTTAAATTTAGTGATCCTCCACAATCAAAACTAGGATTCTGTCTAATCTAACAATGGTGTTGCAAGTAAGGACGAAATCAAAAGAAGAAGAAGAAAAAAAGGCAAAAAGGGCCAATCGATCTCACGAGTTGTCGAGCACGAAGAGCGAGAAAAGACTTCCGAGCTAAGATCGCGGCCATTGCTGAGGAAGAGAGAGAGACGATAGGCTTTCTCTGCAATTTGGTAGCGTAAGGCGGTTTAAGGAACAAACTACGAAGTAAAAGCTCCTGAGAAATGGGATATATATATGGGGGCTTCAAAGCAAACACGAGCACTGACGGCGTTTAAAGTTGGAATATTGTTTCTAGACCCCACTATTTGAATTTTTTTTTATATGGGACATGGGCAATATCCGTATCCGTAATCTTAGGGCATGAAAAGGTTTTAGGGTTTTAAAATTATAATTTCTTTATAAGCCTACTTATGAAATATTAATATTCTGTCAACAGCGTGTAAATTTATTGATTATTGAAGGAAAACTTTTAATATGAAAACAAAAAAATGCGATAGTTTTTTGCGATAAAAAAGAGATAATTAAATTAGAAAGAAAGTGGACCTAACATTATCCAAAATAATAATACAATTATAAAAACGAAAGTGGACCTAATATCATCCAAAATAATAATACAATTATCAAAAGCTACCGCTAAAAAACCTTTTCTTTTTTGGTGAGGTCTAGGCCATAGTGCAGTGCACAAGCAGTACAAAACTCCTAAAGTTTACAAAATATCCAAAAAAAAAAGAAAAATTGAAATCAAAACTACAAAGCTACATAATTTTCCTAAAGTAAAATAGCTATATATTTTTCGTTAAGGAACCCCCAAACCCTAGCCTTATAGTAGCTATTTTTTATTTAAGATGTAAATGAGAGATAAGAAAGTAAAGTAAAAGAAATGAGTAATTTCTATTGAGTGTTTGGTTTGAGAGAAAGTGAAGGGGAAAGTGTCTTTCCTTCATTATTCCATCATTTTGGTGGGATTCAAAATAGGTGAAAGTGAGAGAAAAATAGATACCGTAGAGAAAGTGGTTTCTCAAGAAATCACACTTTCTCCCCAGCAGAACGAAAGGGAAAGTGTGGGTTTTTCCCACTTTTCCTCCCTTCCACCCTTTACACCCCAAAACGAACACACCCCTAATCATTAGGTCGAAAATCGACATGTATTCCTCGGCATCATGTAATAGGGTCATTGCATGGTTTTTTATTTGGTTCAGGCATATAGCATAATGAAATATGCAAATAAGGATATAAGGAAGCAATCTCCTCACTTGAGGGATGGATGAACTCATGTGCCAGGCTTGGCTTGAGCTTATCCCAACTCGGCACCAAAGACCGAACTGGACTAAGGGTAAGGCCCTTGCCGCCTTTTGGTGCCAGGCTAGGCCAGGCTTGGACTTACCCCAACTGGGCACCGTAGGTCCTTTCTCATGGATGACTAGAATTGGTAGGCATTTGCGTTCTTCCATCTCATTCCAAATCCAATCGTTAACCCGCAATGTAACTGTAACGTTCAGTTTACCGAGCAAACTTAAGCTAGAATCAAATCAGCTAGCAAAAATGCCATCAGAAGCTTTGGATTATAACAACTGTGGGGTGAGATGATTTGTAAAGAGCATGAACATGTATTGAGTTCCGAAAACATACATTTGCTACGATCTATTGATACAAAACAATATGACTACCATCAATTACTATACACCGCCTTATAACGAGCAATTGACCTCCCATTTCGAGGTATATTATCCAGGGGAAAAAAGCTTCAGGATATTCTTTCCTTCCAAGCACCCCAAAGCCAAATGCACTTTATGCTTCACAACATGACACATGTCCTCCGACAGGATATTGTAAGTATAGACCGCAACAGGTTGCTCACACTGAGAGAACATCAAATTCGTGAGGCATGAAATCTTCACTGGGTCGGTAGTATTTGTCAGGAGAGTACAAGCCTAAGTTGGTCACTTGGCTAGTGTACAGGCAGGCGAACCTCTCCACCTACATAAAGAAATATATGTGAACCATAAGAACTGATGTCTAACAAGTGGATGTTTAATTAGCAGACCTATTCCACATTGAGGGCTAATTTTTTACGTGCTACTTAATCATTTTGGTGAAAATGAACTGATAGATTTATAAAATGAGGAAACTGAAATTCCCATCTGGTAGACAAGTAGGATGATCTGCAATTAGCAGTGTGCAAATGCATGTGGAGTGCAGGTAAAGGGACAGGACTCACCACCCTATGGATCCCACAAACATATCCTAGGCTAGTCAACCAAATCAAAGAACCAACCTTCGACCATTTTCTTTTATAAGCCATTTTTTATTTTATCTCCAAAATAATGCAACAGATGCGAGGGTTGGAATCATCTGATATGATCTTTGGCCAGGATCTCCTAGGTAGGGCCCAAGGAATGCTGTCCCACCAAAAGCATGTGCTACTACCACTATGCTGTTGGAAACTTAACATTATACCGGATATATACCTAAGGTTTATAGAAATTATTCATAAAATACTAAGCCATAGTACTGTACAATCCTAAAAATACAAGATAAAACAAAGATTAGGAGTTTCTTTCACAACAGCTTTGCTTGATAACTATACAGCAAGTTTACTGAAATTTTGACCCAGCACGGCAATTTTAAAATATGAATGAACCTTGTTAGACAGCTAAACACTTGAAAACGAGACTGACCTGATGTGCAAAGCGAGAGTTCTGGTAGCCAGTCTTCATGAGTTGTCCCCAAACCTTGTGAAACTGAAGTAGTTCATGGAAAAAAATGTGATGCAGATACAAAGAACTGATCAGCCACAGAACAAACTTACCAGACAAGAAATGAGCTAATGAAGACAGGACACATTAGTCAATAATCAAACTCCATTGGTACAGTTGAGACATCGTCTAGCTCTAAACATTCCACTAACATGAAAAGTTACTTTATAGATAAGTTTTTTTTTCTTGGGTATCGGAAGAAATACAAACTGCATTTTTTTCTTTTTCCAATATTTTACTGGTTTAAGATAATAGGGGATTTGACTTTCAAATGTCATTTATACAGGAACTTTATATCCACGAGTAGTATATAGTTATATACAGATAAAAGCAATTACAAGAATAAATTCCATGACAATTAGGGAATAACTGTTCTTGAACAATGTTAATTACTTCAATCTTATCTGGTATTTGGTCTGTAGAGCTAAGCATGACAGCCGGGAGGCTCAAAAGACAAATATGTAAAGCCCAAAACTGCGGATTCACTTCAAATACATATATAGGATAATGGTCCCATTTGTGACTAGGTTAGATGCTTCTTACTTTGTCTTCAGTGTAGTTAGTAAATTCACGAATTAAACAAATAATTCATTTACCGTTTTATTTGGCCGTTGTATTGACGGAAAAGTTCACGCACTTTTGAAATGCTGCAAATAAGTTGCGTGTGATACACCAATAAGTCGGGACTCTCTCTCTCTCTCTCTCTCTCTCTCTCTCTCTCTCTCTCATTTATCTGTCAATCACGGCCTCCTCAGCCTCATCATCTCACCACCACCGGCCATTTACCGCTAACCGGACCACTCATCGCCAAAGTGAGATTCTCTCTCTTTTTCTTCCGCGCTCTCTTCCTATCTCCTTTTCTCTCAAATCCGGATCCCAAATCCCAATCTCTTTCTCTCCCTCAGTCTTCCCTCATTATCTCACCATTTCACTAGAGTGATATTCTCTCTTTCACGCTCTCTATCTCTCTTCATTTCTCTCAATCCATGAAATCAAATCTAATTCTAAAAGTTTCACGATTTAAGTGCTTGTATTTTCAGAAAAGTTGTGGTTACATATTTGGAGTAGAATTTGCGTGATTGTGTCTAATACATGCGGGGTGCTTTAGATTCATGCACTTTCTGAAGTTGTTTATGCCTTAATGTGGGATTGACTTTCATCTGTTAAGGAGTTGAAGGTGGCAACCTTAAAGCACCTAGTAATGTAATTTGTCTTCCATTAGATAACAGTTATGCAATGAAATTCACAATACTACTGTGATGTGTGAACAGATAAACCTTAGACTGCATTTGTAGTAGAGGTGTAAACGAGCCGAGTTGAGCCGAGCCGGGTGCTGTTCAAGCTCGGCTCATGACATATATATGCTGGCTCAAGCTCGTCTCGAGCTCAATTCAAGCCCTCAAATTCTAGCTTGAGCTCGGCTCGTGTATAGATAATCAAGCTCGAGCCGGCTCACGATCTTGCACTATTATTTTAGGCTCGTTTACCCTAATTTTAGCAAAAACAATTCATATCAAAATCTTAAGAGCTAAACATGCTCATCAGATTCTCCCTACAAAAATTTAAAAAAAAAACTTACGAACATGGTTATTCTCATGAGTCTAATTGAAGAAACATGATATAGAGAATCTATAAATTTTGAAAAGATGAAGTAACCTTTTAAGTTTTACCTCAATAAAATTCATCGAGTCGAGTCGAGCTGCTCGTTGCTTATGTTCAGCTTGATTAACAAACAAGCTCAATCATTTAGTTTGGTTCAGATCAACAAGCTCAAATACTCAACTCAAACTCAACTCATTTCGAGACGAATCGAGCCAACTCACGAGCTGGCTAGGCTCATTGACAGCCCTAATCTGTAGTTTTCAAAAAGGAGGAATGTAGGAACTCTTTACAGATAATCATAGCTAGGATCTTGATGAAGGTAGAGGATGCTACCCCATGATTTTAGGCCTCCCAAAACCAACGAATTTGCTTCCGAATTTCACAAAAGGAGACCTTTTCTGAATTTGTTAACATAACCTTTCTAGAAAGAGAGATAGGAGAAGAGAGAATGACGTACCGGAGCCGGAGGTGAAGTTTGAAGCAGCGGTTTGCGGCAATGTCCGAGAGATAGACTCAAGCGACAGAGATGTGGTAATTTAGATTTATGTGCAAAGTTTCCTACACATACCACTGTTTTTTTTTGTTTTTTTTTGCAAGAATATAACAGATATTACTCAAATGCTTTTCTTAGTTTTTTTCCCATGTGGATATAACTCAAATAGCAAGGAGGAAAGGTGACCTGGGTCTGGCTGCCGTAATAGAGCAATCAAAAAATCAAATTTCTGTTTTTACAATTTATTTTTTTTGTAATATAATCAAATTTTTGCATTCAAATTCTACTCTAAATATTTAGATTAGATTTGATTGATTTGTTTATTTCATATTTTATTTATATACTTAGGTTATTTATCAATTTATCTATTTGACTACATAAAAATCTCGGTGAAAGGTAATCTTATACATGCATTTTATATGTTTAGCTTAATTTTCAACGAATTGTTGAGTCTTGGCCTGAATTATACTCGAATTATTCTTGTACCGCAATTTTGACGTCTTGCATTTTTTCGCCAAATTTTTTAACGAACTATCGAATGACTATTCCGAATTATACTAGAATAATTCATGTACCAATTTTTTGCCATATGCTGAACTACTAACTATGGTCTGAGATGATAAGGGAAAAAAAAGGATTGGCAGAGATAAGTCAAGAGATGTGAATCCATTTGCGGACTCCTTAAAGAAAAATGGAGTATATAGAGACTCATAGTATTATGGCAATAGTTCTCATACATTCTCTTCTTTGTTTATATAAACTTCTCTTCATCACAAAAAGACAAGTGGTCACAAGTAGTCCACCCATTTAGCAACAGGACAAATAAGCCAAGACTTACACTTCAGCAATCACACGCAGCAAAAGACGTTTGATACATTCTATTTTTCACATACAATCCCTTACATTATAGATGGCTTGGTTCTCAACAAGAAGTAGATAGAAGAGACTTAAGTAGGTTAGCCATGCACTTTATTTGCGCACTTCCTAAACTCTTTAATTTAAGAACTTTTTAAATAATCAATAACGTGGACAAAAGAGGAGACTGTGTGTGTCTGGTTTACAAACATAAAATGTATGTGGTTATATAGGAATTGTGAGTACGCCAGACAAAACAGGTAAACTCATGATTAGCTAATAACACAACCTCAACAGAAAAATGACATCTAGTGACCAGACCACTTTCATCACATATTCACATTAACATGTAATGCAATGTTCTGTTACCAGTGGAAGGAAAAAATTTTGAATTCCTAATCTAGTGATCCAAATTGCATGGTTCAAGTGAGATTAATTACCTTTTGATGACATGTTCTCTGATCAAGTTGATGTTGGAGACGAACTAGCTCCCTTTGAGACTATCAGAAATATTTAGAAAACAAGATAAGTAACTGGATTTAGTGCAATTTGGTCTAGCAGAGTACATGAATGAGAGTTTTAAGACAATAGGCAGATATGGTTTTAAGAATATGTCAAAGCATTAAATATCTCTCATATGAATATATTTCAAGCCCCAAGTGTTTAAATATAACAAGTAGTTTACAGCAAGGAAAAACAGAAAAATTCAGTGCACTAAACCTAAGGTCTTTAGAATGCTTTCTAAATAGTACAAAATCTTCCTCGGAGATTCAAATTCGCAATAGGTAGACCATTTTCATACAAACTAATTTGATGTTAAAAGATTAAGGGAAAACAGCCCAAGGCCCCTAAATTAAGCTATACAGCCACCCCTACAAGGAGAACATTGACCAGTCTGTCAACTAAAATGATGTCACTCCCTTATTTCTCAAACAGCTAAAATTTGTTTCACTATTTGCTTGTGGAACTCATGGAGGAGACCCTTCAACTTCTTCGCCAGAGTCATCTCAGTATAGAGGGAGAGTAAGGGTACATCTTGGAGAACACCAAACTTGCAGTAAATTTCAAAGAACTGTGGCAGCCACTAAGATAAGCATCTTCTGACTTGTTTCGGAGTTGGCCGAGTCTCACACCTCAACTGAGCCAACTTATTCTTCTTTCTCAGTGCCTTAGCCCAAAATTTGGGGATGGCAAACGAGCAAAAATCCACACTCAAGTCTCTTTGTCGGTGTTCTGTGCTACACAATCCACACTCAATCCAAGATATGGGCTCTTGTATATATGCTTGACATTACCATTGACTAGATCTAAACGCAGATAGTTCATGCAATTCTGCTAGCATTCATCACATAAACAAGATGACATCAACTGTGGTCACACGAGAGGCAAGAACATGAGTTTTCCTCATCTGGTGATAAAGGAAAGAACGTAGATCATATTTGTATGTGTTTTAATAGTTCAAAAATTATTGTTGGGACTTGGGAATATCATGAAACGATACATATGGGTGTATGACGAAGAATATGATGGAGAACAAAAATATTAAAAGATGGCTATTGAAAAAACATTAAACAAGAGTGCATCTCTTGAACTTCGTCTATACTTCATTCAGGGTCACAAAGAGTTTAAAAGGGCTAAATCTATCCAAACAATATGTTTGATGATCCTAGGGACCAAGGTTGTTAAATCGTAATTGAATCGTAAAATCATTTTAGGGCCGATTCGATTCAAATCGAGATTCAAATCGTAAGATTCAATCCGATTTTTAAAAAAATCAAAAACTAGTTAATAAATCAGAAAAATAGAATAATCCAATATTCAAAAGATTTTATTCATATCTATTGCTAAAAGTAAGTAATGAATATTTCATTGCATACACTATACAACGCAAATGAACTCCATAAAACGAAACATACGCCTCAATATCATCAAAGATAAATCAACAAAAGTAAACTCATATAATCATGCTGTATAAGATCAAGTATCAAAAAGACTTGTACAATCAAAAAGACTAATAAAATAAACAATCAAGTGCATCAAGAGTCCAACTCTCCAACTCCAAAATCTTTCTTCTTTCACTTTTCTTCTCTCATTTCCCCTTTTTTCCAATTTCACAGAAACATAGTGAAAACCTTCAAGGGTTTTGGCATGTCCGTAACATGGGTTTTAATGAAGGAGCATAGTCCGAATAGCATGAAATCAAAACTCGATGTTGTTGGGCTGAATCCATGTCGTTTGGACCAGCCAATTGGGCCTAAAGCAAGACCAGCAGCTGGACCTTCAAAACCCAAGTCAAAGTACACATTCCAATCCATCATTATTGGGTTTGGAGGTGGTATCTCGTGTGGGCCCCACTTGGACCTGCATGGTTCCCTTGATATAGAAGAGTATACAGTTGACTATTGTGAGCTTTCACTCTAGTCCACATCATATCATTATTTTATTAGAATTAGATCTTCTATTTTTGGATTTTTTATTGTGTTAGGATTTCCAAATTTGAGTTAGCAAATTTAAAAGATATTGGATCTTCTTTTCTTTATTTAAGATTGAGTTCGGTTTAGAATAGAAGTCTTTTTGCTTAGATGTTTTAACGTTTTTAGAAGGTCGGAGATTCTAGAAGTTGTTTAGGGAAATCTCATTAGAGTTAGAGTTAGATTAGGAATCTATATAGATTTCAGTACCTATGTTTATAAATAAATAGTCATGCATTGTTAAAATTAGTTTTAAGAATTTGATATTGAATTGAAGAGAAAGAGATTTCTTATTCTTTTCCTAGCTTGCTAATTGCTGAAATTAGTATTGGTTGATTAAACCCTACATTGATCATCAATTAATCTTTCAAGAAGAATTCAGAGGGCCGAATTCTACATAGGAAGACTTTGATTTCTTCAAGATCCAAAGTTTGAAATCCACCTCAAGGCTGCTGCAAGTCCTTATTGGAAATTTGCTACAACAAATTTTGATGCAGGGACTTAACCAATACTCCACAAAAATCGCGACTAATGGAAGCGTAAGATTAAATCCCTTTATCTCATAGCTCAGGGAACCTGGTTGAGACCACCACGTGGGCCCTACGGCCCCTACCCCGTGGGCCACCCCATCTCAAAACGGGCCCCACATCGTGGGCCAACCCTCAATGGGCCCCACCCCATAGGCCACCCCACCTCAGTGTGGAGATGCTCCTGCATCAGATTCTTTCTGTATTTTTACAGTTTTGTCATTGTATGGTATTTTGGCCATAACTCACTCAATACTTGAAATTTGGTGCTGAAACTTTATATAGAGGTCTTATCTAACCTCTACACTTTGATTGTGGTGTTTATTCGTGGATCGGAATTATCAAATTACCAAAATATCCCTGTCTGAATTCACTATTTGGGAATTTTGATAATTGGGTCGTTCTCTTGAGTTATTCAAGGTCATTGCTTCCGGGATACATCAATTTTATATCAGAGCGAAACTTAGAGCCTAGTCCTTTCTTAGCTTCGTCTGAATTCATGGCAAAAGAAAACACTGAGTGTGTTACGAATGACAAGATTGATAAAATAAAGAAGAAACACATTGAGAGATTTGATAGACTGGAGGTCATGCTAGCCAAGATGGAATGCCAGTTGAATCAAATATTCGGGAAAGAAAATCATTCTTCTAAGATTCCTACAGCAAAGGTTTTTCCATCTTCTATGATAAGAAGAAGGATGAAGTCACGTGGGTCGACAAGGAGGTTGTCCTAGAGAAGAAGATTAAGGAAAATGTCTCTACTCACACCCCATCACCTCAGACGGTGAAGAAGCTTCAAGTGAAGCCAGTATTCAAGAAGAGAAGTCTTCCCATGCCTGAAATTGAAGTACCACTGAAGAAAGTTTCCAAGAGCCCTATAGGAGCATAGTTACCAAACCCTCGTATTATACTTGTATAGTATCCATATAATACTTCTAGGGGGTCGCCATTTAAAACTGCATATTTTTGTTGTGCTATGTATTATACGTGTATCGCCGTATAATAGTCGATTAATACGTTAATTACGTATTAAACACGTACAATACGCGTATTTTTGCTATACTTTTACCTTGTTAAATGAATATTCCATATTAAATGATTGTTATTTGTTGATATCATGATTTTTATTTATTTATAATTATTAATTATTTTTTAATTTTCCTGTACCTTTGTCGTGTTTTTGTCATATAACACTCGTACTTCTTCAACGGATCATTATCGTATTATACCCGTACCCATACTTGGTAATTATACCTAGGTGATCTCTTTCTCCTCAAGAATTCGCGACAGTTCATGACAAATTGACAAAAGTGTTTTCCTTCAACAAAGATCAAATCACCAAGAAGCCGAAGAAAAAGAAAAGAAAACGGATGAAGTGGAAATCAAAGACCCACAACTTTACGAGGTCAAGTTTTTCAAACCCGGGGAGCATAATGCATGAGCATAGTCCGAAGAGCATGGATTCAAAACCCAAGGTTGTTGGACTGAATCCATGTCCTTTGAACCAGCCAATTGGGCCTAATGTAAGAACAGCAACTAGAAGCCTGGACCTTCAAAAGCCCGTCAGGGGACACATTCCAATCCATCATTATTGGGTTTGGAGGTGGTATCTCGTGTGGGCCCCACTTGGACCCGCATGGTTCCCTTGCTATGGAAGAGTATACGGTTGACTATTAGGAACTTTCACTCTAGTCCACATCATATCATTATTCTATTAGAATTAGATCTTTTATGTTTTGGATTTTTTATTGTGTTAGGATTTCCAAATTTTAGTTAGCAAATTTAAAAGATTCTGTTGGATCTTCTTTTCTTTGTTTAAGATTGAGTTTGGTTTAGAATAGAAGTCTTTTTGCTTAGATTTTTTAACGTTTTTAGAAAGTTGGATATTCTCTAAGTTGTTTAGGGAAATCTCGTTAGAGTAAGAGTTAGATTAAGAATCTTTATAGATTTCGGTACCTATATTTATAAATAGGTAGTCATGAATTGTTAAAGTTAGTTTTTGAGAATTTGCTATTGAATTGAAGAGAAAGAGATTTCTTGTTCTTTTCCAAGCTTGCTAATTGGTGAAATTAGTGTTGGTTAATTAAACCCTATGTTGATCATCAATTAATCTTTCAAGAAGAATTTAGAGGGCCGAATTCTACAGAGGAAGACTTTGATTTCTTCAAGATCCAAGGTTTGAAATCCACTTCAAGGCTGCTGCGCCCTTATTGGAAAATTGCTACAACAGATTTTGTTGAATAAGACTATGGGCTTGATTCCTACAGGCTTTGTATTTATGTTAACTCTTATATACTATATTGTGGGTCTACTATTAAAAGCTCTTATATACTAATAGTAGACCATTAGTAGAATATAAATAATAAAGTGTGTGAGAGAGATCATTAATCTCTCTCACTATTTTTTCCCTAAATCTAATCTCCTTCTCCTTGTTCCTCTCTCTGTCTCAAACCCTAACTTATAACCCTAATAACCTCACAAACTAAACCAACTCGGTTTCAAAGCCAAGGGAAAGAACCAGGGAGTACATCTCAGCAGGATGAACTCAGAGGAGTGCTGACGTCAGCCTTACAGACTGTCAAAACCGTACGGACTATCTACCACAACATAGTATTTTGGCCATAACTCACTCAATACTAAAAGTTTGGGGCTGAAAATTTATATAGAGTCTTATCTAACCTCTACATTTTGATTGTGGTTTTTATTCGTGGATCGGAATTGTCAAATTACCAAAATACCCCTCTTTCCAAAATTCACTATTTGGAAATTTTGATAATTGGGTTCGATCTCTTGAGTTATTCAAGGCCCTTGCTTCCAAGCTACATCAAATTTTCTCATTATTTCTCTCTTCTTAAAAGACATAAAGTAAATTTCGAAAATTGAAAGAATAAAATATTAAAAAAAACATTTTTTTAAGTATCGATGCGTAATAGAGGTTTCATGCTCAAATCGTACGAATTATACGATTTGAATTGCAAATCAAATAAAAAACCGAATGGAATTTAACGCAATTACGATTTTTACCTACGATTTGAATCTTTGTACCTACAATTTGATTCAAATCGTAAGATTTGAATCACAAATCGTAACAACTTAACAGCCATGCTAGAGACTACCATAGTCTTTAATGTAGAAAAAAAACTAAGAAAAAGAAACAGAGAACACTTAAATTCTTGCAAGCACATCAAATGGGATCCTAATGGGGTGTGTGTGATCTGAGCATAGCATTTGCAAAGAGAAAAGATGCATAATGTGATTTACAGAGAGGAACTATAGTGCAGAGTCTAGATGGAAGACATAAAGGATATATTTAAACTTGTAGCAGAAATGATAGGTCTGGTGGATTGTCGAAAATTTATGTGCATCTAGAATAGTCCAAAAAATTCTGTATGGTCACCCTTGTCTTACGAATACAGCAGTATAGACAGAATTAGCGGCAATTCTTATGAAAATGCACAACACTCTATCCCCCCCGGATGCGTCTACCTCAAGAAGTCATGTTTTTTGTTTAACGGTAAATCAGAGGATATATGAATATAGAAAATAGAAGAGAATACAAGACAGCAAAAGAGATCACAAGATAGTGATCACAAAAACTGAAAAAGAAAGCCAGAAACATAATAGAAGTTGATACAAGGAAAATGAACTACAGAGAAGCAAGTGAAAAAGCAAAAATCGAAAAAAAAAACAAAAAAAGAGGGAGGGTCCCAAAACTTTGTAGGAAACCAAAGGACCCATTTCAATGTCACAACAAAGCTGAAGAATCCATGTCCTTAAGATCTTTACTACCTGAGCACCAGTCCAAAATTAGGCAACAGGAACCCTCACATATCCGCCGAGGAGAGAGTATCACGTCATCGAAAACTCTACGATTCGGCTCCTTTGACCATGTGGCCGCACCCGGAAGGAAACTCCAAATAGTAAAATTGGGGGTGTCCAACTTCACTGAGAGCCAACAGGATAAGAAGCCTTTAAGGGTTCGTTCTTTTGTTGGGACTTATAAAGCTTGACACTTTGTACTTTGTCATGGTAGTTGTTAGGAAATTTGAGTCATTTTGTCAAGGTTTCTAACTAGATTAATTTGTACCATTGTGAGATTTCAAGTCTTACCATTTTTTATGAGATTTGAAATCATTCATTTTGCTGCATTTGAAGTCTTAGAGAAATTGCAACTCAAAGAGATGAAAAGCGCAATACATCTAGTTCTCAAAAGAAAATGCATATTGTCCAATTAGAAACTTGCAAAGTTCCAAACTTTATAATTCTCCACAAAAGAACGGACCCTAAAGGAATTTGGAAAGACTCAGGCCACACCTAGTCGCTCAAGGAAATGGCTACAGGCCTCCGATGCAAAAGGACAATGCATCAATAAGACGTCGTATGTTACATCCTTTATTCTATATGTGTGTGTGTGTCCGCGCGTGCGCACGCGCAACATAAGACTGTGTAAGCTAGATTCGTCAATAATTAAGTCCCGCCACCTAATTTATCATATTGTTACTGCAACACTACAAAAATTCATAGATATGTAACGCTTTACAGCATTATGAAATCAAAATATTCATAATAACGGATTCCATGTATGCATGCTGCATCATGTCTTGGTTGGCTGCATTTGTATTTAAATAACAAGTATTGTATGACGAAATGAAAAACATTCTCAACAAAAATTGCACAAGAAACCAAGGCCTATGGCGCTAACCTCCAATTTCTCAAGTTCAGATGATAACTTTTGCTTTTCATCAACATTGACATCTTCAAACCTGAACCAAGATATGACAGAGATCGAAGGCAAGAAATAATTAAGTAATAAAGAACCAAGTAATTTTCACAATTACGACCCAAGAAGTAATAAGTACTTGGGCATGGACTTGGAAACCTCCTATTTGCCAATAGAAATGTTGGCCTACTTCCACACCGGATATATCGTATAACCCTTTTAGGGTGTTGATAGAACATGGTAGAACATTCATATTGCCCTCTGACAGAAATAGAACTTAAAAAGGAATTATTTTGATTCAATCATCTCTTTCTCGACTTGCCTATTTGAATCGTATATTTCGGATACCAAGTAATCACATAATATCCCCAGTTTTTTTATCTCTTTTTTGAGATTCAGGAATAGTAACCAATTCAATAAATCTATGGAGTTTCCAAAGTAATTGATTTATCTTATTATTAATCAACGATTTCTTATATAGCTAGAACGACCCGCCATGTCACCAGGCATATACAGCGAGCTGGAGAGAAAATATAAAATGTTCTTTATTTCTTTTTCTTAATAATTGCTGTGAAAATGTTACGAAATTACACCCACTAACGAGATTCCTCCATGTACAATAACAATCTCGAGTCTAACACATTTTCCAGCCAATGCTGCAGTTACTTCACTATCCTCTTAAAAATATGATGAGAAATACAATCAAACCCTCAATCAGATCTTCTCTAATGCAACAAATCTCCAAAATCCTCTCTCCCTTTTGAATGCTCATCTGATTATGATATGGGATATTTTTCCTCAACTAAAGGGGCAAATGTGTTCGAAGAAGGTGATCTGCTACTAGATCCCATTGAGGGGCTCTTAAAGTCGAAAAGCTGTCTTGTTCCGAGTAGAACTTGACAATAAGAAGCATCCCGACTTGTAAAGTATAATGCTAGAAAGTACTTTGAAACAAAATCCATTGCGAAATTGTAGGCAATGGTCGACTACCTTCTAAGAGTAACTGGAAATACTCTAAGAAAACCTTTAGAAAAAGAAAGATATATTTGGCTTCGTGAAAAGGAACACAAGTACACTAAAGGTCAAGTATTGAACATAACCAAGTTGTATAAAGTGTTTTGAAGGTCTCTTAACCTTTTATTACAAGAGGGAAGATGCTTTGATGCTTAATCTGGATCCAGTTCCTCTTTTTGAATTATTGCAGTGATTTTTCAGCTTTGTTTTTTCCCTACTTTTTCTGATTGTGGGATATCGATAAAGCAATAATAGAACAGATTGTTGAAATTTGTGTGTTGATGCATAAATCATGTTATGTATTCATAAGAAAGAATATTTTTTTTCTTATTGTTTTTTTATTTCTTGGAAATATATAGACAATTATTCTAAAATTTATGACAGATTGACAGTGTGACCAAAATATATTAATACTGAATAATATCATCTTAGGCTAATTATTTTTTCCCAAAATTAGCCAATCTCCATGGACCCAATGCCTTGCTAGAAGCCCATGCTAGCATTTTGTAGGAGTCTCTTTCACGTGAGGGGCCATACAAAGACTCATTGTAAATTAGAATGATTTTCTTTTAAGCAAGAGTCTCTGCCTTCTTAAATCTATGACAGATTGACAGTGTGACCCTTGAAAATATGTAAATACTGTATATGCTATCATCTTAGACTAGATCCCCCCTCTCCCCACACACACACACAAAAAAGCTCCAAGGGGCATAATGCCTTCCTAGAAGCCAATGCTAGCATGTGTAGGAGTCTTTCACATGGGGGACTATAACAAGACTCACTGTAAATGAGAAGGCTTTTTTTATAGCAAGAGCATCTGCCCCATTGGACTCCTTGATACCCACTAGACATGAAACAGCAGGAGAGTTTTCCATCAGATCCTTTATGAAATTCAAATTACTTTAATATTTTTTTAATAAGTAACAATGATTGTATTGATGTTTAAAAAGGTTAATAAGTACAAGGGAGTAATTTACTTCCCAGTTTCCACAAAAAAATATAAGGCTACGAGTCAAGTGTCAAAAATACATTAAATAATCTAGATTTTATTTTTAATATTTCTTCATATTTTTTCTTTTTTAATGTAGCATGTTTTACATTCATTGTACTATCGGTTTATAAAAGAAGGCGTGTACACCATATGTTTACGCACGTGAAACATGTAACTTCATGCTTCAGCATTTTAAGACATTAAGCAAAGGTGATACATACAAATCTAGAATCTATAGTATGCATACAAATCTAGACCCTTACAGGAACAAAAAAAAATTAAATGCTTGTAAAGATTTATCTTGAGTGCTATTGTGGTGGCCTCCCTATTAGTGTTCTGTGTACATACTGTTCTTCACTTCTTCCCCTTCTCAATAATTTATCATCAATTTTGTACTTTGGAATTGTTCCCCATCTCAGTTTTTTATACTTCCTAAGGATCAATTTTGACCAACATAACCATGTTGTTGTTAGTGTACACAGCTAGATAATAGATTTTAGAATAAATATGTTACACGAAGATAATCATTCAGAGTGAAATGTTGAGCTTCTGAAACATCGAAACTAGAACTGCAAGTCATTAATTCCAAAAACAATTATTTGATTAAACTCAAATCTAAGTAAAATAATTAAAAAAAAACTAAAATACTATTAGTTTATATAATCTAGTGAAGAAGTCACATTTACATCTAGTTTTATTTTTTTGGGACGGGCAACAAAGGCAAATATGTTAACCAACCAAAGGAGAACACAAAAGGGTAGAGAGAAGAAAAGCAACAAGACCAAAAAGATAGAAGAAGAATACAAGACCATAAACATGATCCCAAACAAACTGAAATACTGATCGCCAAAAACCCAAGCCCACAAAGCAAAGGAGACTAGGCTAGGGCACCAAGAGAATGAGGTATTAACATCTAGCTTCTATTGGTCTTACTTTTAGTCGCATGTTGTGCTTATGTTCGAAGAATCACTAGTCAAGAAATCTACTCGATAAGTATTCAGATTTGTTTCTTGCACAATGGTATTCAGAATCAAGAACTACAAGTGATATGCATAAGTTCCTGGAGAAACAGTAACTTATGATCACAGTCTACGACTCTATGTTCCAAACATCATGGTGTAGATTTGGTGACCACAATCAGTATAGACATTGAGCAGTGGTAAATAAAAGTAAAATTTTGATCCATATTTTTAAAATGTACAAAGTGATGAAGTTAAAAATTAAAATACTAACAAATAGCCCAAAATACAACACAGCCACCATTCTGGCAATGCAACAAAGAATAAACAAGAGGCCCAGGGTGAATGATCCAGCCTATAATATTCTCAAAAAATATTTTAATGATAGAATCTATTAACAACACTAAGTGACTAAACTATTTCAACTCAAAATCCTAGAAATTCTGTAGTAAAGGAAGATAATTCCCTGCTCAGAAAACGTGTAAGTTTCAGTCAGACTGCTGATAAATTCTGAGCACATTAAGTTGGAATCCAGGCACATTACTTACTTGAGAAACCACTTCAGACGATGCATTTTGTCTTCAACGAGATCTCGCTCTTTCCTCAAAAATTGAAGTTTCTGAATGAAAAATTTTGAGTAAATAATGCAATAAAGAGAAAGCAAACATAAATTAAGAAAAGAAATTGGACATCATCCTTCTTTACTCAGCTTGAGTCAATAGCAAGACACAGTGAAATATAACCTAAAAGACATTCATCAGAGAACAGAATCATGATTTTTCATAGATTATATTAATGCTCATTGTTTCTAAATAATATATACCTACAGTAGAATTCAAGAAACACAAGAGCAAACCCAACACAATCACATAAAGTAAGGGTTGTTGTACAAATAGCATTGTAGCAGTAGCACACTGCAAGAATTATGCATTGCCAATTTCTTATGAGTTATGTAACATCTGGGAAGCGAAAAGGCCAACATCTGTTACATAGAAGAACAGAACATACACAACTCACCTGTGTGCATCATCTTTGAAAATGATAAAAATATTGGGCAATAATGAGTGCATTACAAGAATATTCAAAACGTCTGACAGCACAGTTGATTTTGGTACCTTTTGGATGGTAGAATATCCTTTTATTTTCATATAGGACAAATATCCTGTTCAGAAGCCAAATTTCCATTTTAAAAATATACACACACTGTAGAGGAGGCTGGAGCATCAAGTCTTTAACAAAGAACCAGGTGGCAAGGGTATTGAGATAAATTAAATGCAGAATTTAACTGTTTTGTCTTCTTGTCATCATTTATATTTATGAAAAACATGAATCCTTGAACTGCAACGTTAACCTGCATTCTTGGGCAGATGAATTTAAGTTGCACATTGTTTTTACTAAAGATGATAGTGAACTTTGTTTCAATTGTTATCTCATAAAGTTAAGCAATTTATTGAGCTTTACTTTCTTCGGCATTCAATTCTTTTGCCTTTGAGTCACTTTTCTTAATGTAATAAACATAAAAAATAGGTCCTCGAATTGTAATGACAAACTGCATTCTCTACCAGAATGAATGAAGGGTGCAGCTAATCAATGTTGAGAAAAAATATGATAAAATTCTACATCTAATCAAACTGAGAGACAGCTCCTATCCACAGAAAATGTCGTATTTCCTAACAGTCATATAGTATTTAATGCCCTTCCCCATTTTTGCATCCATCTTGTGCATTAGAGAGCAAACCATCCAACCTACTGGCCAGCACTTGAATCGCTGTCATCAAACAATTGGATTGTCCTTACCATCTAATTATGCCAATTTTTGGGCCTTTTGCTTGGCAATCTCCTTGGGAGGGGACCAATGATTAAATGGTCTAGAGCATCCTACATGAGCCATGTGGATGGCAGATGAGTAAGAAAGCATGGACTTTCTCATGTCATGATGCAAAAAATGCAAAAAAAAACATACCAATGGTTTTCCACTAATATGAACATGATTTAGGTTCTTATAAAAAATGTCACAAAATTTTCATTAAGTGCCACATATTAGAGCATCTCGAGAAGTCACAACTTCAACAAACAATGATCTCTTTCCACAGGCCCAACTTGATTATTTTACTAGTTGAAGTTGCTGAGAAAGTTCAATTGATGCGATCATTTTGCATGTTCCACACAACACGCATGATATGTGTGATATTTCTTGACTAGTTAAAGAAATCTCAAGTTTGCCTCTAGAATGACATGCCAAAGAATGTATGAAATACATTCACTTTAAGAAATTGAAGGCACTCATATTCGTGTAAAAAAAAATGCTTTGCAAGTAAAGACATTTATTAACACCTTGTGGGAATCCTTTGACTCTGAAAGGAGTTCAACCTCCCTCTCAAGCTCTGGAACAACAAGCATTGTTCTCCAACCTGTTTAAATAACATGAAACAACAATTCAAACCATAATTCTACAAGAAGAAAGAAATCAATATTAATGGAATCAATAAGAGAAAAATAAATAAGTGCTCACTAAAAAATTATGATGCATGAAACCATTTGTTAATCTTCAGAAGAAGAAAAAAATCAACTGGGTACATGTTGCACATAAATTATTGTGACAAAAAAAATACCCAGAAACTTTTCGAACCCAACTTTCATGTGCAATAGTGGAATAGAATGTTTGATATTTCCATAATTCCATCTATTGTTTCTCCTGGGACTCAATAATGAACCTTGATACTTTGAGTGACAAACCAACCATTTAGAATCTTCTGCTACACAGAGAGGGAATGAATGTTCCACCCACTTTCCAATCAACACGCATTAGAAACTCATTTAGACTCGGGTAGTCCTATTTCTTATCCTATTCCGTTAATTGTCATTGCTTCATTTTCTGCCACTGATTCTGATGCACATCTTTGCCTCCTATATAAAAAGCTAGGTGAGTTGCAATTTGCAAATGGGTGTTGCATACACTAGATTTTGTAGTTACAATCAGATGGTTCCATCAATAGATTTAAATCTCAGTTTGCTAATTAGGAGTTTACTCAAATACCTATGATCCAGCAGTGCAGGTTTTGTCTCCTTCCCAAAACATCCTCTCTTTTTCTCCTCGTTCTTATGGTTTCAAGATGTTGAGAGTAACATTTTATCAATAAAATTATTTCATTACGTATTAGGAAAACATTTGCAATATACCATGTTTATCATGCAAGTTTTGCTTCTTGTTCACACTTATCTATTTGACTTACTCTATTCCATTTCCACCTTCTATATTCACAACTAGCATACATTTGATAGCATAACAAGACATTCTTACAAAATAGCAATTTAAGGGCATCTATTGAACTTCAACATAAAAATAAATAAAGGCCTATACCCAGAATTTTTTTGCTGCGTAAAATATCTCCATAGATATGATCTCCAACATAAAGAACCTACTAAAAGGAAAAGGAGACACATTAGAATCTAACAGGAAGATATTCATGCCACAGAAGCTAAGTTTTAACAAAGAAATCTGCATATGATGAAGGTAGTAAATATCTTGAGTGAATCACTATAACAAAAACTAAGAACAAATCCACCCTAATGGTCATGTGGCCACTTAGTTGGAATAAAAATTACAAATTAAAAAATTAAAGCTTAACTAGAAAATGCAACAATCTCATTAGGCCTATAGGTCCACAAATATTAGATTCTGAACATTACAAATGAAGATTTACCGCCAAGTAATGCTTGTTCTAGACAATAAAAAAGGCACAAGTTCAGTGGAAGAAATGTACAAGGCAAAAGTCTTGGAAGCCGTGAGAATACAAATGAGAGTTATCAAGCGAATAAATAGTCACAGCAACAATGAGATACAATGACATTCGTGGTTGATTATTTTTTACTTTTGTAAGGGATAAAATTCATAAAGGATTTAGCGTTGGAGAACGAGCTCATTTTCGTTGTTATGTGCACGGATAGGTGACACGTGTCCGTCAGATGAATGGAGTTCCGTTGTCGGATTCACAACGTCTTCGTTATGAATTCCACAACGCTCTCGTTGTACAATCGTATAACGTTATCGTTGTACCATTGACTACGTACTCGTTGTCTTTTGCACAACGTATTCGTTATCTGAAGAATACGTTTAATTGACCCCGACGCGTACACAACGATCCCGAGCTTGCGTCAATAACGAGACCGACTATCAGGAGGGAGTGATTAGGAGGCGATTCCTTGACTCTGACAGTAGGCGGAAAGCACTGTCTTGGCATTTAATGTTGGTCACTTCTGAGTGTTGCCATATCAAATCAAATTAAACAAATAGTAGGCTCCCACGTGTGACGCGTAAGGCTCAAGATCTGTGACATATTTGGTAATGAGTGTAAAGTAAGTGGCATGGTCATCCATGACCATCTATGGGCATACAGAGCTTAACCTATAAATACCCCCTAAGACTTAGTGCAAGAGGATCAGAAAAATTTCTTATTGCTCAATATAGTGCTTCGATCCCATTACTGTTCATCATCTTCTTCATGTACTTACTTTACCATCGGAGTGCAGGGCAGGGTCCAAACCCTCTACCTTCAACCAGCGAATCGGAGCTTGAGGCAGAGATTGACACATGGCGTTTGTGAGATTATCCCCCCTTCAACTTTCAAATGGGATAAAAGAGAAAAATAAAAAAGAGATTTTAGCAAGTCCAAGATGTAATGCAGTAAAGTAATGCTGCCTTTGCGGTAAGATTCTTTATTATATACTTGTAATACATTTTTGTTCATAAACTAAAACAAATTTGGCCTTGCCAACTAAACCGAATACAAAAAAAAAAGTCCTTTTAAACCACTTTGGCTAACTAGTATGGTATCATTGTTAGCTCTGTGAGAACACACAAAATTATTTCCTCCAGACAAATCGACTTATTGCTCAATATTTTTGGTGAGCCACTAAGGCCTGGTGGAAGGAGACTAGGTCATATGACATTGAATGAACCACTAAGCAGCCTATCAAAAAATCACAAAAAGAATTCTAGACCTGTAACAAAGCCATAGCCTCAATCTAGTTGGCATCCCTCTCTCCTAATGGGCCCGAGCAACCTTTGACAACCATACCATTGTCTCCAATGATTCCGTCAACATAGCTAAAAGGGGAGGGTTCGAAGACCGAGAAGTCGATCCTTCCTCGGACTAAGGCATCCCAAGCAAGTCCTAAACCAAGGTAACAAACATCTTTAAACTCATTTCAAGTAGATGCTTTAAAATTACAGTTTTGACTTGACAAGTATGATCCTCCTCAAACGTAGACAATACCAGAAAAGTGGCTCTCTCTTGACAACACAAACAATAACAGAAAAGAGACTCTCTTTCTCTCTGACTTGACAAGCACGACCCTCCCAAGATGTAGACATTACTAGACAAAAAAATGCTCCAACAAAAGCAAGAGGAAGGATCTTCCAAATTATGCAGCCACGAGAATGAAGTATTCCCATTTCCCACGAGTATGTAGTACAGTAGTACCAATATCGATAGCCTATAGTGTCAATATGGATATTAAGCATGTCGAGTATACACTGATCGTAGCCTTCAAATACCAGTCACCTTGAAATTTTCCATGGGGAACAAAAAGGCATTAAATGAGCACTCCTCCATCCGCTTCATTGGCGTCATATCACCAATAAGTCTAAAAACTACATTAAGGATCTTACTGATTCTGATCCTAAAGATGCCCCTACGCCGGTCAAACGTAAGGACCCGAAAGCATTATAATCAAGAGTGAGCATTTAATCACACCCTCTCATGTTTCTTTCAAGAGGGCTTAAGAGTCTTCGTAGTGTCATGTTTTTGCAATAGCTAATGAAATCCACGACATTCAAACCCCAAAATAACTCATCATGAGTTTCCCACAATATTGATGTAATACACTACGACACAACCGATGCGCTACACATGTTCGATCAAAACTCCATTCTTACAACCTTTTCTCCTCTCTTTTTTCTTCAAATATCATTCCGAATTATTTTGAGAAAAATGGAAATTTCCTTGTAAAATATTATACAAAAAACTTCTTTGTAGGGTTGCACATCAGGTCGAGCTGGCCTACGGCCCGCTTGGCTCAACCTGAGTTAAGGTCAGGCTAGGCCAGGGTTTCTTCAAGCTAGGCTGGGCCCGATCTCAGCCTTGGCCTGAAGCTGAGTTCGAGCTCAGGCTAGTAGGTCTAGCTCGAAGCCCTTCCCAGCCTGATCTCATTTGGTTATATTATATATTTACATGTAATTTCATATGGGATATTGTTAATTTTTTTAATGTGTAACGACACTACATTTTAAAAAGCTTCAAACCGTACCATGTATAACCAATGATCTTAATCTATTTACATCTAAATCTTTTTTTTGGACTTACATCTAAATCTAAAAAAAAAACTAAAAAGCCCTAAGAACCTTTCTTGTGCCATTCTATATCTCTCAACTTTATCGAATTTCTCTATCTATCATCATGCTTTCATGGACTCTCTCTCCCCGTCTTTGTCTCTCCTCTACCTCTCTCTTTGGGGTTGGGCTGTCAACTAGCAGCAATACTTTGGTTTTCGAACTAGAATTAAAGCAAATTTTCCAAATTTTCTCTTCTTCTTTTTTTTTAGTGTTTTAATATTGCAATAAACTAGCAAAATGGCATCAAAGTGTGTATGTTTATAGATTTTATGTCAAATCAAAGAATCTACAACCCATGGGTTCAATTTGTCAATCTTTCAAGAAATTAAAATATTTTTCCAAATAAATTCAAAAAGAAGATTTTTATAGATATATAATTAATCCATAGATGGTTTATCATATCTATAGACTATTTGTTATTTTTTAGAATAAATTTAATTTTTAATATTTTTGTGATTTAAATTCAAAATTATACTTGATCTGAATATGATATTAGTGGATGACGACAAACTCGGCACTAGTGATGCAACCCTAAAAGGGGGCCATCCTAGAAAAGCATGAATGTGATCATCCAGAGGACTAAATAAGATTAATTTTAGAATCCTTAGAATTGGTGGTGATTAATAATATGGCATTCTTATTCATATGGCTACATGCATAGATCTGATTGCATTACTCGATTCTAATCATTCGACACTTATGGATATGAATAGATAGCAACTTTGCATCCTTATCCTAGTTTACAACTAGTGGGGATTGCATTATTGAGCAATATGAGAGATTACTGGTACCTTAACTACATGAGTTGGGATCAATATTGCAACCACAACTGGCATTGACTTGGAACAGAAAAGGCGAATGATTTAGCTAGATCCAGTACTGTGGTACTATGCACAACTAAGAGCAGAAGAAGTCAATTATCATATTTTTGTAGATTTCCAAAAACAAAATTTTCTTATTCGTGAATAATGCTTTAAATTGTTTGCACTTTGTTATTTGGCATGTCATACATATACACGTTACATCTTCCTGTTCTTTATAAGATATTGTTGTTGTATCTCGTATAGATGGTTATAATGATAGTTGTTAGATTTCATCTATCATATTTTTAACTTATCTTAGCATTAAAACAAGCTTTTCCAAAATATCCTGTGTTTTCATGAATTTAATTCATATCTTGATTTATTTTGTGATGTTTCTGTGTGTGTATCCACGAATGCGTCTTAAATTGGACTATTGATGTGCACGTCCATACTGACACTTTAAGCCATGGGTGGGAACTTGTAGTAGCAGTTAAGCTACATCTTTTGCTCCATAAGAAGATCCGTTGAAGCTTCTCTAGGCGCATAGGCACCAACTTGAAGAATCTTAGAGAGCATCACATAATAAACCATGAGATTTGCAACAAAATTCTTGACTGAGCTACCCTACAATTGGTAAAAAGAAATCCTTTTAACACTGTTAAATCTTTTTCAGATTCACGATAACAAGACTTTAAATGAATTGCAACAAGATCTCACACTCAAAGGGAGACCAAGATAAAACATGGAAAACCTACTAAGAAACAGACCACAATTTTAAGGCAATCTTCAAAAGTTCCTTCAATTGCATCCTCTATCCCATTGACTTGACTGTTCATCAACTTTAATGAAGCCCAAAACACCAATTTGAGCACAAAGGATAACTCAATAATTAGACACCTAGACTCAAGAGGCAAAAATTGATGGGATCATCAAAAGTCATAAATGAGAGACAATAGCCCCTCCTCAAAAACGCTATACCTCCAAAACCTCTCACTCTGCATTTCTCATTAGTTTTCTTCATGAATCTTCCTCTATGATGAAAGAAATGGAGAAAGTCAGCTGGAGTTAATGTGTTAGTTCAAAAATTGGAAAGATATATTGTAATAAAGGGTCCCGTGGAGAAGATGTTCCATCCAGTATGTCAGTTGTAGACCATTGAAGAAAGTGAACGGTAAGAGTGAGGAAAAATGCTGTAAGTGAAAAAAAAAAACCATTTGCCACACTTGACGATAAATCATTTTAGCTTATAACATACAAACATCCAGATCTACAGAATGAACTTGAAGTAATTGACAAATTATAGGAGGGATGGGAAGACTTTCTAGCATAAATGCATGATCAATCGCATTTTTTTGTCGTAGGATAGGCCTTAAGTGTAAAGACATGAATTTAATCCCTCGGCATTTGTGCCATTTCTATGAATTTCCTAAAAAATGTGTCTGATTTTAAATGCATGTGTTCCTATGGGAATTAACGTGGAATGCCTAGATGTAGTACTCATCATATAATAATAATAGTAATTAACTTATTATTATTATTATTAAATTAAAAGTTCCAGGTCTACGGGGTCATCCCGTTACCTATAACAAGGTTAATATATTTATTTCTAACTTCTAGGAGTCCAGGGTTCAAACCTTGGGTCCTCAGTACTAACCCAAATGTTTTGGGATTCTCTCCTACATTCATTCAACTTGGCGGGCTGTTTTGGCCTCCAAGGACTTAAAATTGGGACATCTGTATTAGACACGAAATCGTTCCCCTTCGAATAATGTTTCTAACGCATCTTGAATCGTCCAATTCAAATAACCAAGTCAAAAGTTACGGGCCAAATACCGGAAAAGAGTTCCAGACAAAAAAAATTATGGGGATGCGATCGATCGCCCAGAACGGTAATTTTTCTGGAAAAACGTGATTTTTGACCTTTTAAGTTTCCCTGGAGTCTCAAACTCTATAAATACCACTCTAACTCGGGAGTTAGGAATTTCAAAGCATTCTAAACCTAAAAGAGAGAATGAGAGAGTTTTCTAAAAGATCAAAAAGGGAGAAACCTAAGGAGTTAAAGGATTCGATCAGAAAAGAAGAAAAGAGACTTGAAGATAGAGATCGAGCCTTATTCGCAAGCGATAGATCGTAGGGAAATTATCAATGAATTTACTATGCATTGTTATAGCTAATGGTTGTTATAAGATTAACTATTTTTAAGATCTGGATGTGTTTAAGATGTGTCTGAGTACTATGCATTGTCTAACCTAATGATATCTCTAAGAGTTTGAATGAAATCAAGATCTAGGGTTGTTTATGAGTCTATGTGAATTTTATAAAGTTATTGTGATGTTTCTCTTGTATAAATTGAAGAGAATTTCAAAGATGAGACCTAGAGTGAATGGATGTATGATTATATATTTATGATTGAGAACGGAGGGAGGGATTGAATTATGGATCCATGGATTATTAAAGTAGAACGTGAATAATATGAGTAGGATGTGAATAACCCTGTTAACATTATGATTTATGCTTGAAACAAGAAGAATGAGAATAATCATGGAATTATGATGAATTATAGATAATGCTAGAAATTGGCAATTTCTATTGATGTTATGTGTTAACTTTGTCAATTATTAAACCTCACTTTTATATTGCTAATTATTCTTCATGTATGAGTAAGATTTTAATGTGATTCTCGCATGTTATTCATATGAAATTATGTATGTTTATTGATTGATTGAATTTCGGATAGGTGAATACTTAGAGAAGGATATCAACGCCCTAAATCCCCTAACTTAGTTAGTTATATGGGTGGCTTAGGTAGGATTCGGTGATTTGATATCGGAATCTAAGGAATAACCTAGATAAAGGTTAATCATTACACGATAAAGCACAAGTCTCACGGTATGAATTGTATGATAATTGATAAGTCCTCATAAGTTCACGAGTCATGAGTCCGCATGAACTAACAAAACTTGTAAGACCCTGATTGCGAGGACCGGATATGTAAACATGTGATTGTAAGGACATGGTATAACAAGCATGGCAACATATGGTGAACAAGAATGACTTAACAAGCATGGCAACATGTGGTGAACAAGAATGACCTAACAAGCATGGCAACATGTGGTGAACAAGAATGGTCTAACAAGCATAGCAACATGTGGTGAACCAGCATAGCAACATGTGGTGAATAAGAATGACCTAACAAACATGGCAACATGTAGTGGCAAGAATGGTATAACAAGCATGGTAACGGGTGGTTACAAGGAAACCTAGAAAGAATTGACATGCATCTAATAAGTCTCACAAGTCCGCACATGTCAAGAGTCCGATTATATGTCTTGCATAATTGTATGTTTCATGTTTTCCGCACATGAATTGTAAGATATGTTATTTATGTTAAAGCATGAGCATGTGAATATGTTATAATATATTGTTACCTAGACTTTGCATACACTGAGCTTTCGTTTGCTCAGCCGTACTTTTAATGTCGATAGTTTCAGGAGGGTTCGGCATCTGTGCTCCACCACCTTGGATAGAGAAGGAGTATACAGAAGAGCAAGAAGATGATTTCCAGGAAGAGGAAGTCAATCTGGATTACTTTCCCTATTATTGAGTCTAGATGATTAGTTGTTTATTTCAGTTTTAAGGGATGAAATGAGACCATTTCGGATTATATTGTTTAGATTTATTTTCAGTCATTGATCATGTTTAAGGATCGGGTTCACTTTGATATTTATGATTGGTCAAGTAGGTTGGATTTAATTATTGGAATTATTAATCGTGTTTAAGGTATATTATGAGAAATTTTTAAGTTTAGGTTTTTAGTATGCCTTAATGCTTCTAACAAGATGGTTTCATAAGTAAGTCACATGCCAAAGTTCCACGTTCTCCTAGGGGGGATTTTGGGGCGTGACATTAAGACTTTAAAGAACCATGCATACAGAAACATCTATGATATTTCCACAACTCCACCAAGTTAGCTAAAGATGGTGGCTCTAGGCAATTCTTGCATTTAGGAAGCCATCTTTTTCTTCCTTTACTTATTCAAGCAAAACGTAATAGAGACAGATATATAAAATCTGAACTTGAAAATCAAAATTCAACTTACACATTTTTCCCTCTATGTCAAGCAGAAAAGAAAAGAAAATTAAACAGAATAAAAAGTTCTGTATTTAGGTAATGTGTTGTAAACAATAGACTAAATTATTAGTTACAGTTAAAAAAAAAAAAAGACCCCTTGGATAAAACAAAGTGCATCATCAATAAGAAAATAAAAGAAAAGTCCAAATGAAAACGCATAAAAGTACGAATTAGCGGACCACGCAATACAGTACCTGTGAGCTTGCTTCAATTGAAAGCAGTTTATGCAGATGGCCAACACTCCCTCCCTAAAAATGCAAGTTCCACAATATCACCATCAGCCATCAATTGTTTGATGTAGTGGTAGAAGAAAGGATATTTTATCAATCATAGAAAATGAATCAAGAACTGAAACCAAAGAATATTTCAATTGCAGAAAGTCAACCTTCACCATTTTACATGCGGCTATCTTTCAAGTGGAATCATATGGTATAGGTTATAAGATTACCTGGAAAACTCTGCAACCCTTTTTCAGCCTCTTAGATGGTGATCTTGGTGATATATTTCCAATCTTTAGAACGGAAAATTATATGAGTAAGTAAAAGGAGACAAATAGGAGCAAATACAAATTCCAAACAACAGACAAGAACATAGAATTTACTTACACTAACCTGAGGAGTAGGAATGCCGTTATCTGTATTAAGTAGCATCCCAGACTCAGGTTCAACCTCAAATATGTTTGCACGATTATCTTCATGGAAAAAGCTTGGCTTTGTGCTGTGAACATGAATAAAAGGCAATGAGCTGCTTCTTTATGTTAAAAAAAAGTCCAAAGGCTTCACACAAAAACCATCCAGTAAAAATTACCAAAGAAATGACCTGTGTTCATCAATATAAAATGGCATAGCAAAACACACTTAAACTGTGGCACCCAGGATAATGGCATTATTTTAAATGACAATTTTGTGCCTACTGACATATCTACGGCATGCTGTAGAGAGTTGAAAGTCGAGTTAGAGCACCAGTTGTTCCATAGTCTCTGTAAATGCCTCTAAGAGGTCTCTGAACTTCCACACATCATTTTCTATTTTTTTCAAAGATTATCTGAGAGAAAATGACTTCTATTGTCTTTCTGAGGCGGGTGAAGAGTGATAACAGGCGTGGTTGTGTATGCATGAATCAAATGTACCATAAAATAGGCCAAGAAAGGTCCACATTATATAAAGTTTCCCCTTCTTAACTGTCTGCAATTATCAAGAAGAAAATGGACCTTCATCTTCAAAACCATTATGCTATTTTATGGAGTGGCAGGGGCATAGCCTGAGTACTTCATGGACACGGCATATACACTTCAAAGATGAATCTACATGAGTCACATGAGTACATGACCCATTTTGAAGTGTCTGGGAGACATGTAATCTAAGATTTTTAAACATCATTTCAAGAAAGTACATCAAAAGACCAAGGATGGCTCTCATGTGAGCGACAGTCTTATATTCCACAGTACTCGTTTCACCAATACTACTGACTGTGTCCATAAGAACGGATAAAGCTGAAGCCACATAGCTACACAATATGAAAAATATCCAGCTATATTAGGATGCAACATTCTCATTTCTCAATAAGCGCCATAGTAGGCACACGAAGTAAATACTAAAATTCAAATCTCATATTGCCAAAATCTATACATTGGTGACAAGTGGCAAGAATTCCATTCAAACACAGGAAAAGAATGTGTGGTACATTAAAAGCCTAAATCCAAAGATAATGTCTAAGGAAAGAAGAGAAACTGCCCATAATTACAACATACACTGGTGGCAAGTGGCGAGAATTTCATTCAAACACGGGAAAAGAAGGTGCGGTACATTAAAAGCCTACATCCAAAGATAATGTCTAAGGAAAGAAGAGAACCTGCCCGTAATTACAACATCAAAGTTTTCTAGCCAATCATAATTGCAAGAACTACCATCCTGAGTACCGTGCCCACAGAGGAAATTCATCACAATGTTTGTATAGTCCCATAAACTGCACCAGATATAAAATAGATTCTCTCATTGTCTCAATTATAAGAAAAGAAGACCAATGTACAGCAGATTTGAATACAACGAGTTTCAGTAAGAACAAGGCAAGAAAAGCACATCCACAAGTAATGCCAAACCAAAAGGAAGAAGAACAACTCTTCCAATGTGCGTTTTTAGTTTTCCAAATCCAATAGATTGGAAAAATAGGGTCATCTCATGACAACAATGATTTCAACAAAAGTACCAGGATGCAATAGGGAGTATCAGAAGAAAGATAACTCTTTAAAAAAAAAAAGGGACTTTCCTTTGTCTACAACTAGCAGAATATCCTTCCATCAGTCCATTTAATCATAAACCACGGGACCAACGTAACTACCAAAGACATTCATAAATTGGCAGAACATTGGTGAGACAAGATCATTCAAATGAAATATTGCAACAGATGACACACTGTATTAATAAGTCTATTGGAGGTAATGGTCCTAATGGACGATTTTTCCCAAACAGTTAAAATAGATGTCTTTCATGAAATCATTTTGTTTGAATTTTTAATGAAGGATCCACAATATAGTTTTTGGCATATTGAAAATCTGAAGTATACAATTGAATAAACAAGTCGTTGCATGACCTTTAGCTACACAAGACTTTGATATGAGGATTTTCCAGACCAGTGTTACAAATCTTGTTCTTGGGTTTTTATTGGTCGGAGTTTTTCTCGGGAAATATCCAAATCTGAATTTTTTTTCGGGTATTTCTCACCTAAATCTCGGAAATGATTAAAAAATATATTAAAAGTACAGAAAATAGGAATAAATATCACCAAGTTATAAATTCATAAAATTAACAACATTATGTATTTCTCATAATATTTTTAAAATTTCGGCTAAATCTCGTGATATATACGGAATAAAAAGAGAAAATTATATTTCTCGCGAGATTAAAAATATCACGATAAAAACGGAGTTCTAAACTATATTTTTCTGGGTTCTTCTCGGGAGAAATTGGGTATTTCTCAAGAGATTTGTAACAATGTTCCAGACAAACCCCAAAGATAGGAAAAACATAACTTTATCAAAATAACATCAAAAATATAATTGAGATTTAGAGTTCACTTTTCATTAAAAGAGAGAAGAGAATATTGTACTTAATTTTCCCCCAATCCCCCATGATGTATTTAGAAAATCATAAAATGCACAGCCCTTCATGTCTTCCTGTTGAAAGTCGGTAAGCCATAGCACAGACTAAAAAAATGTACTAGTTACCCGTCTAGGCTCTCGTGCATTTGATTCATTGAGCATGATGCTTCTAATAAAACCTTTTATGCCGAAAGGAAATGATGGGAAAAAAATTGATACCTGTTTGTCACCAAAAATGTCGCACGACCAGAATCTCTGAGCATTTTAAGCATGGGAACTATTGAGGGATCCTCATTGATATACCTAATAGATTAACAGGATCAAAGGAAAATGAGATACATGTAATGTGAATAGATGCTTTAATACTTTTAACAAAAAAAATAAGAATGAATGACGTATGTGATCCTTTTAAAGACTTTTAACAAAATTATTAGATGCTTTGATATCGGGGAGATAATGGAAAAAGGAAATCGGCTCCAAAGAAAGAAAATGAAAAATTACCCTCATCCATTTAAAGAGCTAGAAATTATCCTCATCCATATTGCCCTATATATATATATATATATAGATAGAGTGTGTGTGTGTGTGTGTGTGAAATGTAAATCCACTCCTACACAAAGATCCAAAGAAACATTATTGCAGATCTATATATGGCCGATTAGTATTAGCTACTCTAGTAGCCCTTCCTTTTTCCAAACCCACCAACACATTTGTCGTCCTTCACTTTCTAATGATGAGAATTGGTTACACTACATTACTTCAACGACAAAGAGAAACAAGGTTTTAAATGTCGATTTCGACAGAAATATCACAACTTAAAAATAGGATATATCGCAAGATATTTTTGGAATGAAGAATTTTTTTGCCGTTCAAGGAAAAATTAGAAAAATAAAATAAAAGATTTAAAGGATCCTTAAGGAAATATGAAAATACACATACAAACTTAGGAATTTAAAAAAAAAAAAAAAAACTCAAATGAACATAAGACAATTGGAACTTGGAAACAGTCACCAGGTCCAAGTTCAAGAATCATTCAGATAGGGATATTTCAAGGGGGGAAAAAGGTAAAATTAGACAGATTTGAAAAATTAATGGAATTTTTTAAAAAGATAAAAAAAATTATAAAAAGTTATGACAAAATATATTTCATAAATTAGATATTTAATCGCAAATTTTTGAAAAAGTTGCGATTAATTCATTTATATTTCGCAACTTTTCAAGAGTTTCATTTTTCTAAGTTGCGATTAAGTCTTGAATTAATCGTTTGATGAAAAATTTACGAACCATTCACGACTTTTAAAATTAAAAAAAAGGGGGGGAAGGGGGAACTTTGTTGCAATGATGGAAGGGGGAAAGATCCGCACTGATGGTGGTATATGAGAATATTCATACATTGTTTGATAAAACCAAAAAAATAGAAATATGAACTCCAAAGATGATGAATCTGATATTAGTATAATTCTGAAATTTAGAATACTAAATTTTGAATACCCTTGGCCAAGTAATTAGAATAGGGGAGAACTCTTGTGTCCATCTCAAATCCCCATAGTATTAAAAAAATGAAGTTACAGAGTCACATGAAATAGCATTAAGGAGACTAACGTGTGTTCACTTAACCAGGCTAGCAAAGCTAGATTTGACTAAAAAGTAGTTTATATTGACAATGCTAATACCAACTGTTTAGAGGTAACTCCAAACCAATCAGAAAAAGTAAGAAACAAAAATATGTTATTAACCATTTAATCCACGAATGCAAATTATTACTGACTATATAAGAATATGTCACATTATTCTTGTGAAGCTAAATCAAACAGTGGCAGCAAAAAGTCAAGCTTCATGAAAGGTAAAACATATTACTCTTCAACAATTAAACCTAGATTTTCTTCCCTGTAATGTAATAACAGAATATCCTATTCAGTTCTTACCTTTTAGGATCTTTTGCAACCATTTGCTTCAAAGTCCCATCACGATGACATAAGTCCACTGCAGCTCTAACATCTTTGTACATTCGAGAGTAGCTGAAGCGTTTTAAAAAGCACATTGATCAAGCTGGAGTTCAAAAAATAAATAAATAATAAAATAGGAGAATATGATTTCGGTCTAGGTGCAACTTATATGGCAGTTTCTCTCAATATTAATAAACTGTATAACATTTTTAGAATTTAGGTTGTAATTTTATTAGGAAATAAGCATTGCAATCATACTACAATTCTATAGTTTTTTTTCATAGGTAACTATGATTCTATGTTAGTTAATACTTACAAATGGATTGAATGAACAGTAATCCCATTCATTTTTCATAAAAAAATTGTGAGGTGCATGTGTAATGATATTATCATGTTTCCAACTATTCGTTTATATATTCTTTACATATTATCCTATGTTTGTGTATTTCTGTTTATCTAAATATTATAAGTAGCAGTTACATAATAATATATTCTCATTTTCATAACATTTCACCTCCTTAAAATAAATTACAACAGTTTCCCAAATCCAAATCTAGCACCTGGTGTCCTTGTCAGACAAACACAAGAGATTATCTCCAATTTACGTAGCTGATTTCCAAAAGATACCACATATTAATCACACCAAGTTAATGATCAAAGTCATCAGACTATAATTCAACAAAGTATAGAAAAGTAGAAAACTGTAGTGTTAATCACGGCTAAGGTAAAACCATGCTTACCAAATAGTTCGTAGTTAGGCTGTCAAAGGGCGAGCTAGGGCAGGGCCTAGGTTTTACCAGGCCGGGCCAGGGCAGGGCTTATGTCTTACCAGGCCTGGACCTCACCTACAAGGGTCCAACCCTAGCCCAACCCCAACCCTAGCCCGACCCAAGTCCTTGGAGGGCTTGAACTAGCTAGGCCCAAGCCCTACCCTCGAGGGCCAAACCCAAGCCAGAGCTTAAAAGAAGAGTAAAATGAGCAGGCCCTCTACAAAGATGACACGTGGTGGCCTTTTTTTGAATCCGACCATTGGATGTTAATGGGGGTCCATTGGGAGACACGTGTCAAAAAATCAATCCAATCGGATGTGTTTTGCCATCCAATTAGACCTTAGTTTGTCAGCATTAATCCGCTAGGGTTCACTAGACCCTACCTATGTTATAGAAATGGCTAATCTTTCCATCTTTGATCAGACGGTCTATAAATGTCCGATCGAGCTGCTTTTTTGCCACGTGTCTCTCGGGAAACCCGTCTTGACATCCAATGGTTGGGATTACGAAACAATCCACCACATGTCACATTATTAGGGGCCGCTCATTGAAGGATTTAATGAGCATGGCTCACTAGAATGCTACTCTCTCTCTCTCTCTCTCTCTCTCTCTCTCTCTCTCTCTCTATATATATATATATATATATATATAGTTTTCATGGAAATTAAAAAATACTTTTAAAATAAGAAACAACATGAAATGATAAGACTATATTTAAAATTTCCAACCACATATCCATGTATCTTTTCAATTACAACAATTGCGTCTAATTAACAAAGCAACCGTTAATGGAGATTTTTTTTTTTTGAAGGTAAACTGGTACCTTAATGGTCCTAGCTCTTTGTGAACTGCTTTTAGTAGTCTATATATGTAAATTTTTTTGTTTTATGCAATCAATAAATTAATTAGGGATAGTCATTTGTCAAGAGGATTAAGGTACTTACTCGCACTCATCTCGATTTTCATTCTATTTCAGCTTTGTTCTAAGTTTACTTTTTGCTGGATATAGAGCTAAATGCAAAATATGGAGTACTATTTTCAACCACAAGATGACATTTTATTCAATATTGACCCCAGTAATGTTGCATAAAAGAAACGAGCTCCTCTAAATTTAGGTGGATAAATAGCAACAATGCTGTAATAAATAATTTTGAGATAAGATTAAACAGTTTTATTCTTATGTTCCTTATCTTGTATTATGGAGGACAAGAATATATTTGGTGCTTCAATTGAACCCCTATTTATATTGCAAGATAGTTTTTCATTTTTTGGTTTGTAAACAAGAGCTTGTATACATAACAGGGAAAAAAAGGTCACAAGATTGTGAGCTTAGAAACGAGAAAGGCGGAATAGCATACAATGAGACTAACTATGATCTTAAAGGAAATGCTGAATTTGTAACTCGTCAAAATCCTTCCTGATGGAACACCACTAATGAGCATCTGACAAATCCTAGCGCAAACTGTGATGAGCGAGCTGGAGACATCATCAATAACTCTCTGATTGCTTTCCTTCCAAATCGACCATGCTATTACACCCAGTACGAGAAACCAGAGTACTCAGGGTTCCACATAACAAAAGACCAACAAGATAAGAAGTGTTTTGGAAGGAGCAATGCAATAACCAATAGTCACCAAATTCCTCAGAATTGGAGCACACAATACATCTGTTGGACTTTCTCCACCTATTATGCCTTAAATTATCACATGTGAGAATTTTGTTCCAAAATGCCACCCATAAGAAAAAAGATACATTGGAGGGAATACCGCGGTTCACAATTCTATGAGGGAACTAGGAATGAGGAAAATCCCACAATGATAAGAGGCATGATCTCAAATGTGGTTATCTCTAAGGGAAGGACAGGGAGTAACTCCCTGAACACATTGCATAACACTGAAAAAAAATCATCTATCTCCCCATTGTTGAGATTGCGCCTTAATAAGTGAGGGACACCAAACTACTGGCTCAACTACCCATTGAAAGCAAGAAGCAACTTACACTTTTTTGTCGGATGCCAATGAGAATAGATTCACAAAATCTTTTTTAAATGTAGATTAACCACCCCACACATCCTCCTAAGACAGTGTTAGATAAGCTAGAAGTAACACATGAGCCATGTTTTAACCATAATTTTATTTTATTTTAATCTAATCTAATTATGGTTTTATTAGTAGAAGAATAATATGTGCTTTTACACGTACACTTACCTGTGCGTGTATATCTATAAGCATATTTTATACAGTATATAAGAGGACCTACCCTCAATTAAGAGGGCCTTGAGAAATTGGGCCCTACCCCACCTTGGACTTTTAAAAATAAGAAAATCCCTCTCTTTTGTGGGGTTTGGAGGGTAGGGCTGGGTACCCTCATCGGAGGGGCGAATTGACAGCCCTCTTCATAGTTCATGACCTGGATAACCATCCCAATTCAGAGGAGTGGGTTTGTTCAGCTCATCAATTATATTTTGTCAGACATTTCTCCAAGACCATGAATCCTTTTAATTGAGAGAGAATGAGCCAATTGTCACTGACCCTTTCTAGAAGAAAAACAAACTTACTATTCAGGCCCTTATTTCGGTAAGTAGGGAGCTGGGAACAGACTTTCTTACTAGGCGAGAATAGATTTTAGGTAAGACTTAAAAGTGAATGAAATTTACAAGTTGGCACTTGGCAGTCCTTTTAATTTGATTAAGATGTCCATTTAATATACAAGGTTTGTCTGATAGTAATCATCTCCTTTGTTCACATTAGTGGATGATCCATGCACTCAGCTGACCCAATTCTCACAAAAGTGCGTAACTTAGTCAAACTGATGTAACTGCAGACTGCAGACTATAAAGTTGATCCAAGTTCAGGCAGACAGGACTTGGTATCTACAATGCAAAACCATGGAGACATACATAAAATCATCATCAACCAACCAAAACAAGAAAGGTTTTATCATTTGTTGAGAAACAATATGGGTTGATGAGCAAAGTAGTTCTACCAACATGCATATTACCTCAGATCAACTATAAGGAGAATACAATTGTGAGGCAGAAACAACTGACTGTAGTTCATTGTGTTTGAGAAATTAAAGGAACATAATTGAGAAAGTTGAAGCCATGTTAAAAGAAACCTATCATGAGTAATCTAAAGTTTCTTTATTTAAAAAAAATTAAAAATGGTTAAATTTTGACGACTGCTCTTATGGTCAAGCGGGCTTATAGCAGGCATTGTGGGTAACGTGGTGTACTTTATAAGTTCTACATATCAATTATGTCATTTGTCATTACAGTGTATTATAAATTCAAACCTTAGTTAGGGTTGAATTTAGCTTAGCCCAAATAGAGTATGGGCTGTCAAGTTTGCTCCGACTTGAGTTCAGCCTTGGGCTATGTTTGGGCCTAATGTTGTTACAACATTGTCCTTGCCCGATATACAACTCTAAACCCAGCATATTTTTCAATCCCATGGTCCACATTTATATGGGCTTCAAATCCATGGGACTCTACTATATATGGGTTACTCTCAAAGGTGAGGTCCATATACCTGAAATCCATGGGGATGATGTCTAGGCCATGGTCTACAAGCACGGGCTAGGGGAGTCTGGGTTTATCGACTTGGGCATAGTAGGTTCCATGGCTCTAAGCAAATCAGCATTGGATCCATATGCTTTGGTCTATGAACCTGTGTTTATGGACCCCACGGGCCACATGCATGGGGCAACCAATCCTTTCTCAAAATTCTTGAAAAAAAGCTTCTAAGATGGTTAAGCATGCCCTAAGATAAGCTACCTTGGTGAAAAATAGTATATACATTGAGGGTACCTAACCAAGATACTAACAAGAAAACTCTTCAGCTGTATTTGGGTCTGATCTGACGGAGTTCAAGGAGTCCAATGAGGTAGAGACTTTTATGATACTAAAGACCTTCCCATTTTCAAGAATTCTCTCTTTGGCTCACTCATTGTGGAAGTATACTACTCTAGCATGGGCATCTGGAACGACATTGTTCTTGGTAATTGGCTCACAGCCTCACACTATTGACCACATCATTGACATTGTAGAACAGTCACTTTTAGGGTGCCAATTCAGGTCAGGTTGCTAAAGCTAAATCTTCTTGGCCTTCACTGTATACACAATTATTTTCCCTAATTTATTTTCAATGATTCTCGTTCTTTCCTAATCAAAAACAGCAATTGTGTTAAATAATAAGATATCTATGTAGTTATCACCGTAGCAAACTAGGCAACTTTGATGGAGGATATCTGTCAGGTTTAAAAAACTGAACCCAGTTAGACCAAAATCACATATCGAAATAATATATTGTAGTACTAAATTGTATAGAAGCAAAATAAATATAAAAATGAATACTGGATTCAAAATAATAAATTAGAAGCAAAAACATTTGCAATATAATAATCATAATATGTATGTGTGATATAACATTAAAAAAAAATGAATCTCAAGTAATTTCATAGTGATTAATCACAGGGTAGTAACTTCATTAAAATGGTAACAGATGAAAATGACAGATGAAAGATCAAGTAAAAGAAGAACATGCTACATTTCTTACTAGGAAAAATATGGATACATAATTTAAGTGGCCTAAATATTGCTTAGAAAAGCAGAAAGTCTTATGGTAATTAAATGGAATAAACTACGAGCTGCATCAGAAAGCGTGAAAGGTCTGTGGATTCATTTTGACCTTTGGAAGTAGGAAACATAAAAAAAACTTCAGCAGTGAAATACATTAATTCTTAAATGAAGAATCAGGATCCCAATTTACCGATCAAGACCCCACATAACCTATTATTTATGATCCTATAATACCTATCAAAGTATAAAAGTGAAAAGTAAGTTAAAAACTGTTAACTCTACGGAAAAGAGAACCATACATGGAGATATTCTACTAAAGCACGTGATGGGTAGTATTCATACTCGGTACCATCTGGAATTTTTCCAGGATTATTATCCTTGAAATCAACAAGTTGGGCAAACAGGTAGGCTTCTGCAAGTGAGAAGAGAGTATCAATAAGAGCATAGTCAGGCTCGTCAAATGAATCCCGTATTAAGGTGTTCCCATAAGTAGCAATTTTATCTTCCTTGGACATCTCGCTAAAGCCATGGTAGGCAACTTTCACATATTTGTGACGATCCATCTATACAACAAACAACCAGAGGCTGTAAATATTGAAAAAAAAAGAATTGAAGCAGTATAATCTGCATTTGTGAAACAGAAATAAGTTACACTTGGACAATTGAGCAAGGCTGACCTTCAAAATGTTTCCTCTCTTCTTGTCAAGAACCAAACCCCTGACCATGTATTTCCAGTCAAATGACCACTCCAATAACTACAAAAACCATGTCCACTACTCAAACTTCAAATTATTGCTTCAACTCATAAGAACCACAAGATAATATGGTAGCAATCTGATAACCGGGACTTTGTTCGAATCCTTTCATTTTAAGGAATTGGTTGATCATACAGTAATAAGTAACACTACGAAAGAAATTTTCTGAATGTTTACATGATTGTACATTTATACACAAAATTTCACAGTTCATAGAAATCATCACTTAAACATACTAAACAGCATCAAATTAAGCTATAGCGAGGGAAAGCTCATGCAATTCATTTCAATCAAAGCAAGGAAGACGTTAAAGAAGAAAATTAACATTAAAATCATGGGAATATTAACAACAGGCTTCAAAATTAAAAACAACATTTGTGGTTCGAGATTTAAAATGAAAGAAAGTTATTACATACAAATTAGCAACTGGAACAATCAGCAAGTAAGACATGAGAATTCTTCAAACAAATACTAAGCCCTTCCACTCCAAACACCAAATCTGGAAGAGATATTACTGCTGGTAACTTACATGTTTTACTTTCAGTACCAAGCTGTACTCACTATTGACGTGAAGATATCAACCAACTGATTCTAATATTACAGAATCTTACATTGACACGTGTTTTAAGTATCCTAGAGAATCCTTTGAAATTCTAAGAGAACTTTTTGATACCCGTATGTAATGCATAAACCATATTTTGAGGAACTGCATCTAAGAAGTAACATGAAGACTCAAGCAGTTACGAGTCTACCTAACCATCATATATCGCAGATGTTGGACAGAAACAATTATCAACCTAAACAGGACCAAACTAACATCATCATTTGGTCTGCCTTAAGCTCTGAATAATGCCTGAATATGAATGATCCCTTAAATAAAATGAATTCAACACCCAAGTCACAACTGGGGATGAGACTCAAGAGGTGTTAGATTTAAATAAAAGATTAATTTGAGGTAAAAGAGAGAAATGCATAGAGAACACCAGGGACATAAACAAAAGGAATTAAAGAAGACAAAAATAAATTCCATGGAACAGAAACTCTAGCACTGCACAAAAATTTCAGGGCGACCTGCAACTGGATTTCACTTTGTTGTGAATATTTATGTTCATAGGGCAGCCTCGTAAATCTTTGTATATCTCTAGGTATCTCCTAAATGGTCTTGCATTTTAACATCAGAATAAATTGTAATCTTATTGACTAAGCTTTTAATTGACCAGAATAACGATAGAGAGTTATCTGGCAAGAAAAGAAGCAAAAAAAAAAAGGTTATTTGCACAATTTCTATTAAGTAATTTTGCTACCAGAATGAAAGTTGTGATCCAACTGAAGTATGGTGCAGACAGCCAGGATGAGAGAGAGTAGTGTACAAGCCAATTGCTTCTTTCTGCAAATAATCCATCTACAACTGCCAATTCCAAAAGGCTAGGTTTTTACAGGCTTATTACCATATATATATATATAAGGAAGGGATCCGTAGACATATGAAAAAGAACATATAAGTTCATATATGCTTACAATTGATGGATCTCCCGATCTAACGGTTCCAATCACGCACCCTTTTATATCTAGAAGGGCATTTAAGGAAATTTTAAATTAAAAAAAAAATTGTCTATCTTTAGTTTCCTAAAGAGAAGAACACGTCCTCCTCTCTTCTCTCCTCTCTCTCCACTCCAGCATTCTCTCTCTCTCTCCATCCCTTTCTCTCTCTCTCTCTCTCTCTCTCTCTCTCTCTCTCTCTCTCTTCAATGTCGACGAACTCAAAGAACGCTTCTAAAGAAGGCAGCGAGTTCTCAACCGTTCCATATACAGAAAACTCCATCTGGGTCTCTCCAGATACAATATGAGATGATTTTATATCAAAACTGATAGAAGAAGAGAGGATTGAAGAGGATGAAGATGAGAATTCAAGCAAACCCATAAGTAGAGTTTGCACTACACCTGAATTGCAGAAGGAATACATGCAGCTTGTTGGGTCCCAGAGAAGGAAGTTTGGGATTCATCAACATTTCCAAGCTCATGCTCAATTTCCCCAAGCACCTTGTCTGCCACTCTGATTCATTCTACATAGGCCAGAAGATCCCAACCCTCTATAGAGAGTTTTTATTCGCTATTTGAGTATATATACATCCAATGTGGATCATTGATTTAGGATCTCAATTGGTGTCATATTCAGATTCTGTGTAGAATGTGTTATTTTTCATCTGGATCTGGACCCACCCGAATCTCACCTTCTTTTTTTGTTGTTCATGCTTGTACCAGCAATTGAAATTTTCTCTGGATATTTCTTTGAAGTAATTCTATATTGGATTCGATTTCCTGAGAGAATATTTTTAAAATAATGATCGAGAAGTTTTTCAGAAGTTGTTTCAAGAATGAACACCTACCGGACCATATGAAACCATAAAAGAATATGAGTCCCACAAATAAAAAGTATTACTTTGATAATAAACTGATGGTCCGGATTGGTCAACTGATCTCTTCATGTGGGAAGAAAATGCATCTGGCCAAAGGCTCGGATGGGGGAGATTGCAGTCGACTTGAGGTAGAGAGAGAGGGGGACGAAGAGAGAGAAAAAGACATGAGAGAGAGGGGACGAATTAGAAACTTTCCCGAGGATAAATAAGATGGTTTAAGGAAAAAATCTAAATTCCCAAATTGCCCCCTTACACATAAAAATTGATGTGGTAATGATCGTTCGATCTAACGATCGAATGGTTATGTGCATATGTAAACATATATGTTCTATCTCATATGTCTATGGATCCCTTCCTATATATATATATATCGGTTGTCAGATCATTTTTTTTTTCTTTTGGTAATTGATACCCTACTTATGTTACATACAGAATATGAGTCAAGGAATTCTGAGTGAAGATTTATAATACACCTTTTAAGTATTTATAGCAAGAGAAATATTAAAGTCGAGGAATGACATGTTAACAATGTTCCAAGTGGTTAAAATATGCAGTATATACCATCATCTGAAAGGAGCAAAAGTCCCATTCTTTTTTTTTTAATATAAATGATGACAATTGACGCGTAGAGTACTTTCAGGAAAGAAAGTTCCCTTAGAAGTAAAAATAGTATCTGTATACGGCTCCCTTGCAAGGGATTTGGCAATAGGGTTTCCTTTCCTGAAAGCGTCAAAAGTCCAACCTCTAACTGTTTTCCTAGCATGATCAATATAGCTAACAAGTTTCCCCAGACCATCTTCATCCATTCACATAGCTAATGCATTCCATTGGACAAATAGAGGACCATAGAACTGATCCCTAAAGATCCTTCGAGCATAAAGCAAAAAAAATCACAATATAATACCACTTCATTTTACATAGCCTATTCTGAATTAGATAGCATCTAATCCCTTGGGATTCAATCCAGAAAAAAAAATTGAATAAGAATGGAAGTTTGTACCTACCTTATCCACTGTGTTAGGTGGTCATAAAGAAACTGAAAGAACAGAGAACAGTAACCAGAGAATTAGTGAAATTTTTTTAATATTTATCATCGATGTGGGCTGAACAAAAGCATGGGGTAAGATGGGCTCAGCTCCATCATACAGTTGAATTGTGACAGAAAAGCTTATCAAGATTAGATCTTATTAACGAAACAATCAAATTGAGGAGAAACCACGAGCAGCATTTACATCAAATGCAGGTTAAAGATCCATTAAAATATAGTGATCATGATGAATTTCAAAAATAATGGTGTAGCAAGTAAAAAAATTGGTGAAACTTTGGCCTTCAGTCTGCAAAATCGTGCAAGATTTTTTTTTTAAGGCATAAAGAATGCCATATTATGATCAGTTTTTTGAAAAGGTATCCATGGATGAAAACGTAAACAAACCTCTTGAGGGTACTCTAAATACGAAACCAGCTTTTGGATTGTGCCATTGTACGCAAGGGATTCAAAAGTTTCAGGCATGTATTGTGCCAAAGTGTAATCCATGTCAAACCCAACTGCAACAATATTCTTCATATTTAAAGATCTGTTGCAGAATATCTGTTTTCCCGTACTAATTTTACAGCCCCCTTCACGAGACGACCAAATAAATCGATCCCGATCACTGTCATTATTTCGGAGATTATGAAACTGAGATGTTTTGTCATCCACACCAGCCCCGTCCATTATATAGCTAGCATGCAACTGACAAGTTCCTGAAAGTGATTGCAGGACAATATCAGCAGCATACGAAGACTACATCACATTTATATGAATAACAATCTGTGTATGCCTGGAAGTATAATGCACAAATCATATGCTGGAATAATATAATTTTCGAAGGAAAGGTATGCCTAGTGCATTGGGTGTTATACCTAAAGGTACAATAATTAGCTCCTAATAGTTGTGGAAGAATGGTATTAGGCTATTAGCACCAAATGGGACTACATAACATGTGTACAACTAGAGTTGCAATACAATGACTATAATGCTACAACAAAGAACATATCAAACAGTGTATCATAACATGAATAAGAAATAAAATAAACTGCAATAACAGTCCAAATTACAAATTAGAGAAGTTAAATACTCAATAAAACTTTACAACCATACTCCACAACCAGGTGAGTCCATTTCAAACTCCTAATGCTCATTGCATTCACACTATCTACAGGAGATAAAGAAAGGTAACAATTACAAAACTTCAACATGTACCGAAAAAGAAACAAAACCAAACCCAGTGGTAGTTACAATTAACTGATAAGTCTGCAAATTCTCTATATTGGCTGACTTGTAAATGCAGATGTAAGAAAATGGCGAATCCTTGGATCACAAAGACATAGGAGTGAAAGCTTTCAGCAAGGAAGCATTAGCTCCTTGAAATATCAGCGCGCACAGAACATTTATAAGATTTAATTAAGTGTATATATGTTACAAAATGCATAGTTTTCCATCTAGGAGATTGGGCTTAAAGATTACATTTTCAACACTATCGTCCGAAGAATTACAAAATATATATACAGGGTGATGTGGGTAAAGGATAGACCCAATGAAAGCAAGGCATCAGCATTCAGCAGCTAACCATGGAAACAAGATCTACATATACAATAGAATCAGCACGAGGGCAGCAGGAGATTCTTGTTGCAAAGGAGTTACTCAGTTTGCCTCCAAAAACTCCATAGATTCTACACTTAAGATTCAAATTTTAAAAAGTTAGCCTCCATAACAACAACAATGAAGTGAACTCTCTAGTGAGTACATGCATATGCATAAAGTTGGCATAGCTGAAATTAGTAATTTAGTATATATCACTACAGCTCCATATTAGATTCAAAACCATGTCTAAAAAACTCTAATGAGTCTATGAAGAATAGTTTCCTATAAACAATATCTTACACAACTTACTTTGAAGATCAATTGAAATAACACAAAGCGTAGTATCCTCCCAAATTTGCTCCAAAAAACACCTAAAAATCCAATCTCCGGGTAATCAGCAACCCTTTTCCTACCAAAACAACCCACTAATTCTCGGAAACTCTGATCAATGTTACATAAACTGTTACGACCCTAAATGTATATGTACCTAGCTTTCCACTGCTTAATCACCCTAAGGATTTTGGAGTATTGGTTAGGTGCCTATCGTAAACTCATTATAAAATTCATTTAACCTCCAAGAACCCCCAAAATTCAACTAAAACAGCAAGCTCAAACAACAATGGGAGAAATGCGAAATGAAATCAAACAATCAGAGTGGGAATACGAACCTCCGATATCGATTCCTTTTCTTCTTCTTGGAGATTGGTCGTCGGCAACAGAACTGAGCTGGGCACTGAGAAATCCACAACTAGACCTAATTCGAGAAGAGAAAAGATGGGAAAGGTCTGGAGAGAAAAATGGTGTTTTTGGAATTCGCATCTTGGAATTTAGGCATCTCGGGAGAGTGAGAGCAAGTGGTGGGTAAAGCGAATCAGTTCCTCTTCGAAGCGTCGTCGTGCAACTACTTGTAGAAGATGTTGTTGGAGGAGACATCTGTTTTATTTCATTTTTAGGTCAATACTCAACAGAGAGAGAAAGAGAGGAAATGGTCCCTGATAGACCACTTTATCCATTTGAGGAGGGAACCTTATTCGAATAAGCTTCGTTTTCGATTTTCATTAACTTTGCTTGTTGCAGTTGGAGATGTTAAGGTTAAGATACTGCGCCACGTGGTTCTTTGGCGGGCAGATGGAGATGAGGTTTTTTCTTGCGTGCGCCGATAACCTGCGCCTCTAGGGTTACCGATCTTGATCGAGAATTAAAGGCGGGGATTGGAATTGTTTCTGCATTTCTTGTCCGCTTTCGCAACGGAAAAAACAGTGGCGGGATGGATATTAAGGGTGGGCAGTGCGCACTCTTCGGCTTAGTTGGAATTGGGACCCATTAGAATTGATTTGCAACGAATGAAGGGAAAGCAGCTGTGGTTTCTATTGTGATGGATTGGAGGCTTGGATGCGGACTATATCACTTTACTGTATGGATGGATAAAGAGTAAATGAATATAATATGAGGCACAGCTCTATTTTATTTTATTTGTTTTTATTTTTAGGGTCTTTATTTGAAAACGTTTAAGTGACACTTTTCTATTTAGAGTTTAAAATTTAAATATGAGTGGAAGCTTTGAATATCTAAGAAATAAAGATTAGTTTCTTATCATTTCTGTCATTCTGGTATTTAAATTCAGAGAAATCAAATTATAGGGGGTTGAATTAGAACTCTGTTCTTACCAAAAAAAAAATTTAGAACTCTGTGTATTACTCCACGTGGATTAACTTCGGCAAGGCGTAGGAAGATCTTAGTTTCTCACAGGTTTTCCGCATGAGTCGTAGCCTCTACTGTGAAATTGGTATCTTCACCCAAAAAAAAAGGACTGATACAGTGTTGATAATTTTAAAAAAAATGACATTTTTAAATTTAAAAAAAATAGTTGTTACATTTTCTTAAAGTAAGCATATTTGAACTTTAAAATACGTGTTAACATAATCATTTGCAAAATGCAACTATCAACTACAAAGACTATTGTTGTCAAGGTTCAACTCTTTCAATTTAAAGTAAAGAATTTGTGAATTCATGGAGCCATCAGCCATCAACCCTCCTTAAGACAAGCCTTTTTGGAGTGGTTGCTTAGACTTAGTCTTATGGCACCTTAACGGCTAACTTAGGTTTGGTTATGTGTAAGTTTAGAGTTTGTGTTTGTTACATAATAATAACTTTTTAAAAAATAACAAACAAAAAATGCATTTGTAGAGCATCTCATTTCATTGCAAAGCAAAGCATGGCATGATGTCATTTTTATATTTATCGAAAAATGTAGCAATTTTGTAATAACTTTTTAAAATAATTACAAAACTGCTTACCATTCAAAATTGGGAGATCTCTCAAACATGCAATTATTGAGAGCTTCTTTATTTCAAGAGAAGTTTTGAATTGACTTGGGATGAACTTCTCCGGTTGTTATTGGCGAGGAAACCGCTAATAAAGCTCAATAGGCATCACAAAGCCATGTGTGCGCCATTTGAGACGTATGCATACAAACCAAGGTCTTGCTTGGCACGTAGAGGCATGTGGCACCTATCAAGTGGTTGTTGGCAATCTCTCGCCAACAGCAATTGGAGAGAGATCGTGTGTATTTTTAATAATACTTAAAAAAGAATAATTTTGAGACGGATATGGTCTCTGTAAACCCAATTGAATTTCATGCAGAGAATGAAACTTATAAAAATGGTATCGATTTGTATCAATTAAAGCAAGACAAGATTAACTACGACTGTTCAAAGAGGATTAGGTGGCGGAGCTCCCTTTTTTACACTTTGCCGGTGACACTTTTGTAATTATTGAAAGGGGGAGCGTAGCAAAGTAAATCTTCGCTTTCAATTTAAAATGGACAACACAATTTTTTTTTCTACTTTTCTTGCCAACCATTTTAAGTATGGATAATCCTACTTTGAAAAATAAGTAGTGTTACGCGTGCACCGATGTTTTATAGCTACACGCCAAACTCAACTCAAAGAAGAACCAAAAAAAAAAAAAAATTCGGTATACCTCTAGTGATGCCCCCACCTTAGGCATCCGTACATCATTGGACATGTGGTGTTTTAAAGGAAGAGAGATATTAAGAGGGGAGAAAGTCAAAATCATGGGGAGAAAATGAAATGACTTCTCCCCCAAATTATCCCAAGGTGCCCAATGATGTGTGGATGCCCGAGCCTCAAACATTAGAGATGAGCCAAAGGAAAAAAAAACATTGAGGGGCCGTTTGGATATACTTCTGTTTTTCTATTTTTGTTTTTTGTTTTTAAAAATTGGAAACGACCTTTTGTTTCAAAAAAATTTTAAGTGGGAAACATGTTTGGTATTACTAACTGTTACTTATTTAGAAAAATAAAAAACAAAAAAACACGTTTGGTAAATATTATTAAATAATTCAATTCATTGTGGTGGTAGTGGTGAGTGGTGGCGGTGGGTGTAGTGTGGTGGTGATGGCGGTGGTGTGTGTTGGTGGTGGTGGTGGTGATGGTGGTGGTGGTGTGATAGTGGTTGTATTGTGGTGGTGGGTGACGGTGGCGGTGGAGGTGGTGGTGGGTGGTGAGTAGTGGTGGTGTGGTGGGGGTGGTGGATGGTGGTAGTATTATGGTGGTAGTGGATGGTGGTGGTGGGTGGCGGTGGAGGTGGGTGTTGGTGGGTAGTGGTGGTGGTGAGCAGTGGTGGTGTAGTGGTAGCGGTGGTGGTGGTGTGGTGGTGGTGGTGGTTGTATTGTGGTGGTGGGTGGTGAGTAGTGGTAGTATTATGGTGGTGGTGGGTGGGTGGTGGGTGGGGGTGGTTGTATTGTGGTGGTGGGTGGTTAGTGGTGGTATGGTGGTGGTGGTGGATGGTGGTAGTATTATGGTGATGGTGGATGGTGGTGGTGGGTGGTAGTGATGGTGATAGTATTGTGGTGGTGTTGATGGTGGGTCTGTGTTTTTTATTTTTGTTTTTTGTTTTAAAAAACAGAGGAAGTATCAAATTTTGAGGCGTGCTAGCCCTACTCTCGGTCAAACTCTACTCTCAACCTCCACCAACCACCTATTTATTATCAAATTAGTTATGGTGGTTAAAACACTATCTCTCATCAAGAATAGACAAATGGTTGGTGGAGGCTGAGAGTAGAGTTTGACCAAGAATAGAGCTAGCATTTTTCTAAAATTTTTGTGATGTTGATTTTCAAAAATTTTGATACTAGTTTTTAAAAACAGAAAGCAGAAACAGGTTTACTAAAAACGGGGGCCTTAAGTTTCAACTTTAAACTACACACCCTGAAATAAGAAATAATAAAATGACGTAAATACCTTTGTGTAATCTTCTTTCTTCCCTGAAAGACAGCCCGGCAGCCCTATCTTCAACCAAAGACACCAGAAACCTTGGGTGACCCTCTAACTTCTTTTTGTCATCTCAAACCAAAGAGAATTGAAGCTCTTTCAAAGACTCTACTACCTTGCTTGCCCAGTCCCTACCTTGCCTTTTACCTCACCTGTGCGTTACAAGCTCAATCCCATCAAGACCTTCACATTCTTTTTCCTGATTCAGTTCCTTTCTGGGTTTATTTCGATTTTACTATTCTTTTGATTTTAGATTGATTTCCCATTATTGGGGTTTTTTGGTTCTTCTACTTGGGACTAAGATTGGAGAAGAGGATAGAGAGGTGGGTGGGTGGGTGGGTCTTGCTAACGAGCATCAGCGAGGCATACAATGATTCTCTGCAACATCTTCTAATTGAGACCTATTAAAGCAACGCGCCAGTCACATAGGTGAGTCATAATCTCGTTTGGTTACGGGGTCTTTTGTAGGAGAGGGCATGAAGAAAGAAGAAGAGAAATGGCTGTCGGAGCGTCGGGATCTTTGATCATGGAGGAAAAAAATCAAAAGGTTATTATTGTCATTTTGTTGTTTAAGTCAAACGTTTACGTCGTTTTTGTTAAGATTGGTGTGCATCATAAAATGTCGATCAGCACATACGCTACCCATTAAAAACCCCTTGGCCTCCCATGTGGTGCCAACAAATAGTGGTTTTTGTCCTTGCCAACAAATAGAGACCACACCGTGCATCACATGCACGGGACTCAAAAGAATAAAAACGGATTCAATATAAGTTTGAGTTCCGTGCATCACATGCACGGTCTCCTGTGGTCTTGGCCCTTTGAGGTCTCACTAGCATTTTGTTAGGATTTTGCTACCCCACGGATCTTCTTAAGATGCAATTGGGTGGTTACAAATGTCAGATACTCTGATTTTAACTTTTTAAAATTATTAAAATGTGAAAGATCTCCACGTGCTATCCCATTCTTGTGTCTATGGAAAATTTTGAAGTAAATGAGACGGGGCTAGCACTCCTCTTTCTCTTATAGTGCTGACGTGCAAATGCCATCAGTTCACCCAATACGTGGAGGCCTGGAGGGTTTGAGTTCTGCTTTCAATGGGCTAAACAGCTAGGCAGACTTTAGATGGGCCTACTGCAGTAGGAGCTTTGGCCCAGGGAATATACTAGGTGCTATGGCGTAGCCCAAAGCCTAGTGGCAAGAATCTAATGGGCCAGGCTAAGTGATAAGTTTATGCCCGTCCAGACCCAGTGGGACTTAGCCGGGCCTTACCCGTCTTAACGGCTCCTAGAGACCACCAGCAGTTGTCAGTTGATATCCCTTAATTGTGCATAGTATCACAAATTTGTTTATGGGCAACAAGATATGGTTGCACATGGGCCGGATACGGGCATAGATGTTGGCAGGATCATTATCTGCCCAAACTGTGAACTCAATGTCCCAGGCCAAAATGGGTAGATAGAAAACTCTGGTAAGGAGCAACATTAGGCTCTGTTCCAGCTTAACTTCCAAAAAAAAAAAAACATTAGGCTCTGTTCTTTTGGTGAAACTTTTAAAAGTTTAGAACATTAATACTTTGGAGCAAGAGACAAGAGTCTGAGAGGAGAGGGAAGAAGGTTTCTAACTCTTTTACACAATGATATCTCAAGTTTATCGGTTCAATTTAATTAGAAGTTTCACATGTATGGAACTTAAAAAATCCAAAAAATTTTTTAGAACTTGAAATTCCATATTTGTAAAACTTTTACTCTATGGAATAATAGAGTTCACATTGAGTAAAATTAGGTATGAAAACAATGAAAGCTCTATACTACAAGTTTTCACCAAATTAACGGGACCATTATAAGTGTCATAGCTTGTTTGAAAAATGAAACTAATTTTAATTATTGGATAGCCATAACCATTTGATCCACTAGTGCGACGATATATGATCACCATATTGTGTTCCTAGTGCTGTCCGCTCCCGTGACTGACTGAATGGTCCTCCTGGTAATTCATTTGGATTAGTGTCGCCATACAAGGACATTAGGCCTTCCGGCAGCATTGATCAATACAAACTAACTAGCAAATAAAAGTTCGTTAGATTAGATATCATTATGCATACAACTTTAAGGTGTGACAAGAAATGCATTCCCCTTCCGAGATGGTAAGAAGTAACCATTATATATAAATGCCCTTTCGGCATTCGTGATCACGGCAATTGTATCGAGATTGGGAAGTCCACGAAACGCGATTAATTGAGACTGAGAGAGACAATAGAAGCTCTCTCCATTTCCTTACCTTGAGAATTCAACTACGATTTTCTTCAAAGGAAAATGTAAGGTTCCTAATTACGTATTGTGCATTATTTATCGTGCTCTCTCTGATCTTTATGTGCTTCCTGTCTACGTAGCAGAGCTCACACAATTAACTGAAACCGCAAAATGCAGTTTGAATCTTAACGTCAATTCACCCAAACATAATGTGAAAAAGATAGATGCACGGTCTCATCGATCTGACAATTAGTGTTACATTCCTTGAAATGGTTATCCGCTAGGACATCGGCAGGAGTTCCTTTTATCTCATCCTTCTCCACAGTCATCAGACTTCCCATGTGTTAGGAACCTAACCCACATTCTAAAAAGATCGAGGATGATTAAGGAGCGGAAAGATAGGGTCATACATTATCGAGGATCACAACATACCACCATGCTCTACAACAAACGTCCACAATGGCCTACTATGTGATATCTTTCACTCTGGCCCGTGGCATTCAGGTATCCCATTCATTAGATCGCTCCATACCAGACTCAAACTTGGAATGTGGTGCTAGTTAAGGATGTCAACGAGCTGAATTTAAGCCTCATTACCCTCTTGTAGAAGTGTCTGCCCAGATCGGGCTAGTCAAAAATCACAAAGTTTCAGCCCAAGCCTTACCCATTGACATCCTAGTGCTAATTCTGAAATTGAAATATTAGGAACTTAACCAATTATCTTAAAAAAATCATGGTTTATTAAAGAGTGAACAAATAGCTCGTGCACAATCAGGGATCGTAACACCCTGCTAGCCCACCAGCCCACTACCACTAACAAGCTTTTACGCCAAACACACGTCACCAACGACTGACTCGTTTTCAGGCTGTTAACCATAAAGTTTTTTGTTTATTTTTTTGACAGTGTATATAATTTAGCTACTATTAGTATCAATGGTTAGTAGTTAGTATTGGGAATTGAAGCTCTTGATACTCATCACCACAAGGGAGTGGATCACGAGACCTCTTTATTGAGAGAGGTCATGAGACACATTCCACCATTAGAGCAAGGAACAATGCGAGGTCCATTTTCCTACTCATCCGGTCGGGTAGCTTCTTCTAGCTTTTCTTCCATTTGGATTTTCTTATGGTCTTGATGTTCTGAGGCATCATATACTAATTTGTTAAGAATTAATCGGATTGAAGTTATAGACTCATCATTCGCTAGAATAGTGGCAGAAGAGAGCAAGCACTCAACTAGGATTATCACGCCTAGCTCTAACGTATACATAGGCTCGATTCGCACGCTTAGCGTTAAAGTCGATGGCTTTCTTGCTGCTTTCAATACCAAGTACTGAGTGGTTAGTGATGTCAAGTTGACAAAAGCATCTTTTCACCTTTTTATGGACAATAAGAATTAAAAAAAGTAGTCACCCCCCCCCCCCCCCCCCCCCCCCCCCCCCCACACAAAAGTTTTTTTTATAGTGATTATTAGCACACCGCGCATTCAACTATGTAATAAAATGCCATGCTCATCTATGGTTAAGCTTAAGAAAATTAAAGTTAATATTTTTGTTTTTCTCTTTTTTAAAAACCAAGGTGGAGTGTGTGAATTATTTTATTTTTTTGATAAACGTGGATATTATGAGCCTTAAAGAATCAAACTAGTTCCACATGCTACATTGGAAATACGACCCACCCCATACAACCGATATTGACGGGTCAGGAATCGACCTCCTTTAGAGGTTCGTCATTTGGCCTCTAGGCTACACCCTCAGGGTTGGAGTGAGTGAATCTTAACTACATTTGATTTGTGGAAAAGATGGAGGAAAGTGGACCAGACGGATAGGAAAGTAAAGGTTAAATTAAAGGTTTTTTTTGTGAAAAACCCCTATCTTTTCAGTTATTTGTAAATACCCCATTGTGTTTTGTGATTTTGTATTATAGTCCACTAACTTTTAAAACTTTTTCAAATCCATCATTTCATCCAAAAGTTAGTTAGCGGATGTTAAATTTTTTATGAAATGACATTTTAAAGCTTTTTAATGGGTTGGACAGACGGAGAGTCGCCACCTATTCATTCTATCAAAGTTTAGGGAAAGCGGTTCGATTAAGCCCTGGAAAAGGTGTTAGGCACCCCAGGACCCCCGTTTTATAACGATTACCTACTCTCTAAACTTAAGCCAATTATAATCTCAAAGTTTAATTAAAATGCCTAAGTGTTTAAAAGAATGCTAATCCAATAAATATAGAAAGTTAGATGACTAGGTTTGTATATTGTCAATTAGAGGGAGATTAAGGGAGGGTAGGCTTTGCACCTTCTTTAGAATAACTTTTCTCTCTTCACCGAAATAGAAATTTTGGGGAGAAAACCTTAAGGTAGAGTGGTACTAGGTTAGGTAGGGTATAGGGTAGTAAGGCCTAGAACCTAGGTTTCCAATTCTATGTAAGTGAGAAAAAGAAGAAAGAAATGGAGAAAAGGAAGAAAGAAAGGGTGGGCACCCGTGAGGAGAGAGAGAGAGAGGTGAGGGCATCAGGTGTTGGAATAGGCTTTGACTTGGTCAATGATGGGCCTTGGGCTTTAGAGAAATGATTTTCGATTAAGGGTTTGGATGATGGGCTTTGGGCCAAAGGCTTGGACCCATGGGGGTTTGCAAGATAATGGGCTTGGCTTTGGTTCTTGGGGACGGACATAGGGCTTAGACCTAGGGCTAGCTTCGGACTTGGGTTTTAGACTAGATCTAGGGTTTGTCCTAGGGTTAAGTTGAGCTAAACCATGGTTAAGATTATTAACCACGGTTAAGGGGGTGTAAAAATAGGGTGCTGATAGCTGCCCCTCTTGATTAGAGAGTGCTGAGTTGGCAATTGAACGACAAAGACTGAAATCATCTAATTTTTACACCAGACAAATTGGTTTGATGGTGACATCTCCGGGCCTGAGGGATCCGGGGATGGAAGCAAGCATAATGAATAATAGGAGTGAACACACGTCTGCTCCAACGGGAATAAGGTGAAGGTTGGCCACACGACCACCTTACCGGAGATAGAAGCAAAGCAATGTTGGGTGCAGGTTTAGCATCACTATAGGCCCGCAACTAAGGTCCGGTCACACAACTATGACAATATACTCCTTTAATAGTGAGCTAGCAAAGCAAGATGACGGTGATGAATGAAAAAAATGAAGGTAATAGGTGCAAAACTAACATCACTGGAGGCCGTAATTGATGTTTGGTCACACGACCGTGACAGTACTCCTTTAATAGTGAGCTAGTTAAGCAGAAATGAACTTCACAAGAGGCCGTAACTGAAATCTAGTCACACAACCGTTCTAATACTCCTTTAATAGTGAAGGAAAAATGTGATAGATGTGGGACTAACATCACTGAGACTGTAACTGACATCCGGTTACACAACCGGGACAGTACTCCTTTAACAGTGAGCTAGTCGAGCAAAAATAGACTTCACAATAGGCCGCAACTGAAATCTAGCCACACGACCGTTCCAGTGCTCCTTTAATAATGAAGGGAAAACGATGTTGCAAAAATGTAGGCGACAGATGTAAGACTAACATCACTTTGGCCGTAACTGACGCCCGGTCATGCGACCGGGATAGTACTCCTTTAACAGTGAGTTAGTCGAGTAGAAATAGACTTCACAAGAGGCCGCAACTGAAATCTAGTCACACAACCGTTCTAGTACTCCTTTAATAGTGAAGGGAAAATGATGCTGCAAAAGTGCAGGCGACAGATGTGGGACTAACATCACTGAGGCCATAACTGACGTCCGGTTACACAATCGGGACAGTACTCCTTTAACAATGAGCTAGTTGAGCAGAAATAGACTTCACAAGAGGTCGCAACTGAAATTTCATCACACGACCATTCCAGTGCTCCTTTAATAGTGAAGGGAAAGCGATGCTGCAAAAATACATGCAACAGATGCGGGACTAACATCACTGAGGTCGTAACTAACGTCCGGTTACACAACCGGGACAGTGCTCCTTTAACAATGTGCTAGTCGAGTAGAAATAGACTTCACAAGAGGTCGCAACTGAAATCTAACCACACAACCGTTCTAGTGCTCATTTAATAGTGAAGAGAAAACGATGCTACAAAAATGCAAGCGACAGATGCGGGACTAACATTACTGAGGCCGTAACTGACATCCAGTCACGTGACCGGGACAATACTCCATTTAACAGTGAGCTAGTCGAGCTGAAGTAGACTTCACAAGAGGCCACAACTGAAATCTAGTCACACGACCGTTCCAGTGCTCCTTTAATAGCGAAGGGGACGTGATGCTGCAAGCATCTGCCCAAATGATCAACAAAGATAATGAGGGTAAAGATAGCCGTCTGACTGTTTTACCAAGATAGGATGTGACACTGTAGACAACCGCCCGATTGTCTTCCAAGGCAGCAATGTGATAGGGGTAAAGACAGCCGCCTGACTGCTTCACTTGAGATATGATGCAATGATGGTGCAGACAATCGCTCGATTGCCTCACTGGAGTAGGATGCAAGATAGTACATACAACTGTCAAATTGTCTCACTGGGATGCATGCAAGATAATGAAGACAACCACCCGATTGTCTCAATGGAGATGAATTTGATATGATAGCTGATAGAAGTGAGTATGGATTCAAGAGTTTTGAGAATCGAACATGAGAGTGAGAGCCGTGGCCCTGAGCCATTGCACAAATCTTATGCCTCTCTATATATAGCCTGACAGATCTAACGTGCCCCCTGGCTTGGATGATTCCATGTAGGTATTTGCCCCCCAGGATGTACTGATCTTCAACATCTATATCACCCAGGATAGTCTGCCGACTTTACTTTTCCCTGGTTTCACTACTCCTCTTGCCCTAACGGGAATAAGTAGCCAACTTTGAACTGATTCTATTGAGGAGTGAACTTTGATTGACTATTGACATGGACAACTTACTAATATACTGATGGACTGACGGACAGATGATGCGACAGACCTGTTGAAAAGACTGATGGATTGACTGACGAATGGTTTGGTGGTAGACTAAAAATTGACCAGTGGATTTACTGTTTCTAACTGTTTACATGTGTATGAGATTGCTTGCATTGAGAAATCCTTTGCCTTCCAATTGTGTTTGATCATCTTTGTGGTAGATCTTTGTCTGCTGGGGGTGAATGTCTGCAAAGCATGTTTTAGCTTATTTTTTCCTCTTTTGCCTCTGAGCTCTTACAGGTTTTCACCAGGACTGGGTTGTATGTTTCAATCTTTGTCCCTTTTTTACCCCTGAGTCTTTTCAGGTTTTCACCAGGGCTAGGTTCACGTGATTTTTATGCAATAGTAGGATTGATGGTTCCTTATTATGCCCGTGAAATTGAATTTGGGTTTTATCCATTTTTTGCCTATGGGCCATTTAAGGTTTTCACCAGGACTGGATCTACAAACTTTACATATTCTCTTGCTCTTCTCTCAGATAATTCCCTAGTCTTCTCTTATCGTTGCCTGTCGACAAATAGAGGTGAGTACTTCTGATCGTTAATGCTCAAGTCCTTTCGAAGATCAAAGAGGGCTTAATGTTTGGGATGAAACGTGATTTGGTTAGAAACGAGATAAAGCTCAAAGTTTCAATTCCAATAAGGGTAGGGCATCTTATAATGTTTGTTTAGTGTCGGAATAGAGCCAGCTTTCTGCATTCTCTGTTCTTTGGTACAGCTTTGCTTTGTAACCAAGTATCTTTTTTTTTTTTGGTACATGGTTGCTTTGTATTGCAGCACATTTGATGTGTTATGACTGAACCTGATTTCAAGCTGCCTACGTACCCAAATAGGGATCAAGTCAAGACGTAGTTCGATCAAAATGCTACATTTGTTGGTTGCTCTTTGCTGGTTGTTCCTCTTTTGAATTGTCATTTTGACATTCAAGGGGGTGCCCTGTTGTGAGTTTTGAAAGAAATGTTATTTAAGCTCAAAGGTCTAACTAGCGGATATATATAGCACGGGTAAGCGAGGTGTTGTGAAGTTTTATCCAAAGATAGTCTCCTATCCTTTCCTCGATTGGTCGAGAGCATGAATAGTCATTGCATCATCCTCATTTTGGTTGGTTGGCATTTGATGGCTCAGAGAGGTCTTTATTGTTCATGTATTATTCTTGTCTTGATTTGCTCAAACTATGAAGAACATTTACTGATTTGAATGATTAACTTTTATCAATTTGTTCTTTATAGGCATTAGAAACTAGTTCAGTTCCCAACTTAAACATCTCATAACACAAAAGAACTTGACTCAAAAGGGTAGTTTTATTAAAATACCAAAAAGGTAGATAGACCTGACAACAAAACAAAACAAGGACCACTAGCTACTTGCTTGAACTGGACTGGTAGTAGGGAATGATATGGACCAACACGACCGACAATGGTACCAAGAAAAGAGGTACGAAAAGAGACACAACACAAATAAAGTTTGTTCAAAGATCAGCTGTAAAACTATTATGGCTGAAGCGCCTTAGTTTGCAAGAGGAGTATGGTTGGGGAGAGGAGCCTGAGAGATGTTCGTGTTTCCTGTTGCAAAGCAAATTTTGTCTGTCTCCAGCAAGTCTTGGATAGCGTGTTTTAGATCATAGCACCTGTCTATAGGGTGCCCCGATGACTGATGATATCCGCAGTGTTGTTTGGGCCGGTATCCCTTTGGGAGAATAGTCGATGATGGTTGAGAATTCTTCAGAGTGATCAGCTTCTTATCCAACAGGAAAGAAATGAGTGCTATCAGGCAGTACGAGAGTGGAATGTATGTTCGATTCTTTCTCTGCTCAAGGGTCATCTGATGAGAGAGTAGCTTTCCTTGGGGTTGCTAAGCTTGCTGGGGTTGTTGAACTTGTCATCGAGGCAAGTTGGGCACCCGGATTGGTATAACTACTACTATATGTCCGTCATCATCCTTCCTTCTGTTGTTCTTTTTCGGATGCACCGGAGAATGAGAAGAAGATGCACAATTCGATCCCTGAAACATGTCTAATGACCCGCTGTCATCCATCATTGTCTCAATTTTGGCACCGCACTTAGCCATAGTGCTGAAATCTGAGATAGGTTGTGCCGTTAGGAGAGTCTTGAGCGGGTGCTTGAGGGTGCAGAGAAAGGTTGTCACCAATTCTTCCTCCGGCAAAGGGGTGTTCATTTTTTCAACCATTTATCTCCACCGAACTGAGTATTCGATGAAGGTCTCATTGTCCCTCTGCGACATTCTTTCCAGACCTGCTCTCTGTGGGACTAGGTCAACATTATATGAGTATTGGACAACAAATGTCTCGCACAGGTCTTCCTACGTCCGAACCCTGTTGGGGTTTACCTTAGTGAACCATTGTAATGTAGCTCCTTTCAAGCTCTTTTCAAATAGTTGTACCAACAGCTTGTCCCCATGTTCGAGCTGGAATAGCTCTCTGCGGTATGCTCTCAAGTGTGTCTCTAAACATCCATTCCCACCGTACTTTTCAAAGTCGGGAATTTTGAAATCCTTGGGCAATTGGATCCCTGCATGTATGCACATGTCCTTGAAGTTGGTGGACTGCGGGACTCCTGAGTTGTTCTCACTAGTTCTTCCAGTTTCTCAATTCTCTCCCAGTATGCATCTAGGATTTGGGCAGAACTTGAAGATATGTGGGCGGAACCCGTATGAGGTTCGCCGCCAGCCCAGGCCTCCTCTTCCTCGAACTGGTCTATGATGGGTGGTGAGATATGATGAGTAGGTTGTGGTTGGATTGGCGGATGAGGAATATTGAAGGTGAACTCCGGGCACTGTTGGTTTGATGTTGAGGGTGAGTGATGGTTGTGGTTGAGCTAATGGTGGTAGGATGTTGGTGGTAGGTAGTAGTGGGATAGGGTTGGAAGTAGGTGGCGGATTAGGTTGTGATGGCCTTGTAGCCTCGGCCAGTTGAGAGTAGGAGGAAGAGAGGGCATGTGTCACAGCCTGCATAAAATCCTGGACAATGCTTTTCAGATCTTCGATGTTCTGGGCATTCTCCGCTAATCTTGCCTCAAAATCCGGGGCATGTGTCTGTGATGTTGGTGTGTCTGGGTCAGTCTCTTGGCCATCCCGAGGGTCCATGTTGCAATTGGTTGATCGGGTATCGCTGTATTTGCCATTTAGATACGTGCTTGACTCAGGGTCTGCTCCTGAAAAAGACGAGAGGTGTGGAGTAAGAGTTTGAATAGATAGGGGAGTGAAAAAAATGGAAGACATGCAAATGATCTAACAAAGCCTAGTTGACAGAGGGACAATGCCCTTGGCCTGGAAGTTGGAGTGACATGCGAGAGAGAAGATTTTTGAATTTTTTTTTTGTTGTTGTTTTGAACAAGGTGTGACATGACAGATATGACCCGATAGGGTAGGTAGAGAGAACTCCGTTCTGCTAACTTAGGTTTTTGGTAGCCAGAGTCTACTGGGCCAAAGTTGAAGTGGGTTAATGGACTCACCCATTGCAACTTAGGATTTGAACTTCACATGTATGTCTGGAAACAGGGTAAAAAGTGTTATATTATAAGCACAACAAAAGGCTCAATAAATGCCCCTTGGATGAGTATTTATCTAGACAGAGTGCCCTGATATTCAACCATAGTTAGGGGACAAGTATAGGGTGCAAGCAGGTAAGGGTTTAGAGTATCCCTCCAGGTGGACTGTTTGTAGACTATACCTTAGCCTATTCTATTGTATGCATGCTGGGGTAATGCAGGGTGTTCCTAAAGGATGAGAGGATCACTTAACACCGTATATGCGACTCCCTGAAAAGGGACGATTGGTGTAAGCGGGAGCGTTCAGAATCATTTTCTGAGGGTAATCACCCAGCATGAGTAATTCCTCGGACATCCAAGACTTTTAAGTCTCTGTCACTGAGGATAATCATCCAGCAGCCATAAGCGTAATAAGTCCGACTATGAGTTAAACGGGTTATTACACTATCATGCTATATATGAAATGCACTGTATAAGAAACATCCCAAAGGGTATAAAAAATCAGCACTTAATTAAATACTTAGGTATTTTAATTAATTTTGAGATTATTTTGCTTAAATTTAAGTTTTGGCTTGAACTTTATCCCCAGCAGAGTCGCTAGAACTGTGAACATGAGAAATTTCCTACCAACTTTAACATTTATGCGTTTGACTGAGAGTCGCCACCTATTCATTCTAAGGGATAGGTCCCGGGTTGTTTGTTATAGATAAGACAAATGGTCTATCAGAGTTTAGGGAAAACGGTTCGATTAAGCCTCGAGGAAGGTGTTAGGCACCCTAGGACCCCCATTTTATAACGATTAGCTACTCCCTAAACTTAAGTCAATTATAATCTCAAAATTTAATTAAAATACCTAAGTATTTAAAAAAATGCTAATCCAATAAATATAGAAAGCTAGATGACTAGGTTTGTGTGTTGTCAATTAGAGGGAGGTTAAGGGAGGGTAGGCTTTGCACCTTCTTTAGAAGAACTTTTCTCTCTTCACCGAAATAGAAATTTTGGGGAGCAAACCTTGAGGTAGAGTGGTACTAGAGTAGGTAGGGTATAGGGTTGTAAGGCCTAGAACCTAGGTTTCTAATTCTATGTAAGTGAGAAAAAGAAGAAAGAAAGGGAGAAAAAGAAGAAAGAAAGGATGGGCACTCGTGAGGAGAGAGAGAGAGAGAGGTGAGGGCATTGGGTGTTGGAATGGGCTTTGACTTGGTCAATGATGAGCCTTGGGCTTTAGAGAAATGATTTTAGATTAAGGGCTTGGATGATGGGCTTTGGGCCAAAGGCTTGGACCCATGGGGGTTTGCAAGATAATGGGCTTGACTTTGGTTATTGGGGACGAACATAGGGCTTAGATCTAGGGCTAGCTTCGGACTTGGGTTTTAGACTAGATCTAGGGTTTGTCCTAGGGTTAGGTTGAGCTAAACCATGGTTAAGACTATTAACCGCGGTTAAGGGGGTGCAAAAATTAGGTGCTGACAACTACATTTGATTTGTGAAAAAGAGGGAGGAAAGTGGACCAGGCGGCTAGGAAAGTACCAGTTAAATTAAAGGTTTTTTTTTTGTTAAAAACCCCTATCTTTTCAGCTATTTGTAAATACCTCATTGTGTGTTGTGATTTTGTATTATAGTCCACTAACTTTTAAAACTTTTGCAAATCCACCATTCCATCTAAAAGCTAGTTTAATGGATGTTAAATTTTTTATGAAATGACATTTTAAAGCTTTTTAATGGGTTGGACAGAACGCATGCCTCTTAAGGTTATCACGTGTCCCATTTATCCTCCTTTAATTGGGGTTGAGCTCAACTGACCTAAGGTTAATATTAAAAATAAAATAAAATCTAAAGATCAAGATTAGATGGATTAACCTTGAGAGTAAATGAATCTTAACTATAGTTAGTGAGTGTTAAAAGGGACACATGACAACTTGTAGAGTCCCTTTTAATTGTGGTTAAGCATAATCTACCTAAGGTTAAAATTTTTTTTCTTATAAAATCCAAGGTTTGATGCATGAACCCCTAGAGGTAAGTGAATATCAACCATTGTTAGTGCGTGTTAAAAGGGACATGTGTCGGCTTGTAGAGCCTCCTTTAACCATGGTTAAGCATAATCAATCTAAAGTTAATATTTTTTTATTCTAAAAACCAAGGTTTGATACATGAATCCTAAGGGTGAATGAATCTTAACCACAGTTAGTAAGTGTTAAAAGGGACATGTGGCAGTTTGGACAACCTCCTTAAAATGTGGTTAAGCATAATCAACCTAAACTTAATATTTTTTTTCTAAAAATGTTAAATGGATGAATCCGTGAGTGAATCTTAATCAGTTAGTGAGTTTGAAGCACTTCTCTTGTGATAAGTTTTTATAAATCTCCTTAAATTTTTGAAAATGTCATTTCATACAAATTTAACATCCATTAACTAATTTTTGGTTAAAAGGGTGGATTTATAAAAGTTTTAAAAATTAGTAGATTATAATACAAAGCTACAAAACCCAAGAGGTATTTACAAATAACAAATAGTTGAAAAGATGTTTTTTTTTTTCACAAAAAAACCCTAAAATTAACAACTTTAAATCAGGATGAAAAAGGGGTCAGAACCAAAGAGGCTAACAGATAAGATTAGATTCTCAATTGATAGTCTCTTGATTTATTTACTTTTCTTTATGGATGAAGTAGATTCAGATTTGTCCATAATATGATTACATGTAAATCTTTGGTTTCAGTAATAAAATTTCTCCCTCTTTTCTATTAAAAAAAAGAGATTTAAGGAAAAAAAAGAAAAAAAGAAAAAGGCCAGATTTCAGTTTTTTTTTTGTTTTTGGTCACTGCCAGATTTCAGTTCATGCATGGAGAGTAGGGGAAAGTTTTTGATTGGCCCTTGCAGAAATTTCGCCTTACACACTCGCTCAGCAGACGCTAATTTTCCTTCCACTAAACGGTCTGTTTTGTTTGCACACGCAAGAGGACCAAAGGATTGGCTGAGAGAGAGAGCAGAAGAAGAAGGATTGGAGGTTCATCTTGGGCCCATCGATTCCTTACGTGAGAGCCTCCCAACTGCTATCTCATACTCGGTACGAGTCTCCTTTTATCCTTTTTTTTTTTTTTTTTTGGGATTAACTTGAAATGGATTTTGGCAGGGGCAAGCGATTTGGACTATCCGCTGGGAGGGATTCCGTTCCACCAAAGAGGAATTCGTTCGTTTCCATCAGAGTACCGAGGTTTGCCCCGTTTCATATTAATGAGGCATGGTCTGTTTTGGCGATTTTATTTTTCTTATCAGTAAATCAGTTGCAAATATATATAAAAATGAAAAATGATTTACCAGGCACAATAATATGAACCAGGTGAACAATATATATCTAGACAGAAAAAACAAGGAAAATTGAAAGTTTAGCCTTTTACCGAACAAGAAAATGGCATACAAGAATCAAAGAAAACGGTCTACACCCAAATCCTCCAAGTCTCTCATAGTGGAATACCATGTTGGGAGTAGTTGACGCATCCTCAAACAAATCCGCTTAAGTGAGGAAGGGATGTCGTAAAAACTAGCTGATTTCCCTATTTCCAAATAGACCGTGCTAGTACCCAGGCAAGGTGACAATAGAGCCCATAGAAAATAACGCTGGACCTCCAATTTCACTGAAAGCCAACAAGATAAGAAGTCTCGAAAGGAACTAGGGGAAACCCACGCAATTCCCAATCGTGATAGGAAATAGGTTCACCCTCTAGTTATAAAGTGATTACACGTGAAGATCTTGTCCAGAGATGCTGCTCATAGGAAGAACGATACCTTAGATGCAACATCGTGGTTCCACATAGTCATGTATGAAAACTGGAGAGCAGGATTATCCCACAAAGATAGGAGTAAGGATCTCACTATAAAATGACCTTTGTTGTCCCTAATCCACAACCAATTATCCCTAAGAGAATGACAAGGATTTACCACCTTTAATCGAAGTAAATCCTTCAGCTCAATCATTATGACTGCATCTAAGTCTAAGACACCACACGACAGTGTTAGACACTCAATCAAAGCTAGCCACTACCGACGCATTTTTGTTAGTACCTAATCAATATAGATTCCTAAAATCATCCCTAAGAGTTGACTGTCCACACGACAAGTCTTCCTAGAACCTCACATCCTCACCTCTGCCCACCCTGAATCTAATATGTTTTGAAAATTCATCCCAAATGCCCAATATGGCCTTCCACTAATCCACCCCATGGGTGCTACAACTCTCGGCTCCCAAATCGACTTCTCCCCATACTTAGCAATGATTACTTTCCACCATCAACTATCTTTTTTTAGCCCCAAAACGCCACAGCTGCTTTCCTAAAAGTGTTTTATTAACATTCACCAAGCGCTTCATTTTAAAACTGCCTTCCTTCATTGCATTATAGATGGAATTCCAATATTCCAAATGATGTTTTTTTAGTTTTAACCTTCTCATTCCGAAGTAAGTCCTCCCTTTGAATCTTTTCCAACTTCTCTGCAACAAATACCGGGATAGTGAATAGGGAAATGAAGTAAGTTGGAAGGCTACTCAAAGAGGTATTGAGCATAGTTACCAAGTTCATAAATTATTCTTTGATGGGAATTCCTGCTTCCATTGCATCCAAATTGGAAAGGCTGCAATAAGATTTTTTTTTGGAATGAAAAGGTAGTGGTGAGATGGAAGTGGGTTTGTCGGCCGAAGGGACGGGGGGACTTAATGTTTGGCCAATTAGGGCATTCAATGAGGCTTTGCTGGAAAAATGGCTTTGGCTCTTTGGGGTAGATCGCGACAGTTTGTGGAGAGTGGTTATTGTGGCTCGGCATGGGATAGAGATCATTGGGAGCCAAGACCGCCTAGGGACCCTTATGGAGTCGGTCTTTGGAAAGGCATTGTGGCGGGGTGAGACGAGTTTGTCAAACATACTCGTCTTGTGATTGGTGATGGGGTGAAGGTCAAGTTTTGGTTCGATCCTTGGTGCAGTCCTTCTCCCTTGAAGCAGGAGTTCCGAACTTTGTTCAAGATTTTCTCCGATAAATCTACGGTTGTTGCGGATATGTATGATAGGAGATCGGGTTCAGTAGTCTGGATCCCTAGGTTCAAGCGGTCGTTGAATGACTGGGAGGTTTAGGAGTTTGCTATCTTTTTGACCAATTTAGTTTCGGTGCGTATTGTTGCGTCCTCAAGGGATAGCCGAATTTGGGCCGGTAACAGTAAATGTCGGTTTTCAGTGAGTTCGTATTTGCGTGTAGCGAACTGGGGCGACGATTCGACTTTTCCTTGTCAGATTGTTTGTTACGCTGGAGTGCCCTCAAAGGTCTCTTTCTTCTTGTGGTCTGCTTGGTTAGACAAGATTCTGACTCTTGACAATTTGAGAAATAGAGGGTGAAGTCTTCCTAACCACTGTTTTATGTGCCTGGTGGAGGAGGAATCTGTAGACCATTTGTTATTGCATTGCCCTTTTGCGAGGAACCTCTGGATGTATTTTATTTCCCAACTTGGGGTTGCTTGGGTTTTTCCCTCGTCCTTCTAGGACACCTTATCCTGTTGGCTTCTAATTCAGCTAGAAAGTCTGATTGATCTTATTTGGGCCTTCTTCCCTGGAGTGATTTCGTGGTCTTTGTGGAAGGAACGGAATAGGAGGGTGTTCGAGAACTCTTCATTGACGATCAAGAGAGTGTGTACCCATTTGCGTTCTATGTTGTGGGATTGGGTCTCCACTAAAGTTGATGTGGTGGAGATAGGGTTTTACGAGTTTATATCCTAGTGTAGCAGGGGAGTGTTGTGCTCGGCTCTCGTGGATTTGTTGTGTTTTTTTAGTAGTTAGTTTCTTTGTCTCGTTTTGGTTCTTTGTGATTCACAATTTGTGAATCTGTTTCATTTTCATTTTAATGAAATTGCTTTTACCGATCCAAAAAAAAAATATTCTTCTAGGGAAAAATTGTAAAAAATAGGCAAAATTATAAAAAAAAATCAGAAATAAATAGAAAAAATGTTGGGCATACTAATTATGAAAATTATAAACAATGACATTTTATAAATTAGATATTTATGCAAGATTTTTTCAAATTGTCGTCAATAATTTGTGAAATTCGCGACTTTTTGAGAAATTCAATGATTTTCCCCAAAAATCGCTAATACTTCATGAATTAATCGTTCCATGAAAAAATCTTATATTATTTAGGACTTTAAAAATAAATCAGAGAACTTTATAACTATGCTCTTGAGGAGTGTCACTCCTTTCGACAAATACAAAGATTTTGACCCTGATAACCTTTATGAAATTGTTCTACAACCGGGTCCCATATGTCCATAGCCTTATACCTATCCCCAAGGGCAAACCCAAGTAAGGCACATGTAATGACCCTATTTTACATCCCAGACATTCTGCCAACTCCCTCAAGTTTTGAACCTCCTAACCCTAAAAAGTTCATCTTAGGGAATTTTATTTTTAAACTTGAAATTGGTTCGAAGCATTTGGAGAGACACCGAAGGTGAGCTTACTGCCTAGTGGATGCATCACAAAAGATCGTGTCATTGGCAAATTGTAATATGAATAGACCCTTCCTACCCACTGGGAAACCCTCCATGACATAGCTTGTCGCTCTAGTCTCTATTGATTAGGACACCAGTTATCATAACGAAAAGGAACTGGGAGAGCGGGTCTCCCTGGCAAAGACGCTGAAAATTGTTGAAGTACTATGCCAGGCTTCCGTAATCACTAATCGGGATGAAAAAGGATATTGTCGAGTAGCAAATCTTCATCCACTTTCTCCATTTAATCTCAAACCCATTCTCCCTATCATGTATTCGAAAAAATCTCATCTCACATGATCAAAGACCTTCTCCCAATCAATTTTACAAAGGACACTGGAGACCTTGATCTAATCCTAGCATCCACGCATTCATTCGCAATCAAAATCCCATCCAACATGTGTCTTTCCCCCACATACACACCTTGCGATGGTGATACGATGGAGCTCATATTACTTGAGTCTACCAGACAAGACCTTTGTTAGAATCTTATATAAATTTTCCAATAAATTGATTGGGTGGAATTGATGTTCTTGGGGCCCATCTCTTATGAGGATTAAGGCGATATAAGTATTGTTTAGGACTCAATCAAACTTATAGTTATCAAAATCATTGAATTCTTTTGCCACCTTAAGAGGATTCCGACTAAGAATGTCTCTAATAGCATTTGAAGGACTCAATAGAGAAGCCATCTGGCCATGGGGCCTTGTTCCCTTCCATACCTCTATAACGCAAATAATTTTGTCCTTTTGTCTCTCTAAGCTATCTCTTTGCTCTCCTGAAATCATGTCAAATAAGATCCCATCCAGCTTTGGTATAAAACTTAGACTTTCTTTATACAATTCTTTATAGTAGGAGACTGCTTCTTCCCTGATTTATTCCTTTGATTCCTTACAAGCTCCATCTACATACAAATTAGATATGAAATTTGTCCTCATTTGAAAATTGACTACCTTGTGAAAAGACCTTTTGTTCCGGCCACCATCTTTTAGCCACTTAAATTTCTGCTTCCAACTTATCTTCAATCCTCAACAATTGCTAGAATTCCCTTTTCAAATAATCTCTCTTCCTGGCATCTTCCTCTAAGATCAACCCAATTCTCCTCCTTAGTGTCTAACTGCTCTATTGCTCCAAAAAATCTCATTATCTTTTTTACTAAACACTAATGGAAAACTAGTTAGATTCAAATTGAGGTCCCATTTCTTAAAAAAAAAACATTTCATTTAAATTTCAGTTGAAAATGGAAAGTCCTTTTTTTTTTCTTCCAAAAAGCACACATTGCCATCTGAGCTAAAGGGGTAGGTGGGGGGCAGTTGGAAAACTGTAGATATAGGTGATTGCGTGTAGAATAAAATCTGGTTTAGCATGACCTAAGCAACCAAAGCGGGAGCGGGAGAGCGTGGAATTTCAATTTATAATAGAGTCTAGAGCGCCTCTGGAGCAGCTACCTATCTATCTATCTATATATATATATATATATATATGAATCATTTGAATGCCGAACAACGTTTAGGATGTATAAAAGCTTTCTTTCATCTCAATTATAAAAAAAAACATTTTAGGAGATCGAGTAATTTGCAAGGATATGGTGGAAGATGTAAAAGAGTAAAAGGAAAAAATTAGAAATAAATAAAGTGAAAGTATTCACAGCAAACAAAAAAATGTAAAAAAATATTTAAAAGATGCAAAGTTTTGATAGTGAAAAGACTTAAAGCTCTGACATGACATCAAGTAGGAATAGACTTAAAAGTTATTTTCAAGGTTAGCCTCAACCCACTGGGTAAAAAACGGATTAAAAAAAAAAAAAAACATCTTTCGTTTTCCATCGTCTTCCTTATTACGCAATTACAGTGTTGCAAAATTGTCGCCATTAACACCAAAGATGGACGCTTTGTGCACTTTCAATCTACACTGCCGATCTTCATATTTTGAAACTGCGCTCCTATGGCGAATCCGCTCTCAAACCGTGAGAGCGAGGTTGAGAGCGGGAGTGATAGGCAGGGTAGGCGGTTTGGGTTACTAAGACTATGACTTCAATGGAATTTTAGATGAAGATGGAATACTAAGATTGAATTAAATCTATTTTGTTTTACTTTGCTTTTCATATTTATTTTGATTTTACTTCTTCATTGTGATGGTAAACTATGTTCTTTATTGACTGCAATGATATTCCAGTCTTATCTTATGTTATTTCAGGTTTTTAATTTTTGTGTTCCATAATGTATGAATATAACTTTTATAAATTAATAAGAAAATCAATCTTCTTCGCTTAGGCATTACCTTAGTAGCACCAAGGCGACTCCTCACCTAGAAAGGTCACCTCGACGCTTTGACTTAAGTGGTGCATATTTACCTCCCTATGGTGTGGCAACGGGCACGAATATTCATCTTACCCCCAATAGGTGCACCTTGTCATAGCAAGTATCAAAATCTAAACAAGCATGACATGTTTGGGCCCATTTGGTTCAAATTATTGCGGTCACCATTTTTTTTGATAGGTAATCAAGGCAAATATATATATATATATAAAAGAACAAGAATACAGGAGCAACATCATATGCAAAAGCAAGAGTTTACAAGCAAATAAACTCAAATGCAATATGAAGAAAAGAAAATCTGTCCTGACTCCTCACCTAAAAACCCCCGCCCGATAATAATCTCAACCCAACACTACCCGAAGCTCCTCCCCATCGTGATCTAAACCCGCCCATTCCAATGCAACCAGCTGGATACGAGCACAGAGACGTGATTGAGACGCTGAAGTATCTTCAAAAACTCTGAGATTTCTCTCATTCCAAATCATCCAAGATATGACACCCGGAAGCACCGACCAAAGAGCGTGCCTAACATCATCCTTATTGGTCCTAGGCTAACAAGGTAAGACGTTTAGAAAGGAAGAGGGAAAGACCTAGTCCATGCCCATGCGGGAAAGGAAATAGCCCCAAATATCAAACATCATAAGACAATGCAAGAGCAAATGGCCCACTGACTATTCCGCTTGTAGGCACAAGAAACAACGGTTGACCAACCTCTATCCTCTATGTTGTAAATGATCACAGGTGATGATTTCATTCATGGTTGTATTCTAGAGGAAAAAATGAGACATTGGAGGGAATACCTGGATTCCACACTACTTGATGAGGGAATGTACCCATGGAGACTAGACCCAATGACTGTAGAAGTGATCTTATTGAGAAACGACCATGATTGCTGTCAGACCAGACGCTGCAATCCCTAATTTCAGCACACGAGGAGTAGGAACTAATGCGAGCCAACAACCTCGATGCTTCATCAATTTCCCAATCATTAAAGTCACATCTCAACGACGGACACCATACCACCCCCTCTCCCCTCCTCTCAAAGTAGTCTCTTACAACCTCCTCTCAAAGTAGTTTCCCAATCATTGCGGTCACCATTGATTATACAATAAGCTCTGTCTTGAATAATTCTGTTTGGATAACACCTTTTCTATAATCGATTAGTTGCAAACAATTGATTATGTGCAATAAATTGTGTTTGGTTCATCCTGTAATTGAAACTACTTAATGTTCAACAAAGATCCTATTTAAGACAAATAGTTATTCAAAATAGAATTCTCATAAAAATACAATAAATGCTAGAATCATTGTACATCCACACGATGCACATCGATTAATTTCGTTCTCTATATGACCAAATTTCGAGCATCTCTAAGAGAATGAGACACTTGGATTTCGGTATCAAATATCTTCCATTAACTGGAGTTTATTATTTTATGTGGGGGATGTCCCTTTCGTCCTAGGTAAATCTAGACCGTTAATTACTCTTGCCGATTATACATTGTCGTTTTTATCGTAAGCGAATTTAAGTGATTAATTTGGTTCGGATAATCCAAACCAAATGGGCCCTTAGTTTTGCAAGCATTCAGTAATCCCCTTGAAATCATGAAATGCGATGATTTCTATTATTCAGGTAGAACTCTTATGTTTGGCCACTTCAAACTCTATCTGCTGAATCAAATCATCATTGTCGTGGAAGAAGTTAGCTTGGTAAGTTGGTAATATTTGTGCTTGTTGACACTTGACACCACTGAGCTGGTTTTAAACTTTTAAGACCTGTCTTCACCCACTAATCTGCTATCATCATTCACCACCACGACTGACATCATAATTACTATTTAATGGTCAATCATTGGGGATTTATTGCCAAAATAAGAAAGTGTGATATGATTTGAGCGAACACTTGGTGTTTACAACTCTCAAGTATCATATAAAGTAGTGAACCTAGTGAAGTTTAAATTAATCAACAAGATTCTCAGTAGTCAGTGCTGGTTTGAAAATAGTATTATTTTCCTTGGTATCTTCTTTCAATAACCCAACTATATTTTTAGTAAATGTTGTAGTTTTGGTTGTGCAAGTTAAATGTGGTCTACTTCCTATGAGCCATAGTGACAAAGTTGGGTTTCGGGAATAATTCGGCAGAGGTCAAGTTCAGAAAAATTCAGGAAAAGATTGGGAAAAAAGGGGAATTTTTTTATTATAAAAATATATAGAACAATTTGATTTTAAAAAATAAAAAATGAGTAGTTTTTTTTTTTTGTGTGCCAAATTCGGGTAATTTGCGAATAATTCAAGAATTCAAAAATTCATGAATAATTCGGCTACCCAAAGTTTCGCAATTTTTTGGAAAAAACGCTGTTTTTTGTGACAAGGCTCTGAGCTGTGTCACCACAAGCTTCGCTCAAGCCACGAGCCTACTTGATTAACCATGCTGAACTATTACCTAATACCTAACGTTTCTATGCTGCAGATAAAAAGCAGTTGCTCTTATGGATAACATATCCTCCCTAGACGAATTTAAGCAGGGTTTCATGGATTGCCTTAAAATCTGACCGTTACAGTTTTCTTTTCGAGTAGAAGTATTCTGGTGCAGGTTGTGCCTGGAAGCTTTACAGATGCCCATCTACGTTTTGGAGATGGAGCACAGCGGAAGTTAAGTACTCATCTTAACATGAGCCCTGTTTTTGTAAGCTCTTTCCTTTCCTTTATATGTCCTTTGTGTGTGTCAGTGTCACTGCTGCAGTCCTGATTCGTATCTTTGTTTTGTTTTAGAATTCATCTTTCATATATATTATACTTGTAATTTGGCTGTAAAATTCAGATTCTTTAGTTATCTTCTTTGTTTGTTTGCCAAATAGCACTTTTTCTTTGGCGTGCTTATTGTGGCGTTAGTGATACCACCACAAGAAGCCCTTTGTTTTTTTGAGTGATCATCTGAGAATTTTGTATCACATCGCTGGATGGAAGGCAAACTATCTAGGTGCTCTTTCACTGGTAAGTATCATCCTCACTCTGTAAACATTTAAGTTTCAAATACACGCAAGTCTTGTATAGTTAATCATGGATGAAACTTGAACAGCTATGTGAGGTACTTCGCATGTAGTGTGAAGTAACATGTTTATGTTGTGGATGTATTCGCTGAATCCACAAAAGCTTGTCCCTTCTATCTGGAAGCTTATTAAGAAAGACAAGTTTTCTGATAATTTAACAATCTGCTGAATGTGTACATCATGTGAAGCAAATTAGTTTTGGGTTGGGTATTTTGGCAATATCAACAAAAGATTGTCTATTCTATATGTAAGATTTCATAGGATAAGTGTTTAGATAATTCAACGACAAGCTAAAGTATTGTATTTTTTTGTGCGGAGCTAGTCTTTTTCGTATATTATTGAAAGATTTGAGATTAAGAAGGTAAATTTTGTTTTGTCTTCATTCAGATTAAATTTTTCTATTTCTTTTTGAAAGATGAATCAGATGATGCAAACCATTGTGTTATCACACAAAACAGGAGGCCTTTCAACATTGCTGCAGCTCGCCACATCTTATTGTGAAACAATGCAATTGTGGTACACGCTGGTAGCCAGTTGAACTCTGTTTTATCTACTCTCTTGTCTGAATTATGAGTGAAAATCAAGCATCGCTAACAAAAGGTACAACTGCCAGTACTTACATGATATGGATGTGGTTTCCTTATTTTAGCACATTTATAGAATAAAAGAAAGCTTATTAGTTATTATACCCTGAATTATGTGGGGTTACACCTGATATCGATTACATTCCTTGAAGAAAATCCCCATATATATATATATGGTGGCACCTATGATCTCGTTTGTAGCTTTTCTTATGATCTCCAAAGATATTTTCAAATGCAATTGATGATGATTATGCCGTTAGCTTGAATCACTAACTGACTCTTAAGCTAATTTATTTTGATATATTTGGCTTGTTTCTCTGAGACATTTAGGACACTAATCTCATCTGAATGATATCTAGGTGTTAATATTTCTTTTGTCATCTTTCTTGCGGCTCTCATTGGAATAATAAGGGGGCCATTCCCACCATAATTGAGCAACTAATTGGGATCAGTTCATATCCAAGCTACAAACTATGACTTCTTTATTTTGCATGTAAAGATAAATTTTTGACAGTTGGTGGGTCAAATAAAACCCCGTGAAGAGTAGGCCTTCTGATTACTTTAGCTAAGAAACATGCTATGACATTGCCTCCCAATATGTGCTATGGAAAGACAACTCCATCGACTGATTAAGACTGTGTCAGTGCCAGCACGCCATCATGTCATTAAACATTTTAATTCTGTTCTGTTTAGCTGTTCCCAACTTGCCTGATAGAAAATTTGGAAACTGGATTTTGGTAGCCCCAATCTCCCCTATTGCACTCCTCCCCCCGGGGACTGAAAGTAGCACTCCCCAAGTTTTATCCTTGTGCCGTATAGTTTCTAGAGTCATCTTAAAACAGAAGAAATAGGGACCGCCCCCCCCTAAAAAAAAACCCTAAAAAAAAAAAAAACGATGCTGATCCGCATTTCAAAATTGGCTAGGCTACCAAAGATTCACTTCAAAACTTAAAAACATCACCTGGTATAGATCTATTACTTTCATATAGAAACACTAAACCACTCCAGCCAGTGCTGTGGAAGAGTTTTGTCGTTTAATTGCATGTTGTATTCCTAGGGCTACAATTACAACAATGCATATGCAACTATAATTGGGAATAAACACACATGGTATATATATATATTGCAATTTCTTGGCCTTCTATGGAATGGTCTGTTTGGGTGTGCCAGAGGCCTGAACCAAATACAGGCGATGGCAGGGAGTACCATCATCTGGGTGGGTTTGGACCGACCTGGGCAGGTTGCGGAGCTTGTTAAATAGATTTAAGGGATCGTGCATGAGCCCGAAATGGGCATCTGGGTCTCCAATCTGTGAAAGCTTGATATCAGAAAACCCCAGAGATGGTAGGAGATGATCAGGCCAGTCGCTATAAAAATGGAATATGGATTGGGAGAGTGCGGTTGAGGATTTGTTCATAAAGTCTGCGAGAAGGACTGTGGGAGTCAAAGCGCAATTATCAGCTATGGTCTTCAGCACTTGCATAGCGTGGTGGTGGGAGAGGTAGTAAAGGATACCTTCTAGCACCCACACTGTATTCCTCTCCAACACAAACCCAGATCTCTGAAGCTTTTCAAGCCAGTCATCATCTCTAATATCAGCTGCAACCCTTGTTAGGGATTTAGCCGTCACCGTCAATTGTTGGTGTTCATTGGCAGATTCCATTGCTGCCTGGAGAAGAGTGGCCTTCATTTGCAAGAGCTTGGGAAAATCAACCTCAAAAACATTGCTTCCTTTCAAGCAGTTCAGACGGTATGCCCTTGCATCCATGCCTACAGGTAAAAAGAAAATTTTAAATTAAATTATGGATTGCTCGTCGCATTACCCAAACGCTTTGGAAATAAGAACTGTACTCTTAACTCTTTGCAACCCTGTACTAGGATAAAAAGCTTCATTCTTGCATGAGGAAACCGGGTCTTTTCCTGGAAGAAATCTCCCATGGAATGCAAGTATGCAACCCATACACATGACACACTTATTCATCACTGCAGACTATCTAAGTGTTAGGCTACTGCTTGGATAATGGCCCAAAATTTACACTAGGGGTCCGTTCTTTTGCTAAGACTTGTAAAGTCCGGCACTTTGCAAGTTTTGTCATTTGACAATATGCATTTTCTTTTGAGAACCAGATGTTGTTAACAAAACTGATTCTATTGATTAGCTTGGATGATTTACATTTTTTTTTGAGGTGTGCTTTCCCTACTCTCGGTCAAACTCTACTCTCAGCCTCCACCAACCACCTATCCATTTTCAAATCAGTTATGTTGGTCAAAGCACTCTCTCTCATCAAGAATGGACAAGTGGTTGGTGGAGACTGAGAGTAGAGTTTGACTGAGATTAGGGCTAGCATTTCTCTTTTTTTTTTGGAAGGTAAACTGGGGTTAGGCTGACCCCGACCAGATAAAATAAGAAAACAGAATGATAGAGACTGAGAAGGAAAGTTATCATACATAATCTAATCATAATCTCAATCAACATAATTTATATCAATCTAAATCTGAGATACAAATCTAAATTATCTATGAGATCCTATGTATCTCATAGATATTACATTATTATTTTCCTAACATAATATTTCTCTAATACTTCCCCTCAAACACATGAGGATCGAGATCTTCATGATTTCTCACAAGCCGAATACTCCTCACTCTTGATCTTTCTTGATTTGTTGATAATAGTTAGAACATCCAACCGTGCTTGTTGGTCACCGCAAGTTTGTGAAGTTCATCTCTGTCGCATCTCTCTCATTTTTGTGAGTCTATCAGATCTGGTGGCCCACTAGATCAGGTTGTCATGATCTTCTCCCAAAACACACGAAGTATGACCCACGATTTAAAGAAAACTCTTGTTGGAGAGGTCTTCAATAAATGAAAAGAAAGTGGGAGATCATGAGGCATGAGTATGAATATGAGAAGTGGGGGTTGTAAAGGTATACAAGATGATGATAAGATTTTTATTTTAAAAAAATCAAAAGTTTCACACCCGGCGCGGGTGGTGGAGGCACGACCCGCCGGAATGAGAAAAATAGGATCTAAGAGGTCACGAAAGAATCGATGGCTTTGATACCATGTTAAAAAAGAGACTTGTTGAATAGCTTAGATGATTTACATATTACCCTAAGAAGGGTTTATAAAGAGAATGATAAATACTGAGAAAGAAAGTTATCCTACATAATCTAATCATGATCTCAATCAACCTCATTTATACCAATTTAAATTTGAGATACTAATCTAAAATTATCTATGAGTGTATCTCATAGATATTACATTATTATTTTCCTAACACTCATAGATAATTTTAGATTATTATTTTCCTAACATAATATTTCCCTAATAGATGTATCGTGCTTTTCATCTATTGAGTTGCAATTCCTGAAAGTCTCTAAATAGAGCAAACTAAATGATTCAAATCTCACAAAAAATGCTAAAAACGTGGAATCCCATGATGGTAATAATTAATTTTGTTAGAAACCTTTGCCAAAGTGACTCAAATTTCCTAGCAACTAGCGTGACAAAGTGCCAAGCTTTATAAGTCTCACCAAAAGAACAGACCCTAGTAGACTATCTTGACCTTCTAGGGTATGCTATTTTTCTACACAGACCCCCAATTTTTTACCAATTATTTTGCATTCTGTTTTAGCTTTTGATTCAATGGCTACTGCCTACCATTGTATAATTAGTGCAATTTCTGCGAAATGGTCAATCCAAGAATGACTTTACAATTATTTGGACAGGCAGGATTGGCGAGGGCAAACACCATGCGCATCGCACCCCCCAGAATGCAGTTGCAGGGTCCACAGAGAAAAGAGGCTATAGGTTCAGTCTTCAGATCTTGTTCCAGTTGAGCTGCATTGATTCTATGATTCAATCCATGGAACAACATACTAACTGGTAATGCAGTAAGAAGTGGGATAGAGTAATGGCCAACCTGCACCCAGGAGAACAACCTGGGCTTCTCCACCATCAAAGGAGCTGAGAGCAGCTTCAAGCTTTGAATCGAACCAGAGGGTTCGAACAGCAAGAATCACTCCCGACACTTCGCGAGCATTGTTGAGCTGGTCTTTCCTTATCTTCTCATAAAGGCTTCTCAGGTATGTCTCTCCAGCAAGTACCTCTGCAACCGGGTCGTGGATCACATGCTTCCACAGGGCTCTTCCAGCAGCAGTCTGGCATGCCGTGCGCTGCAGGGGATCCCACTCATTGTCAACGGACATGTGGAGTTCCTTAACTGAATCAGACAGTATAAAGTCAGAGAAGTTCAGCTCTGGCCATGCCAGATCTCCCGGCAGTTGATTTTCTTGTTCCGACATGATTCTGAATTCCAGAGAATTTCAAAAACTAGGAGGGGATGAAGTAGTAATGCATGCTTTAGATGGTTTTGAGATGGGATAGTTTAGGGGGAGAGAAGGACTGAGATGGGGATAAGGAAAGACAGCCACACACATGACACGACCAACGTTTGAAAGTTGCAACCACTAAGGTACCCAACTTCTTTGCCGCGATGCCCAGGGAGGAGGTAATCCAGGCATTCTCTCTCTCACACTCTCTTTCTCTCTCTCTCTTACTTTATTAGTGAAAGAACGATAATGGGCCCACAAGAAAGGCCCAATAGTAATAGTATGTAGATCCCACATTGCATAACAACAAAGACTATGCTGGACCTTTTATATTACTAGGCACTCTCCTGTTGTTTTCCATTTTAAGGGCCACTTATTGCAGCAAGCAACAATATCGCGTGGTTGTGGTGGCCAGAGCTGTGTTGCTTTCGACAGGCATTTTTTTTGGGGCCTACCGCATCATTTACAAGATTTGAAATTCTCAACGGTTGTAACCGCAACACAAAAGCCTTCTTTAAACAATATTTAACAACTTTAACCTTTAGAGTCAATATTTGTTTTTCTAAAAATCAAGGTTAGATGATTGAACCCTGAGAGTTAGTGAATCTTAACCAAAGTTGAGGGATATTAAAAGGCACACGTGTTGACCTGTAGGACATAACCAGACTCTTTGTAAAAACTAAGGTATGGTTGAACCCTGAGTGTTAGTGAATCTTAACCAAAGTTTGCGGATATTAAAAGTGAATCTTAACCAAAGTTAAAGGAATATCAAAAGGGACGCTTGTTGACATGTGGGACATAACCGAAGTACCATACTCCTTGTAAAAACAAAGGCCAGATGGTTAAATCTTGTGGGTTAGTGAATCTTAACCAAAGTTAAGGGATATTAAAAGGGACACTTGTTGACCTGTGGGACATAACCGGAGAGAATTTCACGTCCATTTAAACCCAAAACAGATTTCAAGTTTGTAATTCTGTGAGCGGGTTTTCCTTTTTACATCTCTATTTCCCCTTCTTGTTTAGTTACACTAGGAAATTATCCTAAGAAAGTTTTCTGAATGAGCACATCAACTGATGCAAATTACAAACTGTTCAGATAATGAGCGCCACCTAAGAGATCAACATACTAAAAATGTAATAATAAATTATGTTGTTGTCAAGTTTTTTAATTAAAAATATTGTTTACAAGCAAGACTGAAGAGTGCTACACACCTACTTGTTTACAAATTCCTAATTGGTCCTGGCGGGGCTCGAACCCGCGACCTTCGGCTCATAAGACCAACGCTCTAACCAACTGAGCTACGGGACCAATTTATTTAGACTATAGTATCTTATTTTAGTACGCAATATCCTGCACAAACTTTGGCAGATCTTCGGCGTAGAACAACACACCCTCCTCTCCCTCTTAAGAAAGGGATTGAATTGTTACAGCCAAGCGTACTATGAGTCTATGACCAGTGAGTATACGTTGGTAATGGGGAAAGTGTTAAGGATTATTTCCTCAAGTTATGCATGATTAGGGAACATTATCATTCCTTTTTATTTTTTATACCAGGTAGAACTCCATTTTTGATTGGCTATAAGTGTCACATTTGTCAGCTTACATAAATGATTAAGAACACAAGAGAATGATTTCTATGGTTATTATTATGCCATCTTAAGCCATGCGTTCTCTTGTTAAACTATTTTTGGAAGGGATGGGTCCGTCTAGGGGTTTCAATGGGCTGCGTTCGGGCTGGCATGGCCTGGCCTTGGTTAGGCCCGATTATAAATGGGCCGAGTCAGCCCACTTATTAATTGGGGGGCACCCATCTCAAAATCATGTGCAATTTTTGCCTATAAAATAAACAAGTCTAATCGGGCTAGGTTAGTTGGGCTAAGCCGGGTTAGAAGCCTACCAAAATGGTCCACGGGCTTTAGACTCAAAGCCCAATCCCAAGCCCAGTCCAATTAATAAACAGGCTGGGCAGGCTCGCTGGCTGGCCCATTGACAACCCTAGGCCTGTTCCTATAAATAATCCGGTCAAGCCCAATCCAGCCTGAGAAAAAATAGGCTGAGCTTAGGCTTATATATAATATATGAAGCCCAATTAGAATAGGGAGAATCAGGCCCAGCCCATTGACAGCCCTACTCTCTCTTTGGCTTTGACACTTTGCCCCCGAGGCCTCGGATTGTCTCTGGCCAGAAAGGGCTCTCGGGGTTTGATACATTGTGCCACAGTTGATATAAAAATGGGGAGAACTCATTTCATTTTCTCTTCATAATTTTGACTTCTCCCATTTGATATCTCTTCCCCTTATTCTCACACACTTATCACCACATGTCTTATTATGAGTGGAGAAGTCAAAATCATGGGCCCCATGATTTTGACTTCTCCACCACTTGCCCCCTATTCTATGGAACCCCGAGACAAACCTTTTTTGGCTTCGCCAGGGACAATTCGAGGCCCCTACATGATTCTATCTATTTTTACGAGCAGAGAACCATATGGAGAGAGGGAGCTGGTTTTCCAGTACCATGTGTCCCATTCGCTCTAGCTGGTTTGTATAATACTTAGGGTTAATAAGTAATTCAACAAGATTTAAAAAAAAAAATAATAGGTTGGGGCCAAGGTTTGAAATTCCGATAATCTCGATAATTTGGGCCGTACAACCTGAACCAAAATTTCTCCGTTGGATTTCAGAATTTCGATTTATTAATATTTTACTATACATATTTATTTGATATTTACCAAAATTTTGTATGTTTGAAAATAATAATTTATTAAAATTTAATATATTTATATAAATATTATTATTTTATTTTTTAAATAAATATATAAATTCCACGAAATTTTGATAAAATATCAAAAATATTTCAGAATAAAAAAAAAGCAATAAAAAACTATTTAAAAACAAAGTTCCAAAATATCGTCAAAATAATTTCACTCTGAACTTCCAAAATCGTGTTTTCTAAAATCAAAGTCTATTGGGGGTGGGGGGCAAAACCGGGATTTCAAACCTTGGTTGGGGGCTCGGGCTGCCATGCCACCATATATTTTCTTATGAGGTTCTCTTAGATGAGAGCAAATCGTCTTAGTCGGCCCTTATTACCATTTTGGTATTAGGCCCACATTGCATTGTTACAACTCAAACATCAACTTTAATAACATTTAATGCACTGTCTTACAAAGAAAGTGTAAAAAAGATTATTGGCCTTTATTCTCACTTTAAACGTCTCATCTCCTTATCTCCCGAGTTTGAATCACAGCCAATTACGATTGATTTTGGTGGAGAATTCAATCACACCAACAATTCACCACGCGTCTCTGTTAATATAAACCATAGTTAAGATTTACTAATCCTTAGAATTTAAAAATATAACTTTGCTTTTTAGAAAAAATATTAATCATATAGGTTATTTTTTTAAAAAAAGAGTTAACCAAAAGACATTCTAGAGTTACGGTACGCCAGCCTTCCATGGTGTTCTCTCTATCTTCAAATGCATTTTTTTAACTAAAGTTTTTTTTCTTTTTTGTTGTTGAGGGGTCATCATTTATCTTGGTGAAAGTTAGCCCAAGAGGAGATATATGACCTACCATTGGAGCAAACCAGGAGGCTTTGTAACGAAACTAGTTAATAATATTATATTAATTTTAATGTCTGTGTTATATATATACTAGCGGGTGGCATGTGCGATGCACGTGAGAGCAAGGGGAAGGAGTTAACCACAGTTAATAATAGGAGTTAAAAGGGACACGTGTTAACCCGTGGGTACGATTGATCTCGCTAGTGGCACGTGCGATGCACGTGAGAGCGAGGGGAAGGAGTTAACCACAGTTAATAAGAGTTAAAAGGGATACATATTAACCCACGGTTGCGATTGAACTCTCCCCAAGTTCAATCATGATTGGCTGTGATTTTAAATAGATAGATTAACAAGGGGTAATTTGGGAATTAAATCAAAGGCAATGGGTAGTTTAAGTTTTAAGGCAAAACATTAAATCAAAATTTTGTTTTTATATAAAGGTGTAGCATGGGAGTTTCTGAGAAATCATCTACTCCTCTCCTAGTATAATAGTAAAGAAAGAAAATATATATTAAAAAATAAGAAAATATAATATTTGATTAAATAACAAAACGACCAAATATCTTATTTGGAAAAGAGAGAATAATTAAAGTCATATAAAGTTAAGTTAGGTCAGTCATTTGACTAATGATTTTATTTAACCTCTATTGTTTTTATTCAAATCTTAATAACCCAAACCTCCTAGCCTGCTACCCACTCTCAAACTTCGCTCCCGCCCTCAAACCTCGCTTTCACCTTGGGAGTTCGATCTCAATTTTTGTAAATCTCACTCACCTAAAAGTGTGGTTTTTATGTAAAATTTTATTTTAATCTTAATTTTTCATGTGAAATGAAGTGTATTTTGTCATTTGTCTTTGTAGGTTACAAGATTCATATAAGATTTGTTAATTATTAGTAATCTCGTAATTGATTTTAAAATGATACATTTAATAATTCAATAGTCATCTTGTTTATTCCAATGAAAATTTTGAATTATAAATGATTTTATCAATTTTCTTTAGAGTTTAAAAAACTAAAAAAGATATATTTATGTCTACAAGTAATTTTTAGGAACATTAATATATATTTTATGTATGTCGAGAGGTGCTCCCGACCTATCATAAATTTATCATAAATTGAAATTTGACGTTCTCCCATTAGTTACTTAAATTCAAATTCTAATGAAAGTACCAAACGTCCCTCATCATTCCCGTGGTGATTACCATTGCTCTAACTACTGACCGTAGTCTAAGAAGCACGGGTACGGTGATACGGCGATATGATCCGGGTAGGATGATCCAGCAGAAATTACGAAAAACAGCTAAGTTTTAGCTTAAGAGTGCCGTAACCGACTCCGATACGGGTGCGTTTCCATTTCAAAGTATCCGTGCTTCCTGAACCGTAGTTAACGGATACCCTCAGTAAACAAAAAAAACCTACCCACCGCATGAGATTGTACTCAAAATGTGCATAAATGGCTTAAAACCGCTTTACCAAAGAAACAAAAAAAATTACTTCGATTTCATCCGGTCCTAAAATCCCAAAAGATAATTACTTTGATTTTTTTCTCCAATTAATCAGAGTAATTTAGGATTGGAAGAAAGGATAAAATACAATTACAGCGATAAAGAACAAGTAGTATCACTCAGCTGCTTTTCGAGGTTTGCTTTTACGCCTTCCTCTGCTCTTTATATTACCCTTTGACTTGCGCTCTTCAGACTGTCCTTTAGCAGCAGCTACAGACGATGACGATGATCCTGCACCCTTCTGCTGCAGCTCCTCCTCTTCGTTGATTTTCTCTCTCTTCGATTCTCTCTCTTCTACTGCTTCTGCTTCTTCTTCACGTTTGGTTTCCTCCTCACTTTCAGGTTTTTCTATGATTTTGCGAGGTCGACCTCGTTTTCTAGGAGGCTGAGACTGGCTTTCCTCTGCTTCTTTTATTGCTACTGATACCTGCTTTAATTTTTTCTTGGGCTTCTTCTTACCCATCGATCCTTCACCAGTCAAAAAATCGACCTGGTGCCAAACCAATATTGAAAAAAGAAAAAGGGTAAAAAGAGAGAAATTAATCGAGCGATTTGTGTTCTTAATAGGAGACCAAAGGAATAAATCTTTTTTTTTATATTTTGGAGGGGGTGAACAAGGAATCAATCGTCTTTCTATTTCCCAATAACCGATTCAAAACCCACCCAAGTTTTCAAAGACCACCAGAATTTTCTCTTTCAATCTTTTAAATCCGAAATCAAATCGAAAGAAATAAAAATATATACAAATCTTCTTCAAACAAGTATATTATCAATACCCAGATTCTTAAAACTCCATTAAAGTAATTATATATCTATCTTCAATCATAAACCAATAAACAGATACCATATTTCTTGCTCAGAGATGAGAATCAACTACACCCAGATCCTCCTCAAAAGCCACTAAAATCATCTCTCTTTCTTTTGTTTTGTTGCATAGCAAGGACGACGAGGAAATGAGGTCTACAGAGGGAGAAGAAAAAGGCTAGAGTAAAAGTTTGAGTAACCATAGTTGAGCGTAAACCAGAACCATCCCTAAAGTGAGGGTTGGTTTGTCTGCATGTAAAGTAGTGTACGACCCCACCTCAAGTTGACCAATGATGTCGTTTCGCCGTCTGTGGTAATTATTATAAGGAGTCAAATCCTCTACGGTGATAACCGGATTTGGCAAATCCGGTTATCACCCCTAGAAGTCGCCACGTGTATCTTTGACACCCCTTAACCGTGGGTAAGATTCACCCACCCCTAGGGTTCACCCATCAATCCTTGTTTTTTTTAATAATATTAATTCTTTTTTTTAAATAAAAAAACTGTTTTTAGAGTTTTTTTAATATTAAAAATAGTTTTTTAATTTTTAAAAAATAATTAATATTAAAAAAAATAACCAAAGATGGGTGGGTGAACCTTACCCATGGTTAAGGGGGTGTCAAAAGAGACACGTGGCAACCTTTAGGGGTGATAACCGGAATTGCCAAATCAGGCTATCACCGTGGATGATTTGGCTCCTTATTATAATGATTTTTTTTTTCTTAAAAAAGTTACAATTATTTTCAATTTTGTAGGGTATTTGAAAATGGGTTAAGTTGCAATCAAATTTTATTTCTAACCTTGTTAAAATTCACTATTTCCTAGGTTAAAAAAATTTCAATATTCTTTTTTAAAAACTAAGGATAAGTGGGTGAACCCTAAGAATGAGTGAATCTTAACCACAGTTAAATTGTGTCAAGAGGGACACGTGCCAACCTCAAGGGCATAACAAGACTCCAAGGAATCCAATTACAAGGGGAGAGAATTTCGAGGCATAAGCTATTATAATTTTTTTTTTCTAGAGAATATCATTTACCTATGTAGCACATGGTTAGTGGTTAGCATTGAGGATTGAAGTTCTTGCTACTCATCACTTATGTTATGTTTGGTTGCCGAGAAAATAGGTGTAAACATGGAAAAAAAAATAAAAATTGGATTTCTAATGTAATTTTTAGTTGTGTTTTATCCTATTTTCTTTTAATTTATATGTTTTTACTTATTTTCTTGGCAACCAAACATAGGGTTAAAAAAATGGTTTTCCGAGACTTCTCTATTGAGAGAGGTCACACCCCACCATTGGCACAATAGGCAGGGTGTTGAATTCAATTATAATTAGCGCATATCATCAGTTACACCCATTTTAATTAAAAGCAAATCGCAAGAGTTAAAACAACTCATCATTATGAGCTTAGGAGTCACTTGTGTTTGATGAGGAGCCAAATTGCTGGTTGTTTATTGGCTAAGATCTCTTATGGGGCGTTTGGATTGGAATTTTTTGATAAAAAATTAGATAAAATTGAAAGTGTAGAAATTAATGATCAAATAATCATTTTTTCAAATAATAGTGTTCAGAGAACACGTAGGTGAGTCTCTCAACTTCGTATTCTCCAAACACTATAATTTGAAAAAAATGATTATTTGATCATGAATTTCTTCACAATCAATTTTATTAGAATAGATTTTTGGTTAAAAAAACCCATTCCAAACGCCACCGTATATTGTACAAACTTAACAGCTGTAACTAGTATGCAATGGCCTCTTTAAATACCTAGGCCACAAGAAACGCCACATAGACTTCGGTAACACAGACGATTTGGTTTCGTCTAGTGACTCTATTTCTTAAACAATTTGTCTGATTCTATTATAAAATACAAAATAAGTAATGCTAAGTCCATTTTTCTTCTTAATCACTTTGTCGGGACAAGTAAATAAAGAAAATGCGATGACCTACAAAAAAAAAAGAACGGGTTATTACATTGTTTTGTCTTTTGAGTCTCAAAGAAAGTGGATGAAAAGAAAGTGAGCCTAGCCTAATATAAAATTTGTCTTATCAGTAAAAAAAAATATATTTTATGATATGTATGAATAATTGAGTATTAGAGAAGTTTCAGGTGATTTCTATCCCAATTTGAGCCGATCATTTGTCCATTTTCACATTTAAAGATGCATTACAAATTTTTTTAGTTAAAGATAAAGAAAAAGTGTGCTTAGTGAGAATGGATATGTAGGTTGGTTCAGGCTAAGAGGCTAAGATTAGGAAAGGCTCGAGAGTAGGGCTAGCACTCCTCCCGAGTATTATTTGAGTCTAGTATTAAAAAAATGACATGCTTGCTTGGGGAGGCAGTATTCTCTTGAGGGGGCTAATACTGGGGTTTCGTGGGTATAGCCCCCAAATGTTTTTTTGGAAGGCCAAGTTCATGGGTCATCACGCTTATTTGTGTCTTTTTATAGGGGGGGGGGGGGGGGGGGGGCTTCAGCCCCTAGCCTCATGTGGCTCCGCCGCTGCATGCTTGCAAGTTTGAGTCCTTAAAAGAAGATAGAGAAAGGACTTACTTGCAAATATAAAGAGGAAGTGATAGGAATCGATGCCCGTATCTAATGTATTCGATGATTTTATTTGAGGACTTTAGAGGACGAAGAATAGGAAAATCAATATGATTAAAGAAAACAAGATGATAGTGAAATACTTTTCAATGTCTTCAACCAGTTTACAATCACTCTTCTTTTTAACTGGTGCAGCGCAGAACGGCTGCGGACGCAATTGTTGATCTTTATTCTTGATTCACATCACCTAATGAAGTCTCGTCGTGAAAGGGATAGCACTGGTTAGAATGAATGTAAGTTATTGACTTCTTATGTTAAATAGTTAGAGTTTCAACTAGTGTCATACTAGGTATTGGGCTGGCGAGGCTGGACCGGCCCAATTTCGATGTAGACCCATCTTGACTTTTCTAAATCGGGGCCAAGTCCAGTCCAAACCGAGCTCAGCCCTTCCTACTGTTCGTGAATTCACATAGTTAGAAACTTAGAGGTGACTCGAACTTGGCAAGCTCCAATTAAGTCCTACATACATGATACACCTACTATTCATAGAGCAGTGATTCGCCGACCTTGCATTCCGCTGTCTAGTCGACCATGGTGTTCTTGTGTCCCTTTTAACTCTCTTTGAACTATATTTAAGCTTAATTAAATTAAGATTAATATATATTTTTATTTGTCCTAAAATCCAAGGTTGGATGGATGAACCCTAAGAGTGAGTGAATCTTTAACCATAGTTAGTAGGTGTTAAAAAAGAAGGCATGGACCAATGGGGACTACAGAAACATTTTCTATTCTGGGTCACAGGGGATGTGAGGGATTCAGGAGCGTAGCTCTCAAATAATTTTTTGAGGGCCAAAGTGAGTCATCTCGTACATTTGTAAATAAATTTTTTTTTCAATTATTTTTAAATGTTAAGGGAGCAAATGCCCTCTTGTCCTAGAGCCGTGCCCTCATAAATTAAATAATATAGTATAAAACTTATTTTTTTCCCTCGAAAATTAAGTAGTAGCCACCTTATCCCATGGTTATGCCCTCTTAAATGAAATAATATGTATAAAATCAAATTTTTTTTCAAAAGTTCAAAGGGCACCTGTCTCCCTTTGCCCCCTCCCCCTCTCCTCTGACTCCACCCCTAACTACTCTACCCTATTCAACCCATGTATTGAATTTTCATTTTATTATTTATAATAAAAAGAAGTCCTTGTTTTGATATTTGACAAACATGTAGTAGGCAAACTGGCTATTAGCAAAAGTTGTATGAAAGAGATGCACAAGAGAGAGAACTAATGCTGTAAATCGATGTGAATATTATCTGTATCCGAATCTGTTTAGTCAGATAATTATCTGAATAGGTATCTGACGGAGCGAATTCGGATAATAATTTTACTATCCATTTATAATCGGATAAGAATTCAGATACTGGTATATCCGATCTGATAAATATCTAACCGATTGTATAATATATATATAAATAATATATTTTAAATTTATAAAACTAATATAACCTTTAAAATATCTATTTTAAATAAAAAAGTATATATTTTTACATTTTTTAAATATTAATTTATATTTGCTTACTACTTTTTAAAAAGTAATAAAATAATACGGATACTATCCGAATTCAAATATTTTAATCGGAGTAGGATACTGATATCATATTTTATTACCATTGAATATTAATATATATTATGGGATACAAAGGATATACCACTATCTGCTTCGAATCTGCTCCGTTTACAGCCCTACAGAACTCCCATCGATTGGTCGCTAGCACCAGAAAGTTCCTATGAGTTGCAAAATTGAAGGCTATTCACAACAAAAACACTAACCAATTAAAACGGGCTTGGCCCAGCCCAGCCCAAATTTGGGTGAGACTTGAAAGCGGGGATTGTGGAAGGTGGGTCCCAGCTCCTTACTCCTCTGAACGTACTGTATGCACGTGTGTGACTACATGTAGCGTCGTCTCAGCTCAGGCTCCTTGCCCATCCCAACTCGGAAACATTAGATGTAATAAGTTGGAGTTGAGAGAAGAGGGAGGGGGAAGACTGAGAGAGAAATGACTTTGGGACTGATCAATGCTAATCCGGTCGTCCACGCCAAGAAGGAGCGGATCGCTCGAACTGATGATCTCCACGCTGATGATGCTGTCGATCCCCTCGAAATCTATGATATCCTTTTCCTTTCTCCAATTTCTCTTTCAGGCAAAATCAAAGATTTTTTATTTTCCAAAATCGATTTTCCCCGTCTCATTTCAGATTTTTTCCCATTTATGGCAAATATTTTTCAGTTTTGTACTTTTGTTAATCTGATCAAGCTGTTTGTCTGAGATGTTTAAAAAAAATAAGAAAAAATCTGAACTTCGATGAACATTTGATTGTATAGCAACACTTTTCCGAGTCACTAGAGATGTTGTTTGGTGGAATTTTAGGTATTAATGGCTATTTCTTATCTGAATTCTTTCGCCCAATGCTGTTGCTGTTATTAAGGAGATAAAATGGAGATTTGAGATGGAAATGGTTTTGATCTTTGACTCAAGACAACAGATTTTGTGAGGGATATCAGAGATCCAGAGCATCCTTATTCGCTCGAACAGCTCAGTGTTCTCTCCGAGGAATCCATAACTGTTGATGAGAAGCTTGGACGCATTCTGTAAGCATTACTTGCTCCTATTTTCCCTAGTTTATATTAACTAGCTTGGTACTTTGTTGACTTTAGGGTTTAGAATTGCATAAATCTCACACAAACATCTCCAGTATGAAATAGAAGCATAAAAGATCAATTGGGGTTTAGTTTTTTCATCCAGTATTGGATTACTGCCTGAGCTTAGTCTTACTTGTCTAAATCTGACTTATTTTAAGAAATTTTGATGGGCAATGCTCTAGTCCTTGAATTTGAAGCTGACAACTTGTGAGTTCTTATAGGGTCCGTTCTTTTGGTGGAACTTTAAAAGTCTGGAACTTTCATAGTTTCATGCTTAATTTTACTTAATGCTTAGAACTATCTTATTCCATAGAGTGCAAAAATTCTACAAATATGGAACTTTCAAGTTCTATCCAAAATTTTGGATGTTTTAAGTTCCATCCATGCTGAACTTCTAATTAAATTGAACCCAATAAATCTGAGATACCATCGTATAAAGAGTTAGAAACCCTCTCCCCTTTCCTCCTAGACACTTGCCTCTTGCTCTAAAATATTAATGTTTCGAACTATTAAAAGTTTCACCAAAAGAACGGAGCCATATAGTAAAGAGAGAATCATTTGATTATGAAGAAACTTTATACAGTTAGGAGAAGTCAGAGAGCTGTACCCTACAATAGTTCAATATTCTTTGATGAATTAAGTTCCCTTGTTTCATCAGGTGCCTAGATAAATGGCGGAAGGGCTTTTAATGAGAAAAGAGGGGAATGTTGAAATACTCCTAAGTATGGTAGTTTCAATACTAATACTGGGTACTAACTGGGAGATCTCCATCCCCAAAAGTCTTCCCTTGCATTAACAATTAACTATTTGATCAATTGCGTTATTATGAACTGTATGAAATGCGTTTTCAGATCTTTAGGTTCATTCCACTTTTGATTTGGGCTTGTGATCTCCTGGATGGGGACTATAAAAAAGGAGTATGCCATAATCTTGTTATTATAATATTGTAATAGTATTCCATCCCATCACACCATGTTTGTCTTTGTCACTTTGGATTTTTTGATGGTTTACAAGATGGTTGCCAGAAATTTACTTTCATTCCTCAGTACTAAATTATTGTCATCAATTTGTAGGATAACTTTCACCCCAACTATCCAACACTGTAGTATGGCAACAGTAATTGGTTTATGTCTGAGAGTTAAACTAATGCGTTGTTTTCCTCCACATTTTAAGGTGAGCTGCTGTATCTAATTCTTAGATTGGAAATTGTTCAATCCAGTTTGTGATAAATCAAGAGGAATTTCTGCATGACATGGCGAATGATCCATCAGAAATTTCCTTCTTCTGTTTAGTAGCTTTTCTTTCAAACTACTGAAATTTCACTTTTAAGTGCATCATTGATTCTCTGGTTTTCATTATTCCTGCATTCTTTTGATATTAAAAATCTTTTTTCTCCTGTGTTGATGTCAAAGACGAATACAACTGGTGGACTAATTGACATGGGGAAATCCAGTAAGCTGATGTACATACAAACCTTATTTGATGATTTAGGAGTTTCTGTTAAAAAAAATAGTTATTGTAAGTGTAGATTATAATAACTACTTACAAAAAGTATAACTTATAATAAGTTTAGCCTAGTAAGTAGACATGCATTAATTGAATTACAAATTGGTATTCTAACAAAAGATGTGTTAAGACATTGTCCTTATTAGTGTCGGTGGTGTGTGGCTTGTCATTCTTTTATTTTCCCTTTTTTCCCCCTTGAGAAATGGGGAGTTCATGTTATATAGAGATAGAGAATTATAATATTTGGAATTTCCTTTCCATGCTAGTTAGTGCAACTTTGCTAGGACAGGAGTGATCGTAATTCACTGAGCTAAGAATATCACAGGTTTAAGTTTGGATTTCTTCTATCAGGGTATGCTAAGTGGTGATCTTGCCTTCATCCGAGAAACCATACCATTCACTTGATTTGTTCTATATCTGTTTTTTTTTTTAAAAATATTTCCATAGGTGGTATGCTAATGTGCTCTATCTGTGAGTTTGCCCTTCTTAAAAGGTGAAATAAAAATAATAGATATTCATTTTTCTAATTTTTTTTTGGTTATTATTAGGTTCAAAATTTAGATATTGCTGTGCTATCTGGTCCCCACATTTGACATGTTTATACGTATTGAACATTACGACCTTACCTTCTTCATTTGCTGAAAGTTATGATAAAAAGTGGTTGAGCAATAGACAATGAAAAGGGAAAGCATATGGGAACATATGTACATAGCTCAATTGGTTGACAATCTGCACTGCCGTGAGGTTGGGGGCTCAATTCCAGCTTACCCACAAGAGGGAAAAATAAAATCAGATGTATAGGTTGATGCACTGTTTCATTACATTTCTAAGATTCTCAATTTCAAGTAAATTGTGGATGGTCTAGTTCATCCACATTGGTCACCCTTAGATTTGATGAATGTCCAGATTGTTTTTTTCTTATTCAAGTGTCTGGCACACGTTTGTGCAGGTTGACATTAAAGTATCTCCAGGATCTCATGCAAACGAAGAATCAGGTGATAAGCTGAAGAAAGTCTGATAAGCCATTCTATACTATAATAATTATTTTTCTTTATTTGAATATTTGGGGAATGGTCCTAAACTTTGGAACTCTTTTAGAAGAGGAGAATTCACATGAGGATGGGATGCTGGGAAGAACCCAACCACCTTATCTTGGACATACATGTGGCACTCATCCAGGGTTGGGACTTGCCATCAATGTGTCCTATCTTGCGAATCTTCTGGACTCAAATTGATCAGATTGGATGTTCCTTTTCATTCACTATTAACTCTTTCGAATAATTCATAAAGAAGGATGGCGACTCCATGCAGAGAAAGGAAAATCATTAGATATAGATCCAATGATTCCATTCTTTCAAAGGGGCCCATTATTGACAAGATTTTCTTGGCCAGGCCTATCTTGATGGATCCCAACTCTCCTGGATATGTATGTCAGAGAAGGGAGGGTAGATATTGCCTTCCCTCTCTTGCTAATTTGAATTTGAGTATTTCTCCTGTGCAATTTTTATTTGGCTTGTGGATTAGCTTGGTGGGGTGGTGGGGGGCTGGTGTAGGGGCCTCCTTGGGTAACACTGGTTTTTTTTCCACCTCTTTCTGCTTCTTGGGTTCATAGCTTGTGAACTCTTTTCTGCGCTTGTTGTACTTCTTTGCCATATTTATATATTTGCTTGCTTGATTATCGATCAATTTTTTTTTTTCCCCATTTCATCTTTATAAGCTGCTCTCCTCCCTCCTCCCCCTCATTTAGACACCCCAAACTAATTCAAAAACCACGATATTGTCCTTTTTGCAGTTAATAAGCAGTTGAACGATAAAGAAAGAGTCGCTGCTGCACTGGAGAATCCCAACCTTCGCCAACTTGTGGACGAGTGCCTCTACTCCAATGAACTTTAGCTAAATAAGGTTTTCTCGCATAGCCTTTTGTATAGTTAGGCTTTACTACTAGGTGAATGCAACGATAAACTGGTTTTGTTTGTATAAAGAATCTGATCAACTAAAAGTATTCGGTTCTTAAGAATGGTCTTGCATATTTGTTGATCCACATGGGTGCATACATGATTACTCTTTTGCAATAGTGGCTGCACCATATACATTAACAGTGCCTTTACTCCCAAGCCAAGCCCCAAAAAAATCCCGAAAACTCAATCAAGCCGAGCTCAGCTTGGCTCGAATATTATTAAATAAATAAAAATATTATTTATATATATAAAATATTATTATTAAAAAAAAAAAGATTCAAGCCGAGCTCGAGCCAAGCCAAGCCCGGCTCGAGCTTGAATCAATTTGGGTCGAGCTTCGAGCCACAATTGTGAATTCGGGCCGAGCTTGGGGCCGCATTTTCAAGCTCCATTTTGGGCTGAGTCGGGCTTTGGGCCTCGATCAAATCCATTCAAGCCTAGCTGGGCTTGGCCAAGCCCGGTCAAGCTCGGCCCGAATACATCCCTAATTACCAATACTTGCCTTACCCCTAAACCAAAAAGATATGAGACACAATAAAACTGTTCCTTAAATCAAGTCGGTTTCTTAACCTCTCTCTTTGGTATTTCTTAAGAAGAATCAATTGTTGATGCTTTCTTCTTTTTCTTATTTCTCATTGATGTCATTGGTTTCATTGATGTCATTGGTTGAAAATCGTCTTCTTTTTTGAATTCTTCAACAAGAATATCGTCACAAACTTGTTCTTAAATACCAAGTCCACTAGGAAGCTCAATCTCCCCTCAACAAAAGCTTTTGCCCCATTTTCTATCTCTAATTCTTTGGCCAATCTAGATTCAGAGAGACAATTTGATTCGCCTTAAATAATCTTCTTAGGTTGGACAAACTCCTTTTGTTTGAATACCCATCTAGGTTTTGTTATTAGTAGGGCATTGAGTAAGCTTTGGTGTTCAGTCAGAAAATGATCCATGATCATCTCTCCTTCAAAACCTAAGTGTCCCCCACTTCTTCTAATAGAGAAGGATCCTCGGAAGAATTCTGATATGGAGATGAGGGGTTTAAATTCTTATCACAATTGTCACCATGTTCAGTTTCTGAGCCTGGTTTAGAAGATGATCGGGCCTTAGCCCCACCAACTTACATCCACCCAACATCAAAATCCTCCACCTTTTAAGGCATACAATCCACGATAGAGGAGCAAGAAGCATTCTGTACAACATCACGAGGCAAAAGGCCCACAGCAGCATTGCCGATCAAGTGGTGCACAATCCACATGCTCTGTATTTTCCAACTGCTGCATCCCATGGGATGTCTCACTAATCTCTTGGATGCATGCATTTACCTCATTAACCATTTGATTTTCTACTGTTTTGGTGCCTTCCTCTTGATCTTCCAACTGCTGCATCCCATGGGATGTCTCACTAATCTCTTGGATGCATGCATTTACCTCATTAACCATTTGATTTTCTACTGTTTTGGTGCCTTCCTCTTGATCTTTTAGTTGAGTGGATTCTACTCTTACCATATCTTTGTGTGAAACTTCTCTTCATTCGGTGGTCTTCAAAACTGAAATATCATTTACTTCACCTTTATTTACCACGATAGATTCTTCCTCCACAATAGCTTCTATTGTATTTGGAGCATCGGATCTGATATAAACCTCTGGTAAATCTGATTTTGGAACAGAAATATCCTTACTTTCCACCCTTCTTTGGTTCCTTTTAAAGGATTTCACAACCCATGAAAGAGTGGATTTCTTTTCTTTATTTTGCATCTTATCCTCTGCAGCCTTAGAACTCCTAGCGTTTTTACTTTTTAGTCATTACTCCTTCATTGATCCATTTGTGGCTTGGAGCCTTTTGGTTGCTTGATTTGCATTGTTCTTCATTATGGCCTAACTTTTGACACTTGGAACAAAATGATATATCATTTTCATAAATGAACTTCTACCATCTGCCCGAGGATCCCATCCGTAACCAAAATCTTTCAAGTTTAATTTTGCTTACATCCATCACCACACAAATCCTGGCCAAACTTGGTCTGGTAAAGCTCCGAGTCGGTCCATCTACGAGTAACACTTCCCCTATCAAACTCCCTATGATAGATTTTTAGTATTGAAGATGTAATGACCTTAATTTAAATTAAATACACTCAGGGGTAAATTTGTAAATTATACCCTGAGGGTAATTTAGTAATTGATTTTTTTTGGTGTTTGGTCATATGGCTAACTTTGGTGGGGTAGGGCTAACCCAATAATTTAATTTAATGAGTTAAATTGGTTAAATCTAAGTTATAAGCAAACAGGCCTTAGTGGGGATATTTTAGTAATTCTCTATAAGGAGTTCAGTATAAATAAAATTGTTTAACCTAATTAGCCTCACTTTTTGATAACCTGATTTAGGAAGTTGAGATACGTACTTTTGGAGGAGAGGGAGAACGGCCGTAGGGTTTGAAGATCGGTGAATACTCATAGAGAACCGGATTTCGAAGTTTTGGATCATCCGGGATAGCAGTAAATCTCTCCTAAGCAATCAACCTCTTGTCTTCTTCTCAAAATCAGATCTAAAGGCAAGTGAATATTTCTATAGTTTAAATGTAGGGTGTGTTGTGAACACACAATATTTTAATGTGTTTTTCTTCTTGTGTTAATGATTGTATGTATGAAAATATGCTTGATCGATACATATTTTATATAGGTATTATTTTGATTTATTAAATATGTTATAGGTGATTTTAATAAATGATAGAATAATATATTAGATTTTAGGAAAGAAAATATAAGAGATCTATGAGATTAAAATAGTGATTTTCGGAATTGAGTTAATTTAAATGAGATTTACCCAGTTTTAGTATTTGGGTCATAACTTTATGACATTAAGTCCGATTTTGGTCCGATAATACATCGTTTCGAAGAACTCGAAAAGATCTACAACTTTTGTGAAGAAAGTTTTTCCAAAATCAATATTTTTATGGGTCAAAATCTTAGTTGAAAATCAAAAACAGGAAAAAGGGATATTCTTCACATTAATTTTTCTAAGATATTTTAATTAAATGTATAAAATATTTGAGTGTGAGAATATTGTTTTGTTGAAATTCTTTTATAACTAATTAGTTAGTTTGTTAGGTGGTTGAAAGATACTTCTAACAAATTTAAATAATTAGTTATTAAATAATTTGTTAGTAACGTGTCTTATATTTTTAGTTAATTTGTTGGGTGGTTGAAAGATACCCCTAACAAACTTAACTAATTAGTTACTAACCAATTGGTTAGTAACTGAACTCTTTTATGCTAGTATAAGGGTTTTACTAAACTCACTAGCATAAAAAAAAAAAGTTTTTCCAAGCCCTTGGGAGTTTGTGAAACCCTGAACCCTATTATCATGGGAGATTGAGAATTTGTAGGGTTATAAATATGTAATATTTATAACTAAAGTTTCAATTGTAGGAACACAGCTTAAACCCCCTTTGAAATAAAATATGTTATGTCTGCCTAGATATTAATTGTAAATTATAGCATTGTAGATTTTAATTATGAATTATGATGTTGACAGTTATAACTGTCATTTAATGTTTTGCTATGTTTTCATAATAGTTGGAATTCATCTTCTAAAATAATGGTGATTCAATAAACATTTTTTTAACCTTGGTTAAGGGTCATTTAAGGAGTGAGTTGTGTAAGACCTCCTTAAATTGATCATAGGGTGATGTTGTGTATCACCCAATGATGGTTTCAGGGTGGTGTAGAGCACCTATCCAGAAACAGAGGATTGAGTTGAGTTGTGTAAGACACTCAATTCTCAGATGAGTGAACTGTGAGAGACCCAAGGGATAGGGTAAGTTGTGTGAAACCCAAAGATTTCCTTGATCAATAGGGTAAGTTGTTTAAGACCCCTATTGACCGGACTGAACCATAAGTAAAGACTTAATTGAATAATATGCATAATTTGTTAGTCATCTTATCATATGAATTGTTAATGCATTTAAATTATAGTGTATTCTCTTGTTGAGCTATGGGCTCACCCTTGTTGATTCTTCTTTTTCAGGGGATGATTAAAAAGAATATGATTTGCTCTCGTTTGAGCAAGTGATACCAGCCTTAAAGTTTTCTTCTGTGTTAGAGTGTGAGAGAACTGTAGTGAGGTAAACTATATGAAATCTTTAGATGATTTAGTTTTGGGGAGAACTCATGTTATTGAGTCTTTTAGTTATGCTGGTTATTTAAATCTGTTTAATGAAGTATTAAATTATTTTAATTTCCATTAATATTGAAATTTTGTTTCCGGTTCACGCTTTGATATTTATACAAATATTAGTATTATTGTGTATAGATTTCAGGGCGTGACAGAAGAAGTTGAGAGGTAATCCAGGGAGGTTTACCCAAATCGGAACTGTGGATGGTCTATACCGAATTTAAAGTGGGGAGTCCACTTAATGAATCGCACTAACTTTCCTTCAACGTTATAGAAGTCCTTGAGCCATACCGCAAGAATGACAAGAAAATCTGATTATGCTTCAAATCTTAGAAGGAAGTGCCTAGTATCCATGATCCCTGCAGAGAACTCCAAGTGCGTGTGAATTTGTTTCCAAGCACGTGTGGATTTGTTTCTCGATGGAGATCTTCATAGCAGCAATAGAAGGTCTTCTGTAAGCACACTTCGCAATAAGAGCAAACTTTAATGGAGAAGAAGACCTTTTATTTCGTCGGCTGAAAAGAGCATTGCAAGTTCTCCTTAAAAAACCAAAGCTTTTTTTTAATCTCCAATGGTTCCTTAGATAAAGGTTCGATCATCACTCCAGATGTGATAAAACCTCCAAGAGCTTGTGCGTAAGATACCTTTGGATCTGGAGGTCGAGAGGAGGAGCCACCACCAATGGTGGCTGTGCCCCTAGGGGTTTCCATTCTCATCCCAGTTATTTGGGGTTAGCTACATTCATCCTTTTTCCACTAGTCTATTCTTACACGGGTCTAAAGATCAGATGGAAAAACAACTTTCTGTTGACATTCTCATGAAATTAAGTTTGTTAAGGTGCTCAGCTGTTGCTAGGGAAATGGAGAGAGGAGTTCTACCGAGACTTTTTTTTTTTTTCCGTAGTTCTTGTTTCCACTCGGCTCCTATTAGGGCCTTCGGATCTAGGAGACTCTTTACTTGCCCAAGCCTTTAGAATATTTGGTTCTTCAATCTAGCTTGGCTTCTTTAAAGTAAATGTTTTTCTGCATCTTGACCTCTTAATTAGAAAGTTTACCAACCAACGCAGTATTTGAAGTAGGTTTAGCATTTATTATAGAAGTGTCACGCTCCGAAACCCATATACACAATATATCTCATTTTTGTATATGTTCTTGAAACATGAACCTGAGACAAACCCCCAATAATAAATACATTTTAAAATATAGAAATATTACAAAAATACTCCTAATTAGGATATTACGAAAATATTCTTAAAATAGAAATTAGAAATTTTAGAATAGCTACAAAAAGCAGCCTGTAACTAGTTGGGAAGCTGCAAGCAAATTTTCTCCCCAGGTTCCGTTTCCATGATATCTGAGCTAGTTGTATAAGCGTGGCTGCTATTAACTAGTGTGTGCTGTTGTTTGAAGCACTGGTGTTCAACGCAAAGCAGGTGCCGAACTGAAGACACTCCTCGGGCCGGGCCGTGTCTTTATGGAGATCACACATTAGCGGTGCCTGTGACAGAGGCCCAGAATAATCTTGCATCCTGGACCAAATCTAATCACTCTGCTTGTTTAGGAAGAAACATAAAAAATTTGTGGCAAATGATTAGCTCTGGTGGCTGCCTGAGCTGGGCGCTGGGGCATCCACAAACCAAAATTATGGGGAGAAAATAAAATTATTTCTCCCCTAAATCATCGCTAGCCCAATGTTTTGTGGATGCCCCTCCTTGCGGCACGGCTGAGGAACGCATTGCAGCACGTGTCAGTAGCGCCATGCGAGCGGAAGAAGCTAAAGCCGGAGCTCCATCTGGTACTTGTTTAGGATAATCTATCTGGGTCACGTACCGATCCGAATGATATCGTTTTGATTCACGTGCATCACACGTGAAGTACTGAGCACTTTCCATGTGTCAGCTTCTTGCAGTGAGTATTTAAACTAAGTAATTAAGCAAAGTTAAGGAGAGACAGTACAAGGGTTTCAACTTTGGTAACCCAAACCTACCGCCCCGCTTTGTTACTACACCTTCCCAGTTTCTGGGCATTTACCATCACTTGACATTATGCTCTTGCTAAGTGCCAGTTTTAGAAAGAAAACAGTGTGCTCTGGCCGGATCCTTTTTCTGTTTCTTTCTTTTTATTTTTATTAATTTTTAGCATGGCTCATAAATAAATATGTCTCTTACTTTTTCACAAGTTATCATTAGTGCAATATCCTAACTTTTATGTTGACAAAACGATTTTTGGTTTCTAATTCTATCAAAGACTATAACTTCCATCAAAACATGTGTTATCAATCATAATTTATTGGGGAATTTTGTAGTTTATTTTTTACAAAATAAAAAGTAAAATTTCTCCAAAAACTGTTTCATTGGGAGGGCTATGAAACAGCTCCCCGTGAAAACCGTTAAGCCCCCCAGGTTGGTGCCTTGGTAGGGTGATTTACTGTTTAGACTTCAGAGTTACTGTTTATTTATGTAGAAATGGTCGTTGCCTTGCAGTCCTTAGATTTCCTTCTGATCTTCCTCGCTGCTTCTCGATTGGGAGTCTTATCCTGCGCACCGCAACAATGTGAATACTAAAAGATTTCACATCTCTTTCAAGACATGGTCCTCGTAAACGTGAATCCTCTCTTATTTGGATAAGGTCCGAATAAAGCAGAGAGACCCCCATTTCCATCTGGATTCCCAACGGATATAAAATACAAATCAAAGTCCATCTGAGGAGACGAAGAAAAAAAGGGAGACTCTGGTTTCGTTCACCAGAAAAATAAACAATTAAAAATAAAGACAGCCCAACTTTATTTGTGAGATTTAAGGAGTTGGGTCATTCTCTTTTTGTGTTTTTGATTGATGATTCTTGCTCGGTCTGAGATCAAAACCTGTTTTGTTGGCTGTTGGAAGAGATTCGAGAAATCCCTCTTGGCTGGAATTTGAATAATTGGATTTGAAAAGACAGAGAGGAAACTATTGTGGTGGAAAACTTGGAAGATATTTGTGGTAAGCTTATTTGGGTGTTCATTAAAGAAATTGTTTTGTGAAAGAAATGTTTGTGGTTTTGGACATAGTGATGAGAGTGAGAGATTTTGTCTGGTTGCATGACGTGTGTGGTCAGAGATTTGTGGTAACCTTACTTGTCTCGAAATTGAACTTTACAAAGGGAGAAAGGAGAGTCTTCTCTGTTTAGCTTTAGCTCTCTGGTACTGCTGGTGTGTTTCTCTTATTTTCAATTCGATATTTCAGTTTTTTGTTCCTCTGTTTTTTTCCTTCCCTTCTCTAATGTGGGATTACTGATTAAATTGTTTTTTTTTCTTCTTCTTTCAGACTCCAAACTGAGCATCAGTTGTTATGAACATAGATTATTTTAATTCAGATTTAGCTATCAAGTTTTGTTGGGTTTCAACCCACCCCACGAATTGGATTTTACTCTTTAGCATATTTTCTATATCTTCCTATACTATTTCCTGTTGGTTTGAGTATGTGCATCTGGTGTATTGTTCTGGGTTTTTCTTATTTGATTAGAAATGAGAAATTAAGTAATCTACAGGCCTGCCGCTTCTGCTTTATCCCTTTTGTATTGAATATTGATGGGTTGTAGCCTACTGAATTGATATTTCTTCTCCTCTCTCCTTTTATCTTAATTTGTTGGGGCTCTGTTTCTGTGAACTGGGGTTCTTTCATTTTGAACACAAAGTGTCACACATAGATGCTTTTGTTCTCTTTTGGTGCTCCGACTCCTTTAATTTGAGATCCTTTCTGCTCTTTTCCTTCTCATTTTCCGAGGGCCTTGTCCACGGATTTGGGGCTCCATTATTATTTACTTGTCTGGGCAGCCATTATATTGCTTTGTTGATGTAGATGTGGGTCTGAGCAGCTGGGTTTCTGAAATCTGCTATTTGGTTTTCCATTTCAATGTACAGATGTCTGAACAAGTTTTAACCATTCATTATGTAATTTCATATGATTTTCTTTGTATGATTTCATAAGTGCTTTGTTGATCTTGACACAGGTTTTCTCTACTCATTTGGTTCCCTCTCGGATGGTGTTTTCTAAGTCATATTCTCTATCAATGTGGAAGAATTTTAGCGAGGAGGATTAAACTCCCAAGGCCATGGAGTGTTCTTATGAGACAGTGAACGAGGATGAACCATCCGATCCAGGCTGCAAGATTATCAGGCACCACACTTACCAGCACTGCAGCAAGTTATCACCTTGGTTCGATGTAAGAGTCTTCTATGTTAGAGTCAGCAACTGTGAGATTGATGGTATGGCCCCCGAGTTTCTTACTCTCAATCATATCCCTCTGAGCCCCAACACCCTCCTGGAAGTGAATGGTGTTAGAAGTAGCATCTACTCAGTAGTGGTCTCTTCCCTTAGACGGGATCGAGTTGATAAGAAAATAGAAGAAGCCACATTCGTGAGCACAGATAGTATAAGGATGACAGGGAGTGTGAAATTTGAGGTTTTTGATAAATATGATCTCATACTCTCTGGGGTCTTGGAGATATCTAATTGTAATGGTTTTATCGGGGAATCAAAAAACCATAGCAAGAGATGGAGCATGAATTGCGAATCAAAGATGATTGCAGGAACAGGCTTCTTGAAGAGTTTGAAGGGAAAACAATATACGGGTCTTGAATTGCCTTTACCAACCATTGAGGTTTATGTTACTGGTTGCTTCTCGGGTACTCCGGTCATCTTAACCGAAACTCTGAAGCTTAGTTATCGAAAGAAGCACACAAGGAAGAAAATGCTGGATTCAATCCCAGAGTATGATACAACTGAATGTGAGAAAGATGTTTCATCTGGGCTTGCTATACAGGTAATTACTAAAAAAACTGGAAGATCAAAATCTTGAAATTCTAATTTTGTATTTAGTTTGTGCTCATATTTGATGTCTTATTTGGTTTATGGCTGCCCCAAATGCTCCCTCTCTTGAAACATGTTTCTTGCTACAGAAAATCCCATTTCTGTTGAGATATGATGGATGGATTGGAGAAAACAATCTTATCCTAGAGGGGTCAGGAGGGTATGGGCATGGCACATGTTTTCAAGTAATGGAAGAATACAATATTGCCCTTTAGTTTTCTGTAACATAGTTTCCATGTTCTGCCAGAATCTGGTATGGCTTTATTATAAACTGCTTTGCCTTTTCGGGTTTATAAATACATCATACAGAGCCAACTTATTCTGATTGATGTCTGGATGTCCCTGCTTGTAAAAATTAATTGAATCTTTGATCCAATTCAGTTTATCTCATTGTTTGTCATTTGTTTATATATTACATATGTATATCCACACACATACATACCTACATACATACATGCTCTTGATTTAAGGAGAATATGCAACTTGATTCTTGGCATTATTCTCTCTGCGAAATTATATTTCATCAAAACAGAAGTGAATTCATCTTGTATCACCAACTTACAATTAGTTTTCTACTCTTGGAAGGATTTGGAGGAGGCTGCTTGGGGTGTAGTTACATATATTTGTAAATGTAGCTTTTCATATTGTTTCTGGTGGGTCCTGCAAAATCCAAGCTCTTGACCATTATAAATAAAGGGGAAAAAATGTGGTTATTTATTCAGGAGTTTATATGAAGTTTATCCCCGGTATTAATATCAGATCTTATCGTAGACCAAATTCATAAATTTAGTTCTTCGACATTGCTTGGCGTGGAAACTTATTTTCGAGACTTAATTCCTTGCTAGTCAGTATGCCTATATGAATAAGATCAATTTTTTACATGGTGCTCTTCCTCAAGCTGTTAAATAAAGAGTCCCTCAATATCTTGCATTAATTTGAGAAATTACATACAATTTTTCTACTATACTGGGTAATTTTTATTCTGTGCAATATCAACTCATATAAAAGATAGATAAACTCATATAAAAATAGACATTTCTGTATACTACCTATTGGATAGCTTTGCCTCCATGTCCTTTAGCATCTTCTTTGGATACTAATCCCACCTCACATCACATTGATACCTCTTTTAGATGGATGCAAAGAGTTTCATTTTTATAGGAAGGGATCTCCACCCAAAAAAGCACTTGCAGACCATTACCTTAACACTGATTACAAGTGCCCCTGTAACAGCCATTGCTGTAACATTAAGAGAATAGATGTGCAAAAGAATATACTTGATGATCTTGGTCTAATTGTAACTACTACAAACAGTTTGTGCTTTTGATCTGGTATGTCAGAATAGATGAATCCACATTTTGTCTCCAAGCTCTTGGTGAGAGCAATTTAGTTTTTAGTATTCTGAAGAAAAGATGCATGCTCTTTTTGGGGTATTTCTTGGAGAACCACCAAATATTAGTAAAATTGCTCTATTTTCATTTGCTCTAATATTCTGTTTTGATACTAGATTTGCTTTTTGTGGGGGAGTTAACATCCGGCTTCCCATCTCCTTTTGACTTTGCAGATATCAGAATACCGAGACTACAAACTAGAAAACGAAGAAGACTACAACAACCTGTACTCCAGGTTGGAATATATAGAAGGCGAGGATGGCGAACTATCATGGTTCAATGCTGGCGTGAGGGTGGGTGTTGGGATTGGCCTTGGCGTTTGTCTGGGAATCGGACTAGGAGTAGGTTTGCTGGTTCGCACATACCAAGCAACCACCGGAAACTTCAAAAGGCGGCTTGTTTAATCCTGACTCCCCTGGTTAGGTACCCTTCTTTATCTTCACTGTATTCCCTTCTACTCCCTGAAAATCCAAAGGCAGCTAACCTAGTGTTGTTCCCGAGATGTTTTCCCCATTGCGGATTGTTGACCAAGTAGAAATTGTCTTCATGTAACTGACAAAGTCATCTGTTTCCTTGTTTTTGTGAAGTGTCGTGTTTGTTAAATTGGAATTACAGCAATGAAGTTTTGTTGATGGAAAGAGACCTAGATCTCTTGGGTTGGTAATATACTATTTTATCTTGTTAGTTTGCATGAGTTTTATAACCCTGTTTATACATTTGCATCTGTTTTTGAGAAGCTAGTGGTTTATGTACTGGTAATCATAGTTCAAAAACCCGAAAATTCGACTCGACTCGAAAGTTAGCCGGGTTGAGTAACTCGGAAAATTCGAAAAAAAATCGACTCGGTCATACTCGGAATATATATGTAATAACTTGAAAAATCTGGATTAAAAAAACTTAATGTACGCTAGTTTTACAACCTCAAACCTACAAACTAGGTTTAATAGAACCCATAGTAGGTTGTCTTTGTTGACCCAAACAAATATGATGCAAAAATAATGTGACGTTCAATTTTAGGTTTAAAAAATGATAAAAATATCATTTTGTGACTCGACCTAGTTCGATGAGTCGAAAAACTCGGCTCAACTCGACCGAGTAACTCGGCAAATAGTGCCTCCTTCGAGTTTTGAGGCGACTCGACTCGAAATTCAGGCGAGTCGAGTAACTCGGCCGAGTTACTCGTATGAATCGATGGGTTTTCGAACTATGCTTGTAATCCTCAATCCTTGATGTAGATGTAAGCATTTTACAAATTGCTTCCACTGGCCTTCAAATAGAGCCTCATACATCATTATGGTTGGCTTGCTCTCAGTTTGATCTATAAATGGGTGTCTATTGGCTAAAATATCTCCAATTGATTCAGGGTAGTAAAGGGTCTACAATTAAATTTTTGTTTATTCAACAAAATATGATGAAAGAAGATGTCATTCCTTGAGTTGAGACTAAATCCAACAATTAAATGTTTGTTTATTCGACAAGAAATGGAGCATCAGTTCTAACTTCTGTAAGTAAAATTGATACCATGATAATGTTCCATTCAAGCCTTCTGCAGTGGTTTGTGAGCTACTATACTGGGGATTAGGGGTGATGTTGCTTAGCTGGCTGGCAGTGCAAGGGGCACTGGATCTGGAGACACCTCTGTTCCCATACACCCTTTACTAACGTGTATGAGCTTGTTGTCGAATCCCCACACACTGGCGCCTTTCACGTCATCCTGGGCCATCATTCTTGAGAAGTCCTCGTGGTCATATTGCAACGTGGCTCTTCCCCCAAACTCGGTTGGAAGGTTTTCTACATCAAAATATGACTTCATGAGCTCCACGCTGTCTTTTTTCTTTGGGTAGACAAATTTCACCTTCTGGAATGTTTTGGGATCCAGGAAGTACTTAACAATCTGCATGTAGAGCAAGTTCATTACTGATGGAGCAATTACCAGAAGTGTAGGAGTATCTGTGACTAACCATATTAAAAAAGTCGCAAAATGCTAAAACCCAAGGGAAAAAATTGAAGATGAGTACTTGTGACAGGACACAGTACAGAAGCCTGTTTGTCCCACCTGGGACTTATATGCATAAGCCACTATGGAGACCACCCAGAATACAGCATGGATGTACCACATATTTCTTGAAGAGTCCAAGTCTACAGGAAAAATATGTAGCTCGGGTTGTTAAAATAGGAGATCTCCTATGTGGAACACAATCTCAACATGCCCAACAAATGTATGAGATAGGTAGACCTGATAGGTTTCTGCCTATCCATAAACCCCTGCCCAACTATTCCAATGTACTGAAACATCCATGTTATCAAAAATTTGAATTATCAACCCAGAGAATAGATCGAAAAGCTTTTCAGTTTATAAAGAAGGTAGATTTCCAAGTTTTTCGTTTAAGAGGAAAACATGGCTAATGTGGGACTAGGGGTGGGGGGAATAAAAAAGCATGTGCAAGTGTAACTTCCCAAAAAGGTGGATAAGAACGATGCATTCAGGGGAGAATAGAGCTCAAACCTTCCAAAATGCCTCAAAAATCCTAGGGGGATTGTAGAGAAAAGCTATAGCTAGCCTCTCTGGATAGTGGTTCTGTAAAATGTTTGCGGAATCTCGGGCAGTTTTGATGGGCACATTGGTGTTCAACGACCATCCAGTGAAGTCTATCAACCACGCCATTTGTTCTTGACCATCGGGAAGGTTAAGGATAGCATTCTCAATGAGATACACAAGATGGCGGATCTGATTGTCTTGCGATGATGTGTTCTGCGAACAATGTATAGGGATTAATTTTCAAAATCCACTAAAACTGAATGCACACCTTAGCAAAGACAATCCAAGTATAAAAACCTGCAGTCCTGGTCGCAGTATAAGAACAGTCCTCCCATATCGATCGTGAAAACTTGCCCTGAAAACTTTTCCGGTCTCACCTTCACTTGCTACTTCATGCTGACATGATGTAGATTTATTCAGTAAGCGCAATCAACCTCAAGGAAAAAAAAAACTAAACTAAAATAATGAAATATCAACACCGGTGCTCCAGAAAATAGCCCCAAAATATCAAAAGCATATCATGCAAAATTTAAACACCTGATTGACAGAGGTAATGATGTTTCAAGGCGGTGCACATGAATGGGAGTGGGTAGCGTTTGATGGGTCTTGCCTAGGAGGTCTTTCATGCCAAAAGTAGACTGGACAAGAGATTGTCACATCCAATAAATGGGCTTCTTGGGTACCATTTTCTTCATCTTTATGTCTCAAAAGATCTCATGAGTGGGACAACCAAATGTTAGGACCCAATTCCGTGTATGCACACCAGTTGACTACCCGTCAGTAGACGTCCTTACAGTCTACTGAACAGGCGTATCTTAGTTTTCCTCTATTCCAGAGCATTATACTACCACATAAGGTGGGACGCAATCATGGCAACTAGAAAAAAAATCAGCAAATGCCAATAATCCCCTGAGATTAGGTGTATGATAATTTTTTTTGGATCGATTTATAGCTCAGCTGTATGGACAATGAGATTGATTTTAGTTCATAGAGGTACAAAACAAGCATGCACTCCAACAAATAGAAGACAATTAGATTGATTTTTGTTCATAGAGGTACAAAACAGGCATGCACTCCAACAAATAGAATTATCTCAAAACTACATAGATAAATTACATAGAAGTATCTCAAAACCACATAGATAAATTACAAACCATAACAAGACATATATGATGAACTAACATCTAATTCTTATACCAGAAGCCATTCTATGTCTGTTAAACATGTGATGAGAGCCGAACACAACATCATATAGATGCAAGAGAGATATATAACATAGGTTGTGTTAAACTTGGACAATTGGTTGCAGACCCCTTCTAAGTTTGGTATAAGCATCTAATATACTTCATTGCCATGTTAATCACGCCTCCAAAATTACTTAGAGGAATCTTTACGGTGGATGAGTGCCTTACACAAACACTTTTGGAACCTGTGATGCAGCATCCACATCTCATAAGTCATGCTCTCACAGGACCAATGTAAGTGCATCCTAGTGTTATGTCTCATATCAATGAGCTGCTACAAAATTTTATTCTGCCTAGCTAAATGAATGCTTGTTTTTCTGTTCTCTAAGGAAGATTGATAGTCATAATATTTCCTAAGATATGAATTCAATACAAACTTTCATTGAGATTCTCAAACTATTAGGGGTTCACTCATTGCATGTTCCCTATTTTCCTATTTTTCTCATTCTTTGTGAGGATTTCTAGGTTTGGCCTTTTAAATTTGATCGGCAAAGCATATCGCATATCAGATATAAGGTTAAAGCAATAGATGAAAGAGCTAACAAGAAGTTTACAAGCACATAAACTAAGTTAAAAAAGGAAAAGACACAAGAAAATAAGAACCAGGTAGGGAGGATAAAAGACCCTACACAATGGATTGGATGAAACAACCCAGGGCCTCCTAACCCAAAAATAGTCTCACCCCAACAAATCACCCAAGTCCCCTCCCCCTGTACTAACTGCATCCCAGTCCAGTATTAGATATGTTCATTTGTATTCATAAGCAGTGACAACATTAATGCTTCCAAAGCCCACTCCACCAGATAAAAGGGCAGAACATGGTATAGATATGATAATGAACTAGACATTGATCCTCGACAAAATAGACAAATTACACTTTTTCCTGTGAAGGATCATTTTATAGCCTAGCAAGAACACTTGTTCAATCAAGGTGAAATGAAAGGGAAAGTAAAATCATTAAAAAAAAAAGTGCAGAGAAATGAATTTCTGATTTTTGCATGTTGTTGAGAACAAGTAGGCAGGGGTCGATCCGACTTACCCAACGGATTTCTTCAGGCTTATAGGTTGACCTCCAATTGAGTGTCTCTTCCAACATTTTCTTCGATTTGTCGACATTCCAGTTCCTAGCCTCCAAATATCTCATCAGGCATGCATCAGTGCAGTACTTTAAACTACGTCCGGATAGTGGTCCAATAGCAGCCTTGAGCTCATTGACCTTCAAATGGAAAATATTAATATTTATCATCCTTTAGTGAATTTGTAATACTTTTTGTATTAAAGAAGAAGAAAACAAGACTTTGAAAAGTTTAACCGATCGGATGTCTTCCTTTGAACTTCCCTCCAGCATGAAGTACTATTGCAATGAGCTATGTGATAATGAACACATTTCTAGTAATTTTTATGTGGACATTGGACAGATGAATTAACATTCCGTCATGACTTGCAAACCATTTGCTAGACAATCCTATATTTGCCTATAGAAGTATTTATATCAAATGCATAAATCAATAATGGGGATTTAAGGAGCAATCAAAGTTATTATCTAGAAAAAAGCAATTAAACCTCCTTAAAACAACCCTGCAAATATTTATCAATCGTGTATCTTTGAGCTTCTCGTTATACCTTTGCGTCTCTTTGCAAAGAGTCATCCTCCTGACAGTTATTAGAATTGTTCCTTCTCCGAAACATGGTGAATGGTTAACCCACAAAGATGTCGAACCTATAACATTGAACCTCATATAAGATCATTTGAAAAGTTTGTTCTAAGTCACTTGGTTGCTAAACAGAGTGCTCTCTCCAATAGAAAGCATAAAAGATAAAAGTAACAAGGTATTCCATCTTATTAATTGAGATTGGAAAATTGTTTAAAAGGGATTAAAGTACAATAGAAGATCAAACACAAAATACCCGAATGTGCAATGAACTGAAGGATTTTCAACAACCTTAGACCAGCACATACTTAAAAAAAAATTATGATTCCACCTTGTAAAGGTCCAGAACTATACTGAAAAATATGTAACTTTTCCCAGAAAGAGAAATTCTAGTGACTAGAGAATAAAGTATGTACTTTCTTGTATACACGATGTATCATTTATCTCCCAACATAAACAATGCATTTCATTTAAGACTGCTACAGCATATATAAAGACATGAAGATCATTAAATAATCGAATAAAGCTCCCTAGAATTTTCTCAGCAAAGCTTTTCTAGTACAGCGCTCTGTCAAGTGCCAACCCCTTCCCAAGTGATTATTGGTATTTCCACAGGATCCAAAAGCTGATCTGATAAGAAAATACCCTAAAAAAAGTACAAGGAGGGGGAAAAGTCTCTAAGCAAATCAACTCAAGTACCACCAGAACATTGGGGTCCAAGCACCACATATGATATACGGCTCATTGGCACAAAGCTGTGGACTCTGGAACAAGGGACCCTATGGTACAAGGCTATGAGAAACCTGTGCAAAGTACAGCAGCCAGGAAAGGGCGGCCAGATACATCAAAAGTGGGAAGCCATGCATGAGTGAACTTGGTGGCTTGGTCTGTCTTGACAGCTGTGAAAAATGGGCTTGCAGAGGGCTGCGATATGCCGATAAGGCAGGCATGCTAAAGGACAATAGTAGGTATAAGGCCATTACATGATGTTATGGACTTAGGTAACAACCATGGTTTAAAAAATCGCCGAAACCGTTACGTAAAGATTTCGGTGGCCTCCGATACCCGATACCGTACCTTTACCCGTTTATCCCGAAACAAAACCGTAACGCCCGAAACCATTATGTAACGAGTGTTACGCCCAATACGTAAAAGTTTCGGTCGTAGGACTGGGTTCTGAAAATCCCTAAACTCATTCTAAAACCTCATCTTTGCTTCCTCTCTTCTTCTCTACCTATTCTTAGTATTTTTTTTTCCTAAAATCCTTTTGTTTTTCATTGATTAACAACTTGATTGGGGTTTAATTTATAGATTTGAAAGAATCCAAGGCAGGTTCTTTATTTCGGGTATGTTTCAACCCTCGACCCATCTAATTTCCTTATTTATAAATTTTGAGCTTCATATTAGCTTTAAAAATATCTTGTTACTAATTTATTATATGTTTTTTTTTAATTATTATTATTTATTTATTGGATTTTTTTAAAGCAAAAAAGAAAAAAAATAAGTAAAGGCCGAAACCGTTACGTAACGGCGTTATGTAAAGGTTTCGGCCGTGTCCGTTACGGTGTCCGAAACCGGTTTTTTAAACCTTGGTAACAACACAGTCCATGTTGTCAAACATCTAGGCAATCCAAAACAAGCACTTGGTGACTGACCTAGGGCAAGTTAGACATATCGAAATAATTTAATATTTTAATTACACAAGTATTTAACATTGAAAATCAAAATATCGTTGCAAGTACTATATATGAGAATGTGGCATACTAAACAGGCATACCACATAAGGAACTTGTACAAAAAGATTGAGTTCATAACTCAGTTATAAGAATCAATAGATCATAATTCATAGCACATTCACATTTTTCAAAGCAGTTGAGGCAATCATAATCCGTGAGATGGCAAATTGGAAGGAATGAGGCCATGATGAATTAAAATAGTAAAGAACAAAAAATAATAAGATGATTAAACAAATGAACAAAAATATGAGCAATTGGAGAAGCAACAGAAATCAAGCCGGTACAGAGTGCAGAGTGCTGGCTTAATTCTTGAGCTACTCCATACAATTCGCATTAGGCCTACTGTCATGTCTGCTATTGTTTCCAAAACTGATCAAGGGGAAGATGAAAGATTAACAAGCTTATAAACCAGCTTTCACATATACTGACACAAATGCCGACAGAGAAAAATCCCTTGGAAGTGTAAGGTAGTGTTCTCTAGCGGCCTAGCCTAATGGACCAAGAAAAAAAAACCATGCAGACTGTATCAGCGAGAAGGGTTGCATAATCCACAAACAAATTCCAGAGTTCCCTAAGGAAAAAAATGCCAATTATTTACCAATTCTATAATTGGATAACATAGAAGTGGTTATTATCATTTATCAATTTGAAACGCTAAAGAACATTGACATTGCAAACCAGATGTACAGGATCTAGGTCAAATTCATAGATTCAGTCCAAAAAAACTGCATCTAAGTGGGTCCAACCATCAGTGGCGGAACCATATAGGGTCAAATCCAGTTCACCTCATGGATCTGACTTTAATTTTCAGTTCAAACCAAACCCTCATAGAATTGACTTTATTTTATTTTGCATTCTCTACCAACCTACTTGGTTCCTTTGATATCAATTTTGCACATATAGAATCAAAACCACATGACCTAAGATGAGAAAATAGGGAAACAACAGAATTTTATCATAATCGTTGTTAGAATTATAATCATACATTCATATCGTTACACCAAAACAAAGTCACGATTCCCCATGAGCTCAGCAAGAACCACCATATCACGCAGATTGCATTAGATTTTTATCACCAGATGAGTCTAGTGTCTCCCAAGGTTATATAAAAAAGATCAAAGAGAACCTCTCAATGACTCTAGATTGTAAGTAACTGGATGCAGTTATGCCAACTGACCTAATTCAGACAGAAAGGAATCAGTACCAGTTTTGTATTGGATATACAGCCTTCCTGACTCAAGCAATCAAGTAGGCAAACAGATATAATCAAGCCAAGTTAAGATCTTCTCAAGGAAAAATCCCCTAATATAAACCCTAAATCTCCATCACAGATAAAATATTTCAGCAGTGACACAGACATTCAAGAACTATTACAAAAACGCTACAGAAGCTAATACATTACGAAATCATTATCAACCAAGACCCACAGATGGAAAAATAAAAAAAATCAGCAGATCCGAATATGAGCTCCAAATCTGTCCAAAGAAGCTCTCTGTTCTCAATTCTAAAATCGAATTTAAGAAAATACATAAAATATCCCTCCCCAGAGCCACAGATTTCAAACGAAATTCACATGAACTACAAATAATGAAGTAAAAGAAGAGATTCAAGAGTCCAAAACAACTGAAATCTGAATCTCTCAGAGAGATACTGTGTCGGTTGACATACCTGGTAAAGCAGAGATGTTCTCTCCTTCCCTCTACTCTAGAGCCGGAAAAGGAGATCTTTTCTGCAGGGGAGAGAGAGAGAGAGAGAGACTCACGAGAATGTCATTTATTTCTTCTACCAAAAACCAGCAACATTGGGCTCAAAGGTAATGTGAATTAAGTGGTGACTGTCCCGCGGCAACGTGGTCTTCTCTTATATACCGTCTAGAAGAGTAACAGAATAACGAAGTAGACAGAAAGTCGATCCAGTGGTGGACAGACAGTTCTTGACTCCTTTCTTATATTAACCCTCGGATCATGGTCAAAAATGAGAGGGCAAAGAAAAGAGATGGCATATTCTAATGCGAATTAGTCCATGAATACTCTTATATACTCTCAAATCCTAACCGTTTATCTCAATTATTAAATGGTTAGGATTAGAACTGATGTGACATTAGAAAATATAAAGTAAGTCAACTCAAATCCTGACTTTTAGTGGTTGGTTATTGTAATAGATAAAATTCGTAATAGAACAAGTGTTGCAAGGGCGAGTAGAATTCTCGTCATTTGGAAGGACGAATGAAGTTTCCGTACTCTATTTATGATACGAGCTCGTGTTGTGCAGAAACTCCTTAGAATAAAATCAACGACAATGGAAAAATAAATATAACAAAAAGAAAACACATCACAAAGTAAGATTTACGTGGTTCGGCCTAAATGCCTACGTCCACGGTCACAACACATAAATATCTTCACTAATCCAAGAGAAAAATACAAATGAGAAGAACTCACAACGAAGATCACACCCCAAGAAAAGCCCACAATGCTCTCTCACTCTCAAAAACCTTATTGTTCTCTCAACGCAAATCCTAGCTATGACAATCTTACTTGACTTCATACAAACCCTAACCCAAAGCCTCTCTTTTATAACCCAAAAGAGACTCCAAATACAAGAGGAAAAGAACTCTACCAAAATAAAAGTTTCCCCAAGCTAAAAACTCTCTAGAACTGATATTTAGGAATTTCCCGGAAACCAACAGCGTCCACCGATCGATCGGCCATCAGTGGACGATTGATTGCCCAAGGCCACCGATCGATCGGCCACTGTTTGGCCGATTGATCGCCCACTGCAATTTGAGCCAAAAAATCTCACAGCTCGTGCTCTTCATGACGATTTCCAATATCGTCGTCAGTAGGATGGTTTCAGGCATCGTGTTCATGACAAGGACGAGCTTATGTTCATATTGAAGATGGAACTGCCTTATAGGACGAAATAATCAGGAGATGATCTATTTGTTTTGTTGTTAGGTGAAAAACATTGTCGGAGCATTTAATGCTGGTCATTTCAGCCTACTTTCGACCCCAGACCGACCTTAGAAATAATAGGCTCATACATTGACACCTATGCATGAAAATCTGTTTGACATATTTGGTAATAATCATAAAGCAAGTTGCATGGCCATGTATGGGCATAGATGGGCATGAAGAGGCATCTGAACTTAAGTCTATAAATACTCCAAACCTCCCATAAGGTAAAAACTACTGAATCTCGACCATTTGAACCCCTCTTCGCTAAGAAAATCATACTTGAAAAGCTCAAAGTCTTTAGAGCACTCTCTTTTAAAGTTTGTTCTTTGCACTTCATCTTCTACACATACTGAATTGATCATTGGAGGACTTTGACAGGAGGGGCCCCCACCCGCATCAACAAAGACGTGTTGTGAACCTATTTTCTTCCTGATACCAATCAACCAGAAGCTAAAGAGCGAGAGACGCGTGTACAACCCAAGAAATCTCATCACAAAAATTGGCGCCGTATGTGGGAAACTCATAAAAACCCTACCACTTTGCATACACCTTGCTCATCGTGTCTGATAGAGCTCAGATTCCCCTTACTGAGGACATGGCTAGGCCAACTGTCTTAGAGGTTGGACAAAAGTCAAGGTCAGCTCTTAAAGTAGATATGTCTCAGACCAACCAAATCATTGCTCTGTTGCAGCAACAACAGTCGACGTTAGATCGTTTAGTAAGTAACCAACAGACATTTCAAAAGAGGCTAGATGCTTATGAAAATGATATATTCGAATCCCAATTCAAACTCCCATTGAATTCAAGGGATGGTGCTTACTCTTCTCGGTACCCGGATTTGCAGCCACCTAACCAAGAAGATCATCAAGGTGGAGTTAGATAGTTAGAATCTCTGCGTCGCGATGTTCAAAAAAGACCTTCCCCAAGGCCGGATGTACAATGTCAGCTCTTCCCGTCCTCTCTAAGAGTCCCAGTGACAAGGCAAACATCTCCATCGTTGCATGAAAATCTTGCTGAAAGGTTCGTACCTCTCTCTCTTTCCCATGATACATTTAGACCTCGTTCTCCTCTTTTTCAGTATGCTTACGGTGAACCGCGAGAGCTTGAATATGTCCGTGTTGAGCCACAGAATCATTATACTCATGTTGAGCCGCGAGAGCCATATGCTCGTGATGATCAGTGGGACTTACAGTACTCCCGTGAGGAACTACGAGCCCGTAATGCCCGAGAGCCGAATACTCAAACGCATTATGGAGATCAAAGGGCGTAGATGATCCCCAAGGACGTGGAAGGCATGATCAGTGTCCATATCGGAGGCACAGGCGGAAGTACTCTGGACCAATTTGCCTAACAAGCGAAATTGAATGTTGGAACCTCTCCCTTCTCAGAAGAGATCAACCAGTCATACACCACTTCGAAGTTCATGACGTCGAACTTCATCATATTTGACGGAAGGATGGATCCAGTTGACCATTTGTTCAACTTCAAACATGCTATGTCTCTTTGCAATCTTGATGATAACTTCCTTTGTAAGGCTTTCCCGAACAGTCTGACAGGAGCAGCTGCAAGGTGGTTTCGTAACCTCCCCTCTAGATCAATAAAGAATATGGCTAGACTGAGATTTGCCTTTACTGACCAATATATTGTCAATAACAAGAAGAAGACAGGCTCGGATTCCCTTTTTGCCTTAAAAATGAAGTCCTCGAAGTCTCTCTGAGACTTCATTCAGCGATGAAGTCTCGAGCATTGACAAGGTCGAAAGTAGCAGTATAGCTGCATTTAAGAATACATTGCCGAAAAACTCCAAGATGTATGAGTCTCTTGCTCTTGATTGTCCCACCAAACTTGATGATATGTTGGTCCGTGTAGCTAAATTTGAGAGGTTCGAGGATGACACCATGGTTGTAGCACAACAAAGGTTAAGAGGAGGAGTAGAAGCCGTAGAGAGGGTGGACAGAGCATCCACCTCGAAGAAGGGGAAGATGCCGAGGTATGATTCTTTTGATAATGAGAGATCACCACCTAAAAACTACAATTAAAGGGAATTAAAATAGGACACATGATGGAAAAGAGGGAGAGACGCCTCGGTACGTTATCTTACATACCACAGTATCTTCATATCCCTTTAACTCCCTTTTAACCCTTGTTAAACTTAACTAAATTAAAGTTAAGATTTTTTTTTCTTCTAAATACCAAAATTGGATTGCTTGACCTTAGGGGTGAGTAAATTTTAACCACAATTGATGAGTGTTAAAAAGTGGGGTGTGGACCGATAAGGACATGACATTTTGTTACATAATGAAAACCGCCTGTAAGCATTTTATTTTATTTGTGTGAGTCATGTTGAATTGTCCATTCATATAAAATAGCATCCGATCTTGAAGATGGAATCAGAATCTGCTAGGGTGTGCAAGAAAGTGAGGAAAAGGAAAAGAAAAAGTGTGTTTTTTTGCCATTTTCTTGTGTTTGGTTTACAAGAAATACATTTTCATTTTCTTGCACTTTATCAATTATAACAAATTTTCTCCCAAAAACTTCATTCATCTTTTAATGGTTATTTTACAAGAAAATTTAAGTTTATTTTCTTTTCATTTCTTTTTTTTTCTTTCACCCACTTTCTCACCAACTGAATGCACTCTTAAAGACAAGTATGGCAGCGTCCTTGAGCCATAATTGGTAAACACCTGACATGTGGTAATATATGTAGTCAATGTTCATTTCATCGGATGGTATAGCAGAAATTCACATGAGCCTCATGCGAGGGGTGGGTCCTGGATGAAAAAATCCACACCGTCTGTAACTTTAGTTGGTCAAACAATAACTTGTCAAGATAGTCTACAGAAATAGGATTCATTGACTTCTAACATAGTGGATCTCCAAAATCAGGCACATCAAATACGACAATTAGATATCCCTGTCTTACCAATAGTTTGGAAAATAACCACACAGAGGCTCTTTTGTTGCAGATTAAAAGGGCAACCAGAAGCATCCACAACTATCTGATAGTTCTCTCATCGATAAGGAATAATGATATTACGGAAGAAACGGATACTACTGAAAGCTGAAGGAAATTGCCGGTTCGGGATAGTGACCCGACTAATTTAGTGAGCTTGATAATTAAAGCAAGAGGAGTGCTAGCCCCATACGTACGCAATAAGTCAAATTTTCTTCTAGGCGCTGAGTGGTTGTAACACGTGGTGTTGCTAGCCATTACAAGGAGATGGTTTGACACTTGTTACCACCATATTGCGTGGAAGACTGCGACTAGGGCTAGTATCACATCTTCCTATTCAAAAAATATTGGAGAGATTTTAAGGGATTCTGATAAGTCAAATTCAAAAATTATTGGAGAGATTTTAGGGGAAAGAGAGTGTGTGTGGGACGTGTTGGTCCCAATAGTTGCAACATTTACTCCACTTTTCTCCCATCAACACTTATCACATCTCCTAACTGTCTGAACCCTAAAATGTCGTTCGTGTTTTGATAGGGTCGAGTAGATGTGGTCCAATCGCTTGAAATTACAAACATCGCATGATTTAGCTACTTACCTTCCTATAAAATTTAATGGTTTCATCTACTACTATAATATAAAGAAATAAAACTTTTCTCTTTGTTCTCTAAACTTCAATCTCTGCAATCTCAGAAGTTCTATTTTAGAAATGACATGTGGCGTTTCTCTTTAATATCCACCGTTCAAATTTGTGACCCACTATTTCATCCGAGAGCCCTCTCTATCTCTATTATTGTAGACTCCTCTCTTATCTCCAACTCTTATAGATTTTGGTCCCACTATCTCATCCTAGAGGCCTATTTATCTTCACTAATATAGAGTTCTCTCTTATCTCCAACTCTTGGGTGTATTAATTTAAGTTTAATACTAAGAAACTTATGATTTTCCTATAAATGTTATTAAAATAATAATAAATTATTATGATTAAATTAATTAGTTAATTAATACAAATAATAATGTATATCAAATAATAAAAAACTTATACTATTAAAAATAAAATTTACGAAATATTCATAAATTAGATTACTTAATATTTAAATAAATAAAAATATCATTTAATTTTAGATATTCTTAATTATTACGGTGCATCGCACGGGTCTCTGCTAGTATATTACATAAGAGTCCGAGTCCTTTATGGCCAGGGCGGAGTCAAGGGGGGGCTGGGGGGCACGTGCCCCACTAAACTTTTGGGAAAACTGTTTTTTATTTTATATATAGCATAGCATATGGGGCAGAGATTGAACACAACCAATCGCGATTGAATTTAGGGAGAGTTCAATCGCACCCCCAAGTCAACACGTATCCCTTTTAAACCGTATTAACTGTGGTTAAGATTCTCTAACTCTAAGTGTTCAATAATTTAACCTTAGTTTTTTGAAAAAAAAATATTAAAAAGATATTTAACTCTGGTTAATTAAATTTAACTTTTAGAGTTAATATTTTATTTTAAATACTAAGGTTAGATTATTGAACACTAAGGGTCATAGAATCTTAACCACAGTTAATAGGGGTTAATGGGAACACGTGTTGACCTGTGGAAGCGATTGAACTCTCCTTGAACTTAAAAAAATATATTATATTGGTTAATAGGGCACGAACTAATGTAGGTAAATGATAACCGCAACAAAAAAAAGGGGGGCAGGCATATTCATTGCGTAAGAGACCTCTAAACTTTTGAAATCAAAATATATTTTTATACTATGTTAATTATTTAATATGACATAGTCATAGGATAAGGGAGCAACTGTCCTAGTAAACAAGGAAATAATACCCATAGGACATGTGCAAAATATATGGATAAAATGACCTACAAACTTAGTTGTCAAAAAAAAATAATTCGGGCCGTAGCCCCCGAACCCCTATTCCCTATAATGTGCCTCCACTATGATAAATTCCTGGCTCCACCCTTGTTTATGCCATAGTAGTGTTTTCAAACTGGACCGGGCCTCGAACCAGTAGTGTGACCGGTTTCCAATTTGTATGGTCTGATTTGATCATGTCTTTTTATTTATAAATTTTTTTTCAATTTTTCCTCTTTTCCTGGTCAGTTCTACCGGTTTTTACTGATTTTTAACCTCGGTTTTTCGATTGAACCGGTCGGATCTTGTCGATTCTTCCGATTCTGTCGATTCTTAATACAATCCAATTTTGGAAGGTTTCGGAACCATCGACTTGGCCGGTTCCCAGTTTTACTGGTTCAACCAGCCGATCCGACCCGATTTTAATAATGTTGTGGTATAAGTAACTATATGATTTACATACATTCGTGTGTTGCTCATTTTGTTTCCTCCGAGTATGTTAATTGATTGATGGAAAAATATCTTTCAGTGATGTGGTAAGCAAGTGTTTATTATTATTATTATTTGAATATTTTTTACCTATTGGTTAGGTGGGAATGGATTTAGAGCTCTCTCATAAGGGAGGGCACATCCAGCCATTGAAGATGATAAGATAGAGTTCACTCACCATTACTAACATAACTATTATTTTCTAGAGATTAATTTTCATGGGAGCTTTACATCATGATAATTACACATTTGCCCCCCGGATAGTGTAAAAAGGGAGCTCCACATGATGCAGAGCTCCGCTTTATATTTAAGTTGTATTTTCTACATTATTTGATCATCCAATGTATGGCCAATACAGGTCCAACTTTGCTTTAACTCGACTCATGAGATCACGCCCACCGGAAATTTTCTCAAACATAACTTATAATTCATGCATGTGATATCATTACTTGGTAGCAAAACGAGCAGAGTTGAGGCCCCCATGGCCATCGAGTGCTAGCCCGGTTTGAAATGTCATTGAAATTTCAATTTTGTCTATCCCAAAAATTCCAAATTTTTGACAGCTGAAATGATTCTAATTTTATTTATTTATTTTGATTTAATTAAATTTTATTAAATAATTTTGGTAAATTTTAAAAAAGAAATTAAAATTTTGACATATTTTTATTTTCAATTTTGAAAAGTTATTTTACAAATTTTCTCTTTCTTTAACCAGTATAAAGTATTTTTTTTTAATTAGATATATTTGTGATTTCATACTCTTTCACCTGAAAAATCACATACAGCTTGGTCTTAGACGAGATTCTCTACGATAGGTGTTAAATTTTTTCTTTTCCCGGTTAAAAGATGTTAATTAAAGTATAGGGAAATGCAATCATTTCCCATCATAGATGATAATCATGGTATACAAAGTTGTGGTTTCTTTTCCCTAGGAATGATAAAATTTAGACAGAATCACACTGGATTCCATTAAGCCAATTAAAAACTGGAGAAAACTCTCACGAAAGATAGTCAAATCAATTGATCTAGTCAAGGACTCCATTGGCCTGTTTCAACGTTCCCCACCAAATCTACACAACTGTACTATCTCCCGTTTACGTGTCATAAACGCTACTTAAGTGCGAAACCTAAAAAGATGGCATGATTTAAGGTATGGACCCAGAGTCTTATATACAAATCTCTATCATTTATTACAAATTCCAGTCCATGGTCTCTTCTATGTTAATGGAAAGGAAAATGTTAGTGTGACCGCAAAAAAAGGCCGAGACCTCCAAGACCGTGCATGGATGCACGGGATTTCAGGTGGGGCCTACCATGTGAGCCCCACCTACAATCCGTGCATGGTCTTGAAGGTCTCGGCCATTTTACGGTCTCATTAAGCAAAGTCCTAATGGAAATGCTTCATGAACCGTGATTTCCAATTTTCCATTATTGTAATGAAAGAGATCGAATGACATCCAATCACGATAGAACTCAAGAAAGGTTAAACGTACCCATAGGTCAACACGTGTCCTTTTAAAACATTAACCATGATTTAGATTTACTAATGGGTTCAACAATCTAACTTTAGTTTTAGAAATTCTTTTTTTTTTGTCCAAATTAACCTCAGGGTAAAATTTCTTAACCCTAAGATTAATTTTTTTTTCTAAAAACCAAGGTTAGATTATTGAATCCTAAGAATTAGGAAATCTTAACCATGACTAATAAGGGTTAAAAATGATACCCATTACTAATAAGGGTTAAAAATGATATGTGTTACTTATGGGTGTGATTGAATTCTCTCTGATTTCAATTACGATTAGCTTGTGATTCGATCTCGTAACAAAATGGTCGGTCCTCATTGGTCCACACTCCTACTTTTAAGCACTCACTAACTATGGTTAAGATTTACTCACCCCTAGGGTTAAGCAATCCTACCTTTTTCAAAGAAAAAAAAAAAACAAAATCTTACCTTTAATTTAGTTAAGCTTAACCAAGGTTAAAGGGGTCTTAAAAGGGACATGTGGGGGGGGGGGGGGGGGGGGGGGGGTTAATATAAGCAGTGGACCTAGGGTTCAGCTATTCACTGGGTCTGCTACTTATCTTGCCCTCATATCCTCGTGGCCCTTTAAATATCTTTTGGTGTTTTTTTTCCTTCAAAAAATAAAGGTTGGATTGTTTAACCTTAGGGGTGTGTGAACTTAACTTAGTTGATGTTTATTTAAAGGAGAAAACACATTTATACCCCTGAGGTATGATGAAAATACACATAGACTCCCTCATGTTTCAGAAAATAAATTAAGTACCCCTATTTTTCAAAATATTAACACTTACACAATTTCCATCGGTTAATCATTAGTCAACTGATAGAATGATAATATCATGTGATAAAATGGAATGAACTATCAAAAATGTCCTCTATTAAAATTATCATTTTCCACTTTTCACATATACGAAATTGTCCCCTTATTTTTAAATGAAGCCAAATCCTCTAGGGGTGGCCATGTGTCCTTTTTGACACCCCTTGAGGTGGTCATGTGTCATTTTTAACATCTTTTAAATGGGGTTAGACTCACCCACCCTCATCCACCCCTAGGGTTCACCCGCCCATCCTTGGTTTTTTTTTTAAAAATATTAATTCTTTTTTTAAAATTTAAAAACTGTTTTTAAGGCTTTTTAATATTAAAATATTTTTTAAAAAAATTAATATTTTAAAATAAACCAAGGATGTGCGGGTCAACCCTAAGTGTGGGAATCTAACCCCATTTAAGGGGTGTCAAAAAGGACACGTGGCTACCTCAAAGGGTGTCAAAAAGGACACGTGGCCACCTCAAGGGTTCACCCCATCCTTGGTTTTTTTTAAAAAATATTAATTCTTTTTTTAAATATTTTAATATTAAAAAAGCCTTAATTTTTTTTAAAATTAATATTAAAAAAAAACAAGGATGGGTGAGTGATCCCAAGGGATGAGTGAATCTTAACCTGTTAAGGGTGTCAAAAAGGACATGTGGCCACCCCTTGGGTTCACTCGCCCATCCTTGTTTTTTTTTTCAAAATATTAATTCTTTTTAAAATATTTTAATGTTAAAAAAACCTTAAAACAATTTTTAAAAAGGAATTAATATTTAGAAAAAAAAAACCAAGGATGGGCGGGTGAATCTAACCCCATTTAAGGGGTGTCAAGAAAGACACGTGACAACCTCAAGGGGTGTCAAAAAGGACATGTGGCCACCCTAGAAGATTTGAGTATAAATTTAAGATGAGGGGACAATTTTGTATATAAGAAAAGTAGAGAATGACAAATTTAGTAGAGGACATTTTTGGTAGTTCATACATTGACTAACGGTCAACTACCCAAATCCAATAATAAGCTCACTTGAATTGCCAATAATATTTGATTAATTCAATAATAAGCTCACTTGAATCAATAATTGCAACTCCTTAAATAACATATTTGGGTTTTGTAGTCATCTTCCAATTGCTTAACATAAAAATATAATCAAATAGGAAAATAGTTAACAGACCCATGGATCCCATTTGATAACCTAAGGCATCCTGTTATCAAATGGGATCCATGGGTCCGCGAATTTTTTGTTCAGATTCGACAAACTTTTTGTTTTGGTTCGACGAATTTGTTCTTTAAGTTCGACATTCGGCAAATTTGTTTTATGGGTTTGCAAATCGGCTATAAAAGCTATTTTTAATGTTTTTTTAAATAACTTATTTGTTTTAAAAAAATTAAATAAGTATTTATAATATATTTATTTACACGAGATATATATATATATATATATATATATATATATATATATATATATATATGAGTCAAACTAGTGAACCAAACTAAAGAACTTAGTGAACCGAGAACGAACTATCTCATTCTATCTCCGACAAATCGGATTCACTTTAGACTGGTGAATTGCAAACTCGAATGTAAACCAATAAACCAGGTAACATTGGTCTGTACTACCTTGGGTTAATAAGTCCCATTTCTATCCAATAAAAAGATAGAGAGAACGTCAATCACTTTTACTTGGAAATGATGTCTCTTATTTTTTAAAAATATATTTACAAACGGGATTAAATGTAAAGATTTGGTAGCTTCTTAACTATAATTAAAATTATATCTATCAAGTCATGAAAAAAAACTAAAGGCGTTCTAGGGGTTCTATGTGGCTTCTGCCGGAAATAGTTCGTGTGGATATTAATATTGGATAAAGTAGAGCTGCACTCAAGCCAAGTTAGCTCATTAGCTCGACTCAGTTCGGCTCGTTCGAGCCAAGTTCAGGCTGGGCTTAAACGAATCAAGCCACGCTTTTATTGGAGCTGAAGCTGGTCCTTGTTCGATTCGAATCAGGTCGGCTCAAAACTCGAGTAATTTAGGACTCATTGACTAGAGCTTTACTTGAAATATATATATCCACTAAGAGTTGGTGCCGTTGTCTAGCGTCCCAAATTTGCTTCATATGGTCATGTGTTCAACTCTCACTCCTCGACTTACCCTAATACCTAAAGGGATTAGTCCTTGGCTCGAAGACTTTGGGACATATCCTGTAATATTTATATTGTAATGTTATTTATATTAATACAAAATAATATTTTTAACTTTTTTTTTTATCACAGTAATAGTTTTTAATATATAATAAATAAGTTTAAGAGATAATAATTACAAAAAATGTTAAGAAGTTAAGAACTGAAACTCTACTATTTTGACCAAAATATTACTCCCAATCTTATTTTTAAATATCTATGTATTAATTTTATGTAGTATTTGGTATTATAATTTTTTAATATTTTTTTTAATTATAATCATGTAATATTAAATAAAATAATTTTGTGTATCAAGATTGAGTCGATTCAAGTTCGGCTCGACTTAAGTAAAGTTCAAGTTCGAACAAGCTTGAGCTTAAACATTTGAGCTCAAAAGTCAAATCAAGTTCAAGTCAAGGTCGAGCATGTTTTGGCTAAGCTAAGCTCAAAAACACCCCTAAGGCCAAAGTAAGATTTTAAAAAAAGTCAAGGACACGCGCATTATATTTCTAGTGATATATGTAGGTTTAGATACCAAAATAGTATACCTTAATAGGGATGGAAATGGGCCGTGTTAAGGCCGGGGTGCCCCTAACCCTACCCCGCCCCTAATGGCAAGACTCCTATCCCGTTCTTATCCCAAACCCGGGGCGGGCCATTCCGACTTATCAAAACTCTTCTTAACCTCGTCCCCCATCCCGTTAAGCACAAGTGTCGGGTCTGGGCAGTAGGTTGGCTCAATATTTCATATCGTAAGTAATATATTGGGGGGTAATTGTAGAATTAATTTAAGGGTAAAATAATAATTTTGCATTATAAACTAGGCAGGTCGAGGCAAGAGGCTTAAATCTATTCTCGGCCCGAACCTGAGTCGGGTTTAACCCTTCATTCCCAAACCCACCCTTATGCCGTTTAAGAACTCCCCAAACCCATCTCAATAGGGATGGGGCAGGTTACCTAATTAACTCGACCCGTTGCCATCCCTATACCTTAGTGGCTACCTTAGTTTTGATTGTGGGTGTTAGTTATATGATAACCTTTCGCCCAAAAAAAAGATACGAAAGTAGCTACTTTATTAGACCTGGCTATGTGTGCAAGTTTAGTGTGTGTTAGTTACTTTAAAATATTCAAAAAAAAAAAAAAAAAAGACAACCTAAGAGCATTCTTAGCAACCTCACCAAATTTTACTCACCAAAATAGCTAAAACTCACAAAAAGTGATTTTGTTGAGCCACTTTTTTAAAACACTCCCAACAACCTCATCAATTTAACAGAAAAAAAAAAGAAGAGAAATAATATTTTATTATTTGTGTGGGAAAACGAAAAATGAAAGAATGGAGAAACATTAATTTATTGTTTGTGTGATACCACAGTAAAGGATGGGAGAGAGAAAAACCTTATTTTATTATTTATGTGGGACCACAATAAAGCAAGGGAGAGAAAGATTTAACTTTAGTCGGTCTATAGTACTCACCAAGTTTGGTGAGGCTGCTTTGACATCTTTTAGGCTGCTAGGAATGCTCTAAGCAGTATACGTTTAGCTAAAAAAATGTCTTAAAAAAAAGAAATAAAATAAATTAAAATCCCAATCTTGTACTGGTACACTGGTGTTCGTCTATAAAACGCGGATAGTGTCTTAACGTGCCCAAATTGGAAATGGGTTCTGAGTTCTAATGTCATCGCCGACCGGCATCTGACCCACAACTAAAGATCTGACCGCGTGGCGCTCCTGCTATTAATAAGAACAAAGACGTTTCAATTATTCCATGTACTCACGAATTTTTCCAGAAACATCATTAATGTTTCTCAAAGTCTATGTCCAACCAAAAAAAAAAAAAGGTCTATGTCACTGGCCCTTTGGACACAACATATCCAAAAGCACCTCCTCATTTAACTTAATTACAGAAAGCCCCGTCAATGACGTTTCATTCCCCATCGTAAATCACTTCCAAAAATGACCAAACTGCCCAAGCTAACCCCTTCCATACCGTCACAATTACACATTTGCCATATTCACGAGTAACAACAAATTAAATTCCTAAAACTCTATTAAAAGTATATATTGCATCCATGCGAGAGTTACAAGCAAGCACAGCAGCAATGGCAAAGAAAAAGTTAAGTGCGTGGCTTCCGATCTACCTTCCAAATATGGTAATGGGGTCAATTTTTTCTATTAAAATTAAAATTAAAATTTGTTTTATTAACGAGGTGCACCGAAGCATTAGGTAGGAGGTTAAGATGTCCACGAGCAACACATAAAAGCAAAAATATAGATGCGGGGTCGTTTGATCTTTTGACAATTTTGAGGTTGATTATGTTCTACGTGTAGGTTGGAACTCATTGCACATTCACCAAGAACATGCTAGGTAGTCATCGCATTAATAATAATAAAAAGCTTGATAACAAAGGAGAATAACTATTCATGAAATATGACACTTTAACTCTTTTTTTTCTATTTTACATTCCTGTTATTTTCACTACCAAAGAAGTTGAAATTCATTTATGTCAAGGCAGTTACAATTATAGGGCTTTCCTTATTTAATTGTAGGGGTGATAATTAGGTCGAGTTTAGACTTCAAAGCCTTTGTAAACATGTCAAGTTTTAGGCCGGGTTTATTAAAAGATATCAAAATGAAAGCCGGCCATTTGTCACGACCAATTTTTTGATTTTGCGGAACAACCGAGCGGTGTCTTGATCATCCCATGATCTCGGTCAGCCTTACACGATTACATTATCTGTCCACTGAACCGACTCAAAGTCTCGTGCTACAATGATACGACAAGGTATAACCCACTACCGAGTCTTATCCGCTAAGCTATGTTCAGTTGGCTTAGACATTATTTTATTGTGTCGCACCCAATACTCATCTAACACATAAGGTTCTCGCATCACCGAAATTCCGTCTCGCACATCTCTCATGATGCTAAGGTTTCCCGATCAAGCCGAACATCCAACATGGCCCAATACTCTCGAACACGATTATCGGTCATCCCCACGTATTACGGATAGCTTAGAAGCATTATTGTCCCATTTACCGAGCATTGAGGGCATAACACCCCCAACGCGATCCTCGGTCCTCTGATCGAGTATCCCAACCATATCTTGCATACCTCTTAAACGAACATGATGTATACCGCACGCTTAAATACCGAACTAGGATGAAACCTCTTGCCCGAAGACTCTTGCGCAGTGCTAGGATATCTGTCTCATTTGCACCGTCTTTGAATGCTCCAACAACCATCCAAGGAGACTCTAAAATCCCCTTTAGGATCCTAGAGTCTACCCCCAACTCCTTTGGGGTTGCTCATTAGGTGACCCAAGATGTGCCACAAGGGAAGGTAGAGCTACGCCCTTCTCCTCAAGGTGGATGATAAACCTTTCACCATTTATCAGAAGGAAACATTACCATTTCTGGTGGAGTCATACTGATTTTTTACGGAACAGTACATTGAATATTCACAAACTTTCTGTATCATTGAACTCGTAATAACTTTCTCTTCGAATGAAGGTACTATCGTCCTTACTTCCAACATACTATGTGGGCTCCACAACACTCGCCCACATGTATCCGACTAAGCACTAAACTTAAGTTTCACTTCATAACTCTTCGTGTGCACTTCACCCAAACTACAGTATTTCGTACACAACATCAAGACACCTCTATGTTCTTTCAATTCGGTACCTAATATTAAGACACCAACCTTGCACCACACTGCGCTATCGCTTGCATAGTGCATCGCCTATCTCCTAGACACCGCATTGACATCCCGACCCATTATCACGGTCATGATAATACATAACAACTTTGACTGTGACACATTGCCATTCCTAATCCTGTGGCATTACTAAGCATGAACTTATCCTGGTAGGAGTATAAACACTACCCGGATACCCCATCTCCCCCCAAAAAAATATATATATATAAACACTCCTCTAGATGTAAAACTTCGACAAAATGTATGCTAATAGTCGGGTTTTACACATTAGTGTGATAAATCGACATTTAGGCATTATTCTGTTCAATTGGAGGTCGTGATTGTAAAAGTTGATAGATAGTACACTTGAATTAATTTCAGTCATCATCACTTTCACAATGAATTCTACTCATATAAGGTCAATTATGTATCAATCTCTCTTCACTCTAGCTAGGAGATCACTTCCTATTTCTTGATGGGTGAATCTAGTGGTAATTAATTATTTTAATTGTATTGCATTGCCTCATTATGGGGTGTGATTTGGATATATTTTCTCTTCTAATTTGGTCTGGATTGGGTCTTCACTTCTTTCTTTCAAATGTGATTTAGTCATTTCTTCTTGAGGTCATTTTGTGGTCAATATAAAAAGAGAAACAATAGTCTTTAAGGATTCTCCCTCTTGCATTCGTTCTCGTATTTGTTTATTAGTTTTAGAATGAGATTCCACTCATCATGATGGGATGAATTTAGGCGATGTGTTGGGTTGAACTTTCGCTAAGCTTGGTTTATCATTATTTGAGATCTTTTTCATGTTTAGTTTAGTTTTTTTTGTTTTAAGTTTATGTTCTTGTAATCTATTTCTTTAACTCTATTTTGATTAATATATCTTCATGTTTATCAATCAAAAAAACATATAATATTAACACATTCACTTGTAGAACACTAGTTTTCCCTTAATGAGGGTTGTGGAAAATAGTTATTGTTTTAACTGGATCCACAAGTAATCACCTTAAACAAATCTAGATGTTGAGTTCTATCCGTGAGTGGATTTGTCAATGTGATTAAAATGACTACAGCTGGCACTCCACTTACTCTGTACATCAATGAAATGATACATTCAAACTTACACGTCTAAATTATAAATTGTAGTCTTAAATCCTTATTTTTTCTCTAATACAAAAAACCAGTTGAAGTCTAGATATGAAAAACATTTGAGCCAATGATACCATTGTACCTTTAAAGTCAACGACTATTACTATTAGCCATCCCCAATGTTCTTAAGGAGGGTAAAAAGATTAATAAAAATAATAGTAATAGAAACTTATTAATCATATGGTTAAGGTTGGATTATTAAAATGTCACGCAAACTATCACGTCACATAAATTATAACAACATATCTGCACGTTATACTTTCCTAGAATAGTTTTAACGATGAATTGTCATAACAGCATTATAATGGTTTAGGGACATACTCTTTTAATTAATATGCAAAAATTTCCCTCAAACGACGGTTGTGAATTCTGATATCCTTACTTTATCCATTATAAAGCTTTCATAAAATAATAATTTTTCCCCAAATTGATGACAACGTATTTATTAAAATAAAAATTATAAATTGAGGACATTGGGATGGTAAATAAATAACGGGTTAGATGGTTCGACCCAGTAGCTGAATCAGAACAAGATATGCAACCTTAGGGTCGCGTGTTCAATTCTATCTTGAACATTGGAGTAGATGGTAGGTGTGTCATTCCTCAAGTTTAATTGGGCATTAGGTAGGGCTAATTTCCATCGCGAAAGACTATTCAAAGCAATCAATGAGGGGTTGCGCTGTTGCTCCAGACCACGCCTTAAAGAAGTAGAGGTCCTAAGAGTTTGAGTCTAATCCTTTTTTGGCCACCGTAAGGGTGTGTTTGTTTGGCGAGATAGTGAGGAAAAAAAAAGAAAAATGAGTTTTCTTACACTTTTCTTGTGTTTGGTTTATAAGAAACAGATTTTCATGTTCTTGCATTTTTCTCAAAATTGACAAATTTTCTTCCAAAATCTTTATTTATCTTTTGATGATTGTTTTGCAAGAAAATTTAAGTTTATTTCATTTTCTTTTCTTTTACTTTATTTTCTTTATTTTCACCAATTTCTTGCCAACCGAACATACCCTAAGGGATTTATCCCAGCTTTTTTAGTTGTATAGAATAAGGGGTTTTCATGATTCAGGGGACTTAGTCCGGCACTCTCGGAAGCAAATTGTTTTTGTTTTTTTTCCCTAGTGCCCTGAGTGTTGGAAGGCAAGGATCATTAATAAAAAAAAAATTGTAAACATTAGTTAAAGAGAGATTGGCCTTTTAAAAACTGACTATAGAGAAGAACTCTTCAAAAACTCTGGCTAGAAGAGTGCAGATGATATGGTCAGGAGCTCTAAGAGGCCCAACACCTTCATTACCAAAAATAAATAAATAAATAAAAAGGAGCAATACTAAGTTCACTTTTCGGTCATCTCAGCGGTGGTTTATGTTATTTTTATATAACACCATTGAAAAAAAATATGATAGGAACATAAAAAGTGTCATACTATTTTATCTTTTTGTATAAAAATTTGGGGAGAGTGGACCAAGCATTGCTCAATAAAAACTATTCAAAGCAGAACTCGTCCACCTCGAAGGTTATTTCGGTCATATCAATATTTAAGCACACACCATTGCCGTTATGCATCACAACGTGGCTATTCCGTAATATTTGCAAAATGACGACCCCAAAAGCAACAAATCATCCTTACTTTTTGACGCTTTTGTGCCTTTCACTTTGTATCCGTTGGGAGCGCATTCTCTAATAGTCTTCAAAACAAACTTCCAATGCTTCGCTTTTCCGAAATGCAGAGATTGTTAGGGCTTCTTCTTTCTAAGAAACAGTCAAAAGCTTCTCTCCAACGGGTATTTCTCCCCTTCTTTCCTCCTAAATGCAGAATTTTTTAGTGTTTATCTCGTCGGGATTTGAGTCCTAACTGTTCTCAACAATGGTGGTTGCCGGAGAAAACTCCGACGAATCTTTAGGGCATAAGTTCATGGCCGAAACTTCGTTATTCGGATTGAAACTCTACGTTGTGATCGGAATCTGCGTTGGATGTTTGATCGCCATTGCCATTATGATTCTTCTATGTTTCCGTTCCAATCGAAACTCAAGAAAACGTCGAATGCGTGTGAAGCACACTTCAAGTTTGATTCCAATCATCTCTAAGGAGATCGTAGAAATAAAAGCTTCGGATCTGCCGGAGAAATGTAAGATCGATGATGCAGACAAAAATGAGAAAGAGAAGAAAGGATTTGGTAAAGATGCAGAGAAGGTGATTGATGTCGGAAAACAGAGCGCAGAGAGTAATGTATCAGGCGGAAGCCAGAGCTCATCGTCGGCGGTGTCGGTCGAGATTCCGAACATCGGGTGGGGCCGGTGGTATGCTTTGCAAGAGCTGGAGATCGCGACGGGTAACTTTTCCGGCGAGAACGTGATCGGAGAAGGAGGTTATGGAGTTGTTTACAGAGGAGTTTTGCTGGATGGTTCTGTAGTTGCAGTGAAGAACCTTCTGAACAATAAGTGAGTACGATAAAAGAAAATTGAGAATAAAAATTCGATTATGCTTACCTAGCGCATATTAGATCCGAGCCGTATTGTTTAATTTCTGCTTTATTTTTAATCGATTATGTCTACTTAGCGCATATTAGATCTGAGCCGTATTGTTTAATTTCTGCTTTGCTGTCTTATATTATAATTTTTATATAAATTTGATTGATGAAATAACTAATTTCTCAAGTTGTACAATGCAAAAGTAGAAGTCAAATTATCGGCCTGCCTGCCTGTATGTTTGGATTCAGTTGGTGATGGAGTTCATCAGCGCAGGTTAGATCCGGCCTTTGTGTTGGACCATTGGTAACTGTTGTCTTCCCCAGGAATTATGAGGGAAATCAAATAGTAACTTTAAAAATTGATTCTACTGAAGCATTAAAACTGGGTTTTATTCTTGTACCCACCAAAAAAAATTAAAAAATACTAAACTAAACTGGGTTTTATTTTCGTTATCTTCAATTTATGTTGTGAAGAATGCCAGCCCCATCACAGAGTTCCATACTTGCTCCAGTTTCAAAATTAACCGGTTAAAACAACGAAGCACCGAGTATGGAAATCTACTTTCTTTTGTATTCACTTGAAGAAGACTAAAACCCTTAAAACAGACACACTGAAACTCCGGCGATGAAGTTACTATTATTATTTTCATTTCACTGTTATTGAGTTATCAGTATTTTTTCCCTTCTTCTTTCTGAAGCCTCTGAGACAGTTTTATTTTTCCAAGTGTGGAATCTTAGTTAAATCACTTTAATTTCTGTTTTGGATAGGAGTTTGGTCACTTGGTAAAATGCTGATTGTGCTTTTGATCGAATCCAAATTTTAAGAATTGGGTTACATTGAAAAATGTTGTCTGGGTATGAAGTACAGAATAATGGATTTTATGAAATAGAGTATGTGTAGTTGGGAACTGGTGTGAGGCAGAAGAACAATAGCTTCTATTGATGAGAAACACGGCAAAAACACCAAATATAAGTTGTAAGCTAATGTAAATTAAACTACCCTTCTTTAGACAACTAGGCCGAGGAATCTTACATCGTCTGATAATTCTTCTTTATATTTTTTTGTTTTTAATAGCTTGGAATATCTGAGTCACATTCTTCTAGAAAATTTGACTGAAGTATATGTCACACTTCTAAGACCTCTGCTGAATTTTGTGGAAATCTGAGATATATGTTCTATGAAGTTTCATGAAAACAACATCTTCATTTCAAGAAAGCAACGTATCTGAGGCACTTGTATTTAGCTTTCAACTTTGGGAAATTGAGTAGCATTTTTCTTAGAGTCATGTACTGTAAAATTTTATGAAGAGTTTGTAAGTATTACTCTTATTTTATGTTTTTTTCCTTCTACCTTCATAATTTCTGGATCAAACTTCATGTTCGTGATCCTCTTATTTGTAGGGGTCAAGCGGAGAAGGAGTTCAAGGTGGAAGTTGAAGCCATTGGAAAAGTAAGGCATAAGAACCTGGTGGGCCTTATTGGCTATTGTGCAGAAGGTGTTCAAAGGTATTTTCCTAGTTAACCTTTTGCCTTTATTATTATACTCTCTAAATTGAAATGCATACGGACCATGTACTGTTTTTCTGAGATGTCCATGGGAACTTTTACTGGCCATTCAGGATGCTTGTATATGAATACATAGATAACGGGAATTTGGAGCAATGGTTGCATGGTGATGTAGGACCTGTTAGCCCTCTGACATGGGATGTTAGAATGAAGATTGCCGTAGGGACAGCAAAAGGGTGTGTTATTCTATCTCATTTTTCATTTCATAGGGCTTATATCTCATCTGTGTCGTGATTAATCAAAAGAGAAGCAGAACATATTCGGTTCTCAAATATCTTATAATACTTGTGAGTTAATTGGCCAACCTGTTTAAGCATGATTTGGGAAACTGTCATTTTAAAATTTTGAGTTTCACAATGGTTTCGCTGATTGTGTTGCTGGTACTTTGTTATTTTGTTTATTATATTCCCTTCTTTCTTTATATGTTATAGTATCTGTTATAAGATGCAACCAAATCCTTGACGACCTCCATGGCATGAGGCTTGACCCCTAGTATTATAATCTGACAGATTCTCATTCAGTGACTGGAAATTAGTTTCCAAAGGAAATCAAGAAAACCAAACCTCCATACAATACCGAAAAAACTAAAGCATTCTCTCGAGAAAATTGTAACCATTACTTTCAGTCTTATGGCATGTCTTCCTAAATGATAATAATCTACAGGCCTACACTGACAATGCTAAAAAAATTGACTTACGAACTTGACAATTCCTCGAGTCTACTTGACTTGATCTAGGCTTTGGTGTGGTTAAAAAGTGGTTACTCAGCATCCTTTTGCCCTAAAAGGTACACTAGAATTGCTCATCCCAGTCAATTTTGACTTCTTAAACATTGCCTAATACAAAAAGAAGTCATTTGTTGTAAAATGTAGTTGCATTATGAACATATTTCTGAATTAATTGTTTTCTTTGAAGATCCATGATATGGATGCATAATTATTTTATTCCTGATTTGGAAAATTATTTTTTTTAGAGGGATACATGTAATAATGTTTTGGTTGCTTAGTACTCACTATTCAAGCCCTTCTTCCCTCAGTTAATCCATTTATCTTGATCAGTTTTTGAGAAAATTTTACCTTTTTTGTTAAGTACCCTCTCATCTTTGTAGTTCTTTTCTTCTCTAAGTTTCATTGCCCTTGCATAGTGCTGTTTATTCCTGAATAACAGATATCTTTTATTGTTTCAGATTAGCCTATTTGCATGAAGGATTAGAACCCAAAGTTGTGCACCGTGATATAAAATCCAGTAACATTCTTCTGGATAAAAATTGGAACCCGAGAGTCTCAGATTTTGGACTGGCCAAGCTCTTGGGATCTGATGCAAGCTATGTGACAACACGTGTAATGGGGACATTCGGGTTTGTTCTTTCTTAAATTCCAAATACAATTTAATATTTAAGACTTGTTATTAAGCTCCAAATGTGGATAGTTCATTCCTTTTTATATTCCATATTCCTAAGTTAGAATCATCATTTTTCTGCTGCAGATATGTGGCTCCTGAGTATGCAAGCACAGGTATGCTGAACGAGGGCAGTGATGTGTATAGTTATGGAGTTCTACTCATGGAAATAATTTCTGGAAGGAGCCCAGTTGATTATGCCCGACCAACTGAAGTGGTGATAAAAGATTTTTTATTTCTTTTTGTTCTTCTCATTTTTATCCTGCATCCATTTTAAGTGCGACATCTCAGGCATAACTGAAATTTTCAATGGATGTATTTTCAGGTGAACTTGGTTGATTGGTTTAAAGGGATGGTAGCAAGTCGACGTGGAGAAGAAATGGTGGACCCGCTGATTGAAGTCCAGCCCTCTCCAAGAGCTCTGAAGCGAGCTCTACTGGTTTGCCTCCGCTGCATAGATATGGATGCTAATAAGCGACCAAAGATGGGGCAAGTTGTACACATGCTTGAGGCAGATGAGTTTCCTTTTCGTGCTGTAAGCCCTGGTTCCTCCAGAACTCCTGTTGTACGAATATCTTTTTCAACTGCCTTGCAATTTTATGATCAGTTGCTTATATCACACCTAATTCATTACATTCTTAGGGGCACTACTTATACTATTTCTCATAAGTATGCATGAACGCCTTTGTGTGTATTTAGGGATTTGGACTGAGCATTAGTTATTATTGGCAAACATAATTGCTTATAAGAATAAGACCCCTTCATGGTGTTATGTAAACGATCCTTTTGCTTAATATTTTACTCATCTGTGAATCTGGTTATTTGATTTACATAGATATGTTTTCCATATTTTTTTTACCTGTCAACAAATTTTATTTATTTATTTAAAAAAAAACTTTTTTTAAAAATCTACATGGCATTCTTTTTTGTTGTATATTTCATATAATGATAATGATGCTATCTTTACAAATTAAATTAAGGATTTAGTACATTAAGACCCATGTTATTGCAATGTGACATATGGGTGTACCCCTTTTAAAATAAAAGACAAAGAGGCATATTAGTGGGTATTGGACCTAGAGGGACTTACTGTTAGTTTTTTTTTGCTTAAGATTGACTAATGCTATTAGCAATTTAGCATTTTATTGCTACGCTTAGTTTTTTTGCTTAAGATTTGACTAGACCTACTGTTAGTTATTTTTGCTTAAGAATGACTAAAGCTATTAGAAATTTAGCATTTTATTACAAAATGAAAATATTTAAAATCATTTTTTTTGTTGTTGCAAAAGGCCAAAAAATGCCGCATGCAAGAGGGCATATTTGTCATTTTATAATAACATGCTAAAACTTGTAAGCAAAAACTAACAGTAGTTCCGTATATGTCCAATACTCAATAATGTAGGTCTTTCTTTGTCATTAATTTAAAAAAGGCACCTCTTTGTCATATTGCAATAATATGGGTCCAAATATGTAATAAACCCTTAAATTACCGGTTCAACATGTTGACAGATCGGGTTCGTTGGGTTTGTATGTCTGACATATCGTATTCATGTCTGAAGTTGTTTCCAATTCCATGCCTAAGATACATGGCTCTTTGGGTATATAAATACATTTGAAGCATTTCTCATTTTTTTTTATCACGAATCTCCAACCTTGCATGCCATTTCCACGCTGTAGTTTAAGCTAAGTGATTGATCGACAAGAGTGGAATTTATGTTATTTTGGTTATACAAGTAATTTCCTGTGATACTTACAAGAAGAAACAGGAATGTGAAACATTGTCATTTGCATTTCAGTGCGGTTCAACACTACCCATTTTTTTGGGTATATAAATACATTTGAAACATTTCTCATTTTTTTTATCACGAATCTCCAACCTTGAATGCCATTTCCACGCTGTAGTTTAAGCTAAGTGATTGATCGACAAGAGTGGAATTTATGTTATTTTGGTTATACAAGTAATTTCCTGTGATACTTACAAGAAGAAACAGGAATGTGAAACATTGTCATTTGCATTTCAGTGCGGTTCAACACTACCCATTTTTTTGGGTATATAAATACATTTGAAACATTTCTCATTTTTTTTTATCACGAATCTCCAAACTTGCAGGCCATTTCCACGCTGTAGTTTAAGCTAAGTGATTGATCGACAAGAGTTGAATTTATGTTATTTTGGTTATACAAGTAATTTCCTGTGATACTTACAAGAAGAAACAGGAATGTGAAACATTATCATTTGCATTACAGTGCCGTTCAACACTACCCTCTAATAAAAGAGGGTAGTGTATGTGACTACATCTGTATATGATTTCCTATCAATTAGATGGTTCAAAGTTCAAATTCATCTGTATGTGACTACATCTGGAGTAAGTTTAATATTTTGTATTGCACTGCCACCGCAGCTTAAAATACTGCTCAATATTACATACTTTAAGCATTTGGAAGCAGTCTCACAAATGCAGGCTCACTATGCACAGATTTGTTGGACTGCTGAATGAGTAGTCCTGCAGTTATTAAATTTTCATTAGTCTTCTTTTCTCGCATGTCTATTCAAATTTCTGATTCATTTGAAATAGGTTCTCCTAGTATCATATTTTCAACAACCAATTTACCTTTTTTTAGCTTTGTTTTTAAGGAGTGATTTCCTTAAACGACTCTAAAAAGGGTTAATTTTTGGAGTTGTGATGCTAGTGGCATAACTGGAACCCGCTATTTATTAGGGGATGCTGACCAATTCAAGGTCAACTAGGGTGTCAGTCTGTTTGAATTGACGAAACCATTCCCTTTTTTTTTTGATAATGCATATCACAAATTTTCACATTATCCAATTTCTTTCCCTTTAGGTACCTTAATCAGTTAATTGTTCCATATCTTGCAGGAACACCGTTCAGCTCGAGAAGCAGCTCCTCTGCCTCCCCGTGCGGTTCCAGTTGTAACTAATAGAATTCCCTTTCCATCCAAGACTGCAGCAGGAGGTGGTGGTGATCTCAAGAGATCACAATGGAGATGATTTTTACATATTGAGAAGGTAAAATAGTTTTTAGTTTGTAAATCCCCATATATCTATAAAGAAGAATCATTTCAGGCTCTCTGTTCATAGCTTTGTACGCACACTTCAGATATCTCTACAATATATATTACAGTCTATTTGCATACCAATATTCCTTGTCAAATCATTTTCATTTGCATAACATGTGAAGCTTATGAGAGACGGCGTCGAAACTCGGAAGGATAGCAGAATTTTTGCACTAGTCTAACGAAGATTGAGATACTTGGTTCTCGAGTAAAAGAACTGTAAACGGACTGCACGACCAATACATATTACTAAACAAGCTAAAAAGAACTTGTTTCTAGGACCCCTTGAAACACCATTGATATAAGGTGAAGAACATTTTTTCTGCGCTTCATCTTGCTTCGTGGTTATGACCCTTCAATGAATGGCCCAACATTTTGAGGGTCCCACTAATGCAGTCTGAAGTTCCAGTAAACTCAGATTTTATATAGAACATTTCGAGGGTCCCCCAGGCCTTCTATTGAAGTCACCACTTACGATCCGCTGTAAAATTGCACCACTGTTCCAAACTTCACAATCCACACTGCAATTGCTTTGTACAATGGTTCAACACAGCAGCAACACTGCAAGTGCGTATCTTTCAGAACAACATAGCAAACTAGGGGTATCGATGGATAGGCACACGTCCAATGCATTAATTCTTTTGAGGGAGCGCATATCTTAAGGCAAAACCCTAAAATATTTTTTATTCGGTTCCACACTTATCAATAAAATTTAAACTATAAGCCTACCTTTCATGAAAGGCTCTGGATACAAGTATTTTTTATTAAGAGTGTTAATATGAGGCGGAAGTTAGAGCTCCCCTATTCAATGCATGGATGGTGGCAATCATGTAGAGATTTTTTTTTTCTATACTTACAAAATTGTCACCCATTTTACACTAAAAGGGAGCTCCCCTAAAAGCATAGTTTTGTCTGGGCAGGTTTACCTAGTTCGCTGCCTACTAGTGCGAACCGCGAACTGCTTTAGAGCGAACTAGTTCACGGTTAGGTTCGTTTGGGGTTCATGAAATTGAGCAAACCCGCTACCCGAACTCAATAGTTTTGGTTTGGCGAACTTTTTGTTTGAATTCGGCGAAATTGTTCTTTAAGTTCGGCAAACTTATACTTCGAGTTTGGCAAATTTGTTTTCTGGGTTCGCTAACCAACCATAAAATCTATTTTTTAATGTTTTTTTTCTAAAATAACTTATTTTTTTAAAAATTAAATATTTATAATATATTTATTTAAACGATATATATATATATATATATATATATATAAGCGAACCAAACTAAAGAACTAAACGAACCGAGAAACGAACTATCTCATCCTAACCCTAGCGAACCGGGTTCACTCTAGAATGACGAATTGTGAACCCGAATCTGAACTGAGCAAACCAGGTAACATTGGTCTGGGGTGTATTCGAGTCAAGCTGAGCCAAGCTCGAGCTTGATTCAAACTTGAATTTTTAAGCTCGAAACTCAAGCTTGAAGTATTAGCTTTGTTTGAGCACGAATTAATTCAAGCTTTGAATTAGAGCTCAGCATTGAGCATAAATACATATTATTTATTTAAAAAAATATATTATAAAAATAATGATATTATTTATAATATTATAAGCAATAAATTATTACAATAATAATAATTATTATTATAAATATGTCAAGTTGAGCCGAGTTTCGTGCTGAGCTGAATTAAGTTGGACTCGGCTAGAGCTCCACTTGTTTATGAGTTTCAAAAAAATGTTTGGTTCGATCAAGCCAAAAAGCTCGACTTGAATTCAGCTTGATAGAGCCAAGGCGAACCTTCAAGCTAACTCGGTTTAAATACAACCCTAGCTCCATTTCATATTTATACTTTTACTTCTTATAACAAGTAGGATTGAATAAGGAATAGACTACTCAATCTTTTGCTTCGTATGCAAGCTTTCCCGACCTCTGTTTTTGTAGGCCTCTCTCAATGTTTGTAAGTTTTTTCCGATTGCATTAGCGTCCCCATTCTCACTATCGGTGTTAAAATCCCAACCATTTCTTTAATCGATCAATAGGGTCCTAGTTTTTATCTTCTTTCCTACCCATGGCTTCAAGTGACGTTTCTCCGACCTCCCACGAGGTGGATGCTCTGTTAGCTGATGAGTTAGGACGGAAGCTAACAGTTCGGAATCTCAATGAGCCTATCCTTATTCCCATGGAGGTTGTAGCTAAGGGGGTGGAAGATGTCCGGTGCAGCATTATCGGTAAGTTTGTGACAGATAGACCCATTAATATGATGGTAGCGATAAAAACTACTATTAAGGCATGGAATACTCGGTCACCGGTGAATGCGGTGGACTTGGAGAATGGATTTATCCTCTTCCGTTTTGAAGCAGAGGACGAGCTTCTCAGGGTTCTTCAAAATCAGTCATGGTCATTTAATGGCCACCTACTGATGATGCAACGATGGTGTCCTGATATGTTGGTTAAGGACCTTCAACTTAGTTCTCTCCAGATTTGGATGCAGGTTCATGGCCTTCCACCGGAGTACCTGACGGCAGAGGTTGGGTCTATTATTGCGCAAAGAATTGGGAGGTTAGTGGAGGTGGACATCCCCAAAGGTGGAGTCCAAAGTGGAAAGTTTCTACGGATTCGAGTATTGGTAGATATCAGTGAATCCCTCCGAACTTACGTTGTTTTGGGCCTAATGTTAAGTGAGACAGAGGTTTTCCCATTAACCTATGAACGGCTGCCCACCGTATGTTATTCGTGCGGCGGCATGGGTCATGATACTAGACATTGTGATTTTTCAGTTCCAAGCGAGTCCCCTGGAGAGGTCCCGTCGGCGGTTGTCCCCTCAACAGAGTTGTTTGGCCCATGGTTGAGGGCAGAGTTATTTCACTTCAATAGTTGACCTTTATGTCAAATTCTTGTGGTGGAAAAGGAATTAGGAGGAGGGCCTACTCCGATCATGGAAGGAGGAGCTTCGGGGTCAGGGAACTCAAACGATCAGAATCTCTTTGAGAAGACTTTCGACAAGATGGCGGTAGGGGTCAGTCCTATGGCGAAGGATAGGGACGACAAGCCTGAGCAGTTGTATGGGGGGGGGGGGCAGTCTTAAGGAGTGCTCTGGAAATGAACCTGCTACTCTGTTGTCCATACAAACGGTCAAGCTAGAGACTAATAATACCTTGACATCTGGTGTGGAAGCTTGTACAGGATTAGACGTGGATATGCAGCGATCCCCTCTTATCCGCTTAGCCCCAGATGGTGTACGTGATTCACCTCCAGATCCCAAGAAACTTTAGGTTGGAAATGACTCACCAAGTTTTCACATGATTCACACCTAGGAGAAAGAAGGCCCAGCTGGAATAAGCTCTGAGGGTGTAAATCACAGAGGGTTGGGTTATGTCCTCATTCAGTCGGGTAGTAGTTTGGACTCGGAAGTGAGCCCGGTAAGAAGGCCTTCGGCCCACTTAGCTATTGGGCCCAGTGCATCTATTCCTGCACTTTGCCCAATTCAATTAAGTTAGCCCCAGTTAGGCTGAAGCCCTTAACAAGTGAGCTTTCATATGGTCGTAAATTTAAGGTGATCTCCAGGTTCTCCAGTTCAGCAGTGTATGCTCCTTTGGAATCCTCTAATTTCTCTCTGTCCGGGGTGCCTGCCGAGGAGCAGCCACCCCATCACCAATGATCGTTCTAGCTTGGAACTGTCAAGGGGTGGGCCAACCCCGGACAGTTCGCATATTGAAGGAGATGATCCTTCATCACAGGCCTGTGGTGGTATTTCTCATGGAGACTAAGAATAAAGAAAGTGTAGTGCGGAAGATAGCTCAGAAAATTTGGATGGAGAATGTGTTCATTGTAGACCCCGGAGGGTCTTTCTGGTGGCCTAGCGCTGTGTTGGACCAATGAAGTTTCCCTCAAAATTATTACTGCCTCAAAAAATCTTATAGATGTGTCTTTTGATTCGGTGAGGGGATCCAAAGCGTAGTTTAGATCTTCTGTTTATAGGCCCACCAATGATAGGGATCATCACCCGCTTTGGCAACAAATTGCTCAGAGTGGTAGTAATCAAAATACAAAATGGGTTTGTATGTTTAATGATTTGTTGGACCCGGAAGAGAAGATAGGAGGCAATATGGTTAGCCACAGGCAAATCAGTCCGTTTTCCGTTTTTAAACATGGTGTCTGAGGCTAAACTCTTGGATTTGAGGTCTCAGGGACCGGCTTTCACTTGGACAAATAAGAGAGTCCAGCCATGGTTCATAGCTGCCCGGCTTGATTGTGTTTTGGCTAACTCGTTGTGGCGAACCTCCTTTTCATCTACTGTAGTTCGTGTGTTACCAGCGGTTGGGTCGGATCATTGTCCGATTCTCCTAGACATTGAACCCCATCAACGACATTTTCAGAAGTCATTCTGATATGAACAAATGTGGGAGAAGCATGAGGGATGCAAAGGGGTTGTAAGTCGAGCCTGGGGACGTTCAAGTTCAGGATCACCTATGTTTCAATTGAATTGGAAATTAAATTCTAGTAGAGTTGTTCTAACAGAATGGAATATAAATACGTTTGGGAATTTACGGGATCGCAAAAAGGCCTTGTTGGATCAACTAGCTCATCTCCAAGCGGAGGAGCAGTCATGCGGTAATAGGAGACTCCAACAACAGGTAACCCTTGAAGTAGATAATACCTTTTCTCAGGAGGAAATGCATTGGCGTCAAAAATCAAGGGTGGATTGGCTTCAATTAGGCGATAAAAATACAAAGTTTTTCCACACCATAACCATTCAGCGTCAGCGGCATAATCGTATCTTAGCTTTGAAGACTGAGGTGGACCAATGGGTTACGAACGAAGGGGACATCTCCAGGTTGCTCACATATCATTACACATCCTTGTTTACTTCGTCCAACCTAGTTGGATTAGAGGATATTATTGCTCCAATTCACAGGAAGATTTTGGATCAGATGAATATCGATTTATGTAAGGAAGTCACCTTGGAGGAGGTGAGGGAGGCAGTTTTTAAGTTGGGTCCTTTGAAGGCTCCCGGACCGGATGGAATGTCAGCGACGTTTTATCAGTATCATTGGGAGACGGTCGGCCATGATTTTAGTGCAGTTATTCTTAGCTTCTTTAGTGCCAGGTATCTTCTTAAAAGCCTCAACTTCACTCATAATGTTCTCATTCCAAAAATTCCTCAACCTGAAGAGGTAAATCACTTTCGACCTATAAGCCTGTGTAATACAAATTATAAAGTGATAGCAAAAATTTTGGCTCATTGTCTTAGCGCATGTTTGGAGGAGATTATCGATCCCGCTCAATCAGCTTTTATAAAGGGGCGGCAAATTGTGGATAGCGTCCTTATAGCTCATGAAATTAATCATGCTTTGAGGAAAAAAATCTTGCGGGGGAGATTGCCGTATATCCGTTAAACTGGATATGAATTGGGCTTATGATCGAGTGGAGTGGACCTTCCTTCTTGCAATGATGGAGAGGTTGGGCTTTTGTCGGCAATGGGTGCAATGGATTCACCAATGTATATCTACAGTGAGCTATGCAATTGTGGTAAATGGTGAGCCTAGAGGCCATATTATTTCATCGTGAGGTTTGCGTCAAGGGGATTCGCTCTCTCCCATTTGTGCGGAAGCGCTATCTCAACTTTTTCACCAAGCAGTTCGGCTCAACCAGTTAAGTGGATTTCAAGTTGCTAGAGGGGCACCGACCATATCACATTTATTTTTTTTACAGATGATTGCATGATCTTTCTTCAGGCTAACTCGAGGGAGCCTGATTATCTGGTGCAACTGCTAAATAAATCTGAATTAGCTTCAGGACAAAAGCTAAATCAATATAAATCTGGTTTGTTATTTAGCTCTAACACCCCCCGTCGGTTTTGAGGGGACTCTCATTCAGTCGATGGTGACATTGAAAAATGTTGTCTGGGTATGAAGTACAGAATAATGGATTTGATGAAATAGAGTATGTGTAGTTGGGAACTGGTGTGAGGCAGAAGAACAATAGCTTCTATCGATGAGAAACACGGCAAAAACACCAAATATAAGTTGTAAGCAAATGTAAATTAAACTACCCTTCTTTAGACAACTAGGCCGAGGAATCTTACATCGTCTGAATGAGAGTGGGGGTTGATCATTTCCGGTGAGTTGGAACACTCTTAGTAAACCCAAAATGGATGGTGAGATTCGTTTCCGGGATTTCCAAGCTTTTAATCTTGGTCTCTTGGCTAAGCAAGGATGGACATTATTAACTCGTTCTGATTCCCTGTGGGCTAAAGTGTTTAAAGCTATCTACTTTCCGCGTACCACCTTTCTTTAGGCAAAAGTGGGTGCTCGTCCATCTTGGGCTTGGTGGAATTTGTTGGCGGGGCGGGATATTGTGGCGAAAGGTTATCGATGACAAATTGGGTCGGGTGAGCAAGTAAGGGTGGGGGTTGATCCTTGGTTGCCTATGCTCCCGCAATTTCGGCCTACTCCCCTCCAAAGAATTCAATTGAATAATATGAGGGTTTTCAGATCTTATTGATAAAGATGGAAATCGATGGGATCAATCGTCTCTAGAAGGACTTGTGACTCAACCTTCGTGGACAGCAATAACAAAAGTCTCGTTAAACTCTTCAGGAGCACAAGATCGTATTATTTGGCATTATTCAAAATCTGACTCTTTTAAAGTTTGATCAGCTACTCATTTGGCAAAACAAATTTTGGACTCGATGAAGCCATCTTCAAGTTCGAGGAATGAAGATTTAGCATTCAAGTGGCGTATGATTTGGAAAATTCCAATTCCTCCCAAACTTCAAAATTTTTCTATAGAGGCTGTGTCACAATGCGGTGGCTGTGACTAAGAATCTTAAGAGGAGAAGGATCCGGATAATGGAAGATTGTCCTCTCTACAACATGAGACCTGAAACTGTTGTTCGCTTAGTTTTACAATGTCCATGTGCAAGAAGTATTTGGTTTGGTACAGGCTTCCCCTTAATGTTTACAACAAATGATGAATTTTCCTTTTTACAATGGATGGATTAGTGGTTTCATCACCCTCTTTGGGGAGGGAGGAATCAAACTATAGCTATTCACATTGTTTCCACTCTTTGGTATATCTGGAAATTACGGAATGCAGTGTGACGTGGTTTTGTTTGAAGCTATTCCTCGGAGCATCAATTGGGCAGCACATACTGAGGCTCACAAAGCCTTGGTAAGCATTAGAGCACTTTCAGTTTCTAATGTGCTTCTGTTGCCAATGTGTTTACTGGAGGGTGTTCTCGGCCTACTCTTTGTGATTTGGGTTGGACTTTATGAATATATCTTTTATCTTGTTAACCAATAATAATAATAATAATAAGGAATAGCTTAGATTTGCGTTCTTTTGTGCTACATGCACGAATGAGTTGGGCATTGGATTACCTTTGACGCACGCTTAAAAAGGAGAGAAGTCATTTCATTTTCTCCCCTATTTTTTTGACTTCTCCCGCATTGATATCTCTCCCTCTTTTTATCATCACATGGTAAGTGATGAACCACCTTAGGCCAAGCTTCGGGCATGCAGCGAAGTTAATCTGATGCCAATGAGTTGATGGGGCTACAAAAAGACAACCACATCATGTCCACGAGTTCGTATGGGCAACATCGCTTGTTGTTGCGTTGTTGCTCGTAGGGGCGGAGCCAGGAACTTGGGATAATTTTTTTATTTTGAGAATTTTTTTTTCTAGTAATGTCCTTGAGGTCGCCACATGTCCCCCTATTGATACCCTTAATTGTGGTTAAGATTCACCCAGGTTTAAAAAAATATCAAAATTTTCAAACCATAGTTAAAATTCACCAACTCCTAAGGTTAAAAAAAATCTATTTTTCTTTGTAAAACCAAGGATAAGTAGATGAACTCTAAGAATGAACGATTTTTAACCATATTTAAAGGGTGCTCAATAGAGACATGTGGCGACTTAAAGGGCATAAAGGTATTGGAGGGCCCACTATATATGTGGAAAAATTGGGGGGCCACTAATATATATAAGACAAAAAAAATGGGGGGGCCATAGTTAAAAATTAAAAATTTTGAGGGGCCACTATTTGTTAGCAAAACTCTAAGGAATTCCAAAAATTTTGGTTCGGGTGAGCAAGGGTGGGGGTTGATCCTTGGCTACCTACGCTCTCGCTATTTCGGCCTACTCCCCTCCTAGGAATTCAACTGAATAATATGAGGATTTCAGATCTAATTGCTAAAGATGGAAATCTGTGGGATCAATCGTCTCTGGAAGGACTTATGACTCAACTTTTGTGGACAGCAACAACAAAAGTTCCGTTAAGCTCTTCAGGAGCACAAGATCGTATTATTTGGCATTATTCAAAATCTGACTCTTTTAAAGTTGGATCAGCTACTCATTTGGCAAAACAGATTTTGGACTTGATGAAGCCATCTTCAAGTTCGAGGAATGAAGATTTAGCATTCAAGTGACGTATGATTTGGAAAATTCCGATTTCTCCCAAACTTCAAAATTTTCTATGGAGGCTGTGTTACAATACAGTGGCTGTGACTGAGAATCTTAAGAGGAGAAGGATCTGGATAATGGAAGACTGTCCTCTCTACAAAATGAGACCTGAAACTATTGTCCACTTATTATTACATTATCCATGTGCAAGAAGTATTTGGTTTGGTACAGGCCTCACCTTAATGTTTCCAACAAATGATGGATTTTCCTTTTTACAATTGATGGATCAGTGGTTTTATCACTCTTTTTGGGGAGGGAGGGATCAAACTATAGCTATTCGTATTGTTTCCACTCTTTGGTATATCTAGAAATTATGGAATGCAATGGTGTTTAGGGCTATTCAACCAGACCCGGTAGAGACTATTGGGAAGCTTCAGAGGTTCATTGCAGAAGTGGAAGTCCCGATTAAAGCTGCAGTTAGATACGGGTAGGAGGGTGTCATGGACTGCTCCATCTTTGGGTTGGATAAAGGTTAATGTAGATGGTGCAGCCTTGCTTAATGGTACTGCTGCCTGGTGTGGGGGTAGTGGCAACAAATCATCTGGGGGAGGTTCTTTGGCGTTTGAGTAAATCTCTACATGGTGGTTCCAGTCAGGTTGCAGAAGGATGACCATAAGATTAGGCCTTATCTCAGCCATTGATCATGGGTGGAGGCAGGTGCTCATCGAATCTGACTCTAAAGGATCAGTTGATTGTTTGAAGGGTATTATTCCTATTCCACATTGGGATATGCAGATTTTACAGGAGGAAGATATTCTGAGGTTGTCTTCCCAGTGTGATGCGGTTCTGTATGAAGCTATTCCTCGGAGTATCAATTGGGCAGCACATAATGAGGCTCACAAAGCCTTAGTAAGCATTAGAGCAGTTTCAATTTCTAATTGTGCTTCTATTGCTAATGTGTTTACTCCAGGTTGTTCTCGGCCTACTCTATGTGATTTGGATCGAACTTTATGAATATATCTTTTATCTTGTTAACCAAAAATAATAATAATAATAATAATAATAATAATAATAATAATAGCTTAGATTTGCACTCTTTCGTGCTACATGAACGAATGAGTTGGGCATTGGATTACCTTTGACACATGCTTAAAAAGGGGAGAAGTCATTTCATTTTCTCCCCTATTTTTTTGACTTCTCCCACATTGATATCTCTCCCTCTTTTTATCATCACATGGTAGGTGATGAACCACCTGAGGCCAAGCTTCGGGCAAGCAGCAAAGTTAATCTAATGCCAATGAGTTGATGGGGCTACAAAAAGACAACCACATCATGTCCACGAGTTCGGATGGGCAACATCGCTTGTTGTTGCGTTGTTTCTCGTAGGGGCGGAGCCAGGAACTTGGGATAATTTTTTTATTTTGAGAATTCTTTTTCTAGTAATGTCCTTGAGGTCGCCACATGTTCCTATTGATACCCTTAACTGTGGTTAAGATTCACTTAGGTTTTTTTTTTTAAATATCAAAATTTTCAAACCATAGTTAAAATTCACCAACTCCTAAGGTTAAAAAAATCTATTTTTCTTTTTAAAACCACGGATAAATAGATGAACTCTAAGAATGAGTGATTTTTAACCATAGTTAAGGGGTGCTCAATAGAGACATGTGGTGACCTAAAGGGCATAAAGGTCCATTGGAGGGCCCACTATATATGTGAAAAAAATTGGGGGCCACTAATACATATAAGACAAAAAAAAAATGGGATGGGGTGGGGGTGGGGGTGGGGGTGGGGGTGGGGGTGGGGCAAAGTATCGTAAAAAAATTAAAAATTTGGGGGGACCCACTATTTCTTAGCAAAACTCTTAAGGAATTCCAAAAATTTTGGGGTTGTGTTTGAAAGTCAAGGGCCCTACTTTCAACTTGAAAGTCAAGGGCCCTACTTTCAACAAGGTAGGCCCCACATCAACAGAAGAGGCTCCACTTGTTTATGCGCTGTTGCCCATCCGAAATCAATGTCCACGCTGACCAAGTATAGATTATGGAAAATTGAAGGCCACGTGTCATATATATATATTCGACCCCATAGATTTAGTGGTATGAAGAATGCTAGCCCTCCTCTTTTTTTGTTTCCCTGCCCAAATTATTAATCTAACTAAGTTAAGGGTTAGCACTCATGGTGCGCGTCAAAAGCCACACCAAGACTCTGACTCGAACATGAGTCATACCTCCCCAAAGGGAGATACACAATCATACACAACCACTGGAACAAGCCCATGGTGTGTGCTAGCCCTACTCTCAGACAACTCTTACTCCAATTCTCTACCAACCACTTGCCCGACCTTCTAGCCAATCCCATATTTTCGTCATAAAATTTCTGAATTGTATAACTTTGCCTATCCTACCGATTGGGCAAAGTTCTAGTTGGCCCGGCACTTGCAAGACACGTGCAAGGTAGTGTTTCAGTAATCTAGGTTAACAGAGATACAGAATTTCAGATCTATACCTGGAATTGAAGAAGACGCCGAGGGCAGAAAAGAACAACGGAACTTTCTACCATTAACTTAAAACAGATAGATGAAAACCAAATAATACATGCAATCAAATCGGGCGGCTGATTTCTTTGTTCGGTGGGGTTCCCAAAATGACTCTTGTATCCCCCTGTAGACATCTCGATTGAGATCCTCGCGATACTGAGTGATAACAATGTATTTGAGATTGTAATCTCCTTTTATTTTAATACTAGAAAGGAACCCGTGTGATGCACGAGAAAATATTCAAAGAAAAATAGGGATAGATAATAAGGTGAAATAATTTAAACAAAACAATTGTTATGAATAAAAATGTAATAAATATATACTTGTAATTTGTAATTGATAAAAAAATTACAATTATAACAAATAAGGATTGACACATTATTTAGTATAGTGCCAAAGCAGCTACCTCCACTACGGGCTCATCCCAAAGGCAGTGAGAATTAAAATGATTATCCGGAGGTCTCTATTTGAGTCTTTGACAACCATTCTTCCTTTGATCTTCTGATCGGGACATACTTATCTGATGAATATCCTCAAACAAATGGAATGGTGAAGCAGAATTTTTCAAAGGCTTAAATAACTTGACTAAACAAATACTCCGAGGATGTATACATGACAAATGGAACTCATGATCCGAATGGGAATCTGCAGCAGTAAACATGTACATCACATTCTAAATAAGAACTTAATTTATTGTAGGACTCACACAACATGTGATAGAGAAGTATTAGTGCTCTCTGTGGGCAATCTCTGTAGAGTATTGGATTGCTACCACTGACCGAGGCATGTATCTCAAAGCCATCAAGAATCATCTCAGTATGGCAATCAAACGGAATTTCTATTTACAATTCATATGGATGAATGAGAAGGAAAGCTTGTCATTCCTTTAATACAGAGTAGGCTCATTTACCCGCACCCCTTTAGCATCTATCCACGCCATGGACCCATTAAAAAAGATGACAGATTTCGTTGCAGAAACAGAAGATGAGCATTAGCCACCGAAGGAATTGGAGATTCCTATGTAACCATCCTTGGGGCGCCTTTGCCTCTTTGCTCTCTCCTGTCTATGCTCTCTCCCCTCTCTGGTCTCTCTCGTCTTGCCGTCACAGCACCCTCCATTGATGTCGCTATCGCTATCGCCAACGCCGGTCACCTATTCAGAAGCAAACTAACTATAGATCAATTCAAAGAAATTTGAATAACTAAGGAATATATGTATGAATTTGAAGCTATACCAAAGATCATAGAAACAAAAATAAAATATAAATATTTTATGAAGTTTGTGAAATAAATGGAGAATAGAGATAATTTTTTTTACCTAATCATTTAATTAAGAGTAGTGATAAGAATCCATAGGTACGTTCACTATTTCCTTTTAATTATTAATCCGTTAGCAGAGAGGGCATATCAACCATCGCTATCCAGAAGCGTGGAAATAAGACACCCCACACTCCCACATAGGACGGACACATTGCCCACAGAGCAAGTGGTTAAAAAATAAAAACAAGCAAAAACCTAATGATGATTCTGAGAGATAGGTAGATGTGATTCTCTGCCAGTAACTTTTGTTTGCACTTTCGATTGGATAGAAGAGGTAGCTTTGGAATTAGAAACCATAATCCTTGTATGCAGTAGTCTCATTGCCTATGTGTACTTCAAAAGGTCACTGATTTCGTACCCCGACATCCTTACCATGTCTTCAATTCTATTGACCGCCCATTTCTCTCAACTGATTTAAATTTCTTCTCTCCAAACAATTTGCCATGCCCTTAACGGAAGCAGACTCGTCTACGAACGTAACATAACTTTCCAGGCTACCCTTGGATCTACCATCTCTTCAGGATTAGGCGAGAACATGTATTGGAAAAGACGCCAGTATCTCTCAACCACACCAACATGGCTAAGAAAGAAATCTTATCACTTTAGATAAACCAAAGAAATTAAAAATAAATAATAAAATAAGATTAAGAAGAAGATGAAGAAATATTTGCGAAGATAGATCACCTGAATAATGCTACGCTACTGTGAGATGTACCCGGTGTCTGACACCTACAAAGAAATGCAAACAACAAATTAGAGATCTGCATTTTTAATAGACCATATAAAGCTTCGGGGGGACGCATGGCTAATCTCTTGCAATCCCCTCTCATCCTAATCAAGGCTTTAATAGAGCATGATGCATTGCGTTGCGTTGATTTGAAAGGTTGCGATGATGACAATGCTTCCTATTGACAACATCTACATACTAATCCCCTTTGAAATACACGTAACTCAGCAACCCAAATCCGGAGGACTCGTAATCTTCTACAGTTTAACCGGTTTTTGCTAAATCCGGTTACACACCCGAGGTGGTCACGTGTCCCTTCGTACACCCTTTAACTTTAACTGTGGTTAAGATTCACTCACCCCTAGGGTTCACAAACCTATCTTTCATTTTTAGAAAAAAACATTTAACCGTAGGAGGTAATGAATTTTAACCACGGTTAATAAATTATATTATTATTTTTTCTAACCACAGTTAAAATGTGTCAAAAGAAACATGTAGCCACCTCAGGGGCGTAACCGGTTTTGGCAAAACCGGTTACAACTGGAGAAGATTAGGTCCCAATCCGGAGATGCCGCTCGTAACACACATTCATCGGTTTTCAGTGGACACAGTTCCCAAGAATCATAACTATTCAAAGAGTCGTAACACTTCAAATCGTCATCACATTTCAAGATTGATAAAAAAAGTACAAAAACGTTGTCTTACACGTCCCCAAGATATCTCAAACTCCCCCTAAAAACGCTCTGCCATGTGGATCCCAGAGGTTCAGTTTTAATTAGTAGTAATATCTCCTAGGGGTCTGCTTAATCCTAACTTACCTTCCAAAAAATAAAAAATTTGATTTTAGAAGAAAAAGGTAATAAAATATACGAGAATAGAACTGAATTCAAACAATACTGGTGAAGTAGAAGATTCCGAGAAATTGGCGTTCTTTTGTGAGTGTTATTTTATCCCTAATACGAGAATTCCATAGAAACTACTTAGTGGTTTCAACAGCAGCCATTAATCAACTCGACAGCACGGGCACAACAATCATTCGTGCCAAAAACAATATCATACATGCAATTCTCCTGCCTTTGCACCCATTTCCCCACTACAATTGTCCCCCTTTAGTCTCTCTCAATCATATTTTGTTTCCACTTCTTTTTGTTACAGAAGACAACAAGAAAGCTACCGAGTAGACCACAGTGACAAGTAAAAGAAGGTAGATGCGTCGTGAAGGAGGGAAGAAGTCGAAAGGACGATTAGTGTAGTTTCTTGAAGGATGATTAGAGCAGTTTTCAAATAAAAAAATCAACAAAACCCTTGAGAGATGAGTTTTTCATCAGTGCAGTGTAGTGTTGAGCTACAGTGGCCCCACAAATAAAGGCCCATACTTTTTTTTCGGTATTAGCATCCATCAGTAGAGTAAGTTCACTCAAACACACACGGTCAGAACAAAGGTAAACGCTAAACTAAATTAAAATGTCAATCCTAAGATAGAAAGAGCTTTAGTTAGGCATGTCAAAGGGCTAGCCTAAATAGTTCTAGTCTTCTCTTTTTCCATAAGCAAACAGCCCCCCCCCCCCCCCCCCAGAAAAACAAGTGAATTGGTACATTTACGCTAGCCTCAACCCGAATTTAGAATTATGTGACAAAACTCTTTATGTCCCAAGTAATAAAGCTCTGGTTGCCCAATGATCAAGATTTTCTCATAAACACCAACCCACAGATTCATCCTCATTCATAGTTGCTAAAATCTTAGTATTCAAAATTAGAGATCCAAAACTAAAATTATCAAACTAAAGATAATCCACATACATTCAAAATAAAGAGATCCAAGTGGATTCGAACCACCATCCTCTCCAAACCCCGTGCAGTAGGTTTTTGAGCGCTCTGCCCATTTTGAGCTCATGGATCTTTACAAGTACAACAATTGAGAGGGATACAAGAAAATTTTCATTGACCAACAATAATTATCAATGGTTTGTACAAGTCTTTTGACTCTCTCAACAAAGAGGACTCAAGACCCATCCCCTAGGTGATGAGTGGCAAGAACTCCAATCCCCCCAAAGCTAATCACTAACCCTGTAACTACTTTGGACAAAGATATCTTCCAACAAAGGTTAGTGGTGAGGCTTGGGCTTTTGAGCTCTTACTACTAATCACCAAGATTGAATAGAACGTGAGATCTCTTTGATGAAAAGAGGACATAAATTGGAGAAAAGACACGTGTAACCAATTATCTTTTCACCCCATTCAACTGATCAATGTTATTAAACACTTTTACTGCCATAAAAAAATGAAACAAAGCCTCAAAGTACGAAACTTATTTAATATTATACTACCAATTAGCTACGGCCTTTTCAAGGAAATTAAGAAATAACAGAAATTCAACCAAAAAGAAACAATATTATATCATTTCAAGGGATGTCTTAGTTGCATGATATCATTTCAACAAATAAAAAATAGGCTCAGGATTAAAGATGGTCCCAGACAGTACCTAATCATTCAACATGTGGCTTAAAAATGGGGGAGAAATCATTTCATTATTTCATTCTCGCCATAATTTAGACTTCTCTCCACTTGATGAATCCTCCTTTTATCTCAACCATTTTAATATCATACTTCTCTCCACTTCGTATATCTCCCTTTTATCTCACCATTTTAAGATCCAATATGGTGAAGTCAAATTCATGGGTACATCATGATAATTTGTCCACCACATGGTTGACTGGAGGAGCCCTTACAGGCTTCGCCAAAGACTGGTATTTGTCACACCATTATGCGTTTGAACTTGTCACTGAGGAAGTGACAATTTAAGAGGATTAAGAGCTACTGCTACTGCAAATTGGGCACCAACCCCAAAGCAGTTCAACAGGACAAAATTCATATTTTAACACAACACAACCTCAGTATGCATAATTAAAGCCCCCATCCCGTAATCATAACCACCCAACTACAAGGGCAGAGGACCACCAAATGAGTTGTGGCATCCGCCAAACCCAATGCCACTCTTATTGGAAGGTTGAGAGGATCGTAGCTTTGTGTCATGCCTTTGTTCTGCTTTAGGAAATAATGAACAATCAAAATGTTCAATTAGAGTAGAATGAAAAGATCAAAAAAAATTATCAAAAAAGTAATAACAAAGAATTAAGTAAAATAAAAAAAAATCGACCTAGTATTGAACCTTAATAAATAAGGGATTAAAATAGAGGTATAAAAACTACACAACAATAATGATTTATAATACAAATATAAAAGCTTGAAAAATCAAATTGTTCATTTTAATAAAAATGTATAACTGTCATTAAATGGTAAAATTATAAAAACTTATTACCTTAGTATATAGTGATTGAAAGGAATATTTTGGATATAAATTCAAAGACATTGTAATTGTTAAAAAAAACCAAGGCAATTATGACATACATAAATTCGGTATTTTAGGTATATAAAAAAAAAAAAGTAAGCAAAACCTAGAAAAAAAAAAAAAAAAAAAGTAAAAAGGTCAAAACCTTGAAAAAGCCTTTAAAGGAAGTAGAGTGAAAGTAAAGTTATACCACTAATTTGTGCTTGTGCTTTGACTTTCTTTTATAATTTCCAAACTACCCTCAACATAATCATTATATAAAACATTAAATATTTCATAATTCTCATACTACCCATTACTCAACTAATCATTAACAAGATGGCAAACACAATGGACTACACCCTAAGAATTTCAAATTTAATATATAGATGAGTGAGAGATAGTATAAGAATTAATCAAACATTCATGTTTCTCTTATTTAACAATCATGACAAGAGAAGTACCAAAATTATTTTAAAAGTATGCCCCATGTTTTTATTTGCATGCTCCTAATATTTTATCTACCTTGGGGTTATGGGATTAGAACTCATGTCAGGCAATCACCCAACTACAAACAACAATTCTTAATTGAGAATAGAGATTAGTAAAAGAACAAAAATTACATCAAAGGGTACTAAATGATTTTGAAAAATATCCATCAAAACAATTCAAAAATCAAAAATAGTGATTTATACAAAAACAGTCAAAACTAATGAAAAAAAAATATAGAACATCAAAAATGAACAAGAGTTTACCAAAATATCAATGTACTTACTTTTGGCACAAGCAACACAACCATTGTAGCTATGAGCACAACATTCTCAACACAAATTGGAAGGCAAAAGAATCATCCTCAGCAATGGCAAAAGGTGATCTCAAACTTCCACACATTATGCGACATACGGCAGAAAAGTCATTTCATTTTCTCTCATGATTATGACTTCTCCACAGATTATTCGTCTTGTGACGATAAAGTGGTGAGAAAAAGGAAGAGAGATATCACATGATTCCCAATTGATAATTCTCCCCTTTTTTCTCACCACTTTATCGTTATAAGTCATCGTATAATATGTGGAGAAATCAAAATCATGGAAGAAAATGAAATGACTTCTCCGCCCACATGTTGTATAATGTGTGGAAGCCTAAGACCAACTTTATAGCATCAAGAGAATCCTTTGCCAAATTGGCCATAACCATTGTAATTGCTTTGCCCAAAATATCTTTGGTGGTGCCAAATATGGAACATTAATAATATAATTTGGCAAACCTCTTTGTTGCCTTTTGATGCTGATTTTATTTTTCACAGTTGCACACTCGAAACATCTCTCTAATTTGTAGCAATTTACCCTCCAACATCTGTAATTTTTTTTTCGTCAATTTAAACTATATCCACAGAATTTGACATCTCGACCATCAACAAATAATTTTTTTTTACCAAATTGGTCTCAAAAAATATTCTTAAAAAATTTGAGGTTTCTTATTATGAAATTCAAATAACTATGTTGCCCTTATATTACTTGTAAACCATAAATATATAAATATATAGGAAAGCTTCCTATAATGGAGAGATTGTTATGTTGGATCAATGGTTGTTACAAGGGTAAATCAAAGGGTAAATGAAAGTAAAGATTAATTGTAGATAGATGAAGGGTTAAAAATATTAATATAATAGAAAAAAATTGGTCCTCGAAAAAAAAAAAAAAGAGCACAATCAATTTAGACCATCATGTGTCAATTAAGACATTTTGGTATTGTAACTCTTCCAAACTTAGAATTGACACAATCAATTTGGCAAAAGACAACTTGAGATGATGTAGTTCGTATATCCAAATCTAAAAACGTAAAAAACAATTTCTAAACAAGAACCAAGTCCGAATAATAAAAACACAATTCTCCAATCTCATGTGCACAATATTGTGGGCATCCACAAAAATATACAACACGCCCATGAAGATAGAAATTCAATTAACGAACCCATTGATCAACGACCGCTTCCGGTATCAATAATAAAACTTCAAAACCAAATAATAATAACAACAATCTCATTTTACCTCGAGCACCATCAGCACGTTCAACAGCCAAAGTGAGCAATGTAGGCAAAATTGATCGAGAGTTCAACCTACTCGCAAGATCAATCCAGAGCAGAAGCCCCTCCGATACAAATCTCCACAGCCTCCAGCATTGAAGGGCATAGCAGCATCTGCATCCTCAAATAACAAGAAAATCGAACCTCCTCGCCACGCCCACCAAAAACTGAATGTAAAAACCCCCCAGCAATGTTTCTCCCCATGCCCACTTACAAAATGGCTCATTAAGAGTACATAAATAAACAAAAACATCCAAGTAAAATCCCGACAATCAATACTGGGCTCGAGAGCAGAAAAATAATTGCCGCCGACACATAAACAACACAAGGAGCACCCTCAAATGCATACATCGGAATATATACAAATATGAGATTTGACAGACAACATAACAACACTACAACCAATAGCCACAGTAACCAACGACAAAATAAAACACGTAAACAGTAGACGAATTTACAAAATTCACATACACTGTGGTTGAGGCAAACTGGTATGAACAAGAATCAAAATATAAGTAGGCACTTTTGCAGGCACGATGCTATAACTATTGAAGCGGAAACAGAACAACATGGGATTGAGCTCTGTGGGCGAGTGCGTTTATATAACAAGAAACATAACAAATGAAAAGTGCTTTTTTGCTGGCATGGTGAAAATGAATTTGAGATAAGATTGTGCGAGGAACTTAATTCCTTGGCAATAAATGGTTGATTATCCGAGTTTTTTTTGTATGATGTGAAAAACAAAGATAAAGGGTACTTGAAAAGCCGAGTTAAGGTTTGCAATATGTACCTTTACGTTGAGAGTGTATCTCTTTCACCATGAATGTCTGCTGTTGATCAAGATCGAACTGTCGTTGTGAAGGTTGGAATCATCAAACCCTGCTATATGGTTGTTGATAAGTGAAAGAACGAAAATGGAAACAGAAGAGGAAGGACACAGGACACGCCGATGGGAGATCCCAGGGAAAAACCCTGTGCGATCTCCCTAAACCACAAAAAAATGGAAATTTTATTAGGGATGTTTGACCTGCCAAGCAAGCGCACCTGACATGGCAAAGGTCAGATAACAAAGCGAAATTGACAGATCAAGCCCTTGAATTTGCAGGGCATTTTACGGATCGGATCTCTTCCAACACCTTTCACACTACCCCCACAATCCTCCTATCTTAAACCAATGACCTTTGATCAAGAAACTAAGAACAACTGATCACATCATAACAACACAGACGAGTAATAACTTCCGAAAGTTTCCCCAACCGATTCTAAGAGACCACACCATCCCTCAACGAACGGATCTTATCCGCCACCGTCATAAATTATTCAAAGACGCTGATGTGCAGCAAACCCCCAACGATCTGCAGCTTCACTACTTCAATCGTATAGGGAAGATCCCTCCGGCGTCACGCCACCTGAAGACGATTCCAAACCCTGCAAATAGAAGCGAAATACGAAACAAACAAACAAACAAAAAGTGATATAGATGTAAAACAATCACCGAAGATGATCTGCTGCCATGTATGATCGAGTTGGTTTTGTAGTCCTCCACAGCGCCAAAGAACTGGAAGAGGATAAACGAATCTGCAATTGCGCGAGATGCAACCGAAACATAGATTAATGGCGTGTAAAAAGAATCCCCCGGAGTAGAAGATCACACGATAGATCAAACAAACAAGAACTGAAAGGGATACACAAGATCTGGGGATAAGATATGTGCAAAAGCCGAGAACCGAAACAAAACAACGGAAGAAAACAGCGGTTCCAACTACAGAATTGTAGATCGGCGAACGATCTATCCGAATTTGAAGAGAAAAATGAAAACGGCTTCGGATCAAGAAACAAATCTAGCGAAATCACAGACCGAAGAACCGAGGAGGAACGATGCTGAAGATAATGCAAGACGATGGGAATATATAGACGAGAAGCCCTAAATTATTGAAACCCTAGAATTAATCGACGGATATAAATAAATGATTCAATATAAATGGACGGTGCGATATACAGAGACGTGGATTAGCTGGTGCCTTGCTTTCCTAATAGCGGTGGGATGGAATTGACGGTTCTTTGTTCAATGGCATCTCGAATAAACTTTTTTGAGCCGACGGATGTTTGACACGTGGTACTGCTTTGCTGTCAAGAGCCGTTGGACTTGGACGCTTTGTCTTTGCTACCTGCGAATTCGGAAAATAAAAAGAATTCTCGAATTTTCCTTTCATATTTCACTGGTGATCTTCTCCGACAACCCTGTGTTCACCACATGTCCCGTTTTTACACCCCTTAACTGTGGTTAAGATTCACCTATCCTTAGGGTTTACCTACCTCTCTTTGGTTTTTAGAAAAAATATTTTTAAAAAACTAACCCTAAGAATTCGTAAATTTTAACTACAGTTAATAAAAAAATTAGAATAGTTGGGTGAACCTTAGGGGTGAGTGAATCTTAACCATAGTTAAGAGGTATCAAAAGAGACATGTGGCTACCAGAGGGGCGTAACCGGTTTTGGCAAAACCGGTTACAACCGGTAAAGAATACGTCCCTTCATATTTTGTACAACGACTTTTAACCTTCTCTCGGTTCAGCTATCCACTTTTTTAAAATACTTCTAATAGTTTTACTAATTGAACAAATAAAAATAAAAATAAACAAACATTATTTTATTATTTGTATGAAAAAACAAAATATATATATATATATATTATTTTATTTATTTGTGTGGGACCTCAGTAAAGGAAGGAGCGGTTTTGTCCATTTTTATTGTTGTGGCTCACTCTGCAAGGAATTCTCTTAGGGGCATAACCAGTTTTGGCAATTTTATTGTCTTGATGTACCTATGGTTCCCATTTTGTAACGGAATCGCCTCATTGGTCCAACCGATAATTTTAAATTATCATCTATTATGGTTAAGATTCACTCATTCATAGGGTTAAGCAATCCAACCATGGTTTTCAAAAAAAAAAATCAAAATCTTAATTTTAATTTAGTTAAGTTTAACCGGTAGTTAAAGGGGTGTTAAAAGGGACACAAGGGCACGGGTAAGATATCAAATGGACTCATGGGTCAGTTAAGCAGTGCTCAAACTTAAACGACCACTTCAACATTTGTTAATTATAATTAGGAATTGACCCAATGCTGCTTCTGTTGGCCCGTCTCGGCCTAGTAATTAATGAGGCCTAACAATTAGGCCCATACCAACTCAATGAATCTGAATACAATATCCTCACAATTTCTATAAGAAAAAATACCCGGATTTTGTTCCTATTCTACTTCAATATATATATATATTTTATTTTATTTTTTTCTTTTTTTTTGGTAAAAAAAAGCTATTTCATTCAAAAGAGAGAACAGAAACAATACTAGACAGTCTTTTTACATTTTTTTTTTTGTTTGGTAAAAGGACTATTTCATTCAATCCGCTACCAGTCTTTTACTTGCCCTCGCCGAGGTAGAGTGGCCTTCCTAATGTTTGCATATTTATTGTTTTATCAAATGTAGGGTGGCCACTCCTATTTATTTACACATTACACAGGCTGGCTTGTACCTGTGCCAGATACAGATAGAGATAGGGCTGTCAAGCCAGCCCTCTAATGAGGTGCTCGCATCCACGTCTCTCCTCCAAAACTGGGTTTTTTCTTTCCTAGGACCTAAGGTTAGTGTTGGGCTGGATTCTGAAAGACGCTCGAACTTTGAATGTATTTTGTCATTTACCTCATTTACCGCCTTAAATTTTTTTAGTTTTCACCTTAGTTCTACATTTCACAAAATGAAAAAAAAACATTGGAAAAAGAACAGTGGTCATCTTGTTTTATTGTGAGTACACATTTGAATATGAATGATTTTAGCAATTTTTTCTAATGGTTTAGAAAGTGACAATGATATAATATTTGTACTTATAAATAATTTTTAAGAATCATCTGTTAGGGTTTTTCTTATTAAATAAAAAACCTATGTGGTCTGGCGCAATCCTTAGTTTTCAAAACTCGGATTGTATTGCTGTCAATAGAGAATGTTAAGGATAATGGATCCCACTAAAGAGATGTGATCAAACAGGGACTCTTTAAGTGTTATTAAAGCTAACAACATGGTCAGGGTTGGCGACCGTTAGATCTTTGGTGTGATCCCTCTTAACCTTTGGATCTTATGATGGGTAGGGTTCCAAGGGTATATAAAGCAAAGAGGGGGTCCCTCTTTTCTCTTACGTCAATTGGAAGCCTCATTGAATCAGACCTAAGGAGAAAAGAGAAGACTCTCTCATCCCTCTCAAGCGCCGAGAAACACAGCATCACACCGCGAAGGAATAGGGAAATTCCAGCGAAATGTATGAGATTAACTGTTTCAATACTTGTTTGCTTTTGATTATGAAATCTAGAAAATTGATTGCATGGTCTAGATTCAGGATTTGAATAATCTTGTTTTGTTTTAACATTATTATTCTTGAATCCCAACAATTGGTATCAGAGCGCAGGGTTGACCTTGTGATTAATTTTTCTTGATAATCAAATCTAAGTAGGGTTTTATTTTCGGATTTAAATAATCAATTTTCTTGTGATTCGGATTAAAGGAAATTGAGAAATATAAATTTAAAGGTAAATAAGATAAAGAAATTGATTTTCGGATTTGATAATCAATTTCTGTGTTTCCGAATTAATTTTTGAAGTTGAATAAATTCGAGTGATTCCGTAAAAAAAAAAAAAGGCTTTTTCACCGTTTTCAGTTGGACGGCGTTTCCGCCGCCGTCCGTCGCCGGAAGGGATCACCGGCGGTGAGGTTTTTCTCGCCGGAGGGTGGCCGTCAGTTTGGCACCGACGGCAGCCAGAGAGGTGGCTGGTAGAGCCCCCAATATGAGGGAAACAGTAAACGGTTTAGGGTTTGGAAATAAAAAAATAATAATAATAATAATAAATAAATAAACTGTTTCCGGGTTGAGAAGATAGGCTTTACGAGGGTCAACCCGACCCTGTAACCCGAACCCACACCCGATCCATAGGTTCTGACCCAAACCGAATCCGAATGGTTTGACCCGACCCGATCATCATGGAGCACAACCCGACCCGATTATACAGACCCGGTTCACATGGACCGAACCGGATCGATCGGACCGGAATATAAGCCGAACCGGATCAGGACTGAACTGGACCGAGCCGCGTCTTAGACCGGACCGCGTAAGAGGGCTCGACCGCGCGCGCGTGACATACAACCCGCGCGCGTGCAGCCCAATTTCAGCGCGTGAGGCGCACTTCCAGCGCGCGAGGCGCGCGTGCGCTGCGCGTGACACTTGCAGGGAGTGTCCCCTGCGCGTGACACGTCCCCAGGACACGTCCAGGACGAGTGTCCGGCCTCCCTGAGGTTTTTGGGTGTTCTGATTCCGTTTTTAGGGTCCATTTTGACTTCTGAGCACTGTAAAGAGCTGTTTTAGTGCATGAATATTATTTTCCTATGGTTTTGACATTAAATAAAGGAAAAACTTGATGCTTTTACCCAAAATTAATATCAGGAATTAAAGTTAGATCATCCTATGGGGTTTAGGTTTGATCTGTAAGGCAGTTATTCGAATGGGCATAACTGAAGTAGGTTAGATTGTCTTGCCCAAAGGTGACCGTCCTATAGAGGTTATGGTTATTCGAATTTAGAGATTTCAATCTCTTTAAGATCGCGAGTTTGCACTCACCTACATTGAATAACTAGTCTTGCCCAAAGGTGTCTAAGGACTTCTTGTAGACTGAGTGGGGCAGAATGATTTGTGCATGGCGGTGAGAGAAGGATAACCCTCTTGCCCAAAGGTGTGAAAGTGTCCTAATCAATCCAATACGTGATAGATCAGTTCTGTGCGCGACTGTTGTCGCCAATTGGGGGGTGAATTGCATGTCGAAATTTCTTGCCCAAAGGTGTGATTAGATGATGCGCCCACCTGTCCCGTAAAGTGGAAGTAAGCAATCTTAAAGTAAATCACTTTAGCTATCCGGCTTAACCCCAAGACCGGATTAGAATAATAAAGCTTAAATAAAGTCATGCAAGGACAAGTATAAAGTAAATTATTATAATTTGTGCAATAATTTGTTAGACATACCATAACATAGTAAAACATTGACATTTTCAGATATGGATGGGTCTGTTGTTCAGAAACATTTGACTGAGATTGAACCTCTGAATGGTTCAAACTATAGTTCTTGGAAGATGCAGCTAGATATAGTTCTGGGTTGCCTTGATTATGACTTTGTCCTACTGGAGGAAAAGCCGGTTACTCCCACTGCTGAGTCTTCAGATTCAGATAAGTCTTTGTATTCGAAATGGGAGAAGGCCAATAGGATGGCCATGATGATCATTAGGGCTTCTGTTCAAGAAGCCATCAGAGGTGGTATTCCTACTGCTGATACTGCTAAGGTTCTTCTTGAGACTATCAAGAAACAATTTATGGGATCTGTTAGGTCTCGTCAGTACAGTTGTTTGACTCAGCTGATTTCATTGAAGTATGATGGTGTTGGAAATGTTCGGGAGCACATCTTGAAGATATTTAAGTTAATTATCTCTCTTAGAGAGTTTGGGTTGACAATTGAGGATGACCTCATGGTGCATTTGGCTGTAGCCTCACTTCCAGAATCATTTGATGCTTTTAAGGTTAATTACAGTGCACAGGATAGGAAGTGGGATCTGCATGAACTGATAGCTGTGTGTGTTAGTGAGGAAGAACGCTTGAAGCGTGGGAAAGCTGAGTATGCGAACTTGACTGTGAATTCTGGTAGTAAGAAGAATTTTAAGAATAAAGGGTTCAAGAAATCTAATTCACAAAATTTCTGACAATGACAAAATTCAGGACAGAGTTCAGGTCATAATTTAGGACAGAGTTCGGGACATCAATTTCAGGGAAATGATAATACTGAGGAACTAGAGGAGATTGAGTGTTTCTTCTACAAGGGGAAAGGTCACATGAAAAGAAACTGTTTCAAATATAAGGATTGGTGCAGGAAGAATAAAGGAGTTCATTCATCGGCGAAGCGCCAAGGCTGATGAGCTGCTGATTTTTGAAGAACTCTACACCAATAGTATTAGAGGCTGTTGGAACTTGCTGATTAGTATTAGACTTTGTTTCTGGTTTTTACTATTAGATGTTATTTTCATTGTGCCGTTGTTTAGGCGAGATATTATTGGATTAGATACAGTTTAATTTTATCATTGAGGGGAGTATACTCTCCATCAGACATATTTTTCAGACAGTTAGTAGTAATATATTAGTAGATGATCTTTATTAGCTAAACTTGGACTCGTATTTTATATCATTCTTGTTGTATGTTTGTTAACGTCAGACATATGTTAAGGTCAGTGGGAGCATGTTTTTTAAGTTATATTTCGAATATCAAGATTACCAGAGATCATATTTCTAGACGTTTGGAGTTATCTCATAGGATTTCAGTTTGGTTTACAAGAGATATATCGAACTAGAAATTTAAAAATTATTCAGACTCTGATTTTGCTTGATTTCAAGATAGTTTGAAATCCTCATCAGATTCTGTGTTGTTGCATGTTTGGATTGTGAACCCATTAAGTAAAGAACTCTCCACCAGAAATTTTTTAAAGAACTTGTCACTATTATGAAACTTTTTAGAATCGTTTGATTCTTTTATTTAGTGGGAGTATTGTTCATTGTTTTATATTTCAGACATTTATATGATATACATGTCATTGTTTTACACTCTCAGATATTGATATGTTATGGTTATGCAAATTAAATAATTGATGCATCATTTGATTATGTTATGTTTTGACTGCACGTGCAAAAGGTAAAGACATCAAGTGATGGACTTCACATGACGGATGTCATTGATGTCAGGTTTGCCCGAGAGCCTCGCACAAAGCTCTCAAGTTGCTTGGGCTGAACATGGTTGGGCACCATGTTTGAGGCCTTCATTTTGGATACAAGGTGATGGACTTCACATGGCGGTTGCCGTAAAGTATCGGAATGACATGCATATGCTTAAATGCATGTAGCGTGGATAATTTTTGGACGTATACATTTTGATCACATAAGGTTGTGTATAGTCCATATCATACCATACCTTGCCACCATAAAGAACCGCTCTGAAACATTAGTATTACTAGCTGTTTGACCATGGAGTGGCTTGTATCATAGTAAATGAATACTAGTAGATGCTAAATGCTTCCATGATCACCGTTAGTGGTGCTTTTGAATCAAAGTGACAGTTAAAGAACACTTAATTCTCGACAGCAATGTTTTTCAAAAATTAAAAGAGTGGCCACTCATGTTTTTAAGGTTGTTCAATCCGAAAAGTCATTTTATTTTATTTAAGGATTGCTTGGACCAAGTGGGAGATTGTTAGGGTTTTTCTTATTAAATAAAAAACCTATGTGGTCTGGCGCAATCCTTAGTTTTCAAAACTCGGATTGTATTGCTGTCAATAGAGAATGTTAAGGATAATGGGTCCCACTAAAGAGATGTGATCAAACAGGGACTTTTTAAGTGTTATTAAAGCTAACAACATGGTCAGGGTTGGCGACCGTTAGATCTTTGGTGTGATCCCTCTTAACCTTTGGATCTTATGATTGGTAGGGTTCCAAGGGTATATAAAGCAAAGAGGGGGTCCCTCTTTTCTCTTACGTCAATTGGAAGCCCCATTAAATCAGACCTAAGGAGAAAAGAGAAGACTCTCTCATCCCTCTCAAGCGCCGAGAAACACAGCATCACACCGTGAAGGGAATAGGGAAATTCCAGCGAAAGGTATGAGATTAACTGTTTCAATACTTGTTTGATTTTGATTATGAAATCTAGAAAATTGATTGCATGGTCTAGATTCAGGATTTGAATAATCTTGTTTTGTTTTAACATTATTATTCTTGAATCCCAACATCATCAAGTAATTATATAATTGGTGCCCCAAATGCACTCCCAATCCTATCTGAAGCTACAGTGATTTAAGTCCCAACACAGCAAAGTTTGTAAGAGTGTTAGTAAAAGCACAAATTCTTTTAAACCAAAAAAAACACCACAAAGTCTTGAAGCAATAAGAAGACATGAGCAACTTTTTTCTTTAGAGGTAAAACCTTTACTTTTAAAAGATCAATACATTCAATTAACTTAACAATCTAAAATCTAAATAAGCTTCATTTGCAAATAAACTCTACTATTTAGATTAGTGTTATCAAACGCCATCTCAATTTTTTCTTTCATGCTTTATCAACAAGCAGGACACATGTCTCCACGGTTCGTGTTTTTTTTTTTGGAAGGTGATAGTCATTTATCTTGGGTTAGGAGTTAGAACTCATGATGAGCGCTCAACGGTAATAACAAGATTCAAACTCGAGTTACACCACCTCAAAGGGATACACAACCATTGGGACAAGTCCATGGTGTATCTTTCCATGGCTTTTAGCACGGGTTAAAGCTTATCATTTATCATTGTTAGTTTTAATGGCTGCAAAAGCAGCCTGTAAAGGTGGCAACACGTCCCTACCTTAGACCAAGTGAGAAGGGAGAAACAGGCTAGCTTTCCTCTAAGGGATGTTATTGCTCTGTTTAGATATTAAATGAAGACAATGATATTAAAGGAGTCAAATAGAACCGGATTTGGCAAGCATTCCTCTAACGGATGTTATTGCTCTGGTTATATATTAAATGAAGACAATGATATTAAAGGAGTCAAATTCTCTACGGTGAGAACCGGATTTGGCAAATCCAGTTATCACCCTTAAAGGTCGCCATGCTTCTCCTTTTACGCCCCTTAACCATGGGTAAGGTTCACCTACCCTTAGGGTTCACCCACCCCTTTTTGGTTTTTTTTTTCAAATATTAATTCTTTTATAAAAATTAAAGAACTGTTTTTAGAGTTTTTTTAATTTTTAAAAAAGAATTAATATTTAAAAAAGAAAAACCAAAAATGGGGGGTGAACCTTACCCATGGTTAAGGGGTGTCAAAGGAGACACGTGGTGACCTCTAGGCATGATAACCGGATTTGCCAAATCCAGTATCACCGGAGATGATTTGGCTCTGATATTAAATGGTTGACTATGGATTGAAGACAATGATAAGGCTGTCAACGGTCGGTTTTGGGCTTGTTTTTTTGTTATTTTTTTTTATAGGCCAGGACAGGTTTTTTGGCTCGAATTTGGCAATTTGTAACCCTAGACAAGGCCGAGATTTTTGCCCCTAAACTGGTCCATTAGTGCGATTGGATTTGCGCAACATCTGAGTCCTTATATTAATGAATTCGGAAGGAAGCATCCAGCTACTCGATATGTACGAGGGAATGATGGCGCAGTCAAATTTCAGCTTAATCCAAAGGTAACATCAGATGGGATGCTGTAAAAGGTTATAAACTTTGGGATGGGGCACACCCTCAAATTAGGGGTTGGAGTGGTTGTTAGAGACCATAATGGAGATCTAATTACAACTATGTCAAAAAGAATCCAACATACTCTAACAGCTGAATTAATAGAGGCTATTCGGCAAGAGAAGACTTAAAATTTGTACTCGATTTGGGCATCCAGGACTTTATTTTGGAAGGTGAATCCATTAATACCAGTTAAGCCCTTCCGTGTTTTTAATTTTCATGGAGGAATTCGTCTATCGAAAGAGTGTTTCTAGATTATCTGAAAATGTTGAGCTCTCATTTCCGTCATTACAGCTTTTCTAATTTTTGTAGTGAGTATTAAAAGGGATACGCGGCAACCTATTGGCGCACATTTACAATGGTTTAGGTTAGTCCATTCAAGATTAATATTTATTTTTTTCCCAAAAACCAAGGATGAATGGATAAACTTTAGGGGTGGATGAATGGATGAACCTTAAGGGTGGGTGAATCTTAACCACAATTTGTTAGTGTTAAAAACCTAGGGTAGATGGATAAACCCTAAGGATGAGTGAATCTTAACCACAATTAATGGGTATTAAAAGAGACATGTGGCAATCTATAATTGTTTAGGTTAGTCAACAAAAGCAAGCGCAAAGCCACATGGGGGCCAAGGGGACTGAAGCCCCCTTGAAATTTTGGAAAAAAAATCATATACAATTAATTGGGGCGTAACTTAGGAGGGGAAAGGGGCAAAGCCGGATGACGGGGGCTCTAGCATCCTTAAACTTCTAAGAAAAATATATATTCTTCACTAATGGACACAGACAGATGCAATAGTCGAGAACTTGGCCCTCAAAAAAAATTTGGAGACCATGCCCCCCGAACCCCCATTGTTAGCCATGGGCAAAAGAATCCAGGTTCCGCCCCTAAACCCAAGGTAAATATTTTTAGAAGAAAAAAAAACCTCTAATAACCAATAGTTGATGAATGAACCCGAGGTGAGTGAATCTTAGTCACAATTAAATAGGTGTTAAAATCGATTGTCAAGTAGGGTTTGCGAGCGGGTTATATTGGGCAGAACGCTCCCGCGAAAAAAATCATTCTCCTAAAATACTTTAACATATAATAGTGTTGCTAAATGCTACCTAATTATTTGAATTTAAATGACTTAAGATTTATTAATATAGAATGATTCGTTTCCTTACTGAAGCTTTGTTGATAGCAATTGGGGTTCCTTTGTAACGACACTTATTTACGTAGCCATAGTGGACATGCCAAACTCACACTTTACCGCTCCAAAATTGTTAGATTGGATAGCAAATCTTCTAGTCAGTACCTAATACCAACTCTGGGATTAGGAGCCCACATACCTAATGCCTAATTAAATGTTGACACTTCATACGGCCTCATTTAATGCACAAAAAAAGGAAACGGAGATTTCCGTCACTCATCTCTGTTGACGTCCAAATTGGAAAGTAAATGTGGCCTAATGTAGTTGTCTTTAATAGGAGTGCTACCCCTGGTCGCATTTAACCAAGGTTGAGGTTAACACATAGAGATGTTTTATATTTTAACAATTAAAATAAAACAAAATAGATAATGTTTGATATTTGTTTGAATAATTGTATCTTTGGAAGATTTGTGATTGGGACTATCAAAATCTTATCTTTAATATACATCATCATAGCAAAAGACTCTTAGCAACTATTACTGATTTTCGGCTTATATGGTTAATACCAATCCACATGTCCCTTTTATCTCCATTTTTAATTACAGTTAGACTTAATTAAATTAAAATTTTAATTATTTATTTTTAAAATAAGTTTAGATGGATGAACCATAGGGATGAGTGACTCTTAATCATAGTTAGTAAATGCTAAAAAAAATGGGGTGTAGACCAATGAGGATAGGCGCAATCCGTGCATTCGGCTTCCTAGCCGAATGTTGATCGTCATTGGTCCATGCCCCATTTTTAACGCTCACTAACTATGGTCAAGATTCACTCATTCTTAGGATTCATCCATCCAACCTTTTATATATATATATATTTTAAAACCATAATTTTCCCTTGTCTTGTGTAGGAAGTCAAAAAAGTCTTCCCTCCAACTATTCCTGTAATGATTGAATTAGTTAAGCTTAATCATATTTAATAAAGATGCTAAAAGGGACAAGTGGATTGGCATGGTCCTCTAATCATTGCTCAATAGTAATTTAGAAATAGATAACGGACTAAGCATTTATCTACCTAGCCAAATGTCGACCCTCGTTGGTCCACACCCCCATTTTTAACATTTATTAACTGTGGTTAAAATTTACTCAGTCTTAAGATTCATCCATCTAACCTTGATTTTTTTAATAAAAATATTTTAACCTTAACTTAATAAATTTTAACCATAGTTTTAAAAAAAATTTAAGGGACACGTGGATTGACATTCAGTTAAATAGCCGAAAGCGCGATCTGCTAGTTAATCAATGCTTAAGAGTCTTTTTGTACTAAAAATAAATACATTTGGACATATTTACCTAACAATCTGAATGTTAAGAGAGATGAGAGACAAAAGACTCTTTCTTAACTTTTTGTGCATTAAATGAGGTTATATCAGGTGTCAGCATTAAATTCACCATGTGGCCCCTAATGCCAATTTTGTTATTAGGTCCCGACTAGAGGATTTGCACTCAGGAAAACGGAATAGACAATTAGTTGATCGAATACTATCCGATAAGGCCTTTTGAGCCTCAAAGTGAGTTTCCTAATAAAATATATGTATGGTTATGATTTGTATGAGATGCACCATATCATTACCATCATCAAAATTGGAAAATTTTGAATTTAGAATGAGATTGAGATTTGATTAACATTAGATTAGGAATGGTTTAATTTAGTTTCTATATTTATCTAAATACTATTATCTATTTAAACCCTAGTTGGGTTTCTTTGTAATCATTTAGAGAATTCAATAAAATCAGTTTCTCTTTATGGTATCAGAGCAGGTCGATTGGACCTTGATTTAAGTTTTTTCTTGTTGATTATCCTTTGCCAGCAGCTTCCTAAATCTTTTTTTTTTCCTTGACGTATCCATATATTACACGTTGATGAAATTCTAGACGATTTGAACTCTGTCATCTACAGAGCAAATTGGAATGAAGAGAGATTATTCTATGAATTACAAAATAGAGAGATGATATGGTAATTGTGGGTGACCCTGGAGTGACCGTAGCACAGTCTGTTTAGTTTGTCTCACCCTGGTACTATAACATGCTCTACCCAAAGCAGAAATCTTCGAAGCACGTCTGTAACACTTCTGCAATGTCGCCTTCAATTTATTTCAATGTCCATCAGTGTAGTTGCCCTCCTCTGTTTGCCTCTTGTCCACTCCAATGCCACCTTTTTTTTAGACCTCAGTAGCCAACACTTCTGCAAGTTCTTTAGCATTGCATCATGCACCTTCCACCACTTTTTGTGAGCAACATCATTCGTAAACTCCTTAGAGTGTATGTCTACATTCCAGTTTTTTTTTTTGATTGTGTAAGAGAGAGAGAGAGAGGGTCACTTTTGTTTTTAGCCCATAGAGGCCCATATCAGGACCGTGACTCCATTGGCAAGACTAGAGACAAGATCACTAGGATCCATTTTTCAGGCGCAAAGAGGCTCTTTTGAAGACCCGTGACCCTTTTGGTGAGACCATAGGCACAATCACGGATGTCATTTCGAATTTGGCCCAAAGAGGCCCATTTTATTGCCCAAGGGACTATTCGGCTCATTGAGCAACTGACCCATTGAGGTCCACCCCTTTTCATTGACCCAAAGCGGGCTAAGCTCATTGCGACCCATATTATTCTCTCTTCATACAACACATCAACAACTGTGATAATTGGCAACTATCAAGATCTGCAACGATATTGGAATGACTAGCAAGCTACCTTATCTAATTTATGATCAAACTCATGCATATTTTCAAATCTACATGAATTTGAGGGGGAGTAATAGAATACATGTATGGTTGTGATATGCATGGGATGCACCATATCATTACCATCATCAAAATTGGAAGGATCTGGGTTTAGAATGAAATTGAGATTCGATTAGCATTCGATTAGGAATGGTTTGATTTAGTTTCTATATTTCTAAATACTATTGTGAGCATATATATTTACCACATTTCCTTCCTCTCGATGCTAAGGGCTCGTTTGGTTTGGATTATTATAAGCACTTATTTGGTACATAATCGCTTATGTCCGGATTATGTCTCATAATAGCGTTTGGTTCTTTGACTCATCATAAGCGCTTATGTAATAACCGATGACTTCATAATCTCGCCAAAAGGTGGTTATTGTGGAGCGTAACCGCTTATGACATTTAATATTATGTGAAAATTATTATAAGCACTCAAATTTGCACTCAGTAAGGCCAACAAAATTCATTAAACTTAAATGAAAGTTTTTTTAAAATATTTTTTCATTTTTCTAAAAATAACTAAAATATCATTTTTTTAAAATGACTTGATAATCGCTTATCAACAAAGTGTCAGCCAAACAGGATTACAGTTATCAGCACTTATCAGCATCAGAGCTTACTGACATCAGCGCTTATGATTGCAATAATCCGAACCAAACGGGCCCTAAATGTCGAAGTTGGGCCCGAGAGTGGAGGAATTACGCTAAACTATTCTAAGAGTCGCCACCCACTATAAGGGGAAAGTAGGTTCCCGCTATAGACCATGTATGAGGGCTTACGGTCCATGAGATCTGGGTAAGAGATCCATTTAAGTTCCGGGGAAGGAGTTAGGCACCCAGGACCCCATCCTATGATTGTTACCTACTCATTAGGTCTAAACCAAACATCAAAAATCACTAAACATTTCTCAAACAATTATTAATTTGCTAATTAAGCACAATCAAGTACAAAGTGAGATAAAAATTATATCCTAAGTTAGGGTCGAACCCTAGCTCGAGTTGCCTACTTATCCGATTAGGCGGAATCAGACCTAGTACTAGTTCGGGGGTGTGACGGATTTTATACTCGTTTCGGAGTGTTCGACAATTACGACTCATGTCTAAGTTGAGGGAAATAAAGTTGAGATTATGAAATCTCATTTCCAGAGTTTGGAAGCATGCCTAGGTGTTTATGAGGGAGCGCTAGGGGGTGTTCATTTATTAGGATAAATTGATTCTTTTTGAATTTTTGATTATTTGAATGTTTTTGTTGTTTTATATTTTTCAATTTTTTGGTATTTTATTAATGGTAGTTTAACCTCATTTCAGAGACTAACTAATAGGGTGGCAAGTTACTTAGGGTTAGGAATCCACATAAGTGCCCAAGGTAGGCAAAAATGAAAAATAGCTAACGGGTAAGAAATAGAGCAGACCCGTCGAGCCAAAATCAAATTGAAATAGACGACCCGCCGTAAATCTGCAATGGCCTAACCTATAATTTGCAATTGCACACATGGATTAAATTACAAAAAAAATAAATTAACTAGGGTCAAAAAAATAATCCGAGCCGGAGCCAAAATGAAGCTAATGGGCCAAGGCCCATTGACCATTAATTGTCAATTGACTTTGACTCAAAAGCAAATTCTCGGAAAGGATCCAAGGCCCAAAATTTAATATTTGAATAAATTAATAATTACTAACAAGGGTTAATAATTAATCTAAAATTTGGCAGGGACCAAAGGGAAGCTATTGTGTCAAGGCCAATTGACTGATGATTTAGTCAATCGACTATGGCTCAGTAGTGACTAAGAAGAGGTCAGGTCTGGTTCACCAAGGGCCTTGAACACAGTCTAGAATTGATTCAACCAACCCTAACGTTCTACAAAATGGAGTTAAGCCATTCCAAATCAGCAAACCAGACTTGCTCTAAAAAAATAAGTCAAGACTTCTGCTTCAAAATTTAAGTTATACAAATCACTCAAGGAAAAATCCAACTACTGTTGGATCTCCACAAACCATGCAAAACAAGTAAGGAATGAAGAACATAAATGGAGAGAGACAGAAATCATACTTGCCATGTGTGCACGTGAAGGAGGTTGAAGTTGATGACGCTAGTCCGGGTGAAGAAGTGACCATAACAATCTCTCTCAAACTCTCAGATCCAATGGATCAAATTATACATGACTTAAATCATATCAAAAGTAAATAAAAAGAAAATGAACCACTGGTCTGGTCAGAATTATAGGTCACCTGGCCTGAGTTGAAGGTTGAGCAGATGCTGAAAACAGAGGAGATGGTGGCTAGGCTCACTGGAGAGGATGATCAGAGCTACGGTGGTGCACAGATAAGTTGCTACAACAAGTTTTTCCATGGATATGGCAAGCTAGAGAAAAATCCGACAGATGAACAAGAGATGTGGTGCTGGTAGAGTTGTTCCGGTGGCGAGGTGCGGTAGTGGAGAGCTAACTCCCTTCTACTACTGACCTGTCGTCGGAGATGTGTTGCTGCCGGACGAAGTTCCCAGGAGAAGGAGACTGCTGGTGAGACGATGGAGGCGCTGTCATCCCCACTGGACTGAGATCAGGAGAGAGGAGAGCTACTGCCATTCTCTATCTTCGATTCTAGAAGGAAGTGGAAGGGTGAAGAGTTAGGGTTTGAAAGAAAAGTTTGGGCTTGGGCTTTAGATTGTTTAGGGTTTGGCGTTGGCCTTTGAAACAAGAACTTGATTTGAGATGACTTAAGATTATGAATTGGCTAGGCTTGTGGGCTTTGAGACAAGGGTTTGACTTAGGATGATTTTAGGGTTCGGGATATAGGCTTTGAGGTGTGGGCTTAGGTACATGGGCCTAAGATGGTGAACTTGGTCTAATGAATAGGTCTAAGATTATGTGAGGGCTTCGAGATTTGGTTTAGGGCTATGGGTTAAGGTAAGGGTGTTTGATCTTGGGCTAAGGTTTGAAAAAAATGGTTATTGGATTGGATTTGGGGCTTTAACCAAGGCTTTACAGGGTGAAATTGATTTATCTCTCTCTCGAATTCAACTCATTGAGAATGCAAATTAAAATTAAAATTAAAATTTCATTAAATTAAATTAAATTAAAATAAAATGATAAGGAAGAAAAAAAAGGATTAATGGGTGTAAAAATGGGGTGTTCACAACTATTATCTATTTAAACCCTAGTTAGGTCTCTTTATAATCATCTTGAGAATTCAATAAAATCAATTTCTCTTCACTTCCGAGTTTGTAAGTCTGGAAATATGCCGGAACTCCAGCTGAGCACAATCAAGACTAAGTCTCTTGATGTCAACAAGCTAGTTCTCAACCTCCCAGTAAGGCATGCGGGGGCAAATTCTAGAAGAAAATCAATTGATTCTTTGGAATAGGATTCTATGATCACTCGGGTCCACCCATTATCGAGAGCGATTAAAAGGGCTTGGCGAATAGCTTCCACCTCCGCAATTCTGCTACTACCACCCCAAAGAGGGAGATGGTAACAAAGGATAATATGCTTGAAGTGATCCCGAACCACCAGCCACACTCCCGCAACCAAACCATGGGGGAGAGCTTACGTTGTCCACTGATAAAATTCGTAAAATCAACTTAGCGTTGGAGAACGAGCTCGTTTTTGTTGTTTTGTTCACGAAAGTAACACGTGGACACGAGTTGGGGTCACGTGCTTAAAATAGAGGGATCACACGTTGTCTGATGCACAACGTTCCTGTTGTGCGCATTACGACGTCTTTGTTTTCTTGTAGAACAACGCTTCCGTTGTGGCTTGACAACGTGCTCGTTGTCTGAAGCACAACGTAACCGTTGTACTCTTGACAACGTTTTTGTCGTATATGAACAACGAGCCCGTTGTTTCACCGACAACGATATCCTGGCTGTGTTTTAAGACATCAACACCGTAACCGAGCTCGAGTCAACAACGAGACCGACTCGTAAGAGGAAGTGATCGGGAGGCGATCCATATTTCTGACAGGCGTGCCGAAAACACTGTTGCGTGCCGAAAGCACTGTCTTGGCATTTAATGCTGGTCACTTCTGCGTACTGTCCGATCCCGTCCGATTGGACACTTAGGAGGCTCTCGCGTGTGATGCAACCGGCGGCAGATATGACTTGACATATTTGGCAATGAGTGCAAAACACGTGGTATGGACACCTATGGCCATCCATGGTCATCGATGGCCATACCAACCTTACCCTATAAATACCCCGTGATTTTTAGTGCTGAGGGGTTGGTTGGTTAGTTGTTCATCATCCGTATCCGAGAGTATACGTGTTCAGTGCTTCTCAGAGCCTTGCGTAACTTTCAGTGCCTCTTTCAGTGTTTACTGTTCATCATCTTCTACATCTACTGACTTTAGCATCGGAGTACAGGTCAGGGTGTCACACCCTCCACTCCAACGTTCTACCGGTAAACCAGAGCGTGGGAGGAGCTGTTGCTGACGCGTGTCCATTCCGGAGTTTTTCCCCCACAGTGCTCAGGGGATCAAAAATAATCTCATTGAAAACTACCTCGTTCCTGAGTTTCCAGATAAACCATAATGTGGAGCATAAATGAATGGACAACAAATTCTCTGCACTGAACTCAACAAGTTTTGTCTACTTATCCCACCACTGGGAAAAGGGAACCTCGGCCGTTGGTGGAAGCTTGAACCGAACCAGATGTTGCGCGAACAAGGACATTCGAGGTTCCTAACTCCCTGTTTTTCGAATGTTTCAATTTTTTTTTATTATTATAAAAAAACTAGTGGGCTGCTTGTGATACACCTGAGCAGGGCGGAGCCGAGACGGGGGGGGGGGGGGGGGGGGGTTTGGAAAACCTTTGATAGGTTTGTATAAAATAATGCCCTTCAAATTTTTTTAATACATTTAGTATAGTTAATCCCCAAATAGTTTTGTCTTATATATAAAATAAAAGGCCTCCCAAATTTTTGTCATATATAGTGGAGCCCTAATTGTGAATATGTAAATTTTTGTCATATATAGTGGAGCCCTAATTGTGAATATGTTAGTGCCAACTAAGTTGACGTAAAGTTCTCTCAATTTCTAATTGGACTCCTTGGAGTCCCGGTATGCCCTTGAAGTCGCAAAATGTCCCTATTGACATCACTTGACTATGGTAAAAATTCACCGATTGTTAGAATTCACCTACCTATACTTGGTTTTTAGATTAAAATATTAAAAAAATTTAACCTTATGAGTTAATGAGTTTTAACCACAGTTTGTAAAAAAATTGATTTTTTTTTATAAGAACTAAGGATATGTGAGTGAACCCTAGGGTGTCTGAATCTTAACCACAGTTAAGAGGTGTCAAAAGGGACACGTGGCGACTTAAAGGGCATAACGGAAAAAAAAACAAAAAAAGTACCCCAAATTTTTTTTCTCGAGGCCTATGCCCCTTAACCCTCAAACTCCATACCCTAAAATCCATTAGTTTTTTTTTATACATGTATTGTAGCCCTCCCAAAGAAAAATTTCTTGCTCCGCCCCTACACGTGAGAGAGGAGATCCAATCAAAGTGAATCGTGATTAAACCTTGGGGGCGTCTAATCCCATTTATAGGTCAACACATGTCCTTTTTAACCTTTTTAAATTGTGGTTAAGATTCGCCAACTTTTACGGTTCAAAAATCTAACCTTGGTTTTGAAGTGTTAAAATTTCTTAACCCTAATGGTTAAAATTTATATAAATATATAAATTTTAATAAATATTTTTTTAATATACATATTTGATTTAAGAAAATAAAAAATAATTTGGTATCCAAAATCCGGCCTACCAAATTTTTTTTGGGATTTCGGTTCGTATTGACTAACTAGCCGAAATCACGGATAATATCGGGATTCGGGGATTGCAAACCTTGCTTGAGAGTCCTTCCAAGTTTCACACTTGACTACCTGACAGTTAGATTTAATAATTATCCAATTTAAATTTTAAAAATAAACAATAAAACATTTACAGAAAAACAGGCATCTTATACAGTAGTGTGGGAATATAACGTGCCTCGATTAGACTGTGAAAGGATCCAAATTATATTTTATCCACTCTTTTTACTAATGGTCTTCTTGTAGAGTATTCTGTTCCAGATAATTTAGAAAAAAGATAAAAGAGGTGTGCTAGATTTACTTTCAGCCAAAATTCAACACCTCTTAATAGTAAGGGCAGGGTTTGGTTTTGGAGACTGAACGTTGAGGACAAGGAGTTAGTTTTCACTTAAAAGTAAGGAATGCTTCAGAGTAGGTTTAGAACGGCTCGGGAAAATAACTGTTACAGGGTGTTTTGTTTTTTTGGAACTCGAGATGTCCTCAAAGGGTTAGGATTAATCCCTGATGGTGCGACGTGAGCCCGTAACCCGCCACACTAGGTAAGTCTGGGTAAACCCGTGCAAGGCTAGCCCAAAGGGGGTGTGAGAAATGGAACTGTGGACCTCTCATTTGGGGAAAGGTCCAGGAGCCACTAGTCCAAACGTAACTGAATGTCTGACTTATCTCTTCTATCACATAAAACTTCTATCAATGCTAAGGTATACAGATAGTTTCTCTCCGATTGCTAAGGTACGGCGTTACAGATTGACTATAACAAATAAAAAAACCTTCTTTTCACTATTTTGTTTCTTCAAAAGGTGACAATATTACTTTATACTTGCCATGTACATTGGGCTGGGCTAACCCAAGCCCTGCCCGACATAACCTTCATTGGTGGGCCAAGTTGAGTTCATGCTCAACTTTAAACTCAAAGGTGAGTTTGTGCCAATCCCAAACGACCCAAGGCCAGCCCAGATACATAGGGATATACATTAAGTAGGAATGGTGATATAATCAAGGAAAATAGTTAATGGACCCATGGATCCCATTTACTAACCTAAGGCATCTACCTATTGTTGGATGCCCCCTGGGTCTATAATCAATCCACGCCCCAATTTTTAAATGCACATCAGCTGTGGTTAAGATACACTCACACTAATGTTTAAGCAATCCAACCTTGTTTTAAAAAAAATCTAAAATCTTAACTTTAATTTAGTTAAGCTTAACCAGGTTAAAGTGGTGTTAAAAGTGACAAGAGGACACGGGGTAAGATAAGCGGACTAATGGGTCCGCTAATCACTGCTCTATAATGAATGTTAAATGCCAATATAACGGGCATCAATGGATGTAACAAACATGAAAAAGTAATTTTTTAAAATATAAATTTATGTTTTTCATTTAGGAAAACGTAGCTGCCATTCGGACATTACAATTTCATTTGTACAAGTCCCATGCTCAGCATGTAGGGATATCAATGGGCTGGGCAGGGTTGGTTTTGGGCTATTTTTTGTGATTTTTGAATAAGTCCATTAATTTTTTTTTCTTTTTTTGTGGATTTTTAAATAAGTCCATTTACAAGCAGTTTTGTGATCTGCCATTGACACCCCCTAGTTTATCAAGCAGAGTAGTCATTCTCAAGAAAAATGTAGCCGAACTTGGCCCGGCCTCATCTGCCTCGATATGCAAGTCTCCTCTTTAAATGTATTTTTTTTAATTAGAGGGAAAAAAAAACCATCATAGACTATGGGCAGTGATTAGCACACCCTGCATTAGACTATGTAGCCTAATGTCAGGGTCACGTGTTTCTTTTAAAACACTGTAGTTAAACTTACGAAAATTAAAGATAATATATTTGTTTTTTTGCTTTTTAAAAATCATGCTTCGATTGCAAAACCATAGGAGTGAATGAATGTTAATTATAGTTGATGTGTGGTAAGATTCAAATGTCATAAGATTCACTCAATCCTAAGGTTAAGTAATCTAACCTTGGTTTTAAAAGAAATTTTTTAAAAGCTTAATCATAGTTCAAGGAGTGTTAAAAGGGACACATAGTCATGACATTTGATTACGTGGTGTGCTAATCACGCTTTTGAGTTTACCGTTTCAACGCAACCAGAAAACTAACCAGGGTAACATGGAAAATACCCAAAACCAGAAAGGGAAAGCGAAAAACAGGTAATTATCGATATTCCTTTCTCTCATAAATAGATTAGGGTAGAATATAAGGTGGCATTTGGTAACACTAATCTAAAAAGTAAGGCTTATTTGAAAATTATGCTTAATCGGCCCTTAGATTGTTAAGTTGATGGTTAATTGTATGTCTGCATCTAAACGATTTTAGAAGTAATAAAAACTTATAATTTAGATTAGTGTTACCAAACACCACGAGTCAGAGTCAGAATTGAAAAACTGATCATTTGTGTTGGAAGGGATGTGATGTCTCATTCATATGGAGAGGCATACTCAAGATAGAATGAAGAAGGGTTTGGAGGCATCTACGACAGTAACCAATCCCTTCCGATGCCTGACGAGGATGAGGGCATGATCGTCCATGAAAATCACCCGGTTACCTACTCACAGTTTTTTTGTTTTTATTTTATGAAATCATAAGAGGAGAGATGTACGTTTTTACCTTCTTTGTTTTTTTTCCGTGAAGATTATGGCAAGTCCCAAGGATGTGAGATAAAGGAGGAAGAGGAAGTAAAAACCAAACAGAGTGCTGATGGTGTTTGAGCCGAGCTCTCCCTTTTAATAAAATGTGAAGATGGTAGCAATCTTAGGAGCGCAAATCCTCTAGTCAGCTCCTAACACCGAAATTGGCATTAGGGCCCACACACCCATTTCTAGTTCGACACCTCAAATATTGCATTTAATACCTAAACCTTTTTAGGTTTTCTTTCTCAATTCAAAGAAATGGTATATCTGTACTTCAACATTCTGCTTTTGTCTTTCCTTTAAGTTCCCAATTGAAACCCGTTTAGCTGCTTTTGTCTTAGAGTTGGTCCATGGGCATTCCAATATATACTTCCTAATCCTCCTAACCGTTTATAACCAACCATTAGGGTGAGGGTATGAGTTGTCTTATTTTGTATTTTCTAATGCCACGTCAGCACAAATCCTAACCGTTTATTAATTGAGATAAACGGTTAGGATTTAGGAATATATATATGAGATTACTCGTTGGGAGTATCCCTAGACTAATTCTTTGTCTTAACTCTAAATATGGACTATTTTTTTTGGGTTGGAAGGGTATCAAGAAGCACAAATAAGAGAAAGACTCTAAACACACGCACACAGACCATAGTCTTCACACAAGTTGGATAATGCATCTCCGTATTTTTTTTAATTTTTATTTTTTTAAGAGTAATATTTAAATTATGGCTTGTAATTCTCTACGGTAACGGGACTCCCCCGAGACTGGTTACCCTAAGGTCGCCAAGTGATCCTTTTGACACTATTTAAATGTGGTTAAGATTTATCTATCCTTAGGGTTCACCAACTTAATGTTTTAAAAAAAATTAACCTTATAAGTTTGTTAGCGCAGAAATTGTTCTTTGCTTATCAAATTTCTTCCATTGTTGTATGGAGTTTATTATTTGTTGTGGGAGACTATCATTCCAATCTGAGTAAACTCAGACCGTTAAATTACTTTCCCTATATTAGGGAAGAACCTCTGATTATGATGAAGAATTAAAAGAAGAACAAAATTTGAATAAAATATTTATATTTATTCAATGAGGTTGCCCAGATCTCATGTAGGCGTTACAAGTGCCTCATAGAGGTCTTTTTATTTTGCAGATAATAAAATAAAATGGTAGTGGCCATTTTTATGAGGCTCACATGATGTTCTCCATAGCAGGGGAGACTTTCTTCTTCCTTGCTTGTTGTTGTACTTGCTGTTTCTTTGAAAAAAATGAGAGAGTTTTTCTTTCTTCTCTTTTTTTGAGTATTCATTTGTGTCTCTTCGCGTGAGTTTCTTGTGAGAGACCCTTTTTTATAGGTTTGAGAGAGTCCTATTTTTGTCTCTCTTTGACTCCCTTATTTTAGGAAAGTCAAAAAGAGCTCTCCTCTTAGAAGATGCCGCTCACGGGTTTTCCTTATCTAGGAGACTCCTCAAGCTCAAGAAAATTCTCTTCTTTTGGTGACCCTTGTACCAGGTTTCCATTTTTTGGTAGAATCCTTCTACCTTTTGAAAATGAGGATGTTTAATCACATCATTTCCTAGGATATATGCAGTGACCCGAATCTTTTTCATGCTTTTATTTCAAGTGTTAGGGGTATTACAGTCATTGTGATGTTTTAATATTTATGTATTTATATCTAATTGGTGTAGTGTGATTAAAACTTAATCAACTTGTAATCAGAGGGATATCAGCATACACCCTGAACTTTAGGAAGCTCTAATTTTGGCACCGTTTATCGGAATTGAGTGATTCTTAAACCATTAGAAAAGTATTGGAATCCTCTTCTCGGTTCATGTTTGATGTTTTTCCAGATTTTGAGTCAAGAATTAGTCTAGGGATACTCCCAAAGTGTACTCCCAAATATACTCTCAAATCTTATCCATCTATCTCAATTATAAACGGTTAGGATTAGAGCTGATGTGGCATTAGAAAAGATAAAATAAGTCAACTCAAATCCTGGCCCTTAATGGTTGGTTATAAACGGTTAGGATTAGAGAGTATATTTAGGAGTATATTTGGGAGTATCTATAGACTAACTCTTGAGCCTAAGCTAGTCAAAAGTGGGTTTTCCGATGTTCTGTCTGATGAAATGCTGATCAATCCACTTGTGGGCCCACTTAGACGGTTTAAGACTCTGAATTAGGAGTTGCGTTAAACATGAAAGTTGTGTCCCTTCGAAAGACGAGTCCAATGCAGGTTGAATCGTCAAAATCCGTTGAACGAGTCAAAAGATATGGCCAAAACAGTAGGTCAAAAAAATCGGCAGAGCACCGATCGCTCGGTCCAATGTAGCGATCGATCGGTCCACAACCGATCGCTCGGTCCAAACTGGCGATCGATTGGTCCACAACCGATCGATCGGTAGTTATTGACTGGTCCAAATTTTTGTATGAGGAGATTTTCTAGAAAGTGTTTTCAACAGATCGCTTGGCCAAAAACACCGATCGCTCAGTTGAGAACCGATCGCTCGGTCATAAGTACCGATCGATTGGTCTTTCATGTTGTGGACCGATTTGGTAAAGAAAGAGAGAAAACCTAGGGTTTTGAGAGAGATTACTTGGAGAAGAAGGAGATGGCTAGGAGATTGTAAGGAGAGCTTGGAGATCTTCCTCAAAGCTTCCTCAAATCATCTTGGGAGCGATTTGGATCCAAGGGAAGGATCCTTAAGGTTGATATACTATCCAAATCAATTCTATTATAATGTTTTGTGAATGTTTATATAATAGAAATAGAGATTAGATGTATTTTTTCCCAATTTTATATAAAATAAGCTATTATGGATGGAAATATGGTTTATTAATGTGGATGAAATGTATGGAGGATGAGAAATACTATGGAGGATGTGGATCGTTTTTGGGTGGTAGGGATGGATTATGGTGATGAGATATTAGAAATGGGAAAGGGCAATGTATTCATAAGTTACGTACCCAAGGTGTTCGTGAAAATGCTTGAGTAGATAAATATGAATAGGATACTATGAAATGGTAGGAAATTGATTATGAATTATACTAAGAATAATGATAAGATATGTATATGTGATTGTTTGTTAAGTTATGCCTAATTACTTGCATGGAAATTGATAGTCGGGAAGGTAAGAACTTAGAGAAAAATTTCTTAAATCGGGAATTCTCTAACTATTTGGTATAACTCAGCATAGTGGAGTTTCCATGGTGGGAGATCGGAATCTAAGTAATTACCAACTCGAATATTAATTTCGACACTTAAGCATAGATGCACATGTATGTTAAGATAAGAGTCTCACAAGTCACACATGTGGACCACAAGCATAAGCATTGCATACATCTGTCATTTTGAATATGCCCAATGAGATATCTGAATAAGTGCATGTTCTGAATAAGCTACTCAAGACTCATAAGTATAAACATAGCATGGTCTGTATGTGCCAAGAATGGCATGTCACACCACTATATGATCTAAATAAGCGCATAAGCATAAGCATCTCACAAGCACGTGGTCTCATAAGCATAAGCATCTCATAAGTATGTTGTCTACTAAGTCTAAAGTTCTCACAAGTATATGAGTCCAGGTGATGATTTGATGTATATGAGCACATGTTCTTCCGCACTCTGATTCTGTTATTACACTATTGGATATAATTCTAAGTGCATGTTTACTACGTTGTTGGTTGGATTTTATATACACCGAGTACTTTTGTACTCAGTTAGAATTTTGTCTTGGCAAGTTTAGAGCAGGAGTACACGGCGGAGCCGTGAATTGAGGAGGCATACGTCGAGGAAGGAGGGGAAGGTGAGCCTTCCGAGGAGGGAGTCAGAGGCTTGGATGGTTACACCTACTAGTTCATGTTTTGTTTTGCTTAAGAGAATTATAATAGACTTTTAGATGATGTTGCTCATTAGACTTCTTTATAGTTGTGTATCAGACTTTTTGGTTTATAGTGGGTTGTATATGTTAACCGTAGACTTGAGCATGATAGTTTTAGTTTTTATATCGAAATTTTATTATTCTCATTTTTGGAGATTCATGTTAGTACGCCTTGCATTCCATAGGATTTGAAAAGAAGGGATCCTTATCTTGGGATCCCCACAGTTTGACAGAGAATCATTTTTATCAAAGATTCTTTGCCCTATGACATTCAGTTGCTGACTGTCAGCTGGGCACAAACTGACGTAGGTCAGTCCTCGAATTTTAAGGGTACCTACGGAACAGAGGGTGAGACCATAGGTCTTGCTCACAGATCACAGGGTAAGACCAGAGGTTTCACCCACAGACCATAGGGTGAGACCATAGGTCTCGCCCACGGTTTGGGGTTTGGTCCAGGACCAAACGTGGTGCTAGTTGATTCGTGGGGTTTATTCTCTCAGATTGGACATGTGTCAGCTTCTCGAAGGCTGACACTAAGGTTGAATCCATAAGGTTTGGGTCCTCACGGATTGAACACGAGTCACCTGTCGGAGGCTGACATCCAGGTTTGATACGTGGGGGTTTATCCTCACGGATGAGAGACGTGTCAGTCTCTCGGAGGCTGGCACTAAAGTTGGATCCATGAAATTTTGGTCCTCACGGACTAAACATGTGTCAGCCTCTCGGAGGTTGACACTCAAATATGATCCGTGGGGTTTTATCTTCACGGATTTAACATGTGTCAGCCTCTCAGAGGCTTGCACTAAAGATAGATACATGAAGTTTTAATCCTCACGTATCAAATTTGATCCGTGAGGATTTATCCTCAGGGATCTGATACATGTCAACATCTTGGAAGTTGGCACTCAAATATGATCCGTGGGGTTTTTATCTTCACAGATTTGACATGTGTCAGCCTCTCGGAGGCTTGCACTAGAGATAAATACGTGAAGTTTTAATCCTCACGGATTGAACAGATGTCAGCCTCTCGAAGGTTGGCACTCGAATTTGATCCGTGGGGGGTTTATCATCACGGATTGGGCAGGTGTCAACCTTTCGGAGGCTGACACTCAAGGTTGAATCCGTGATGTTTTAATCCTCACAGATGAGGTACATGTTAGTCTCTCGAAGACTAACATTTAAGTTGGATCCGTGAGGTTTCAATCCTCACAGGTTGAACGGGTGTCAGCTTCTTGGAAGCTGGCACCCAAAGACTATCCGTGAGGTTTTGATCATCACGGATTGATGTGTGTCAGCCCTTTGCAAGTTGTCACTTAGGGTTAGATCCGTGAGGTTTATTCTCACGAATCAAACCCCCACTTTGCCTTGCTGGGTGATATAATGGTCAGCTATCAGTATTTAATGCTGACAGCTAAATGTACTGTGCATGTCATAGGCACGCGCGAACCCAAACCGTTTCTCCGAGAGACAGTCATCAAGTGTGTGTCATTGCATACACTTCTGGGCAATGAACGATGAATTTTCACTTCCAACAAAGTTAGTAAATTTGAACTAGGCTTTAAAAATTAATATTTTTACTAACTTCTAGGGTTAAAATTCACTAACTCTTAGGTTTAAAAAATTTGTAATATTTTTTCTAAAAGGCAAGGAGTTAGTGAATTTTAACTAGGGTTAAAAAATGATATTTAAGTGTACCTTAGTTAAAATCTTAATCCTAGTTAGAATTCACTAACTCTTTGGTTTTAGAGAATATTAAAATTTTTAACTCTAGTTAAAATTCACTAACGCCTAAGGTTATTTTTTTTAACGTTCAACAATCTACCCTTGGTATGTAGAAATATTTCTTTTAAAAATTTAAGCCTAAGGTTAAAACTTCATAATCCTAGGATTAAATTTTTTGAACATTTAAAAAAAAAAACCAAGGATTGATAGTTGAATACTAAGAGTTACTGAATCTTAATCACGGTTAATAAGGGTTAAAAGGGACACGTGTTGACCTATGGGTGCATTTAACTCTCAATGGGTTCAATCGCAATTGGCTGTGATTTGATCTTAAAGTAGAATATTAAAGTACTGATATACCCTTTCTTTGAATTAGGAATGAAAACTGTAAGGGATAATTTTCGTCAGGGGTAAGGTGGGAATCCCCCCACCAACTTACACTACCGACTGTAAATATCCTGATTGAGATATTTTAAAAGGCACACATGTGCTGCCTATAAAACCCAAGAGAGAGGGAGAAACAAGGGATGCGTGAACGGAGGAAGAAAATCCAGAGAGATGCTTGGCGTGAAAGGCAAACCAGAGAAAGAGAAAGAGAAAGAGAAGAAGAAGAAGAAAGATGGGAGGCTCAGGGGCTTGGTCGTTCGGCCCGCGGTCCTCCGCCATCCGATCATCTATGTCATGTCATAAAGCACATCGTACGGTACCTCTACACCCCAATGATTTATGTCACTTTGCTTGATAATATATTGATGCATAGTGCATCCTGCTTATCTGTTTGGTGATATGTCGATGCCACACCTGACTTACCCGAGTAAACTCTTAGTACACTCACCTTGACTTGCCCGAGTAGGTCAGTACACTCACCTTGACTTGTCCAAGTACACTCTTGTGCGAGTACACTCAACCTCTACTTACCCGATGACAATCTTGTACGAACACACTCATCCCCGAATTGGCTGAGCATGCCCTCAACCCGCCCTACCGAGCTACAAGCCGTCCTTGCTAAGCCCGTACTCGTCTTGAGAGTACCAGACCCGTCTTGCCAAGCCCGTACTCGACTTGAGAATACCAGACCCGTCTTGCCAAGCCCGTACTCGTCCTGAGAGTATCAAACCTGTCTTTCCAAGCCCTTACTCTTCCTATGAGTACCAGACCCACCTTGCCAAGTCCGTACTCATCCTGAGGGTACTAGACTCGCCTTGCCAAGCTCGAACTCGTCTTGAGAGTACTTTGGAGTTCTGAACTTCCAAGCTACGTCCTTGCCAAGCCCGTACTAGTCCTGAGAGTGTCAAACCCGTCTTGGCAAGCTCATACTCATCCTTAGAGATCCCTGAGAGGTAACACCCGTATGATGTGCTCAACTTGTACACTCGTATAATGTTTTCACCTCTATATTGTACACATGCACAACTATCCTATGTATTAGTCTTTTGCTTTTCACTCATTGTTACTTAAGCTTTAGAGTGTTTGGGCAGGACGGAAGACCCCTCTTCAACGAAGGCGAACTCGAGCTGAACCAAGGACGAACTCGAGCCGAACCAAAGATGAACCCGAGCTAAACCTTGGTTGATTATGTACGAAATGTCAAACTCTTCTAAGAGCGTGTCATACAATAATGTTACTGATGATGCATGCCTACAAACAAGTGTATTAGACCTGAATCATGTAGCCCGCGATAGGTACTGTTAGCCAGAAAATTTCTCTTTACAAAATCGTAAACAAGCTTTGGCATTAAATACGATATTTGATGTGTCAAAATAGAATTGGGCATGTGACCCCTGATACCGTTGCAGTCGTATTCTAACTCCTCATATCTTTAATACATTTCTTACCAAATATATATATATATATATATATATATATATAATACATTCGAGCGCTTATTTTAATAAAGAAAATGATCACCTCCTAGGTAAGTGACGCGAGGAGGTGTGTCTCGAACCACATTTTAATGTCATGTGTCCTCTTTTAATTCTATTTAATTATGGTTAAGATTCATTAAGTCCTATGGTTCACAGTTTAATTTTGGGTTTTTAGAAAAACAAGATATAAAAATTTAACTATATGGTTAAACTTAACCGAGTTCATGACAAGTGGAATCGGCGGCTTTGTGAGAGCGACGAGCAATAGTTCGCTCCTCGCACTTTTAATAAAATTTGTCCTTTGGATGCTCTGCACCAAATACCAAAACTAACCAACAAACGATAAGAAAACATAGGGAAGACCAATGGGCAGGTTCTGCAGTGAGAGAGACCTATCCGTTCGGCGCGGGCAGCGGGGGTTTCTACTGAGGATGGGACTAATATAGATCGTCTAGTAATTAATTGCAGGAGAGGATGACGCAGTAAACAGCTGCCCAGACTACCCGAAGATTTGCTACTCTCCTCGAGGGTCGTGCTATAAGAAATGATAAGCGACTGTCCTGCTGACACGTTTACAAATGTAAGCTGATGTGACAGATCACATGCTGCTAAGGCCCTTATTTCTCATTGGACATTCATCAGTCATCACTCTTTCTTCGCTAGCGCCGTTGTGGACCGTTGAGGCTACGGTAGATCCTCGTTGTTAACTGCAACATTACCAAAATACCCTCCCAGCTTTGCCATTTGTCTCAACTGAATGGCCTTTGCGCAATTATTAAACAGCTCGATCTGTCCCTCTTGCTAGAGGGACTAGGACGAGGAAGGGTGCCTTCAGCGGGGAATGTGATTTGGTATGGCCCTCTCCAGGCCAAAATAGTCTGGCCTATACTGCTGCTCTATTGACTGCCATGTGTTTTTTTAATTAGACTTCAAAATTCTCTCACATTATAACCGGACTCCTTGCAGTCCCTTATGCCCCTATTTACACCTTTTAAATATCACTCTTAAGATCCACCATTCCTTTGTTTTTTAAAAAATTATTGAAATTTGTTGAATCTCAAGAGTTAGAAAATTTTAATCAGAGGTAAAAAAATCTTTTTTGATATTTTTATTAAAATCAAAGATAGGTGGTTGAACCTTAGGGATGGGTGAATTTTAGTTATAGTTAAAAAGTGTCGATAGGGACATGTGGCAACCTAGATAGCTTGAAATCTTTTAATACTCATTAAATTAAATTTTTTTTTAAACCGGAGATCAAAGAGTGTGGCCCACGGTTTGGTTTAGTCGAGGGTCGGACCAAATAGGATCTCCTTATCAGTAGGAGGTGGGATACACTATCGTACCGAGAAACATTCAATGAATTGATCTGATAAAAAAATTTCCACTCACAGCTACCAAAGAATTCATGCCTCTGACCAAAAGGAAAGCCACCGGTCTGATTTGAGGTTACATGTTCTTTGCCGGCCTCGGATTATCTCTGGCGAGGCCAGAAAGGGCTCTCGGGGTTCCATACATTGTCCGAGAAGTCATTCCATTTTCTTCCCATAATTTTGACTTCTCCCCATTTGATATCTCACACCCTTATTCTTACACACTTAAAACCACATGTCTTATTATAGGTGGAGAAGTCAAAATCATGGGCCCCATGATTTTGACTTCTCCACCACATGTCACCTATTCTATGGAACCCGAGATAAGCCCTTTCTGGCTTCGCCAGAGGCAAGCCAAGGCCGTTCTTTGCCACATTCATGTAAGGCACTTACCCCTTTAGCATGGACGGCGAGGTGTGCCTCTTTCACACAGTGGTCTTGAGATTAAGTCACTGGCAGAAAATGTTTTCTGTTTGATATAATAATTAGGTTCCAGCACCAATCATAAATACAATAGTAGATAATTTATGTATTCTACCAAAAATTTGGGTTTCATTTGGTTCAATTTATTGCGATGAGCGCTATTGTAATTTAGCATTATCGTGAATAAATGTCCCCTTATTATCAATTTGAATAAAAATTGTGTTTGTCATTTTAAAAAAGAAATATAAGCTAAAAACCTCAACATCAAGAGACGGCTGGACCTCGCGGGAGTAAAATTTGTTGTTTATAAGAAGGGAAATGCTAACCCATCACAAGCTTCCAAACTCTCACGCGATTGTGACATGTCCTCCTTACATTTAAAATTGGAGGAGATTATAACTTTCTCTTTTGTGGGAAATTGATTTCTTAACCTTTGAAAGGAGTAGCAACAACCCATGTTGCAATCCACGATTTTGAAAAAAAAATTAAAATGTGCATGGATGTTGGTCTAGAACTCCACTTATAACAATTATCACGTAATCTTAAAAGAGCTACCTTACAATCATCCAGTGAAAACATGAACACCTTCTGTGGGGGGTGGGTGAAATGATCTGATTTATACCTTCAAGAACACTTGTTTGATTATAATTGGTTGTAACAGTTTCTCCTCATAATGTGGCGGTCCTCTAAAATGCAGGAGGCTCCAACGGTCAGTGCTCGGTTTGAAAATGAAAGAATGTTAGAAAACAGAATAATGAGTCCCGAGTTGCATAAGAGAATTCAGGTTCTAAGTAGGGTTGATTTCAGGTCCCTTTCTCAGTTTAAACCTCTCCTCTTTATAGATAGAGAGACCTTAGGGTTGGCTCGTTGTTTTACTATTTAAATTCTCCACCGGTGTATGAATCTTACCATACGTATCTTCTGCATGGCCAGGATTGCAGAGCAAATTCCTTGTTCAACATGAGAGTATGGTGATGCGAGATCTTTAAGATTTGATTACACCGGGTCTTTCGTGCGGTGGCTCGGAGATTAAGAGAATTTCATCTCGGTTCTCCCGAGCTTAAGATCATGTCGAGACTATAGAGATTCCTTTCCAAGCTTCACCTCAAGTCAGAAGTGTGACATTCAACATGTGTCATTTTTAACTCTTATTAACTGTGAATAAGGTTTATCTACTCTTGGGGTTTATTGTTTTAACAATATAATATTGATACTTAGGAAACAATATATAAAAAAACAATATTAACTCTATTGTTTTATTTTTAAAATTATAGTTAAATATATATTTATTTTCAAACAATCAAGGTTAGATTGTTGAACCCCAAGGGTTCGCGTATTTTAACCACAGTTAATAGAGGTTACAAGGACACGTACCTATGGACGTGATTGAACTCAGGGAGAGTTGAATCGCAATTGATGATCTCCCAATTTATATGATCATTTACTTCATAATTGATTAAGATTGATCAAATCAAATGCTGTTATAATCGGATGCAAGTATAATTGAATTAAATCGAACCTATTACTTAATGTAAAATTAATAAGCAAAAAAATTTCCAACCAAAATAGGGTCATTTTAGTTAAAACATAAACAAAGAAATCATAAATGGATAGATCTTGTCGTATCCAAGTGTCATTGAATTTAGGTGAGTTCAACCGCTTATATGTCGCTTTACTATTGATAATCGAGTTTTTTTTTCTAATTTTCTGGGAACGAATTTTCTCTAACAAATGCCTAATACTCGGGCATAACCTCTTAGCCCAGCGCGTAGAAAGACAACCACATGAGGTCATACCATGCATGTACGTGAATAATCAAGCTCACTTGATGTCTAATTTGGCACTCATTAGCTATAGTTAAGATTCATTAACCACTAAGGTTGAATAATTAAAATTTTATTTATGGGGAAAAAATAATCACATGAGTGAGTGAATCATAACAAAGGTTGATTATATTTCATACTTTTTTTCAAAAATCAATGTTAGATTAGTTAATCTTAAAGGTGAGTGAATCTTAACCACAATTAGTAAGTATAAAAGAGGACACGTAACGATCTCGGGAGGTGTGCGCATTCCGTCCAGCAAAATGTACGTATGCATACTATCACCTCCTTAGTTTACCACCACCTTAGTTTAACTTATTTTCACGTGTTCAGTAAATAGGCGAGCTGAAGTGTAATACTCGGGCATCTTCTAAGAAATTCATTACCTAATTTTCCGCTTCTTTTCTCTTCTTTAATAGTCAAGCACCACATATGCGGTTGAACTTCCCTAAGTCTAATTGCAATTAGCTTTGATCAAATCTCCTATTTTTTTCGGCATAGGATTGTCTTTGGCAGATACTAGAAAAAGGGTCTTAGACATCCACACAACATCCAACATGTGAGGATAAAAAGGTAGAGAGTTATCAAGTTGGAAGAAGTCAAAAACATAGGGAGAAAATGAAATAATTTTTCCTTTCATCACCATTCCCAATGTGTCGGATGATGTGTGATGGTTGAGACCATTTTTCTAGCATCTGTCAGAGACAATCCAATTCCTTCTTTCGCTCCAATAGTCTGTGCCAATTAGGATTGAACTCGGGTGTCCTTGTTCATCCCTTTTAACTGTGTTTAAGATTGTTTAACCCTTACAATTCATTAATCTAAATTTGGTTTTTGAGAAAAAACAAAATATTAAAAATACTCTATACTCTGGTTAAGAAGTACTAACCCTTAGGTTAATTTTTTTAATCTAAGTCTAAGGTGAGATTATTAAACCCTAAAAATTAATAAATCTTAACCACAATTAATAAGATAAAATTAGACACATGTTATCCTGTGGGTACGAGTGAACTTTCATGAGTTCATTTGCGTGGGATTTGATCTACTATTTCTTTACCAAAAAACAAAAAACAAAAAGATCTCCCAATTTGAATGTAGTGGGACCCAAAAGTCTAGCCACCATGTTATAATTTACTGAAGGTGGTATGTCACGTGGCAATGAAGTACACAGTACGCCCATAAATGGAGGAGAAGGAAGTTGGGACCAGGCCACAGTATAAGCAGGAGCGATGACGTCATAAAGTAGTCCCGCCATAGATTTTCAAAATACGTGCGCCTGTAGGAACTGAGAACTCTCTCGCTGCAGCGCAGTAAGTCAGTCGTACTCAGGGATCGGTCATTTCAGTGGGGAAGTACTCTTCTCCGTAGAGGTATTAGTTCATGACAACCCGTTTATTACTAACGCAATTTAATCAAGTCGGTTCTTATTTGTAATTTGCACACTCTTTCAAGGACATTTTCGAAATATTAAATACAAAACCGCATTATTTTTTACTTTCACTTTATTACGTCTTATAATATTTAGGAATAAACACATAATTATATTCTAATGAGTGTGCCACGCTTAGCGCTTATCCATAATAGGATTCTTATTTGAATCCGACTATTTGGTTAATTATCCGAATAAGAATTTAGCATAGCAAAGTTGAATATAAATCTTTATTATCCATTTACAACTGTATAGGATTTTAATATAAATATCCAATTATATATACTAGCGGGTGGCACGTGCGATGCACGTGAAAGCGAAAAGGAGTTAACCACGATTAAAAGGAGTTAAAAGGGACATGTGTTAATCCACGGGTGCGATTGAACTCACTGGTAACACGTGCGATGCAACTTTCCCTAAGTTCAATCGCAACTGGCTGAGATTCTAAATAGATAGATGAGGAAGGGGTAGTTTGGAAATTAAATGAAAGGCAAAGGGTAGTTTGGGTTTTAAAGTAAAACATTAAATCAAAATTTTGTTTTTATATAAAGGTGGTATGGGAATTTCGGAAAATTCATCTACGCCTGCCTCTACCATTATAATAGTAAAGATATTAGAAGGCATAAGATTAAAATAATTTTATTGATATTATTTTTTTATATAATTTTAAAATATATTAAATTATTATTATTATTATAAATATAAATAAAATAATGTTTTATTTATTTTAGAAAAGACTCGTAATCTTCTCCGGTTGTAACCGGTAGTAAAAAAATATTTAAAAAAATTAACCATAAGTTTTAGTGAATTTTAACCACGGTTAATAAGATTTTCTTAATTTTTTTCTAGAAACCAAGTATGATCAGTGAACCCTAAGAATGAGTGAATCTTAAAGGGACATGTGGCCACCTCAAGGCGTAACCAGTTTTGAGAAAACCAGTTGTCAGTTACAACTAGAGAAGATTATTAAGTCTCTAGAGAATAAAAAAGAATTTTATTACTTTGTTTTTATTAAAATTAAAATAATCACATAATCCAAATAATATCCAAAATCTAATGTTTAATGCAAACTCCACTATCAAATTTTAAAAAAATGGACTTCGAAGTCACTCCATTTACAGCCTTAGCCTTGCTGCCAGTTTTTTCTTTCCAAAAATGATAATAGAACAACAGATTTTAGGTGGAACTTCTTAAATATGTCATATTATTATCACATTATGAGCAGGTATGCTGGGGCGGCGCGTGTTTCGCAATAGTAATTGAAAATCACGCCTGAAGCAAACCGCTCGGGCGGTGCTTAGGTTCCATGACAATAATTGGGATTCACCCTTGAAGCAAACCGCTCGGGCGAGACAGTAATTGGGATTCACCTACGGAGCAAACCGCTCGAGCTGTGCTAGGCTCCGCCTGATCGGTGGAGCACAGTTTTAGTCCAGGATTTTGTTGCTTTGCTTTGAAAACTCCTAGTTGTCTAAGTTTTTTGTTTAGACTTATAAATATGTAGTTATGAGTTTAGGATTTTATATGAGATGTTTATGCATTGAGAGTGGGAGATAATATAAATGTGTAAAGCATACTAGAGCTTGAGAAAAGTTTAAAGGATGATAACTAAGGATTTTTCTTGAAAATTTTTATAATGAAGGTGAATTGAGTGCTTTTGTATTGGTTCCTTACTATCTTTTTTAATAAAGAAGTAATTGGATCTTGCACCCGTAAATGTAGACATGTTATTGTCAAACCATGTATTTCTCTTGTATTCTCTTGTGAGTGTGTTTTGTTTGTTCCTTTCTGTCTCTGATTCTATTATTATCCCCAACACAATTAGCTGCAACCGTATTTAGCGTTGGTTAGGCATTGTTAGTAAATGAAACCTCTTTTTAGTACAACACTTCAAGAAACCTCAATTCATTGATTGGAGACCTCACTCCCACAAAATTAAAAGTATAGCTCCAAATAATTGTAACACAGCTCTAGCAGTAAACATTAATTATTTTTTTCTTACTTAGGAAACGTTATGGAGGGGAAATTCACGAAGGGTGTGAAAAACCCTAAATATGGGAGGATCTAACCCCAAGGCTTTGTTCATGGGATAGAGATGTTTTTTTTTTTTTTAGTTTTTTTCTTTTTTTTGTTCATTGCAGGCCCCATGAACCTAAGGGCTACACGATGTGGGGTAACCCTCCCCTCCCATAAGCCTCCTCAACCTAATGAGGTGGGATTCAATCCTGGGCCTCTGGTACGACGCCAAGAAACTTTATCAACTAAACTAGTTGCCACCTACCAAGGATAACAAATCAATTGCATAAGTAGGTGCCAACTAGTTTAATTGGTAAAGTCTCTCGGCACCGTATTAAAAGACCTGTGATGAAATCACACCTACATCAGGGTTGGGTAGTTTATGGGAGGAGGAGGGCTACCCTCATTGTGTAGCCCGTCCATGTGGCCCAGTGAACAAAAAAAAATTGGTGCATGAAATTATTTTGAAGGAAAAAATTACATGTGAATCCCAATACTTTTATTTGTTTGAAAGAAATTTTTTCTCATAAAAGCAGGAAAATTATTTCTCATAAAAAATTTATTTTTCATAATATTTTCCACCCAAACAAAAAGAGCTAATAAGCTTTACAATTTATTTTATTTTTTGGTAATGGAAATATTGCATTATGAAATGTCCAATGCCCAGGTTCCGTGATACAGTGGCCATGATTACAGTAGAGCAAATGTTCTGTCTTTGAATGTTGTGGAAAAAATAAATTTAAAAATAATTTCTTCTCATTTTTCAAAGAGAATTGTTCCCTATAAATATAAAGAAATATTTGCAACAAAAATCTCTTTTTCTAAAATGCCGTACAAAATATATAATTTTCATCCTCAAAATAATTTCACATACTTATTTTCCCTCCAAACGAACACAACTTAAAGAAGACGAGCTTAGCCTAGACTGAGTTTGCACAACACATCGTGCAGCCATCAGCCCTAAAGGGGTCTCCGTAGCAAAGTCGTTTAAAAAAGGATAAAGCTTCTAAGACCCCCTTAGGGCTGAGACCACAGAGACTGTGATCTAAGAGCACTGGATTTCAGGTGAGGCCTACCATGTGAAATGGGTCTCACCTGAATACTGTACTCTTACAGCACAGTCTTGGTGGTCTCGGCCCTAAAAGGGTCTCAGTAGCAAAGTCCTTCATAAAATGAGGTTTTGTACCTTTAAGCTTTACATGTTTGATTATATAATAAGGTTATACACAATATAAGAAAATGAGGAGTAGCTCAACACACTAAGTTAAGTGTAACGGATAAAATTCGTAAAAAGGAGCAAAAAGAAGGGGTAAAATAGGGCTTTCTCACTCTGGCAAATTCTAACAATTTAGCCGACATTAGCCCACTCTGGCATCGAAATGTGTTGTCATTCAATCCTGGTTGACATCGAAATGTGTTGTCACCAATCAATGCAGCATGTTTGACATCGAAATGTGTTATCATCCATCAATTTAATCTCTGGCTGACATCGAAATAGGTTGTCACCATAAGCATCTCAGCTCTCCGTGAGCATTCCCCGCGCTCTGTGCGCATTTCAGCCCTCCGTGGGCATTCCCTACTATCCATGAGCATTCCCCTCTCTCTGTGAGCATCCTCAGCTCTCCGTGAGCATTTCTCACTCTCCATGAGCTTTCCCCGCGCTCCGTGCGCATCGCGGTTATCTGTGAGCATTCCCCGCGTTCCGGGCAGATCTCAGCTTTCCGTAAGCACTACTCTCGCTCCAAACACTATATCAGTCTCCATGCAGTAGTGTACGCGAGCTCCCTTCAATCCATGTTCCATGTGCGCCCATTTTTCCCCAGCAGTCCTCCGTAATGAGGTCATAAACTACTATCCATCACTCCATCTATTGATTTTGGCAAGTTCAACTAGGGTTAGAATTTATTTCCCTTTTCTTTCGTCTTTGATTTTCATAAGCTTTTTCAGGTTTTCAATGTGTAAAAATAACGGTGTTTCAGTCTTTGTCGTTCAATTGCCAGCACTCTCCAACAAAGAGGGGCAACTGTCAACACCCCATTTTTACACCCTTGAAATCCTTCTTACAAATTTAATTTTATTGATTATTTTTATTTTATTTCTTTAATTGGATTTATTATTTTATTTTATTTATTTTTTTATTTTAGTCTACGAGGGAGAGAGAGAAGAGAGGAACCCTATGTTCAAATTCCATATAATCCACGACCCAGCAGCAAAGCCCGCAACCATACCCAGGCCCAAAAACCACCAAGGCCCTTTATTGTTGCATATATAAAGAAAGAGATAGGGTTTAAAATCCCTAATCTCATTCGTTTGGCACAACCCCCTTCTCTTTCTCCCTTCTCTTCTTTTCAGTTTACGGCAACAATAGGAGAGCTTCCTGTTGCTCCATCTCCACCACCGATCTTTTCTTTTGAAACAAGATGGCTCGTACGAAGCAAACCGCTCGCAAATCCACGAGAGGAAAGGCTCCAAGGAAGCAGCTCCGGCGAACCAATTTCCCCGGCGAACTGTGAGTCACGCCCAAGGGCTTCCCTCCCATTTGATCCAGCTCCGGTCATCATTGTCTCCGGCGATCTCAGTCGGTTTCATCTCAACTGCAGCAGCCATCTCCTCCGATGAATCCTTGCTTCCTCTTTGCTCAGATCTCTTCGGTCTGAGCTCCGGTCATCTTCCCCGGCGATTTACATCCTTGTCAACGAACCAGCCACCATCGCTCGATCTGAAGGAAATCCTAGTTCATACCTCCATTCAGTTCACCTCTGATCTCCATCTCTGGCTGGATTTAATCCATTTTGCAATCCTTTCTCTTCTCTCAGCTCCGGTCATCGCATCTGGTGAACATCATTACCGGCGCCAGCGAGCATCAGGTCTGCGTTATTTCCCTTTCTAGTTTTAGATCTAGATCTAGATCTAGATCCAGATCTAGATCTAGAAACCGACTTTCCCTTGTAGGTTTATTCACTGTTTTTTTTTTCTTTCTTTTCCAATTCGTTTTGTTGCAGGTTCATAGAAATCAGACTCCGACCATCTTCTCCAATCATCCTCTCCGGCGAGCTTCTTCACCTCCAACCTCTCACCTCCGTTCGGTAGATATCCTGAAGAGGTAACCAATTTTTCCCACACTCTTCAGATTTCCTCCTGTTCATCCAGATCCGGTCTATAGATCAAGTTCTTCGGATCTGGATCTATAGATCCAGACTACTGTAATCACTCCCACTCGCACATTTGCTATTATTTTATTTTCATTTTATTATTTGTGTATTATATTTTATTTTATTTTTTTCTTTTTGCCTATGCTCTTGTTCCAGATTTTCGGAACTCTCCTCCGATCGTCTTCTCCGGCGGCACCACCCTGATCCGACCGATTTCCCATCTCTTCTCAAAAGAGCTGTAGTAGGTCGGCTGTTCCAGCTAGACCATGGCTGCACCAGCAATTTGATTTTTCTTTTTCTTTTTATTTTTTATTTTATTATCTTAATTTGTAAAATCCTTTGTTGGGTTTCCTCTTCTATATTCTGATCCACAGAGCAACAACCGAGACTGATTTTCCTTCTCCTAACAGCCCTCGCAGGTATATCTCTACCCCTATTTTTATTTAATACTTTTCATTTATTGTAGTATAATATTTCTTTGGATAGTTCAAAGCTTGGGCAAGAGAATTGGAAGCCCCTAGAATCATTTTAAAATTATTGGGCCTATTCCTCGAGGCCTTAGAAAGATAGCGGACCAAAGCCAATTGATCGTTGGTGGTCAATGGGCCTTGGCCCATTAACTTTCTCTTTGGGCCCATTTATTTTGTTAGGTACATATGTATTATCCATGTATGTGCAATAGGGTTAGGCCACGATTTATTTTCCTATTTTGCCTACATTGGGCACTTAGGTAGTTTTTCTTTTTTTTTTAACCCTAAATAATTGGCCCACCCCGTTAGTTATTCTTACAAAAAAAAAAAAAAAAAAAACAACAAAAAAATATAAAAAAATTAAAATAAATTAAAGGTACTGGTCTATCCTCCCTTGGGACCTAGAGCAGGGTCCGTATTTAAACCATAGCCTCTTTTGGTTTAAGGCCGCTCGATCCGCCCTGCTCTTTGCCTTTAAGTTAATTGAGTCAGTTAGGTTTTATTTTCCTTTTTGCCTACCTTGGGCATTTAGTTTAGTTCCTGACTAGTTAAAACTTGCCAAAAAAATACAAAAAAAAATCAAAAAAAAAAATACAAAAACATTTAAAAACCCGCAAAATGCAAAAAGGACTTACCCTAATAAATGAACGCCCCCTAGAGCTCCCCCACGAGCATCTAGCTACGCAACCATCTCCCGGAATGAGATTCATAAATCTCAATTCCGCATCCCCCAACTCAAACACGAGTTGGAAATGACCACACTCCGAAATGAGTATAAAAACAGTCACGGACCCCGAACTACTATGAGGGTCTGATTCCGACTAACCGGATAAGTAGGCAGCCCAAACCAGGGTTCGACCCCAACCAAAAATAAAATTTTTACACCCCATATTGATTTGTGTTTAATTAGCAAAATTAATAATTATTTAGGAAATTTAAAGTGATTTTAAATGTTTGGCTTGGACCTAATGAGTAGGTTACCATCATTGGATGAAGGTCCTGGGGTGCCTAACCCCTTCCCCAGGACCTAAAGGGATCTCTTACCTAGACTACTCTGGACCGTAGACCCCCTTATTTTGGATTATCTCGGGATCCTACTTCCCCTAAGTTGGTGGCGACTCTTAGAATAAATTTAGCGTTATTCCTCTACTCTCGGACCTTATCTCGATACTTAGAGTTGAGAGGGGAAGGAAAGGCGGTAAATTTTGGTGTTTACAAGTGCCTTCTGAGCTACGTTGTCAGTGCCTCCTGAGCTACAATCTCCAATCACATTGTGCTGTGAGTAGTGCCGAACTTGTTGTCCGTTGTGAGCTTCACAACGTATCCGTTGTGAGTTGCACAACGTATACGTCGTCTGTGCCTTGTCCGAGCTACGTTGTCTGAGCCATATTCTTTGTGACTCCTGAGCTACAGTCTCCAGAGCATAACACCAAAGCCCGTCCTCAAGTGCATATACTCAGTGACCTCACGATAAGTATCTTTATACTGTGCTTGTGCCTTATACTGTGCTTGTGCCTTGTGTGCCTTATCATGTGCTTGTGCCTTATACTGTGCTTGTGCCTTATGTGCCTTATCATGTGCTTGTGCCTTATACTGACTTTATCATCGGAGCTTATTTCAGGGTGCACACCCGCCCCCTCAGACTCATTCACAGGTGGAGTTGTGCTATCATTCCTCTACCAGCTGAGCAGCTATAGATGCGTGGCATGTACGGGATTTTTCCCTTTCATTAAAAAGTTAAGTTTTTTCCAAATTGGCAGGGTGGGTGCAACATGGGGTTGTTGCTATATAACATGGAGATGGTTTGACACTTGTTGTCACCTTATTAGTATTTTTATAAGAAAATTGATTGCTCTATGCATGATATCATCAAAGCAACAACATGGGCAATGCGGGAGGGCATGATCATTTAATTAGAATGTGGCACGTGAGATATTTTTCAACCGGTTTGCAAATCCATGGGCTAAAAACGAAATACTACTTAGAGGTACGGCTACCTAGCTCACCTTGAACTTCCCTTAATCACTGTTCTTTAAACATTTTAAGATCCATTTTGATAGCTCAAAAGGGTCTCTGTGACGACTTCCAATTGCCTAACAAGTTTTATTATATACACGGCCTTGTTTTGAATTAACTTGTATGAGATCTATTTGATAACTAAGTGACATATCAAATCAGATTTAGCTAATTATGCTTGTATTGTAAAAGCATGACTGGTTCGTTTCTCGTTTATGTTTAGAGCTAACTGGTATGAAATTGATTAATCCAAACTACCAAATCAAATTTTCAGGCAACTGTGCTTGCCTCAAAGAGTAAACTATCATATTAAGCATGCATCACTTAATTAGATTATTCATATCCTATATTAGATGCGATTCATAAATGCCGATTTTAATTGAGTGACATATATCTCAGTATTTTGTTCCCATCTTCATCTTCATCTCCTTTAAATTGGTTGATAATACAATGTGAACAGAAATCTTCTTTCCCACTGTTTTTTTTTTGGTAAAGTCAGTAACACCACAAGAAATACTGAAGGCAAAGAAAGGAAAACACACACACCCCACATGCAAACGCCTTTCCCACTGTTTGTTTGCCTGAAAAAAAAGTTAAAACAAGAAAATATTTTTTGTCGTTCAGATAGGTAAATAATAATATTTTCCTAAAAACTAGTCTGTTTTTACCTCATAATTTTCATTTATTTCCTCGACAACCAAAGGCCCTACGCCCTTCTAAGGTCTAAGTACTTCTCAAAGAGATTAGATAACATTCAACAGCAGTTAAAGTCTCCCGAAGTTCAATCACACATACAAAGTGACGTGTCCCTTTTAACCATATTAACTACTGTTAAGAACCACAAGACCTTTAGAGTTTGACAATATAACCATAATTTTTTACAAAAAAAAATTAATTTTAAGAAACAAGAATTCTCCACCAAAGTTAAATTTTTTCCCACATTTTTTTCCTAAAAAACAAGGTAATATAGTTGAACTGACTGCCATCAAATCTCCATCTCAAATGATAAAAAGAAAAAATACTCAAATATTATCAAAATCACCCTTTGGGCCAACCTGAACGGGATCTGCCCGAACTTTCCTGGTTTGACGGGTTGCGGGCTACTGTCGCACCCCTAGGGGATTAGTCGTGACCCAAAGGGTTGGGATTCCGAGTGTCCAAACCAAAAAATAATGCTAATTCGTAAAATAACTCAGAATTGCCATTGATTTGTAGTACATTTTTTTTGCTTTCATAGCCACAACATAGGAGAGTCAGCCGTGCAAGAAAGAGAAGGGTACTTTGGGTAAACGAAGATCCAACGGTAGATTTTCAAAAAGAAAGAAACTGAGTGGGACAGGTTGGAGAATGGAGATAGATGGTCCTAGTTTTCCATTCAAGAGTAAAACGACAGCCACTAAAGCCACAGTCAAGAAAGAAAAAGCTGAAGAGATTAAGGAAGAAAAGAAGGCAAAGCAAGCTAAGCAGAAGAAAAAGGAAACTTAGAAACGGCAGAAATGTTGCCACCTCCCTTCACAAGTCAATCTAATTTTGCTGCAATCCAGCTCGGTACAAGTCTTTTATGGAAGCCATTTCCAGCCCTGAGAGAAAACGACACATTTCTATTTTGGATCACAGTTTTGCTGAACCTGCAAGTATGGAAGAAATGGTGGAAGTGGCCAAATCGCTTCAACTGAAAAGAATCATTAAGATTAGTTGAAAATGGACAACAAATAAGCGAAATTCATCTTCCCTGTTCATTAAAAGATTTAAAACTATATACAGACCCATTAAAGAAAATGAACCTTGTCCATTTCTACACTTTGTCATACTCAAACTTGTAAAAAAAAAAAGGGGGCCAAAATAACAAGCAATTTTTCAGATCAAAGAAGCTCCGAGCAAGTTCTAATGGAGATTGTTTCACGCCAGAGAAAGAACCCAAATGAGGATTTCCCGGAACAATAACTGCAGATTTGATAAGAGAGAGCAAGCCCTTTCCCTTCAAAAAAGCTCCAAACAAGACCATAAATGGCGGAATTAGCATTGATTACACACCAGAGAAATAGCCGAGGTGGAAATCTGCAAACAAGCTTCCTAATTGGGGAATACCCATTAACGCCATGACGAAACAGTGAGAAGAGGGACGTCCTTCCATGCTAGGGAAAGAAACCCAGGTGGCGATTCCATTACAGAATACATTGAACTGTAATCGTAGTTCCATAAAAGGATCCTAGCTTGACTAACAGCGTAATGGCTGAGTGCCACAGACTCGAATCCACAGCCTTCCATTAAAACCCTCCATTGCCCTTTTTCTTCCATCCTTTCTCGTCTCATTTGTCCTTCCTCAGGCCCAATCACACCTGCAATCCGCCGGCCAAACAGTAATCTCTCGACCTGGAGTCGCTCGGCCGAGCCTCTGGCCAAGCTCGGCTCAAGCGACTCGAAAACTGCCAAGTAGTAACTCAACGCGTTCTTAAATCGGTTGAGGAAACCAACCTGGTTCAAACTCGCTTCGTACTCCCCAAGCGTAACGACCTTCGGCTTCAGCGATTTTGCCAACATGAGAGCCCTCTTCACGGGACCGGGCGTCTCATCCAACAGGTTATAGAGTTGAAGCATGAAATTCACGGTCAAATCCTCATCTGGGTCAACTCGGAAGCTCGACTCATCAAGCTCATCGATCGGAGTTAAAATGGGTTCGAACTCAAAATTGAGTTCAAGAAGCTTTGCGAAATCTTGGAGACGATTGCCAGTAGCGAATAGAGATGCCCTTGGAGTCTTCCCCAGGGCCGGAGCGGGAATGCCAGAGATGCGAATTCTGGCCGGTTTTCCTGCTGACCGAGTTGCCAGAGCTTGCAGAAGCGCCGCCCATTGAACTCCTTGAACGATTCCAAAATCAACTATGTGTATCCGACTCGCAGACTCAGTCGCTTCAAGAATAGCTTGGTTCGCCGTCAAATGGGCGAATTTCGAATACGGGCAGGCGTCGTTTAAAGCTTTGTAAGAGAGAGTGAAATCCTCCGACGAGTTCTCCAAAATCGATGGGGTTTTCCCAGATTTCGAAGACACCCGACTGTAGAGAGCTTCATAGAAGTAAAACGCCACTCTCTCCGTCGGATCTCCATCCTCGGACGTCGATTCACGGATTCCAATCAACGATTTCGCAGTGCGTTCGGGGTCCGTATCCACGACATGGGCACAGTCGAGCAGAGATTTAAGCAACGGCGAAGTCGACTCAGTTTCAGTTGATTTAGATAAGAAGCTCCCGGAGTCGCTGTTCCGTTGGGCCTGCGACGGAGGATTCACGGCCGCACAGTCCTCCACCGGTGGAGGCAGAGGCGTAGGCGTGGGAGGGACCCACATAGGGATTTGAGCTTGAAGAAGTAGATTGGGGTTTTTCTGGGTATCGGAGAAAACTAGCCGGTTGAGCTCAGACGGAGATGGGGATGTGAGTTTGAGTCGACTTGATGAGGAGACCAACGGATCGGAGCTGTAGAGAGAGAACTCGGCGTTGCTGTGCCACGCGTCGCAGCCGGAGGGAAGGTCTGAGCTCTCCGTCGACTCTCCACCCCCCATTAAGCTCTCCATCCATTCATCCGAGTCGAACTCGCCTCCACCGCTTCCTCCCAAATCGGAGAGTTTGAACTCAGTCGAGTGCTGCTCCAAGTGCGGAAACGCTATTAAGGGGTCTCCGGTATCAGAAGTTCCGCCGACGGGAAACGGATCGGTGAATCCGGGGCCGGTGAGGCCGTATCCGAAAGATGGGGTACCGGTAATGCTCTGTTGGGCACTCACCCATGGGTTTAGAGAGAAGGGGTTAACGCCGACGAGTTGCTGCTGCTGCTGTTGCTCTTGCTGCTGTTGCTTCTGCTTGATCACTTGCTGAGCAATCGCCATTAGATTTCCACTATCGGCGCACATATACGCCATTCTCCGGCCAAAACTCGCCGTCAAACACCAAGCTATGCTACCCAGAAAACCATTAAAAGCAAAATGGGGGGTTTCTTTTGAGGTTTTGAAAGTGAGAGAGAGATGAGATTTGGGTGGCTGCCTTTTGTTTTGGAAGATATTAATCTGTTTTCATTCAAAGAAAAGCTCCAAAAGCAACGCGATCGGGAAGAAAAGCCTTCTCAACGACGAGATCGCGAGTCTGGTTAGCAGAGAGAGAGAGAGAGAGAGAGAGGTAAGAAAGAACTTTATTTAAAAGAGAGGTCAGACCCACGAGCTGATGCTAATCAGGGCCCCCTTGAAATTGAACCAAAACCCCATGGGTCCCACTCTCCACATACAAAATATCGAAAGGCTTTCCGAGAGAACAAACCCAAACCCAAACCAAAGTCCAAACCATACATCACAGGCCCAGCTCTTTCTCTCTCTCTTTGCTATGCTCAGGTTGCTTTCAAGCCGCACTTCGCTATCTTCCCACACTATCACTCGCAGTTGTGCGACATGCATGACGTGGCACACAGGCATTCGTGGACCCCACAATCCCGAAATGACACCACCCTCGGCATTGATGCATTGTCCTCCACGTATACTACTCTACTTCCCGCTCTCTGTGGGACCTAACGGACGTCAAACCGGGGTCCACCCAACTCTCTCACGACACGTCGGTATACGGCGCGTTGGGGTCGCCGTCTCATGACGTCATAACTGTGGTTTTTTTTGGGGGGAAGTAAACTAATCTCCACCGCCCGTTTTGAGGATCGACCCGTATTACGGTATTAGTAACGATTTAATTAATATTTACTTTTTAAAAAAATTATATTTCAGTCAAAAAGATTACTTGGGGTAAAACAAAAAGTGAAAGGAAAGGTGAAAAAGGTGAAAAAGCGAGCTGTCTATTTATACAGTTGATAGACTTGCCATATCACCAATTAGCTTCCGTTCTTTTTGGGCGGTGGATGGACCCAGGTAGGCCGTTCGGGTCCCATATGTGTCGCAGACTAGTGAGGGAAATGGAACGTGGGGCCCACCTGGTTTAGCCAACCAAACCAGAATACAACAAAACGGAAAACAGCGGTGCAGGATACCGTGAAGGGCTAGACTAACCAAGCGAAAGCACCCCCAACATTTGCATATGACTCTCTGGTTTAATCCCGAGTCGACTCGTGCTCTCTTGGAGGGGGACCAGGTATTTGGTGCACTGGTGAACAGCTAGGCCCAATATTGTTAGAACCGGACCAGACCGGACCGGCTATTTGAATCGGTGGAATCAGGAATGACCCCTTGCCGGTTCTCAAAACCCTAAGAACCGGAATTATTTGAGAACCGGCCACCCTATCGCTTCAATGCCCGGTCCGGTTAGGACAGAACCCTACCCTCCCCTGGCCTAGAACTTTGAGAACCCTACGCTAATTTTTTTTTTTTTTTTTTAATCATTTAGAACTCTAATCCTAAGCTTCTGATTTGCGGATTCTCTAACCTTAGAACTGTGATTATCCCTAATACTTTGATTATAGCCTTTGAGTGCAGTTTTAGTTTGTTATCCAAATAGATTATATTTTATCTAATTATATTATTATACTTATTTTTGTTTTAAATAATTTCAATTGATTTTATCTATTGGGTTGACATTTGAAGTAGAAAAAAATTATGTTATCTCAAATAAAAAAGATATAATCGATTTTCTTTTATGTCCTGGGTCCAGCCTTGAGGGTAGTGTTAGGGTTTATAAAATCCGGAATAACCCAAAATATGGTGAGAAAATGAGATTAAACAAAGACAAATCATGAGCTGAGCTTGAACAAAAATAATGAACCTTAACTTAGCGCTTAAAATGAGTTTATGCTCCCTTATAACTTAAGGAGCCGAATTTGAACACCCTACTACTTAGCTCTGCTTAGCTCAATTAGACCTGTACGTGATATTTTGCATCATTTTATCTTTCGTGAGTCTGTGTAATTATATTTATTTCAAAATTCGAACTGGTCCGGGTTCACGCATTTCAGACTGAGTTAGCAATAACGAAGAACGAGTCAGGGTTTAAGCTACTCTTCTAATGTTAAAAAAGAAAAAGAGACAAATCAGAGGTCATGGACGCCGTCATTGGTAGGATGTTTTGACAAGAAATCAAAGCACTCAACGCTTATCTAGTAGGCTCTTGGCCCCCACACACGCCCCTATCTCCTCTTCCTTCTCATTTTCCTTTGAGATTTCTTTCCAAGGTTGTCAAACTCAGCCTCCAACCAAAGTTTTCAGGTTTCTTTTCAAATTTTTTAGTTGAAGCCGTTGATTAATCTAATGGGGCACCACGATCACGTTGGAGCCTGTTTGGCCACTGGAGTAGTTGTTTCCTAGTTCAAAGAGATTCTTAAATGTCTCTTATCCTTTGTCTTCCTTGATTTTAAACTTCGTTAAAAATATGCTTCCCATGCCATTTATAACAGCATAAGCATATTTCGTTTGACCACCCCAGATGCAAGGTGATGGCAACAAATGTCAAACTATTTAACTATTATAGGGTGCAACACTACGTGTTGCACGCACTCTACGTGTGGAGAAATTTGTTGACTTGTTGCGTTTGGTACTAGCACTCCTCTTCATTTGACAAATATCCCCTCTCATTTTTCTTTTTTTGTACTTTTGTTAATAATAGTGAGTAGACTTTTGTTTATCACATCATTAAATTATATTTTTCTTATCGAGACTTGATCTCAAACCACCCTCATGATCAGACGAGCATATGTAGCCATATGAGCTATAATAACATCATTTTTAAATGTTAATATCATCATCTAATTCCCGTCTTCGTGGAAAGAGACATAAAATTTTAAATTTATATTAAACTCGTAGTAGATTTAGACTTGCAATATATTTTCATCAATTTTGTAGTCTTATTTATTTATTTTTTCGCCGTAATTTCGACGGAAGATGACTCAATCTTTTCATATTTTCTAATGTTATGTTAAAGTGTAATCAGTCTGTCCCTTTTTCCTGACCAACCTCCCTTCCATTGTCTTCTCTAATTTGTTGCATCTGTGGAGATGGAGACCTCTAATATGGACCACACGCAACAAGTTCACTCTAACCCCACTGAACTGAGCACTAATTAGACTAATTTAATTTTATTATATATTATATTACATTTAAATGCGGAAAATTGCATACCATGCAAATCAAATTGTCTTTGCGTAACTATCAGTATATCAAATTATATTAGGAATAAAGTATTAAATTAAAATAAAAAAATTTGCAAATGAATTTAAAAACTCAATCGGGTATTGTACTAAGAAAAGACTAAAATTTCTCTCTTTTTTTTTTTTTTGGTATAAGACTAAAATTTCTCAGTCAGAAGAGTTTCCCAAACTGAAATCTGATCACACCTTCATAGTCCTAGCTAGAGCGGTAGGTGGTAACTTTGAGGGCCAAAATCACGAGCAAACACGAGTGCACGACCATGACTTGGTAAAATAAAGGAGAAACAACCAAACGAGCTTTTGTCTAACGCCTAAAGACGACCCTTTTATCTTCACCAAGACACCAACGACTTCCTTCCTCTCTCACCTATCTCTATCCTAAATACACTTTCTTATTGTTCATATTTTTAACCCACGCTATTACGTCACTAGCCGCAATTCCATTTGAAAAACCCACCACAAATTAGGTTGTTTTACTGAGCCTAGCTGGTAAGGTAAAAGATATATAACTCGTGTTTTTTTTCCTGAAAGATTTTGGTATGAGGCATTATTTATCTGCCGTTAACAGTGAGGTACTTTAGCGCCTGTTTGTCGTGTTACTATGTTTAGGGAGGGCAGCTACCCCATTGCTTGTTCATACATTTCGTATATATCATACATGAATTGTTTCTTCTGGTTTAGAGAGGGTAGTTGTCCATTTGCTCCATCGTTATGCTCGGTTAAATTGTTAAATAATATTATATAAATAATTCAAAAGTTCATGGATATCTATCCCTCTTACCCTATAGTTGTGCCAATTAAAATATTTTTTTTGGCAAAAATTTAGGGGGGAAGCTACCACTTGGCTCGGCCCCTACCCTCAACCTGGGATACAGAGACAAGCCTAAGGTAGAAGATGTATCAAGGGTGATATTTTTCAACTCATTTCTATAAATCCATGAATGTCCTAATAAAGTCTAGAAAATAGTCTATCAATCCTATGGTTAGAGACACACATGCTTAGCCTCAGTGGTAGGTTGGAAGTTGTGATTTAGTGTGGTAGTTAAAAAGTTCACGATTTGACCAGCTAAGGAATACTAATTTCTCACCGTACACCTGCTAACTTAGATAAATATTGATACAGCCAAAAAAAATCATATGGCTAAACCATCATCCGATCAAAACAATGAGCTGCATCTACAAATAATTTGAACTCTGGATATCCCCTGACCCCAAAATAAAAAAATAAAAAAATAATCATCATGAAAGGAAGATAGTAGAGCCTGAAAGCAAGGAGGCTCTAAGTTTAAACTGAGAAGAGAAAAGGGCAAAAGAAAAGGAAGGGATGTTATGATTATGTATATAATAAGATTATAGTGGTTAGTCAAAGAAGCAATGAAGGGAGGTGTCTCCATCGAAGACTAATTTAGCAGCAACAGTAGTATGAGAGCGTCTTTTTGTTGGAGGTGGGAGAGTCTGTTCATTTGACAAATCAAATAGAGACATTATTGTGATAATACATACGATAATAAACATAAACAAATAACCACCCACTTGGTAGTAGGTGATTGATACTGCCTCCCGAAATTGGTCTTTATGCAAAATTATAATGGACAGAAAAATAGTCTCCTTAGTTTGATTAACAAACCCAAAGCCGACCTTCTATTCGGCATGGTGTAGCTGGACGGTCCTAGTATGTTTGGCAGCTGCCAAGGTCCCAACCCAACTGTTTCCCACTTCACCCCATCCTCACATGATAAGTTTTTGTCCTTAGTAATCTTTGATAACGTGGTAATGATCATATACATATACATACATACACATATATATTAGACTAGTGAACTTACTAATCTCCAGTAGCTTTTTTTACTTTCTCCTACATTACCGTTCCCTTATGAAAAGACTATATGATCGTTAACTCTAACAGGTTTAATAATTAAGGCATAGGTAAAAATGTTTTGGTGAAAGTTAACAAGTGGTGTTATGTTAACCTATAGTAGTAAATTTGGTAACCTTAATTTGACATTTTTACCCTTTATTAATTATGAAACTCACTAAAATTAAGGGTAACTTAGTAAACTTGTAATGGGGAATGTTATCCTTTACTAAGACTAGAGAAGTTGTTAATTTCCAGTAGTCCTTTATTTTTACCCAGCGTATTCAATACAACTCTATTATTCAATATAAGAACAATAGTTTGCTCCACTTTTGTGGAGCAAACTATTGCTCTCACAAAGCCCCTTCAACTGCCATGAACTCTGGTTAATTATTTTTAACCTCTATGGTCATTTTTGTTTCTAAAAACCAAGGGTAGACCGGTGAACCATAGGGGTAAGTGAATTTTAACCATGGTTAAAGGAAGTTAATAGTCGAGATGTAGCAAAAAAAAAGAGGCCATGAGACACCCTCCTCGTGTCACTCAGCAAGGCAGTAATTAATTTCTTAAACATAAGCATAGTTTAGTATTTTCATAGTGGACAATTCATTAAATAAGAAAAAAAAATATATATATAAGAAAAGTGTACTAGTACTTTAGTAATTGTTCCTGTGATTAAATTATTCTTTAACTTTAGTGAATGATATTTAAGTATAGGCATAAAATATGTTCGCGAAGGTTACCAAGTTCACCCTTAGGGCCAATATATATATATATATATATATAACCTTCATTAAGACATTTTACCTTTATATTAATTATTAAACTTAATTTTCCTTTGACAAGAGACCAATAATGAAATGCAAAGAAAAAATGGAATTTGACTTTCTTGTTTTTTTTGTTTCCCCCAAATAAACACTCTAATCCTCATCCTTTAATTCAAAACAATTGAGAGTCAAAATTAGAATGAAGTATGTGGCTTCACCTACTTTTTTTCAAAAGCATACCAGCATTAATCCTAAACTTTAGAGGTTAACCATAGACTGAGGATTTGGGGGGGAGAGGGGGTTATATTTGAGAGTACCCATGGACTAGGGCTATCAATGGATCGGATCAGGATCCGGATCCGATTAGTCGGATTTTGGACCTTAGTAGTGATCCGTCGGATCGGATACGGATCGTAAAACTAGAATCCGATTATTATCGGATCGGATTCGGATATAGGGTGATCCAATCCGTTTAAAATCCGATCCGGTTAGTCATAACTTATTTTTTTTTAAGTTAATAGTTATAATGGCATTTATGTAATATGAATAAAAATGAACCCCTATTTTATAATTTTCATTTTACTTAAAATTGAAACCCTAATATCCTGTAGAGTGAGAAACCACTTTCCATTTCTCTCTCTTCCATACGGTTTGTGATAAACCCCTAATATCCTGTAGAGTGAGAAACCCCTTTCTATTTCTCTTTCTCTGCCATACGGTTTGTGATAAATCAAGGGCATCAAGAGCTTTGGTTAATGGTTTGAAGACATCCGGCGACATCCGGCCTTCACTTGACCGCCGGCGGAAGAGGTAAACGGCAGACCCTTCTCTTTCTCAGAAGAATAGTCAGAGTTGGCCCCCCCATGTCTTGTATGAGTTAAGCACATGCATAGAGAGAGAAAGAGTGAAAAAAACTGACAGGGTTTTTGAGGTTCCATTAATCTCATTTGCCTCAACCATCTTATTTAGCTTCACTGTAAAAGAGAGTGAGTGAGGGAGAGAAAGATAGATTTTTGTTGTTTGAAGGCTTCGAACTTCAAAGAGAGAATCTAGAGAGAGAGAGAGAGGATCGCAAGGAGGACAAGGGCGGCGAGCCATTGGAGGAGGAGGTGCTGGGAGCTTAACCATGGAGAAGGTGGCTGAAGCCAAGCAGTGTATAGAGAACATCCAAGAACGAAAGGAAAGGTAAAATAATCAATTATCCCCAATTTTTTCTCAGCATTTCCTCTTTGTTCTAGATTTCATTTTGGTATTGATTCAGCTAATAAACACGATCAAACTAAACACGATCAAACTGAAATCCCACTATATCCGGATCGGATCAGATTCGGATCATAAATGAATAGTCGGATTCGAACTCGGATGGAACAATTCGTAATCCGACGGATCTCGGATCGGATTCGGATCAATCCAATTTGTTATCAGATCGGATTCGGATATAGCCAGATCCGGTCCGAATCCGATCCGTTGACAGCCCTATCATGGACTGACTAATGAATGAATTGTCACCAATGAAAATATCGAAGTATACTTATATTTAATAAAATGATATTCTATAGTAACGTTCATGAGGAGTAAAAAAGACTAATGAACATTACTAAGTTCACTTAGTCTTGGTAAACAATAGCCTTATATCTATATATCGGAAGGGGTCAGAGACCTATGAAAAGAGCACATGTTAACACACGCACACAATCATACGATCGGGTAATCCAATGGCTATATCAGAGGTTTCAAAAAAAAGGTGGGACCCATATGAAAGCAGTAACAATTCAGATTTTTTTTTACTTGTAAATGGGAGAGTCAGCTCAGTGCTCACCGGAGAGAGAGTCGGCCAAGCACTCCCCAAGGTATGATGGTGGCAAGCAAGCTGTCAATAATATTCAACCTTTTTGTTTACAACTAAGAGGGCTAGTCGGCCTGAGAGTCGGCCCAGCATTCCCCCAAAAATGGCAAAATATAATGGAGGCAAGCCTAGACGTGGACAGGCACACTGTACACTGTGTATCACGTAGACTTCTCGGTCAAATAGGCGGCTCCAATCAACATTAGCATACGATGTTGTGTTGTTGAAACCGATTCTCCAGTGACACCCATACAGATAATCCAGATCCGACCCATTTCAAGCCATTAGCCCAGTATTGGAGAGGTATTAAATTGGGTTCAGATGGGCCCTGATCCGGGCCCAAGTTACATATTCGCTATGTTACTAGGCCCACAGCCATAGTCTCGGTGTCTTGAATACCCATTGCAACAACATTCTAAGTATACTACAATACGGTTCTTATCAAGAGACTCTGGGTATATGAAAACAAATTCTCATTTACAACTTTACCAAAATATCATTTACTCCCACCACTAACATTATCTATAAACGATATGGGATTTGAAACTGAACAAACAGCTAGTTAACTGAAATGGGTGTTGTCTTGATGAATGGTTCTAAATTCTGAGTCCCTTCTTGCCTATATGGAGACGGCTTAGGAATAACATATCTGATAAAGCTTCAAGGAAAGATGAAGAAGAAGAAGTTCTCTAGCACAATTACAAAAAAAGGTATTAGCATCCCCGGAGAAAAGAGAGGATATCAGCTAAAATGGATGTGACATTGCCATGTCTTTGATTGAAGAATTTTGATATAGGAAATCCCAACTCAATATTACTAATTGGCATTTTGCTGCTCCGCCATTCATAACCCCAATATGGGCATAGGCAAGTGGATAGAATCCAGGCCCCTCTGCAAAAACAATTACAAGGGAAACAATGGGAAACTATCATTCAGTTTCACTCAAAGTTTAAACATGCATTAAGTATTTATTTAACATATAGGCCTTGTTTGTCTGGAGGGGGGAAACATTGTGGACAAAGAAAACTTTCTCGGGAATAATTTCTACTTATTTCGTAGAAATTTTCTTAAACATAAAGTAAAACTAGTGAAATATTTGAGGAAAAGCTCATTTTACAGTATGCCAACTGAAAAAACGAGATTTTCTCCTGAAAATAATTCTATGGGTCTATTTTCCCTCCAAGCAAATGCAGCCATGGAAAAAAAAAAGTCAGAAGAAACCATTTGACAAGTTAAACTATGCCAGTTTAATGGGATAGGATTTCATCTGGCCCTTGCCACAGACCATTTTCGTTTGGCTCCTGTCCCATAGGTCAACACATGACCCTTCTGACACCTCTTAACCATGGTTAAGATTCAATAACCCTTAGGGTTCAACCATGTATTCTTGGTTTTTACAAAAAAAAAAATACTATAAAAATTAACTATAGGAGTTAAAAAAATTAATCAGGGTTAAAAGGACAGTTTAAGGGGAGCTTTGTGAGTAGGCCAGACAGTTTTGGTCTGGTGAGGGCCAGACCAAATCCGATCCCCAGTTAAAGTTTAACTAGCTTATTGGACCAGCTACTAATGTCCTTACCTTCTTAGCTTTACCTACTACACATCCTGTACTGAATTTACTACCCAGTGTTACATGTTCTCTCTTAGATTACAGATTATTTTTTTAAAAAAGTCAACAGATCTTACAACTCGATCTAAAGAAGCCCCATTTGAGTGTAATACCCATTTCATTATCAAAAAAGATTAAGGTGAATTTTAATCCCCATTGAGAAAGAAAGAAAACATACAGTACAGATATAGCTCAGATCAGATATATTATATTTACATGAGAAGGAATGGGCAGATTCTCACAGCTTGCACATATAAGCAATGGAAACTGAAGAGTGAAAGGAAAAGAGACCATACCGTCTAATCCAACAGGAGGCCAGCAAGTGCCATGATTGACCAAGATCAGTCCTTCAAGCTTCTAGGCATTCTCACACAAGATACAAGGATCTAGACTAAGTAGTAATCCCTTGTTGACCAGAGATATTGGGCTGGACAAATAGGGGATCTTTTTCACTTGTTATAGACGGTCACATAGACAAAGGTAACAGCATTCTTCTCTCCCTTTTCCTTGCTAGTTTTCTCTGCCTAGAAATTCTCAGACATGTAGGAAGAAGGATACCAAGGCATATAACGATAGCAGAGAACCGGATGAGTCTGAAGTAAAGGGCCACATAGGAGAATACTACAAGCATGGTAAACAGTAAGGCCCACAAGAGAGATACAATGCAATCAGCCCTGCATAGAGTCAAAAGAAGTTTTTAATGTTAATGGTCAGCAAGAGCAGGTAAAGCACTTGCATGTACTTCAGGAAAAGTAGGGTTGATGACCCATTGGCAGAAGGTCTAAAACTTAGAAGATACAGATTGTCGTAAAGGTTACCATAAGATAAAAATGTCATATAGTGAGAAGAGGAAGATGTGATCATATGAGTGACTAAGACCTTGAGAATAGGGAAAACCAGAGAAGGAGACTGTAACCATGAGGCCACGACTACCACCTCTAGAGGAACATAATTCAGTACAAGAGCCAGGTCGGACAGAAATAAAAAGGACAGTGACCTTTGTTTATAGCATTGTATTTGTAATCCAAGAGTATCTTTGGGGTTTCCTCCAAGAGATCTCAGCCACTTGCCTTTTTTTATGTTTGTTTTTGTCTCCTTTTTTTGGGTGGGGTGGGTGGATGGGGATTTAACCTTAAACCTAAGGAATTCAATTTCTCAACCTCTACATCAACGAATCTCACCCCCTAACCTTTGGTTTCATAAGGAAGGGGAGGGGTAGCCTTAAACCTGTATTCTGTAAGTAATTCAATTTCTCAATCTCCGCACCTACGAAGGTCTCTCCCTCCTTAAACCCATAAGGAACCCAATTTCTAGACCTCTACACCTCACGAATTCCATCCCCAGCCTTTGGTTCTAAAAGCCCACCCAAACAAGAATAACTTGCTTTGGTCCTGTCTGTTTGAAGTCTTACACCATCCTTCCCCGTGGTTGAAAATGTGGGCAACAAGCTTTGGGGATATCTAAACAAAAGGAATAGTAAGTTGGAGAATGTGGGTTTACCTCCTCTTAAACAAGGATAAGGTTTCAGAATGTGGTTCATGAGGAAGAGAGTTAAAACACCTCAAAAATTGGGGGACAACTCCACCTGGTCCCATGTTGTTCTTCCATTGTTTCAAGTCTCAGTTCCCTCTTTCTAAAACTCACACTTCTGCTGACCGCGACTCGCGGTCTGTAATGGTTGATTTCTCTACACCAAAACCCACTGTCCCTAACTATCTTATCTTCCTCCCTCAACCATCTTTCTCTCCACGCCATAGTTGTTAAAGGCGACGCCTCAAGCAGTCGCCTAGGCGACCAAGCGCTCTGCTAGACTCAGGCAATTAGCCGCCTCAGGCAGTCATTATTATAAATTTGGTATATGTAATATTATTATTGTTTTAGGATATAAAGTTACTTTATTTGAATATAGTAGTTTGGTAAACAAAAAAATTATATTATTTTATATATTTTCATGTCTTTTACCATATAATATGTTAGGGTTTGTATATCCAACAACAAAAGGTTTGTAGATAGAAAAAGAAAGAAGTATGTTTCCCCTTATGTTAAACTATCATCTCTCTAGCTCAATGGTGGACAATTGGCCTCTCTCTTCTTCCTATGTTTGTGGGTGGACCATATGGTCCTCATATGCTTTTGCATGATTGTTACAAGCGCCGTCTAGGCAACCAAGCATACAAGTCGGCTCAAGCGGTCCAGTAATTAAAAAACATGGCCTTCAAATACCTCAAATTCCTTCTAGGACACCCAAAACTCTCATAAACTCAAATTTATAATTTAAACAAGTTCAAACCCTATAATTATACATTTTACCAATTATATATATTTTATTACATTCCTTGAGTATAATCAAGAAAAATGAAGAAAGAAGAAATGAGAGTAAGATGTACGGCCTCTCCCTCTTTCCCCCTCTCTTGTCTCTTTCATGTTCGACGTCACATTGACTTTCAGACTATTTTTTTGTTATTTATTTAGTCATACACTCTCCCTCCTCTCTCATCTCCTTCCTCACTCATGTTCGGCTGTCACTGTACATTATTGTTTCTTTCTATTTTTTATCCTTCATAATCCCTTTATCTCTCATTTTCGACAATCATTATAGACTTTATTTTTTTTATTCCATGTTTTTATCCCCAACACTTGAACCTCCTTTATTGTTCTTAGAACTGTCTGCAATGATGGTCGTTTTAAACTGTATCTTAACATTAGAGAGTTTGTAATTTTACATGAATTGTAGGTCCCCTTATTTAAGGAAATCCATCATACATAGATCATATATTAGGGAGATGTCTGCAACAAAAAGTTCATCAGGTGACGCCTCAAGTGCCTTAGGCTACTGCCTCAGGTGTCCATGGGGTATGTCGCCTCAAGTCGCCTAGTCCCCTTGACAACTATGTTCCACGCGTTGTGGTGCAGAAACGATGCGATCTAGGGATTCGAAGATAATATAACAAACAAAACAAAAGCACAAGACAAGATATACGCAATTCACCCACCATAGGGCTACATCCACGATTGAAAACGATCCGAAAAACCTTCATTATATTAAAGACGATTACAAAAGAGGAGCAATATGAATACAACTCCAAAAGCTCGCATAGCCCCTAAATAGCCCTCACACAACCTACAAATTCTTGTTCTCTCACAAACAAGCCCTAAATTGAATATGTTTAGGAAATCCCGAAATAATTAACAAATTCCAATACTTGGCACAGTTAAAAGCTCTCACATAGCCCCTGAATAGCCCTTACGCAACCTACGAATTCTTGTTCTCTCACAAACAAACTCTAAACCGGATATGTTTAGGAAATCCCGAAATACATAACAAATTCCAAAACTCGCCACAGTTCGGTCAAGCCAAATGCAATCTCGCTCGAGCGAGATAGTTAAAAACAAAATTCAAGCCAAAAACAGAATATTGTATCCTTTAAGGTGTAAAGATGATCAATCAAAACCCAAATCCTTTGAGGTGTAAGGATCCTAACCTGAATCCTTTGAGGCAGTGTTACAAATCTCGTTCTCAGGTTTTTATTGGGCGGAGTTTTTGTTGGGAAATTTTCAAATCTGAATTTTTTTCAGGTATTTCTCGCCTAAATCTCGAAAATTATTAAAAATTATATTAAAATTATATAAAATAGTAATAAATATCATCAAGTTATAAATTCATAAAACCAACAAACATTGTGTATTTATCATATTATTTTTAAAATCTCGATTAAATCTTGGATAAATCTCGTGATAGATACGGGATAAAAAGAGAAAATTATATTTTTCGCAAGATTTTTAAAATATCGTGATAAAAACGGAATTTTAAACTTTAGATGTTTTTCTCGATTTTTTTGAGGAGAAATTGGGTATTTCTCAGGAGATTTGTAACAATGCTTTGAGGTGTAAGGATATCAATCCGAAGATAAGTCATGAGCACGCTCTTCTTTCCAAGAGCCAAAACTAGGTCTCTCCATCAGAGCAAACCCACTCTCCCTAGAAACCCTAATACTTACATCTCAACAACTCATACCCAATAAGCCTACACCATAGGCCTATTTCTAAAGATAAACCAAATCCCAAACCAATTAGGAATTTCCTAAATTCTAATTCTAACAAATAACTCCATAATAAGAGAGTGTCACGCCAAATCTAATTTTACCCAAAAGGCCAAATTAGAATTCGTCAGTAAATCCCAACACGTCACCCTTTTCCCTTGATTTCTATAACTTCCTCCAAATGTAGTGACATTTTGGGTAATGCCCTTGACTCCTTGAATGGTTTGAACACCACTAGGGCCATACAGTTAGCCTTGGAGGGCTATGCGTCAAGAGAGTTTAAGTTAGATTAGGAGTTTCTATTTCAATGTTGGAGTTTAATTAGGAGTTATTTAGAGATCTATATAAGTCACATGTAACTCTATAGGAATTATGCTTATGAGTTATGAATTGATGTTGATGGATTTTGAGAATTGAATAAAACACATAGAGACTGATTGGAAAGTGTTTTCAATAGTTTATAGCTGTAATTTTTGGAATTTGGATATACTATTGCTGTTCATAATTTGGAGAAGGAGAACTCTTCTATAGGGTTTTGGTCCTTGGATACCCTAGAGTTCAAATTGCAAGGCTGCCTCACCCTATCACATACTCAAACATACCATCCGTAACAAATTCCCTCCACATGTTTGAGTTTTAAGCCCTAGTTCTTTGAAAGCTTGAGTTTTCCAAATTTTTTTAGATTCTGAAAGTTGAAATTAACCCCTAGAACCTTAGACTTGCTCCCACACAATCTTATTAGGGTTTTGTTTACCTTGATTTGACCTACCTAAATTGCTAACCTAAGCCTTATTCAAAATCACCCTATATAGATTTTCCCTAATTTTTTGAGTAAATTTTTTAAATTACAGGCTATTACTACAATTTTTAAAAAAAAATATGACAGATCAGTCCCTGACCAATCCGAACCATATTCTGAACCTTAACCTGGTTTTTTAACCCTGGAGATTACCTTACACCATTTCTACATCAACCCTAGCCTACTAAATACCCTCAAATCATTGATTTTGTTTTGTGGTGAATTCACATTTTTACCCTTGATGTCCAAATTGTACAAAAAATTTCAGGATTTTTTGTTTAGGTTGATCCTCAAGTTAAACCATTGCTTCCATTGCTACACCACATCTTCTCTCAGCCGTTGTCATCCAAAAGAATATTGAGAAGCCCAAAGCAGAGCTCAATAATTTAAAGCTCGAAGAGGCTAGGGACCTCATCGATTGTTAGGGGTCCAGCTATCGTTGATCAAGAATCCCCCCCCCCCCTCTTTCTCTTATTTTCTCTTGTTGGGGTGTTCAATACTTTAGTGAGAGGAAAACCTCTTCCATGACAAGGGGAAGAGGTTTCCTCAAACAGACCCTTAGGTGAGAGAGAATGATCTCCTATTGAACCAACCCAATGGCATTATCAAAAGTCAAATTTCATCATGAACTTTCATTTCCAAAATTAGGTCTAAAAAGATGACCAACCTCCTCAGGATTCATAGTTGAATGCTCATTGAAGGCTCTCTAGTAAGTTGACTCGGTAATGCAGCCGCATATATGAGTATCTAATAACGAGATATAATAAAAAAAATCAAGGAGTAAGCAATAAAGTCAGAACCGCCAAATTCTATTATCCAAGTTTGATAACATTCAAGAATTGCACCACTTCTTCGTAAGCTTCAAAAGCATCTTAAGAACTGGTCTGTCGTCAACCCCACATTTTACCTTGAACTGAGACTATGATAAGTCTTGCTAACTGGTAGCTATCATATGTATGGACACAAATGTTTGCAATGCTTGAGCATAGCATTTATGTGCTGCAACCCAATTCCATACATGGACAATGCCATCTTTTACATCGGTTGGATCGTAACTTGGTTAGAAATTTTAGGGCTTTGCTGATCAATTAATGATTCTATTTTAGGAAATCATTATCAACAGTATCAAATACTAGAGTATGAACTATGACGTGCATGCTTTGTCAAATGATCACAAACAACTTTTACTCTTACAAATGCAAGAGCATTGAACGACACACCAAGATTTCAACAACATTAAAATTCCCAATATCGCCCATTGTAATGTCCCATCATTGCTGGCTTAACAGTCCTTTACTAGTAGGGGCGGAGCTTCAAGAAGCAATCCCCAAATCTAGTAAGGGTGCTTGCTCCGACGAGGGTCGGCAGAAAGATCTATGCCCATGCACACATCTAAGCTGTCCTTACTGGTTTGGCGGCACACGTCAGCAAAATAACCTCAATAAGCATCTCTAAAAGTATTAATGCCCTTGGGCAATTAGAATATCAAGTCTTCTCAGTGAAGCATTCTCTCAAACAGGTTGCCTAATGGTCTACAACTATAATTCGCATGATTACCGTGAATAATCCAATTAAATTTCTAAAAATTATCGAGGAGTCTAGAACCCTTAAACTAAAATAATCCAAGTCAATCACCAACTTCGGAAATCTAGAGAAAAAAAAATCATTAATTTCCATAAAGCAATCTTACTTAATTAAACCCAAAGACAAACATTCAAGATTCCGAATATCAGAAAGATAACCGAAAATTATACCTGCTGATGATCTGAGGTTTGGGAGAGAAAATAATAAGAGCAGCCCACTTGTGCTGGGATCGTATCTGATAATCTCTGAGTTGCTCGACAAGCTTGGAACGAGTGATCATTTTTCAGATCGGAGATTTCTACGACCTTCGAACAGAACTAAGATCTCCTAAATCGTTACAAATCAATGGATCTAGAAAGAGCAAGATTTCTAGTAAGAAACTTCCGGTAGGCGATCTGACTGAAAATTGAAAGAATAGACTAACAATATGTTCGATATCGATTAATTGAAGAGATGGATTTCGAGATCGAGCGACGAGTTGAGCTTTCTCTAAGCAACGGTGACACACCGAGTTGTTGAAAGCTGGTCGCACTCGTTTACCTTTTAACAGGGTCCTGATTATAATTTACGCCTGGAGTACAGAGTTTCTTTTTGAGAAAAGTGCGGAAATAGGCTTCGGTTTTTGAATAATTACGGAAACCAGCTCCCTTTTCAGGGAGTTATTTTTTCCAGCCTCCACGCGTGTGTAGAGCTGAAGCGTGCGGGAGGGCTTGTGAGAATGTCCAAAATGCCCCCGTAAAAACTTTAACAGTTTATGTCTAACTCCCTATTTCATCGAATACCTTACCTACCCATTTCGAACGCAGAGGAAGAAGAAGGAAGAAGAAGAAGGAGGAAGAAGGAGGGAGGAAGAAGAAGAAGGAAGAAAAAGCCTCCTCACACACGCTTCAGCCATCAGATTAAGAGGGATGTTGAAAATTTCGAAATCAAAATAGTCTTGTTCATTTTTTTGCATTTCGAACTCATAATGGATTGAAACCCTAAAACCTAAGGAAGATAAACCCTAAACCCCTGTAAGAAAAATCCAAAAAATCCTTAAACAGCCCGAATAAGATTTACAGTCTTGAATTCGAGATAACTGTCTCGAATCCGAGATGGTTATCTCAAATCCGAGATGGTTATCTCGAATTCAAGACAACTATCTCGAATTCAGGACTGTTATCTCGAATTCATGACAACCATCTTGAATTCAGAATGGTTATCTCTAATTCAGGATGGTTGTCTCGAATTCAGCAAAATCATCTTGAATTCAGGATGGTTATCTCGAATTCAGGACAACCATCTTGAATTCAGGATGGTAATCTCGAATTCAGGACAACCATCTTGAATTCAGGATGGTAATCTCGAATTCAGGACAACCATCTTGAATTCAGGATGGTGATCTCGAATTCAGGACAACCATCTCGAATTCAGGATTGTTATCTCGAATTCAGGACAACCATCTTGAATTCAGGATGGTTATCTCGAATTCAGAACAATCATCTTGAATTCAGCATGGTTTTCTCGAATTCAGAACAATCATCTTGAATTCAGCATGGTTTTCTCGAATTCAGGACTGTTATCTCGATATTGCATAACACATTTAGTGAATTCGATACACATTTTATCCGATATTCGAACTATTTTTAATATTGTAAGTCTTTATTGGAAAGCATTGACATTGTTGAGTTTTTGCATTGTTTTTTCTTGATGTTGCAGATAATGAATGTATCAGTGATTTGTTGTTATGATGGAGAATGGAAGATTCTCCCTGACAGGTCCCACGTATATGAGGGTAGAAAATCGAAATTGATACAGTTGTTTAGTGGAATGACACATGAGCAACTTTTAAGCAGAGTTTATAGATTGACTAAATCCCGGCGGGAAGAAACTGAGATGAGAGTGAGGTCTATGTTCCCTACACACCCGACAATTCCTCCTACTGATATTGAAGATGATTAAGACTTGTTGGTATTTATTTCAGAATGTGAGCGAGCACGAACTCATAATGTACTTTTGCCAATATATGTAACCGAAGTTGCAAAGGGAGTACAACAGTGTGGTCCACCTTGTTTGAGTTATGAAGGTTTTCCTGATAACGAGACTGCCGTTCCCCATGTGAACGAATGTGATACTTGTCATGTCCTTCAGCCATCTACGGTCTATGTTCCCGACCCTATCCTACCAACCGTACCTTGGCCCTTTGAAGACTTGACAACAAGACCAAGTCAATATACTTGTTTTGTGCCTAACACATATGCAGATTATGGTGATACCAGCAGAGGCGACAACTACCATAGTGAAGAATGTGGTGTTCAGGATAATGAATGTGCTAATATTGGTGAATGTGCTGATGCTGAAGATGAAGATAAAGATGAAGATGAAGATGATGATGATGATGATGATGATGATGATGATGATGATTATGATTATTCAGTGGAGGTAGATGAAGATGTTGCCAGAGACGATGTTGATGAGGGTCCTATCCGCTTAAATATCCCAACGGTTGATATCCGTAGCTCCTCTAGGTCTGCTTTTCGGCAAGTCAGTGAAGGCCCTTCAACAAATGTGATTGAGAATGATGACTATGTGAATTTCGATCCTTCAGGCTTTGTAGCTACACTCGAGAATGCGGATGATATTTCACTCGGGAACAGTAACTGCAGTATTGAGTGATCCAGATACTGGTGCATTTGAAAGGTGTTTTGTGGCCCTTGGACCTTGTATCAGAAGTTTTCAGCTCAGTTTACGAAGAGTATTAGCCGTTGACGGGACGCATCTAAAGGGTAAGTACAAGGGGATCTTAATCATAGCAACATCACTTGATGGTGATAACCACATATGTCCGGTTGCTTATGGAATAGCTGAATCAGATAACAATTACAGTTACAAGTGGTTTTTAAAACAATTAGCTGACTCACTTGGGTACATGGAAGGGTTAGTCATTATAACTGATCGACACGCTAGTTTGATAAGCCAAGTCTCCATTGCATTCCCACATGCAGTTCATAGTTACTGTTCATATCACATTAGCCAGAATATGCATGCAACATTCAAAGATGAGGGACTGAAACCGTTATTTTGGTTGGCCATAAAGACATGCATGTTCAGCAAGTTTCAAGAGTTTATGTCACGTCTTGCAAGCCTAAACCCCGAGGCACATGAATGGTTATCTGCAATTCCAAAAGAAAAATGGGCATCCGCATACTTTCCTGGGCTGAGGTATAACATTGTAACTACTAATATAGTTGAATCGATCAACAGTTTGCTTAAGGAAGCGAGAGAATATCCAGTCACATTGCTTTTAGAGGATGTGCGCCTTAAGATCCAACGAATGTTCTTTAACCGACGTAACAAAGCGATGAAAATGAAGTGAAGCCTAACAACATGGGCTGAAGGTAAATTGCAAAGGAGACTTGCTAAAGCACGTTATTTGGAATGTGACGGAATCGTTCGGTATGAGTATTATGTGAGGGGAGAATTTAATGCTACAGTTAAGCTTCTTGAACGTACCTGCACCTGTAGGAAATTTGATGTTCAGGGATTGCCTTGTGTACATGTTTTGGCTGCCTGTAATAAGTATCGACATGATCCGTATGCATACTTTTCTCCCTACTATACATCTGATATGTATCGAGCCACCTATGAAGAGTCAATATATCCGGTACATGACAAAAAACATTGGGATCTCCCAGATGAAGTAATAGCTGAGACCAAGCGAATGAAACCCCTTGTACAGAAAAGAAGCACGGGAAGACCGAAGAAGAACAGAATTCTTTCACAGGGCGAAGAAAGGTCGACTGTAAGATGTGGTAGATGCAAACAAAGTGGTCATAATAGACAAACATGTACTAATGTAATCCCACAAGTATGATCATTTCATAATGAGAATTCAAAGAGTTTTTGTATGTTCGAATATTGTACTACTGAATCAATGCATGATTTTCCTCTTCGGTGGGTCAGAGTTTCACTTGTAGTCTACAAGTTATAAAATTTCATATGACTACTTAAATTAACATGTGAAAAATCAACCCTTGGACCATGTACTTGAGTTGTATATAAAGGGGGACAAATGACAAAGAAGTCTCAAAACACGACCTGTAATTTAAAACTTGAGATTTAATGTAAGCAACAATCTCGAATTCGATATTGGTTAGGCTGAATTCGAGATAACCATCTCGAATTCGAGATTGGTTAGGATGAATTCGAGATGGTTATCTCGAATTCGAGATAATTTGGATGATTTGGGGATAATAATCTCGAATTCAGGCTTAGACCCTGTTGTACTTGAGCTTTTATAATGCAAGCAACAATCTCGAATTAGAGCTTGGTTAGGCTGAATTCGAGATGGTTATCTCGAATGCGAGATTGGTTAGGCTGAATTCGAGATGGTTATCTCGAATTCGAGATGGGTATCTCGAATTCGAGATTGGTTTGCCTGAATTACAGATTGGTTAGCTTGAATTCGAGACAGGAACTGTAAATGAGCTATATTGATCAAAAAAATTAAATCCATAATAAATCCAGTACATACATCCAATGTCGGGTGAGAAGGTTGAAACATACATCTATAAGAAAAGATGAATTTACATATGGGTGCCCCATGATATTCTTTTGATCCCCCTCATAATCCAAGTAGTAGCATTCTGGTTTGTCTACATATACTTTTGTTCTAAACTTATCAGGGTCTTGCAATACATAAGATGAATTTACATATAGAATTTGCCTAAAGAAACATGAATGGTGAAGATTGCCGTCCGGGAAATAACTACTTCTCATTTGCGCACTAGGTGCTTCTCAAGAGCCGGATGTTCTCCCTCCCCAAATAACCACCTCCCACTTGAGCCTGCAATTAAAATTTTAAAAAATTAATAGATAAATGTGATTGAATATGGTATTGAGACTATCTAGTCCTACATTTTTTATTTATTCTCTTAAGTGGTATAAAATATAAAAAAGAATGGATATTGGAAGAATTTAGTTTTACTGGTAATGTATATTTCTTTATGTATATACGAACCACCAATTTCCACTCATATTGATCTCCATTGTAAACAGAAGTATTGGTGAAGGCTTCACCGAATAATTGTGGAGACACCTGATATATCCAACAATGAAGTTCAAATTTCTATTAGGAACAACTGATAGTTAGTAAGAGCATTAGAACTTACAGTCTTTATCCTGATTGGGCATTAGAACAACTGATAGTTAGTAAGGCTTGGCACAGGACTGGGCGTAAAGATTAGGATGTCTCGCATGTCGTTGCGCTAGTAGTTCCATCCATATGTCAATATGTTATGTATGTACATTGTATTATAGTGTTAGATTTTTAGAATTACAATTTAGATAGACAACATTAAATTAAAGTCGGAAATAGTCAGATACCGATGAATCGATCTCACGTTTGCTTTCTGACACAATACTAAGCATCTCCGGAGTGATCTGAATGCTATAGATCGACCTTCACAATTAGAATAAGTAAAGTAAGGAAATTTGATCATCATTAATTCCTCATTTATGCATTTACTTTTCAATTCACAATTAGAAACATTACCTCGTATTATTTGGATCAGCCTCCGTATTCAAAAATTCTCGCAGGGCCTTTTTTTCAGCTGTTGTAGCTGCCCTCATTAGATTTATAGCAATCACACCCTTGGCCATTTGTTTCCTCACTATAGTATTCAAGTAAGGGGAGTGGAGATGCTGAGAAATCATTGTAAGTCTTTGTGGCCTTCTCTCAACTCTTGTAACGGTTCCATCATCATCATCTTGAAAAACCGTTATTGAGGCATTACCCACCTCTCCCCCTGAGAAGGCCGTTCTAACTTCATCACCCACCTCCCCCTCTGAAATGGCCGTTCTTACTTCATCCCCAACCTCCCTCCCTGAGAAGGTCATTCTGACTTCATCACCCACCTGCCCCCCTGAAAAGCCAATTCTTTCTTCATCACCAACATCCATATACTTTTTGTCTTATCTTTCTTTTTCTCTTTCTCTATCTTCTCTTCTTCTTTCTCTATCTCTTATTCTTCTTTCTCTTTCTCTTTCTTTTCTTCTTCTTTTTCTTTCTCTTTCTCTATCTCTTTTTCTCATAGCGACCATTTCTGATACATAATTATCAAACCTCTCAGTCAGGCGATTCATTTTCATGTCTAAGGCATCAAACCGTCTGACAAAATAATGTTTGAGTCGCTTGTATAAAGATGGGTGTGATTTCGTTTGTACATCGTGTACCTGAAATAATGGTAGACATTAGAACACAATAAAATTTGAATATATTGAATAAATGGGTCAGAATTCGAGATTACAGTCCTATATGTGCCTAGCAGCCTCATCAACATGACTTATTGTGAATTTTGGCTACTTACATGTTTTGACCTTTGCTCATGTACCGGGGAGAGACTATCCTCCTCCTCGTCATCATCCAACTTATCCTACTCTACTTCCTCCTCCTCATCACCATCCTCCTCGGGACTATCCTTCTGACCATCCTCATCATCACCTTCATCATCATCATCATCATCCTCATCATCATCATCCTCAGATCCAATTATTGCAAGGACACCTCTTACTACTTCTTGCTCATTCTCAAGAGCAGTGACTTTTAACTTAAGAACATCAAGCTGTGAACATAAAATTAAGTTAGGACTAAGCAAAAAAATATATATATTGTACTAACTTTCGTACCTCTTCAAAATTAAATATCTTCTCTTCTAATGTCTTGTAGGTTTTATAAGTAGTATCTTTCCAACGTAGAACACGAGGGAACATATCAGTAGTAGGAGGAGATCCACGGGAACATAACTTTCCAAGTGCGGGAATGCACTCAAACATCCAAACCTGTCATCATTAGAATTTGAAATGAAAATAAAAACAAGAGTGTAATTACAAATTAAACATATATCAATGATATAATATACCTGAAAAGTAATACAACATCCGTTAATGTTGTATTGTGGAGTATCTATATGCGTCATTTCAATATTTTTCTTAAATATCGAGTACCCTACAGTGCCCCAAGGGTATCTGTTGAAGGTATCGAGGTCCTCTACAAGATCCAAGTACTCAATCTCAATGTTTGAGTGTGTCTCTTTTGCAATAATCAATAACTCCACATATAGGACCAATGCAATCTTGATTGCGTCCATATCATTGTCACACGCCTCTAACACCCTAATCAGGTCCAATTTTTTTATAAGTTGTACTTCACCAAACTTGCGAACCTTTAGGGAGGTTGGAGAACTGACAGATACTATGGCAGGAGGGACACCTATACTAGCATTTAAACCCATTATCAAGGTGAAGTCTAACAACCTAAACCGCATTACACTACCAGCCACATCAAAAGTAAGTGCATCCCTACGCCTCTGAAGTAGGTGGTGCAATGCCTGACCACATTGAGGATTTTTGGGCAAATCATAAAGATGCCCAAAGCAAGTCTGCATCCACAAAGACTTCCTCTCAGGATAGGCCTCCAAGTGCGGCTTTATTTTTTCAAACCATTCTTTCATGGTACATTTCACAGAGGGTTGGGCCTTTTCTACCTCTTTCCCTTTACCTCTACCTTCCCCTTTTTCTTTGTTTTTTGGCATCTTGAATCTGCAAGTATTAATAAAATTGCTTAGTAATACATAGAAAAACTGAATTCCAAAATAAATAGTCATAAATTCGAGATTATAGTCCTGAATTCGAGATGGTTATCTCGAATCCGAGATAATAATCTCGAATTCGTGATTGTTTTCTCGAATTCAGGATGTTGAAAGAAACATTGGGTTTTTCTATTAGGGTTTAGGGTTTATCTTCGTTAGGGTTTTAGTTCCTTAGGGTTTCTGTTCCTTAGGGTTTATGTTCCTTAGGTTTTAGGGTTTCAATTTTGTTAATTTTAAGGTTCCATAATGAATATACCTTCCCCTACAGGGTAATACATGGGAAGAACCAGTTCCTTCTTCACACTAATAAATATTAAGGCTTAATTCTGAATTCGAGATTGTTAGGTTGAATTCGAGATAACCATATAGAATTCGAGATAACCATCTCGAATTCCAGACTGTTATCTCGAATTCTATATGGTTATCTCGAATTCAACCTAACAAATTCGAGACTTATTATCTCGAATTTAAACTGTGTAAAGGAAGTTTGATTTCGATATTTTACACACACCTCTTAATCTGAAGGTTGTAGGGAACGAGTGACGAAGAATCAGTTCCTTCTTCTTCTTCTTTTTCCTCTTATTCTTCTTCCTTTACTTCCACTTCTTCTTCTTTAATTAAACTATGATGTAGGATTAATCTACTTTGTAGGGAACCGGAATCTCTGATGCAATGGTATTCTCTGTTCGAAATGGTGAAAGGGTTATCTCTGTTCTTCATTCGAAATAGGTAGGGTAATCTAAGTTGTATTCGAGATAGTGAGAAAGAACAGTGAAACATAAACTGTTAAGTTTTTACGGGGACATTTTGGACATTCTCACAAGTCCTCCTGCACGCTTCAGTTCTACACACGCGTGGAAGCTGGAAAAAATAACTCCCTGAAAAGGGAGCTGGTTTTCATAATTATTCAAAAATCGAAGCCTATTTCCGTACTTTTCCCTTTCTTTTTCCCCTGATGGATAAAAGATGAGGAAAGTACGAACATGGGCTATGGATTATGAAAAAACCCGAAAATGGGTTTCATTTTAAAAATTTTATTTTTGTAGGCTCCTACAGTGATTTGAGTGAGCACGTGCTTTCTTTTTCTTTCTTTTTCTCTCCAAAATACCCGCAACTCTGTTAGAGATCCCTTCGACACTTTGCGACTGAGCTTAAACTTAAGCTTTCCCTTTCGTTGAAACTTTCATTTGAAACCTACGTTTTCCCCTTTGTTGTAACTGAGCTAAAACCCTTCTACTTCATCTGAAACTCTTCGACACAAACTAAGGTAAACCCTTGCTTCATCCGAAACAATTTTAAAGAAGAAGAAGAAAAAGAAGAAGAAGAAAAAAAAAAAAAGGTTTCTATACGTTTTTGATCCATTTTCGATGGTTACAGTGTTCGTTTTTTCTTTTTTGTAAGGTTTTGTGCTCATTTTCGGGATTTCCTGTCATTACAATTTATTTTATGTTATTACAGTGCATTTTCGATGGTTTTGTGCTTATTTTCGATGGATTTGTACTCATTTTCAGTGGTTTTCTGTTATTACAGTTCCCATTTTCGGTGGTTTTCTGTTATTATAGTGCATTTTCGATATTACAGTACTTTTTTGATCATTCTTTGCTCATTTTCGGTAGTTTTGTGCTCATTTTCGGTGGTTTCTGTCTCATTTTCGGTGGTTTTTTGTTCCTCTGGATTCGGATAGATTTTACCCCGCTTTACTATTTTGATCATAATTTTTGACTCGTTTGTCGGATTTTGACGATTCAACTTGCGTTGCACTCGTCTTTCAAAAGAGAACAACTTTGATGTTTTACAAAAATCCTAATTTTGAGTTTTAAATGGTCTAAATGGCTCACAAGTGGACTGGTCTGCAATTTCATCAGATAAAACATCGAAAAACCCACTTTTGACTTAGCTTAGACTAAAGATATGGAAAAACATTAAACATGAACCTTAAAGAGGGTTCCAATACGGTTCCAATGGTTTAAGAATTACTCGATTCCGATAAACGATGAGAAAACTAGAGCTTCCTAAAATTTGAAGGATGTTAACAGAAAACCACCGAAAATAGCACAAATCCCTCGAAAATAAGCACAAAACAATCGAAAATGCACCGTAATAACATAACACCACCGAAAATTAGCACAAAACTATCGAAAAAACACTGTAATATCGAAAATGCACTATAACAACAGTGCTTTTTCGATGGATTTCCCTATTTTCGGTGGTTTTTTGTGATTAGAGTGCATTTTCGATATTACAGTGCTTTTTCGATGATTTTGTGCTATTTTTCGGTGGTTTTCTGTTAAAATCCTTCAAACTTTGGAAAGCTCTAGTTTTCTGGTCGCTTATTGGAATCGAGTGATTTTTAAACCATTAGAACCTTATTAGAACCCTCTTCAAGGTTCATGTTTAATGTTTTTCCACATCTTGAGTTTAAGCTAAGTCAAAAGTGGGTTTTTCGATGTTTTATCTGATGAAATTGCAGACCAGACCACTTGTGGGTCTATTTAGACCATTTAAAACTCAAAATTATGCTTTTTGTAAAACATAAAAGTTGTTTTCCTTAAAAAGAAGAGTGTAACTCAAGTTGAATCGTCAAAATCCAATGAACGAGTCAAAAGTTATGGTCAAAATACTAAAGCGGGGCAAATCTGTCAGAATCAAGAGGAACAGAAAACCACCGAAAATGAGACAGAAAATCGCCGAAAATGAGCACAAAACCATCGAAAAAACACTGTAATATTGAAAATGGCACTGTCACATCAAAAGTCTCGAAAATCAAAAATTAGCAACCCAAAAATCCCGAAAAATGACTGAAATAACTATCTCAGAATCACGAAATTGGTCACTGTGATCTTAAAAAATCCTGAAAATAACACTGTCACATCAAAAGTCCCGAAAATAACAGCAATAACTAACTCATAATCCTGAAAAAATCACTGACATCAAAAATGTTGAAAATGGCTCATACTCTAAAAATCTTGAAAATGGCTCATGTCACCCTAGAAAACCACGAAAATGCTTATTGTCAACCTAAAAAACCCAAAAAATGGCTTCTGTTACCCTAAAAAACTCCGAAAATGGCTCATGGTCTCCATAAAAAACCACGAAAATGCCTTTTGTCACCCTAAAAAACCCAAAAAATGGCTCTTGGTCACCCTAAAAAACCACGAAAATACCTCCTGTCACCCTAAAAAAACCCCGAAAATAGCTTCTGTCACCTTAAAAAACCTCGAAAATGACTTCTGGTCATCCTAAAAAACCCCGAAAATGGCTCCTGTCAACCTAAAAAACCCTGAAAATGTCTACTGGTCACCCTAAAAAACCCTGAAAATGGCTCCTGTCACTCTAAAAAACCCCGAAAATGGCTTCTAGTCACCCTAAATATCCACGAAAATACCTCCTGTCACCCTAAAAAATCCCGAAAATGGCTTCTATCACTCTAAAAAACCCCAAAAATGGTTCCTGGTCATTCTAAAAAATCATGAAAATGCCTCATGTCACCCTAAAAACCCCTGAAAATGGCTCTGTCACCTTAAAAAACCACAAAAATGGCTCTTGGTCGCCCTAAAAAACCACGAAAATGCCTCCTGGTCTCCCTAAAAAACCATGAAAATGGCTCCTGTCACCCTAAAAAATTACGAAAATACACTGTAATATTTTTGATGGATTTGTGCTCATTTTCGGTGGTTTTTTGTTATTACAGTGCCTATTTTCAGGGGTTTTCTGTTATTATAGTGCATTTTCGATATTACAGTATTTTTTCAATGGTTTTGTGCTCATTTTCGGTGGTTTTCTATCTTTCCTCAAACTTTAGGAAACTCTAGTTTTTTCATCGCTTATCGGAATCGAGTGATTCTTGAACTATTAGAACCATATTAAAACCCTCTTCAAGGTTCATGTTTAATATTTTTTCATATCTTAGGTCTAAGCTAAGTCAAAAGTGGGTTTTCTAATGTTTTATCTGATGAAATTACAGACCAGTTCACTTGTGGGTCCATTTAAACCATTTAAAACTCAAAATTAGGTTTGTTGTAAAACATGAAAGTTGTTCCACTTCGAAAGACGAGTGCAACGCAAGTTGAATCGTCAAAATCCAATAAACAAGTCAAAAGTTATGGTCAAAATACTAAAGTGGGGTAAATCTATCAGAATCAAGAGGAACAGAAAACCACCGAAAATGAGACAGAAAACCACAAAAAATGAGTACAAAACTATCGAAAAAGCATTGTAATATCAAAAATGCACTCTAATAACAGAAAACCACCGAAATTTGGCACTGTAATATCAGGAAACCATCGAAAATAAGCACAAATCCATCGAAAATAAACACAAAACCATCGAAAATGCACTGTAATAACAGAAAATAAACTGTAATAACAGAAAATCCCGAAAATGAGCTCAAAACCCTATAAAAAATCGAAAATGACTACTATAACTATCGAAAATGGATCAAAAACATATAAAACACTTTTCTTCTTCTTTTTCAAAAGGCTTTCAAATGAAGTAGAATAGTTTAACTTAGTTTGTGTTGAAGGGTTTCAGATGAAGCAGAAGGATTTAACTCAGTTGCAACGAAAGGGAAAACTTGAGTTTCGGATGAAAGCTTCAATGAAATGGAAAACTTAAGTTTAAGTTCAATCGCATAGTATTGAAGGGATCTCTAACAGAGATGGGGGTATTTTGGAGAGAAAAAAAAAAAGAGGAAAACACGTGCTCACTAAAACCACTGGAGGAGCCTACATAAATAAAAATTTCAAAACGGAACCCATTTTCGGGTTTTTTCATAATCCGGAGCTCATTTCCGTACTTTCCCCAAAGAAAATGGACTTTGAGGATTGAGGAGTGCAGGGCTACTATGAGGTCCGGGCTTGGACAAAACCCTTTACAGCCCAGCTCGGACTGACCCACATTATTTATATAGGGGGAAAATACATTTACACCCCCTGAGGTTTGATAAAAATACACATAGACCTTAAAGTTTAATAAAATACAAAATACATTAGGCACCCCTACTTTTCAAAATATTGACACTTACACCCCTTCTATCAGTTGACCGTTAGTCAACTTAAGAAATGATGATGTCATGGGATAAAATGGTATGAACTATCAAAAATACCCTCTTTAAAGTTATCATTTTTCATATATGAAATTGTCCCTTCATTTTTTAATTAAATCAAATCCTCTAAGGTGGCCACATGTCCTTTTTGACACCCTTTTTGTTGGCCACGTGTCCTTCTTGGCCCTTGAGGTGGCCTTTGATTGTCTCTGGCGAAGCCGGAAAGGGCTTATCTCTGAGTTCCATAGAATAGGGGACAAGTGGTGGAGAAGTCAAAATCATGGCCCCATGATTTTGACTTCTCCACCCATAATAAGACATGTGGCGATAAGTGTGTGAGAATAAAGAGGGGGAGGGGGGGGGGGGGGGGGGGGGGGGGGGGGAGATATCAAATGGGGAGAAAATGAAATGACTTCTCCCCATTTATATGCCAACTGTCGCACAATGTATGGAACCCCGAGAGCCCTTTCTGGCTTTGCCAGAGACAATCCGAGGCTCCTTGAGGTAGCCACGTGTCCTTTTTAACACTCCTTAAATGGGGTTAGATTCACCCACCCTCATGGTTCACCTGCCCATCCTTGGTTTTTTTTTTCTTACTAAATATTAATTCTTGTTTTAAAATTTAATAATTGTTTTTAAGACTTTTTTAATATTAAAATATTTTAAAAAATAATTAATATTTAGAAAAAAAAAAAACCAAGGATAAGTGGGTGAATCTAACCCCATTTAAGGGGTGTTAAAAAAGACACGTGGCTACCTCAAAGGGTGTCAAAAAGGACACTTGGCCACCTCAAGGGTTCACTCGCCAATCCTTGGTTTTTTTTTAAATATTAATTATTTTTAAAAATATTTTAATATTAAAAAGACCTTAAAAACATTTTTTAATTTAAAAAAAGAATTAATATTTTTTAAAAATAATTAATATAAAACAAAAAAAAAACCAAGGATGGGTGAGTGAACCCTAGGGGTGGGTGAATCTTAACTACAATTAAGGGGTGTCAAAAGGGACATGTGGCTACTTCAAGGGGTGTCAAAAAGGACACGTGGCCACCCCTAGGGTTCACCTGCCTATCCTTGGTTTTTTTTCTTCTAAATATTAATTATTTTTAAAAATATTTTAATATTAAAAAAGTCTTAAAAACAATTATTAATTTTTTTAAAAAAATTAATATTTAGAAGAAAAAAAACCAAGGATGGACGAGGTGAACCTGACATTGGGTTACATCAAGAAAACAAACATTTCAAAAGGAAAAATTTATGATTTGTAATGGTTCTCATTGTAAGTGGGAGATGTAGCAACACTTGCCGCCACAAGAATAAGAGTTTGGAAATTTGAGTCAGTGGCTAACAAATTTTAATGGGAAAAGAGTGTTAGGTTGCTAGCCCCTACTTGCAAAATTCGATTTTTCCCCAAATTATCATGACGGGTGCAACACATGCCAGTGCTATCCCTTCAACATGATTTAAGGAAACAAAATTCTTAAAGAAGGAATTGATGATTTATATTAATTCTTAAGCCAATAGAGAAAAGTAGGGACACTTGCTCCTGCTACCGTGAGAACTTGAAAATCTGCGACTAGATTAGCATGTCTCATTACTAATTATCAAACTGGTGAGACTGAGACTGTGGAGAGTGTAGTATATGGACGGAAACCCACCAAAACGCACAGGCATAGTCGCAGTGCAACAGCACATGCTCAACGGTTTTTGAAACTATACTTCATAGTAGACACGAGTCATCCCGAGAAATACATATGTTAGATGTTATTATCGAGTCAGTCTATGGGTACTCCCAATTATACTCCCTAATCCTAACCGTTTATAACCAACTACTAAGGGCCAAGATTTCAGTTGGCTTATTTTGTCTCTTCTATTGCCACATCAACTGAAATCCTAACCGTTTAATAATTGAGATAAACGGTTAGGATTAGGGAGTATATATAGGAGTACACTTTGGGAGTATCCCTATACTAATTCGTTATTATTTGCCTTTACTTTGAGTGATTATGATGTAACCACCATTGTATTTTGTACAAACACCGAAAAGATAGAAGTTGCGCTTCTTATGCAATGTTCAATCAAGTCCTTTTCCTTTGTATTTTCCTTTATGCTTTGTTATATAATTGGATATTAAAATAAGATAATTTTATCCAAATAAAATGAGTTAAGGGTCACACACGTTGAGAATAGCCCAATGGTGATGTACCCCCCACTAGGAGGAGGTGCCGGGTTCAACCTGTGGGAGAGAGGTGAGCGTGGTGTTTCCTCATCATACACTAACCCAACTGACCAGTAAAGTGCAAAAACAAACAAACAAACGAGTAAGGGCTCTAGTGTACTCCTCTCATAAAGGTGGTTTAGGAATCAAAGCTTATGCCATGTACCCCAAACGTCAAAGATGTGTACTTAGTCTTTGTATAACGAAATGACATGGCTGCAACAATTTTGATTACAAAGTTGGAGATGAGAAAGATTTATTAGATGGACAATATGACCTGTGACTGATCAATTGTCAAGATATGCAAACTAAAAAAGTGATTTCTATGTGAAGTTGTCTAAAAGCTTTGCATAGAGTTGATTTACATATATACAATAAGGTTAAGTAAAAAACTTACATGTGGGAGCCTAAATGTGTTAGTGAGCAGGGCTATTGGGAGAGTGAATTACTCTTAGGAGAGTGTGGATAGTCCTCAAGAAGCGCATATGACTATCAAAATAAGCATGGAAGAACGGGTAACACTTGGGAAGAAGATTGAGTAAGGTCACAATTAATCCCAACGACTCTCGTAAAAGGTACTTATTCCATTCGAGAATAAAATCATTGTATAATGCAAACTTTGTATAGTGAAAGTTTTTACTTGTTTTCGCCCATGAATAGATCTCTATTATGGGTGAACAATATTTTATGTTGTGCTTGTGTGTTCTTTGTATCTCTATTTTCTGTCAATTTTTTACTCGTTGTCATCGATTCCAAGATCGTGTTTTCCCGTGACACATGGGGGCATTGGATGTAGCGAAAAAACTTGAAATTAAAAAAAAAAATGATGACTAGAGATACGTTTTATAAAATTAATTTTGTTATCTACTTATTATAAAATATGTACATACTGGATTATCTGTTAATAAACACGAACATAAAAGCAAATTGTCGAGATTATGAGAAATTGATACAGTTACATGGATTTGAGAAAATGTATCTAAAATGATGACGAGGACAAATTTTCAAGGGGATCTATGCAATCACTAGTTTCGCTTAATGCTCGCAAAAAAACGAAGGTTGCCTCTCAAGTTTGTTTCTAAAATTTGACTTGCAATGAAATACATGCAATCACGACACTAGCCCGTAGGAGAATAGGAGAAATGGTGTTGAGAAACTTGTTCACTCTCAAAGTCATCAATGGCTGTGAAGTGTACCTGAACCCTAGGGCAAAGCTAACAGTTGAACTTTTACAAGAAAAAACACAAAAAAATATCATATCTTTTAATTATTTAATTGGGCATACCATGGGCAAGGGAGCAGCTAGCTTTTAATTTTATGAGAAAAAACATTTTATATCATGCTATTTAATTATTTGATAGATCACAACTATGGGGCAAGGGAGCAATTGTACACCTATAGAAGGAGAAGCAATACCCATATCCTAAGGAAAATATTTGGCACCTGTTAATTCATTATCTACAAATCCATTGACAGTTACTAACAATTGTTCAATTGACCATCACTTCCCTTGCAAGAAGATCTTTGCTGCCCCTGTCAGCAATTAGGTGTGTTAATAGATCGCCTACGGGTCGACATGATTATATTGTTGAGCCATACCAGGCCTAGAAACTTAGGCCCAAAGGATAAGAAATTATTGGGCCAACGGGCACATTTAGTAAATGGGCTAATCCAGGTCTAGTTGGTCCTGACTCCAACCCAACCCATTAACAGTCCTAAATACCATTAAAAAAAGGAGTTTAGGTGTTATTTTACCTCTTTAACCAAAAAAGCAAAAAACTGCTTAGCAGCTGGGTGTTACTATCTCCTTTGGTGCCACATCGGTTGGGTACTAAACTCAAACCCAGGTCCTTTTTGAGGAATTGAGTGAGTTTACACTTATGGCACCTTGGTGGTAATCTTAGTTTTGACCCTATGTGTGTTTCTAGGTGTTATTTTAGCTCTTTAATCGGGAAAAAATAATTCCAGCATTGTCCTCTTAGCAAAGCTCCACCAGTAGGTGCCGACTAGTTTAGTTAGTAATATCTCTTGTAGTCGTACCAGAGACCTGAGGTCGAATCCCCCTTACATAAAGGGTTGGAGGTTTATGGGAGTGGGAGGGGGAGGGCTATCTTGTGTAGCCCATAGGCCCAAGTGGCCCCAATGAACACCCCTCACCCACTCCCAAAAAACAAAAGAAAAACTCCACTACAGTACGCTTTGATTTTATTTATTTTTGTTAAGAGACTAACTTCATATAATCAAACTGAGGGGGATGAGGTCCCGAAAAAAAAGGAATAGAACTCAAATTTAACCGGCTTATACTATCATTCAGAGCCACCTGAGCTACAAGGTTGGCTGTCATAGGGCGAAAGCAAAGACGAGAGATTCACATTGAAAACGAAGACGGAGAATATTAGACATGAGAGCATGAAGATCCCAAGGAACACTGACCGATACAATAACATGTCAATAAGTTCTTTAGAATCCGATTCAATAATTGGCTTAATCCAATTGTTGGATATTACAATTTGGAGACCCAGCCTCTTTGCTTCGGCTTTAGTTGTGTGACTACTCCCTCCAATGAGGGACTTCTGAACATGAACTAAAGTTTCGCCAAAGTGATTTTGGGCTATAATACCAGCCCCTGGGCGTAAAGACTTTAATTTTAATCCAATCTTGCTCCGGAGGAACCATCGATCCACACTCGAGGGAGCTGCCTGGTCCTCAAACCGTCTACAGTACAGGGGTTCTGCCTAAAACCCGCGTATCTTCCCGCTTCCAAAGAGAGGTTTCAGTACAAACGCTTTTTGCCTTTCAACGACAAAACCATTTCCTCGATAAAACGAGAAGAACAGAGAATGGATGCCCAGGTGAATGCATATAAGAGGAGATCTTGGATCGATTCCTTGAAATGGAGGAGAAGCTGATACAGAGATTGGAGTCGGTGGTGGCTCGACTGGAAGCGCTTTCTGCTTGACTCCGACAGACGAGTTCGCCGGAAAATGGTGTAGATGCACCGTTGGATCCGGCAATCATCGCTTACGACGATCTGATGAAGCAATTTATCGGTAGGGTTTCCTCTGCTGCAGAGAAGATTGGCGGAACAGTTTTGGAAGCGACAAAGGTTCTTGAAGAGGCATTTTCTGTTCAGAAGGAGCCTCTCATCAAAATCAAGCAAAGTCAGGTTGGTTTTCTTCGGATTTATTTCCTTTTTTGGATTAAAATTCGAATTGTAATCAGGTATTCAGGTGCTTTATTTTGTTGATTTGTGAAACTGGGTCTTTTTTTCAAGGAACAAATTTCGTGCTTATTTTGATTTACTGTTGACGTTTCATGGATGAATGTACTTTGTTTTGGCAAAGATGTTGATGTCTTATATGTTGGTGTAATTGGGCTAAATCTTTGCACACATAGCCTCTTAGCAAATACAGACTGATAAAAAATTGAGTTAAAGAAGCAATTATTATTTAATTAATTAAGGTAGAGAATTGCTTCATTGAGAGGTGCTACAATTGAGTCTTTCTTGAAGATAGTCGAAGCCTCCCATGTGCAAGGGATGTGCGGATACAAGTCTGCTCGGATTCTCTCCTGTCTTCCCAACGAGTTTGCACTACTCGATAGAAGACGTGGTAGTAATCTTCCTTTAAGATGCCATTTAAATTAAATATATACATATATATCCATTTAATTAGGGTTTGCCAATTAATCCAAGTGTTCTAAAGTCCCATCGGATTTACAGTAAGAGATTATCTAATTTATTAGACAAATTTCAAAAATTATCATTTTACCCCTTAGGATTTAAGGGTTTCTTTGGTTACAGTGTTAGGTCCACTCTGGTTTGGTCTAATCCTGTTTTAACCTATTCCAGATTAGGTTTACTCCTATTCTGTTTGGTTACAAATTCGTCCAAAATCAATCCTGCATAGCATCTGATTTCTGGTTTGGCCAGAATCAATTTTGTCTCAGGTCTTATTTGGTTACAGTTTTTAGGTTAATCCATTTTAACTTAATCCGAGTCTATTTGGTCATAAGACTATGGTTAATCCGATTTTATCATTTCCAGAATCGTTTGATTACAAGATTAGGCTTGTCCAGATTAATCCATTCCACAAGATACCCATGTTTGGGTATGATGTCTTATAGGATCCATCATGTGGATATAGTAGGATCACCCAAAATCGGATGGTCACCAAGATGATTTTGTCCATGAAGGATTGATCCATTGTTCTACCTAATTTGGAATCCCAGATCAGGCAATTGAACAGTCCACATGTGGACTGATCTATGATGGACGGTTGAGAAGCCCAAATGCATTCTGCAACCTCATCAGGAGCTGCACAACAGTCCATTTCCTGATATCCATGGATCTTGATCGATCCAAACAACCTGCAGGGTCTTGTTCTAGGCCTTTGGATTATGGGTCAAGGTCACCATCTTCTCCATTGAGCTCAAGGTCCACTATTAAGGAGATCTCTAGGTTAGAGTCCTCCTAAGAGGTCTCTGGTACGGAGTCATCCTGATGAACCATGGCTGACTTGAAGTAGACTGGACTAGCGTACACCTATTCTGGTCTGGTGGCTCACTAGTCTCCTTCTTGGCTTACTGGACTGGGTCCATGGATCTGGTCTGGTCTGAGTTCCAACAGAACCTAACACCTCTCCAAGGCCCTCTATTTATAGAGGACCAAGGTCCTCTTGCATGTGCAGGGGCTCAGCCACCTGGCTAGGCCCTTCCTGCCCCAGGCAGGCCATGCTAAGGCCACATGACACTCTGGGTCAAGCCTTGATCAGACCATCTCATGATGGGCCTGCACCCAGTGACCCAAGTACTCATTGGGTCTGATCAACCTGACACACCCATGTGTGTCCTCAGATATCACACACCCAGATCCGATGGCCCAGATCCAATCCGAGCCTGAGACTTGATCAGACGACTCTGAACAACCACGATGATCATTCGATCAAGATCAATCTTGATTAATGATTTTGATTAGATGGACGGTCCTGATTTAGTCAAAATAAACAGCGACCCAAATGACGATGCGCACGTGCGAAGTGCAAAGTGCGCCTTATAGCGCCCAAAGCCCTATGCCCGCACCGCACCTGAGCCCGAGCCTGTGCCCGTGCGTGTGCGTTCGCGCACCCAAGTTATTGTCTAAATGAATTGGTGGGTAATAGTCTATACTACATGCTTGGTTGTTGACAACTAAGCAAACAAATGAGTAATTAAACCCTTTAGATTTTCTCTACTTTTCCGATATGAGACTAAAGAACTAAGGGAAAACCACTAAAAGTGTGTGTTTTCTCTCTTTTAAGAGATCAAACACGCATCCTAAACAAAGATTAAAACATGAGGGGTTTTAGTCCATGATTAAAATCAAAACCCCAGATCCTAATAATCCGGTTTTATTAATTTAAAAAATCTAATTTTAAATCAAAATCAACAATCCCCCACTTGATTTAAATTTAGTAAAGTAATTAAGAATTAAGTAAAACAAATTCGGGCATCCAAGAATATCCTGTGCATAGATGTAAGTGTCTTTCGACTTGAACCTATACTTAGTGCAAACAAATCAAGAAAAGCCAGAGAACCCAATGGCCTATGCCTTGAACTGCAAAACTCGTATTGGCCAATCGGATTCGTCGTACACATTCATTTTAGAAGATATGTGTACTCATTCAGCTTAGCACTTTAACGTCTATGCCTTACTCCGGTCTTACTGAGAGCTATAGAAATTTAGCCAGAATCTCATAGAAGGTGACGAGCATCCAACACTCAGAAAGGTGAGTCTATCAAGAGTGCTTCTGCAACACTCCAATCTATTACAAACCTATAGTTACTTATTAAGAGAATCCATTTAAATTCTCAACCTCATCGTAGAATTATCTATAGATCTACTGTCTATAAACTTGCACTATTAACATCATCCTTAGGATGAACATTACTTGAAATGACATTTCATTTATAATGGATTTACAGTTTCTTACAAGGTTGTTATTCTCATTGAACTTGAGAGACTCATCAGGTTGGGTTTCCACCTAGTTCAATTGCTCAACTTGCTTCAGTCCCATTTTTTTAGATGTCTTCATCACAAGGTCTGTGCCAAGGCCCTTGGACAAGGGCCAGCCAAATTTTCTTTGGACTTCACATACTGGATTGCAATTTTGCCATCAGCGGTCAGACCCCTAACATGGTTATGCTTCAGGCGGATCTGTCTGGACTTACCATTGTAGTTCTTATTGTATGCTTTGAGCATTGCCCCCTAATTATCAAAGTAGATTGTGACTGCTGACATCGGTGTCTCCCAAATTGGCACATCAATTAGAATACTCTTGAGTCATTCAGCTTCTTCTCCAGCTGACGAAAGTGCAATGAACTCCGATTCCATGGTGGAATGAGTTATGCAAGTTTGCTTCTTAAACTTCCAGGAGATGACTCCTTCTATCGAGAAGATCCATGCTGTGACCGACTTTGATTCGTTTGGACATGAATTCCATGTCGCGTCACTAAATCCTTTAAGCACGACATGTGATTTTTCGTAGTGCAGAGCATAGAATAATGTACCCTTCATGTATCTCAAAATTCTAATCAATGCTATCCAGTGTAATTTACAAGGGTTACTGGTATATCTGCACAACATCCCCACTGCTTGGGTTATATCCGGCCTAGTGCAATACATCACATACATTAGACTGCCGATTATCTGTGAGTACTCCAGTTGAGAAACACCTCTGCATTCATTCTTTGTTAGTTTAATACTTGAATCAACTAGTGTAGGGGCCGGAGTACAATCAAACTGATTAAACCTCCTAAGAATCTTCTCAATGTAGCTTGACTGAGAAAGTGCAATTCTTTCGTTGCTCCTAATAATCTTGATTCTAAGTATAACATCTGCTTCGCTCATATCTTTCATATCAAAGTTAGACGATAAAAACTCCTTTGTGTTGGCAACACTTTGATCATCCGTTCCAAATATGAGCATATCGTCAACATATAAGCAAATTATTACCCCAGAGTTATCTCTAAATTTGCTATATACACAGATATCACCATTGTTGACTTGATATCCATCAGCTAGAAGGACACTTCTAAATTTATCATGCCATTGTTTTGGAGCTTGCTTCAATCCATACAATGACTTCAGAAGTTTGCAGACTCTCTTCTCGTTCTTTGGCAGAACATATCCTTCAGGCTGATCCATATATATTTTTTCTTCATAATCACCATTAAGGAACGCAGTTTTGACGTCCATTAGATGAATGATCAGATCCTTTATTGAGGCTAACACTAATGGTGGTCAACCTAGCCACAGTGGCATAGGTGTCAAAATAGTCAAAACCCATTCGTTGTCTAAATCCCTTCATAACTAGTCTAGCCTTGAACTTTTCTATGAATCCATCTTGTTTCAATTTCTTCTTGAAGATCCACTTGCACTCTATGGTCTTGTTTCCTGGAGGTAGGTCCACTAGGATCCAAGTGTTGTTGGAGTTGATAGAGTGCATCTCATCATCCATTGCCTCTTTCCAAAGATCTACGTTTTTAGATGTCATAGCTTCAGTGTAGCTTGTTGGATCCTTCTCAATTAAACAAATATACTCAGGGCCAAAATCCTTTGGAATTCTTGGTTGAGTACTTTTTCTTGGTTCAGAAGGAACTAGGTCTTCAGGCTCTTTCCACTTAGAATTGGATTCCAGTTGGTCCCCCACTACTTCTTGACTTCTCTTGTATGGGAATACATTTTCAAAGAATTCAGCACCAATAGCTTCCAAAATTGAGTATGGTGCAGGAGTTTCCAGATTTAGAAACCTGTACGCTTTACTTGGCATTGAGTAGTCGATGAAGACGCAGTTAGTACCTCTTGTACCTACCTTGGGTTTATTCAAGTTAGGCAATTTGACTTGGGCTAGACAACCCCAAACCCTAAGGTACTGTAAGTTGGGTTTTCTTTCTTTCCATAATTCATATGGAATTGATTCTGCTTTCCGTTGAGGAACTTTATTGAGAATGTGACAGGCTGATAAAAGTGCTTCACCCCAACGATTTGGTGGATCACTGGAGCTGGTTAGCATAGTATTAACCATTTTTGTCAGAGTTTTGTTCTTCATTTCTTCAACATCATTTTGCTGTGGTTTGTACAGTGCAGTTGTCTCGTGATGGATCCCGTTATCTTCACAAAACTTAACGAAGTCTGAATCAAGATATTCCCCTCCTTTGTCAGTTCTAAGTATCTTGATTCTGGCTTCCTGAAAATTCTTAATTTCTGACTTGAACACCTTGAATTTCTCAAATGCTTCGTCTTTAGTTCGGATGAGGAAAACATGTGTGTAGCGAGAGGCATCGTCGATGAAGGTGATAAAATATCTTTTTACTCCTCTTGGCTGTATGCCAGTCATTTCACATATATCACTGTGAATAAGTTCGAGTAGCTGCAATTCTCTCTCTACACTCTTGAATAGAGGTCTCACAATTTTACATTTGCTGCAGGCAATACATTTTTTCATCTTATCACTGGATGCGTTAGCTATTAGTCTTTGATTGGTCATAGATTTTATTTTCTTAAAATTTATATGACCTAGTCTACCATGCCATAGATCAGATGATTCAAATGATATAAGCAGAAATAACTGGAGTTTCATTCATAGTGTTAAGCTTGAACATTCCAGACACCAAATACCCTTCCCCTACAAATATTTCAATCTTGGTGAAAACAACCTTGTAAAAAACCATCTTATATTTGAGCTTGCCGAGTAGAGCTGCCGACACAAGGTTCTTACGGATATCAGGAATGTGCAGAACGTCCTTCAGTTTAATGATATTTCCAGAGGTGAACTTCAGCTTTACTACTCCCTTTTTTGCGACCCTTGAAGACGAAGAGTTACCCATGAACATGTTCATTCCTTCCCCCACTAGTTCGTAGGAATCGAACATGTTCTTGTCACTGCAGACATGACGAGTGGCTCTTGTGTCTATCCACCACTCAGACTCTTCGCCAATCATATTGGCTTCAGTCACGACTGCGACCATGTTAATATTATTTTTCTTCTCTTTCTTCTTCTCAAACTTTCTCTTTTTAAAAAAAATTTCATTCTTGTTAACCTTGCAGTTCTTGGCATAGTGCTCAATCTTACCACAAGAATAACACTCTACATCCTTCTTGAAATTACTGGCGTTGTTGTTGTTGCTACTGTTGTTGTCGTTACTATTGTTTTTCTGCTGCGGACCCTTCTTTTGTCCAAACTTCCTTGCCCTCTTGAATTCTTTTCTTACTCGGTTGAAACTTCTTTTGATTGATTTGAATCAACCATATGAGCCTTAGTAGTCGGCTCCTCCTTCTTGTCTTGCTTCCTGCTCTCTTCTTCTACCCTGACATTGTGCAACAGGATTTCAAGATTCCAGTCTTCCTTCTTGTGCATCAACTTTGAGCGATACTTCTTCCAGGATGAAAGAAGCTTAGCAATGATAGCGTTGACATGGAAGGTTTCATCCAGAACCATTCCAGCCGAGGTGACCATATCTGTTATTTTTTGCAGCTCTTGAATTTGTTCCATGATGGTCTTGCCATCTACCATCTTAAATTCCAAGTAGTTGGCAACATGAAATTTCTTTGTTCCAGACTCCTCAGCTAGGTAGACTAGCCTTAATACTTCCCACAAGTCCATGTCCTGCTTGGTCTTCTTTGAGTGTTGTGATGGCGAGGGGAGAGATCATACTGTTGTGCCCTATACTTGACCCAAATTGCAAAAGAGCGTAACCCATGGATTGATTCTACAGTGCCAATGGCGTCAAGGCATAAAATAGTAGTAGAAGAGTCTAAAACCTTTGATTTTATTGACGGGGACGATGAGGAGAGGGTGGCATTGAAGATAATTGAAAGGGGTAGGGGTTTTTCCAGAGAAATTCGACTTGAAAAACATGCATGCTGGAATCTGGAGAAGTTTATATCCGATTGTATTGCTTCTTGGGACGAGAAATACAGAGCAGACCGCCTCCCTTGTTCCCGGAGTCGAATTCTGGTTGAAAGGAAGAGAAATGGGAGAGGGGCATTCATTTCTCTTTCTGTTTTCTCGTTATCTGGGGGTAGAAGAAGGTGGCTAAATTTTCTCGAGGGGTGATTTCGGGACTGGTGGAGGTGGGTGGCTGGGGCTGTCAGGGTACTGATGCTTGCTCAAGAATCCAAGGTCTCTAACCCATGTTCCAGGGTTCCTTTCCAGAGCTTCTCAAACCTCGGCTGGCCAGCCTTGCCTTCGAGGGAGACAGCCTCCCCGCCCACCGCGAGCCAATATTGTTCTGATCGCTAGTGGAACTTGGCGGTGGTGTGTGTTTTTATTAATCCTTCCGGCAGCTGGTTGGAGTTAGAGTCTCTAGTGAATAACATCTTACCTAGAGATGAGCGATCTCGACTCATTCCTATAGGCGGTAACAAAGGCCTTATTGTTGTTAAGAAACTTACCACGGTTCGTGATTTAAGTGCATGTGATCCGTGGCCTCTACCGGGTGGGGGTACTCTCATCATGAATAGGTGGTGGCCAAGAGTGAATGTCACGCTTAGCTCCGACCTGAGAGCTTGTTTCTGGATTCATATTCAGGGACTCCCGTTTCACCTTTGGCGTCCAGATGTCTTTTTATTCATTGGTAAGGCTTGTGGTGGACTCTTGAAGGTTGATGAACATACATCTTCCCTTTCTGATCTCCGAGTTTCCTGGATTCAGGTAGTTGAATCCAACCTGGATTTGATCCCGCGCTCCTTAATAATTCCTGATGGTAACAGGGTTTATTCAGTAGCAATTTTCGTCTTGCTGGAAATCTCCCCTCTGGTTTCCAACGAGCCTCTTGCCTTCCGGCCAGCCATCTCGAGATCTGGGGTCAACATTGATTTTGAAAATCCCTGCCGTGCTGCGCCAGCTAGGGTGTTCAGTCCTCCATTGCCTGATCGGCCATCAAATCCTTTTGACTTAGGAGTTGGGGCAGGCCAGTTGCGGCTGAAGGAGCCAGCAGAAGATCCACTTGTGGAGGAGTTTTCCCATAGAAGGACCTTCTTTCAGAACCATGAGAGCAAGAAGGTCAGGCGCAGTTTGAATTTGGGGGTTTCTTGGAGTGTAAGGAAACGAGCAATTAATAAAAAGCTGATCTGGCATCGTGTTTCTCGTCGAGCCAGAGCTGGCATGTCAGACTCCATGGGGGTTGTAGTTGCAAATCAATGGGATCTGGAATTAGAGAGCCTAGGAGAGGTTTGGGCCCAGTTTGTGAAGGCCTATGGACCGGTCACCGTTAACAAGCCTATTCCTATCCCCTCGAGTAGTCTGGTTCGGAGTCAGGCTGGTGGGCCGAATGCGCGGATCTATTCGAGCCCCAAGTCCGCTGATCCTTTGGGGCTGTATCCAATATTTGAAAAGTTGGGCCCGATTGTGCAGGAGAAGGCCAATCCTATTTCGTGTAGATCTAATTTGATCAGTGGTGGCTCTGATAAGGGAGACTTGAAGGTTGCTGCAACTTGGTGTGCGTCGTCTTCTTCGGTAGGATCCTTTGTGATCAAGCGGGTTGAAGACTCCAGGTGGTTTCAGGAAAGATCCGAATCTGGTGTTCGAGAGGGATGATTGCTCTTTGGGTCGTCTTCGAGCTCGATGTTTAGGGCATCGTGTGGGGTTAGGGATAAGTTGGATTCAAGTTTTGGCAGCGAAGTCAGAGGTCTGCAAGGTAAGTTGGGGGCTGTGCACTCCTCGGCTTCCCTTTCTTTTGCATCCAAGAACCTTGGACAGGGTTTGTCTGTTCCAAGGGAGAAGGGGTATGGTGGAGAACATATTGGTGTAAGTAGTTCAGCTAGATTGGAGTCTTCTCAGAGAGGAGTGGAGGAGGGTTTGCTATCTCCGAAGGTGGTTCCCAGTTTAGATAGATTGATTGTTTCTCCTGTTTTAGCTTCATCAGAGTGTGTTGGTGTTATTAATATTGTGCCTGGACATGGCGACCCTAAGATGTTGGATAGGGGAACTTCTCCTACTGGTGATCAAGTGGGTAGATCGATGGGTGATGGAGATGGCCTGGATTCTGTGGTGGCTTCTAAGGGTGCTGTTGAGGCTTCGAAGTGTGCTGGGATCCGGGGTATGGCTGGGGAGGAATGGATCCCTTCCTCAATTCTTGAAGCAGGGTGTGTTGATTCGGAATGGGTAGTCTCTCGTTTGGAGGCATTTGGTAAGTTTCTGGGTCTGTCATTTGATGGGCGGGAGGAAGAAGTTCGGAGTCTCTTTCGCAGACTTGAAAGGGAGTCGGGGAAGGCTGTCCCTCGAGATACAGAGGTTGAGTCAGGCGGGGTGAAGAAAACAGTCCCGAGGGAAGTAAGAAAATTAGCTAGTGGGATTAATTATGACAAGCACGGCCGGATTGGGAGAAAGGCTCGGCCTTGCGGAGGGAGAGGGTTAGGAGCTGATTTGTAATGTCGTTACGCATCTTGTCTTGGAATATTCGAGGTCTGGGGTCGTTGGAGAAGCGTCGAGCGGTGAAGAATTTAGTTTTACATCACAGGCCAGCAATTCTTTGTCTGCAACAATCTAAAATATCTACCATGTCAGATCGAATAGTGTAGGACTGTTGGGGTAGCGATGCTGGGTGGCGGGCAGTTCCAGCGATAGGGCATTCAGGTGGTATCCTAATCATTTGGGATAAGATAATTGTGGAAGTTATTGAGGAGGAGATGGGAGCATTTTCCCTATCTCTTTTGTGTCGTTTCATTTAGAAAGACTTCAAGTGGGTTTTTTCAGGAGTGTATGACCCGGTTTGCCCGAAGGAGTGGAGGGATTTTTGGGTTGAGCTTGATAACATTAGCGCTAGATGGGGTGCGCCTTGGTGTCTTGGGGGTGATTTCAACTGTGTGAGATTTAGCTATGAGAAATCTAATGGGGGGGCTGTCACTCCAAATATGAGGAGATTTGGGAAGTTCCTGTTTAGGCATAATTTGATTGAATTTCCTCTTAAGGGGGCGGCTTTCACTTGGTCTAATTTCCAGAATCCTCCTTCTCTCAGTCGGATAGATCGGTTTTTTGCTTGTCCTGATTGGGAGATTCGTTTTCCTGACACTTCTCTTGTGGCTCTTCTTAGACCTATCTTGGACCACAACCCCCTTTTGATGGAGTTAAAGGGATTAGCTGGTGGTCCAAAACCGTTTAAATTCGAAACTATGTGGTTGCAGCATCCAAGCTTTTTGTCGGTGGTCGAAGAGGTTTGGGCTAACTCTTCGGTGTGGGGGTCTAGGAGCACTATTTTTGGGTTGAAATTGAAGGCGGTTAAGCAGAAGCTTAAGACTTGGAATAAGCAGTGTTTGGGATAATCCCGAAAAGAAAAAAAGCTTTATTGGAGGGTATATCTTCTTTGGATATGAAGGAAGAGTTCTCCGTTTTGTCGGAGTGGGAATGTCAGGAGAGGGATGATCTGAAGCGGGATTTCTAGAACTTGTTGAAATGTGAGGAAATTAGTTGGAAGCAAAAGTCTCGGGTTAGATGGTTAAAAGAAGGGGACCGTAACATGAAATTCTTTCATAATATGGCATCGGTGCGTAGCCGGGTGAATAAAATTGCGTGTTTACAGATTGGGGATAAGAGATGGGAGGAGATTAAGGAATTAGGGGGAGCAGCTGCAGAATACTATAGATCCTTATACAAAGAAGAATTTGATTTCAGACCGTTGCTAGATGGGTTGCCTTTTGAGCGTATCTCAAAGGAGATGATGCACCAGTTGGAGAGACCATTTTCAGAGGTGGAGGTTTTGTTTGTGATCTCAGGTATGGAGGGGGACAAAGCCCCGGGTCCTGATGGATTCACCATGGAATTCTACAAGAAGTGCTGGTCTATTATTGGGCAAGATTTGATGAGTGTTTTTCATTAGTTGTTTCAGTCCAACTCGTTTGATCAGGTTCTCAACTGTTCGTTTTTAGCCCTCATTCCTAAGGTGTCGGGGGCCCTGGACATTCGAGACTTCAGACCTATCAGTCTTATCAGTGGTGCTTACAAGATTCTCTTGAAAGTGTTAACTGTCAGACTCAGCCGGGTGATTGGTCACGTTATTTCCCAAGAGCAGAGTGCCTTTGTGGGAGGTCGACAAATTCTTGATGAGATTCTTATTGCTAATGAAGTGGTAGATGAGTGTCTTAAGAAGGGTGTCCCCGGTATCCTTTGTAAGATTGATATGGAAAAGGCGTATGACCATGTTAATTGGGGCTTTTTGGATTATTCCCTTCGTCGTATGGGAGTTAGGCAGAAATGGTGCGCTTGGATGCGGAGTTGTTATTTGACCCCCTCCTCAGTTCTCATAAATGGGTCCCCTCATGGCTTTTTCAAAAGTTCTAGAGGTCTGCGCCAAGGAGATCCTTTATCTCCCCTGCTTTTTATTATAGTTACTGAGGCTCTAAGTAGGATGATTCGTAGGGCTTCAGCGGTGGCTTGGGAGGGATTTTCAGTGGTAGCCCTTCAGTTACTATTTCTCATCTCTTGTTTGCGGATGACATCTTGCTCTTCTGTGGTGCGTCGGAGAGGCATCTCACTTGTATCCGTTATTTGTTTACATGCTTTGAAGCGGTCTCCGGTCTGAAAATTAATTTCCTCAAGAGTTCGATTTTTGCAGTAGGTGAGGTGCCTCATCTGGATGCTTTGGCTTCCTGTCTTGGGTGTAAGACCAGATCGCTTCCTTCTCGGTATTTAGGCCTCCCTTTGGGGGCGCCATTTAACTCGAAGAGGATTTGGTAGCCGGTCATCGAGAGGTTTCGCAACAGGTTGTTCGGATGGAATTCCTCCCTTCTTTCTAAAGGCGGTAGGCTTACCTTGCTGAAGAGTATGTTGTGTAGCCTTCTGACTTATTTCTTATCATTGTTTAGAATCCCAGCTTACATAGCCGCCGAATTGGAAAGGATGCAACGTGATTTTTTGTGGAATGAAAAGGTAGTGGTAAGAAAGATGCATCTTGTGAGGTGGAAGCGGGTTTGTCGGCCTAAAGAGCAAGGGGGGCTAAGTGTTTGGCACATTCGGGTTTCAATAGGGCGTTGTTGGGAAAATGGTTGTGGCGCTTTGGGGAGGAAGGCGAAAGTCTGTGGAGAGCAATAATTTTGGCTCATCATGGGTTTAAGGATCGTTGGGAGCCGAGGCCGCCTAGGGGTCCCCATGGAGTTGGTCTTTGGAAAGCAATTGTGATGGGTTGGACCAAGTATGTGAAACATACGCGTCTCGTAATTGGAGATGGGGCGGATGTTAAGTTCTGGCTCGATACGTGGTGTGGTCCTTTGCCATTGAAACAGGTGTTCCCAACTTTCTTCTCTATCGCAACAAATAAAGTGGCGACAGTTATGGAATTGTTCGATAGTACTTCAGGGCTTGGAGTTTGGAGCCCTTCGTTCAAGCGGTCACTAAATGATTGGGAAGTTCAGGATTTTGTTTCCTTCTTGAGCATGTTAGATTCGATGCGCTTGAATGCTTCCGTGAAGGATCAGCAGGTTTGGGCAAGCAGTTCTAAAGGTCTGTTCTCTGTCAAATCGTTCGTGCAGGTGCCGAACCCGGGTCCCCCCTCGAATTTTCCACGTTGGGTGGTTTGGTTCTCAGGAGTGCCTTCCAAGGTGTCTTTTTTCTTGTGGTCGGCTGTTCTGGATAAAATTTTGACCCTGGACAACTTGAGAAAAAGAGGTTGGCGACTTCCTCATTGATGCTTTATGTGTATGAGGGAGGAGGAAACGGTGGATCATCTGTTGATTCATTGATCTTTCGCGCGAAAATTGTGGCAACACTACTTGGTCCAAATTGGGATTGCTTGGGTCTTCCCTTCCTCGTTCCTAGATCTCTTATCTGGTTGGCTATCAGTGCAACTAGAGAGCCCGTTCGATCTCTTTTGGGTATCCCTACCCGGTCTAGTTGCGTGGTCCTTATGGAAGGAACGGAATAGGAGGGTATTTGACAACTCATCTTTGTCCATAGAGAGTGTGCTCCCGATCGCGTAATTTGCTGCGAGATTGGATCTCTTCTAAAGTCGATGTGGGGGAGATAAACTTCAATGCTCTGATTTCATAGTATCAAATAGGGTTGTTTTGTTGGGCTTGGTTTGGTAGCTGCTTTGTTGCTTGCAAGTTGTTATTCGTTTTTGTTTTCTTGTCTGTTTTTCGTGCTGATTCACTTTTTGTGAATCTGTAGCGTTTTTTTTTTTGCTTTAATAAATTGCGTTTACCGATAAAAAAAAAAATTACCTATTCCAAAAAAAAGTGTTGTTCGTACAGTTGGTTTGACAGTGAGTTGGGGATGTGATTCCAAGCTGTATCATCATCATTAATCTACCTTTGTACTTGACAATTTCCATAATCTACATTCAATTTAGATACATCGGGACATTCTGGAATTTTCGGACACTCCTCCCTAAGGACATAATCAACCTTTGATTGCTTTAAGAAAAACTTCATCCTCTGCTCCCAACGGTAGAAGTTTTTTCCATTAAATCGGGGCATCGGCTCCATCTGGTTCAGTCCACCATTTGCAAAGCAGCCATGGAGATTGGCTATATATCTTCAAATTGTTGGTGTAATTGGGCTAAATCCCTACACACAGAGCCACTTAGCAAATACAGACAGATAAAAAGTGTAGTTAAATAAGCAATTATTAATTAATTAATTAAGGTAGAGAATCGCTTCACTGAGAGGGGCTACAATTGAGTCTTTCTTGAAGATAGTCAAAGCCTCGCATGTGCAAGGAATGTGACAGTTCTATCTCCAGGATACAATTCAGCTCGGATTCTCTCTGGTCTTCCCAACGAGTTTGCACTACTCGGTAGAAGACGGGGTACTAATCCTCCTTTAAGATGCCCTTTAAATTAATTATATACATATATATTCATTTAATTAGGGTTTGCCAATTAATTCAAGTGTCCTAAAGTCCCATCGGATTTACAGTAAGAGATTATCTAATTTAATATACAAATTTCAAAAATTACCATTTTACCCCTTAGGGTTTAAGGGTCTGTTTGGTTACAGGGTTAGGTCCACTCTGGTTTGGTCTAATTCTGTTTTAACCTGTTCCAGATTTTTATTCATATTTTGTTTGGTTACAAATTCTGGTTTTGTCCAGAATCAATCCTGGACAAAATCTGATTTCTGGTTTGGTCAGAATCAATTCTGTCTTAGGTCTTGTTTGGTTACAGTTTTTAAGTTAATCAATTTTAACTTAATCTGAGTCTGTTTGGTCACAAGACTATGGTTTATCCGATTTTATCATGTTCCAGAATCGTTTGGTTACAAGATTAGGCTTGTCCAGATTAATCCATTCCACAAGATACCCTTGTTTGGGTATGATGGTCCTTATAGGATCCATCATGTGGGTATGGTAGGATCACCTGAAATCGGATGGTCACCAAGATGGTTCTGTCCATGAAGGATTGATCCATTGTTCTACTTGATTTGGAATTCCAGATCAGGCAATCAAACAGTCCACATGTGGACTGATCTATGATGGACGGTTGAGAAGCCCGAATGCATTCTGCAACCTCATCAGGAGCTGGACAACAGTCCATTTCCTGGTATCCATGGATCTGGATCGATCCAGACAGCTAGCAGGGTTTGGTTCTGGGCCTCTAGAATATGGGTCAAGGTTACCATCTTCTCCATTGAGCTCAAGGTCCACCATTAATGGAAATCTCCAGGTTAGAGTCCTCCTAAGAGGTTCCTGGTATGGAGTCATCCTGATGGACCATGGTTGACTTGAAGTAGACTGGACCAGGGTGCACCTATTCTGGTCTGGTGGCTCACTTGACTGGGTCCACGGATCTGGTGTGGTTTGAGTTCCAACAGAACCCAACACCTCTCCAAGGCCCTCTATTTATAGAGGACCAAGGTCCCCTTGTATGTGCATGGGCTCAGCCACCTGGCTATGCCCTTCCTTCCCCAGGCAGGCCATGCTAAGGCCACATGGCACTCTGGGTCAGGCCTTGGTCAGACCATCTCATGATGGGCCTGCACCTACTGACCCAAGTACTCATTAGGTCTGATCCACCTGACACACCCTTGGGTGTCCTCAGATCTCAGATCCAATCCGAGCCTGAGACTTGATCAAACGACTCTGATCAACCACGATGATCATCCGATCAGGATTAACCTTGATCAATGGTTCTGATTAGATGGACGGTCTTGATTTAGTCAAAATAAATAGCGACCCAAGCGACTCGCGACGATGCGCATGTGCGAAGTGCAAAGTGCGCCTCATAGTGCCCAAAGCCCTATGCCCGCAACGCACCGCACTCGAGCTCGAGCCCGAGCCCGTGCATGTGTGCTCGCGCACCCAAGTTATTGTCTAAATGAATTGGTGGGTAATAGTCTACACCACATGCTTGGTTGTTCATAACTAAGCAAACAAGAGGGTAATTAAACCCTTTAGATTTTTTCTACTTTTCCGATGTGGGATTAAAGAACTAAGGGAAAACCGTTAAAAGTGTGTTTTTTCTCTTTTAAGAGATCAAACACGCATCCTAAACAAAGATTAAAACATGGGGGGTTTTAGTCCATGATTAAAATCAAAACCCCGGATCCTAATGATCCGGTTTTATTAATTTAAAGAATCTAATTTTAAATCAAAATCAACAATATACATAATGGGAACTTGAATCTGGATCGGTTGGTTCCGGTGGTGAACAGTCAATTTACCAATCTTATAGATTTGAAGGCTGCCCTATGATAAGAGAGGCTTTTGATGCAAATTGAGTGAACTCAACTAATCAATCCTGAATTGCAAGGGCTGGATTTCCCGATTTTTTAGTTTTATCGGTTTTGGATTCTTTCTTCATACAAAGAATATCCACACATAGATAGCTATGTTATATAGATCTATGAAATCGGATCTGATCTAGTGAGGAGTTCATTTCTCACACTAGAGCTGTTGATGACGTTTGTATTAACAGCTTGGTTGCAGACTGAATGTAGGAGTTGCCATGAAAAATATTAGTAATTTGGAATTATGTTATTTCTCTTATGGAATTTCAGTACTGATAAAATTTGCCGCTGTTTCAAGTGGTTGATAATGATTGATCGAGTGCGAGAGTAATCCATCACATTATATTACATACTTGGATATCAGATAAATGTCACAACGGCAATGTTTCCGTTTAAGAACTGCTCATTGGAGGTTTAAGTGGAGTGAATAATATAGAAATCAATACTATATAGTAAAGAAATAAGTTGGTGACGTGACACTCTTCTTTAGCCTTCATTTCTCATTCATTTTACCACGTCAACTCTCATTAATTGCTATTAGGCTTTTCTTTCTTCCCTTAAACGAAGTAGCTCATTCAAACATGCAGACATGGCTCTTTCCAAAAATAGGGGTCTTCCCCATAGTTATGGCTCTTCCCAATATTAGGGTTCTTCCCAAACAATTAGAGCTCTTCCTAAAAACACGGTTCTTCCCATTTGTTTGACTATTTCCACTAGATAATTAAATGAAATAGTATAAAAGAGATTTTCTTTTCCAAAAGTTCATAAGGACAACTTTCCCTCTCTCCATGGCTATACCCTGTTAGAAAAAGAGGTTGATGGGAATAAGAGAGGTAAGAACCCTTCTAACCACATGCTTTTAGGTTGGCTTTTCTTATTTCTCATTTCTTCTTTGGTTTTCTTAGGAGACTTTCTTTTACATGCCAGTGTAAGAAGAGGTGGGCCAAAGGAGGTAGAGGTGAAATTGGAGATGCTATAGACGTGGGGTTGCAGGGTATGGGCGCATGAGGGCACCAAGGGTCGAAGAAGTACAGTGTGGCGACTGAGGCATCTTGAAGGAAAATGCAGAAGAGGTAGGGAGTGAGTTTGAGAGAGAGAGAGAGAGAGAGAGAGTAGGGTTTTGGAGGAGAGGAATGTTTTACATGATTTGCAGGTGGCTTTGTGATGGGAATAGATCGTTTGGTAGGGTTTTGGAGGAGATGAATGTTTTACATGATTTGCAGGTGGCTTTGTGATGGGAATAGATCGTTTGGTAGGCTTGAAATTAGAGGGCTTCATCTCCAATGACAAATAAGACATTTGAATAAAGAGTTCCTTTCAGTTGAAATTGTATGAATCTCTCCTCTTCTATTCTCGATAGAGATCTCTTTCCTTGCTTTGTAAACTCTATGACCTTATTAATATGCTTGAGAAGCATGCAGTGGTATGCGCATACTACGCTTACAAAACAAATAAGGTGTATAGTATAAAGTAAGTCACTTTGTGCACACCACCACTGTATTTTACTTGCTTAAATTTGAGTGTTGTTATGGTTTCTCATATGTAGTCTGTGCAAATATTATTGGTTTTCATTTAGTACACAGACCTATAACAATAACAACAACCATAACAATCCTCATGACTTCTCAAGGAAGTCTAGAGAGAGAATTTCTAATGTTAGTTATGATTAGTCCAGTGGAGCTCCTTTGAACAAGAGAAAATTCTTGGCCAAGAGACACTACTTGCATCCCGACACATATGCATTAAGCCATAATCTATTTCTACCGTTCGATTGGTTGTATATTGATCAGACAATTCACATTGGGGGAACTTGGAACATATTTTGTTAACAAGGAATCAAGGCTTTGTCCATAATCTATTTCAACCGTTCGATTGGTTGTATATTGATCAGACAGTTCACGTTGGGGGAACTTGGAACATATTTGTTTAACTAGGATTTGTTATGTACCGGATCATTTTACTTGATGCATGTTAGAGTTATTCAACGGTTGAAGATGTTTCCCGTGCATCGCATGGGTGTTTGCTAGTTGATACTAAGAAAGATAAATATTCGGTCATATGGGCATAATCAACATCTGTTTCATCTCATGATGATTATGTTCAGTGAATTTAATTTTTATGGCTTTTGATTCAATTTTATTCTGAATGATGCAGAAACCTGACCTTGCGGGTCTGGCAGAATTTCTCAAGCCATTGAATGAAGTGATCATGAAAGCAAATGCATTAACAGAAGGAAAGCGACCAGATTTCTTCTACTACTTGAAGACTGCTGCTGACAGTCTCACAACTTCAGCTTGGATTGCCTATTCAGGCAAAGATTGTGGTGAGGGAAATGTCTTGTTATATTTCTATCCTGAAAGCAGAGAGATTCAACTCAGATAATTTGTGTCCTTGTGTATTATTTTTTCAAGGTATGAGCCTTCCTATCGCGCATGTGGAAGAAAGTTGGCAAATGGCCGAATTCTATAACAATAAGGTATCTTAAACATTTGCATTGATTCACATTAGGATAGTACCACTAAATATCAAGAACATGTTTTCTTTCACAAAGAAACGAAGTAGGAGCAGAAAATAAGAATATGTCATGCGAGCAGAATAAGGAGATTCATAATTGAACCTAAGTTTTATGTTTTGTTATACTATCTTATATAATAAATATACTATATATGTCTTAACGTCTTTCCATTTATATATTTGTGTTTCTTAAGCTATATGTTTTTCTATCAATACATATCGGTTTCGCTAGGGTCTTATACGCTTTTATTTTTATTTTTTATATTGATATGCTATTAATGCATGATTTGTAGGACTTGTCCGAAGTCTTACTGATGCGTATCGGTCTCGGACATAAGACTCGTTCAACAATATCCTTTTATATGTGTCACTGTATAATCCTAAATACTTACCTCTTGGCTCTTTCATATTTCTCTCATTCCTTTCCTATTTATACCCCAAAACTTAAATTCCTTTTGATTTTTTGTAATTAAATACTTAATTTGAGTTTGAATCAACGAATTGAAGAATTCAACATCAAGTTCTTTATTTCCTCAAAACCTTATTTGAATTTTGAATCGTTCAATCAGATAAGTTTTATCTTTTCTTTTTATTATAATCATGATGACTACAAAGTAAATTGGTAAATGGTGGTGACTTTCATGGATTTCAATTGAAATCCATGAACATTAGTTGATTTAGGTTATTAGGGTTTCATTTTTCGTGCATTTTCTCGAATTATTTTTAACTAAATAATTGTTTGTAGTTATTTTATTTGGTTTTCTTCATATTATTTGATTGTTTTAATGTTCGATACTTTGATATTGACATTTTAAGTAATATATATTTTTTTTAATAAATAAATAAAAATTGCGTAGTTTTATTGTTGTTTTGTAACTTCTATTTTCTTAATTTGTTAATTGTTTATTTATTTACTTGTTTGGTTTATTAGTTATTTATATTTTTATTCATTGTGATATTGGAATTTTGCTTGCTACTTTGTCCTTGACTCACTTCTCATGACTTATTGTTAATTTGTTATTGGCTATTTGGTAATTTAATCGACAATTCTACATGGTCTTGGCTTCTTACTGCCTTATTTATTTATTTAAAAAAAAAAATGTACTGTTTGAAATTGATATGTATCGATTTTGTTTGGGATTGAAATAGTCCCTGAAACTGTCTTTTTAACACCCACTAACTGTTGTTAAGATTCACTTACCCCTAGGGTTCACCTATCCAACCTTGGTTTTTAGAAAAAAAATATTAACCTTAATTTAGCTAAGCTTAACCATTGTTAAAAGGGGGTTAAAAGGGACACGGCGGTTGACTAGATAGCGAAGTGCAGGGTCGGCTAATCACTGCTTGAAAAAAAAGTGTAGCACTAGTTCGGACAGTGAATGTGTCAATGTTTGGCTTCCTATGCTTTCATGCTCAATAGTTCCATTTTTGTGTAGAAAATGGATGGTGACCAAATTTTACACAGCCTAACGAGACATTTTCCTTTCATCTTGCGAAGTCCTTTCACATTTTATGGGAATTACTTGAAAAACATGATTTCAGTAGATTCAATACTGACATGCATTTTGTTTCAGATTCTTGTGGAGTACAAAAACAAAGATCCAAATCATGTGGAGTGGGCTAAATCTATGAAGGAGCTTTATCTACCTGGTTTGAGAGATTACGTTAAGAGTTTCTACCTTCTGGGTCCGGTATGGTGTCTAATTGGCAAACCAACTGATTCTGGCCCAGCATTGCCCCCATCAAAAGCTCCTCTGCCGAGTGCCCCAGCCCCTCCACCTCCTCCATCAGCTTCTCTCTTCAGTTCTGAATCTTCTGGTCCTTCCTCATCATGACCAAAAGAAGGGATGACTGCTGTTTTTCAAGAAATCAGTTCAGGGAAGTCTGTGACTTCAGGTAAACTAAACCATTTTAGAAAATGCTAGATTTCATTTTTTAATGCAAATTATTATTCTTTATGGTAGAGTGGGCAAATATTATTTGATTCTTGCTCCTAGGTTTGAGAAAGGTAATAGATGGCATGAAGACAAAGAACCGTGCAGATAGAACTGGTGTTGTTGGTATTAGTGAAAAAGTAGCTCGCACAAATTTACCTTCTTTCTCTAAAGTAGGACCACCAAAGTTGGAGCTTCAAATGGGTCGCAAGTGAGTATGCTCTGAATGTTTATAATAGCATTGCTTTATGTGTAAGACGTGGATGTTGGTATGCGATAATCATGGTAATACCATTTGATGGGTGGTTGAGAACCAAATTGGGAGGAAGAATTTGGTTATTGATGATTGTGATGCAAAACAGTCTGTATATATTTTTGGATGCAAAGATTATGTTTTGCAAATCCAAGGTAATTGTTGTGTTCTTATAATCTAGGTGCATGGTGTTTTTTGTTTTTGGTCATCCATTTACTTAAAAGTTTAGGACAACCGATCCATGATTAATGTTTCTCAGTAGGCTTTCTATTTAGAAAGTCAAAAGGAGCTTATCATTACTCTAACAACGTGCAGGGAAAGTGAACAATATAACGATTGACAAATGCACAAAGATGGGAATTGTATTCTCGGTAAGTATAGAATCATTTGACTTAGGACATGACTATTTTTTTTGGCTGTAGGGAAGTACTATCAAGTGATAGTATTAGGGATAAGGCATTGATGATGATGGTACTATACAGTGCAAGATATGAATTCACTTGATTTTGACTTTTGAATACAGGATGTCGTAGCAGCTTTTGAGATTGTGAACTGCAATGGTGTTGAGGTGCAATGCTAGGTACACATCATATTTTCTGATTTTACTACTCCTTAATTTGGGTTTTGAAAAAAAGGGTTCTGACAATGTTATTAGAAAATTACCAATTAGTATGAGTTTGCTTCACTTCGCACAAGCCACAAAGGAGTCTTGTCACTTGAGAATGTATATGGGAGAATGGTATAGTCTAAGTTGAATTCCTTTAGTTGCTAATTTGTGTCTATTCTCAGGGTTCAGCACCAACAATTTCAGTGGACAACACAGCAGGCTGCCAATTATATCTTAGCAAAGACTCTTTAGAGGCCTCTATTACAACAGCTAAGTCCAGTGAGATAAATGTATTAGTACCTAGTGCTGAGCCTGGTGGTGATTGGGTATGTTCCTGGCTTTCTATTCAGTTGGTTTTCTATATTTATAGACATTGGTGAATCTTTTTTGTTTTGTTTTGCTGCTTAAAGGTTTGAGTTTTCTTGATCTCTTAACAGCCCCTCCCAAAAACAGATAATATAGAAATCTATTGTTTTTGCAGTCATATTGATTTCATTTATACATAATTAGTTAGTCCGGCATAAATGTTTGGCAGCTAAACGTAGTGTTCATTTTTTGTGCTTTTGATGCTCAGGTAGTAATATAGGCTTCTGTTAAAAGGTCTTCGGAAAGGCCTCCTCTACTGTTGGCAATAATAAAAGTGGACTACATAATTGTTTCTCTAGATAATGAACAATAAGATTGAAATTTGGCATTGATTTTTGTTCCATAGTTACATAATGGATGGCATTCTCCACGATAATCTTTTATAAGCTAGTCAAACTAGGCCAACAAATCAAGTTAGTTCCCTTGCATTGGTGAAGATTCATCTATCTCAAAGAAATCGAGCTTCAGGGCTGTCAAGATTTTAAACTATTCAGGAATAAAGTTCTTGCACAGATCATTATGGGAACAGAGAGAAGGGCTGTGGCATTGTTACAGTTATCTTGGTTGACTTGGCCAACTATTAATGAACAACTATACACCTTTAGTACTCTCTAAAAATATATCACACTTGTAAATGCAGCACCCGCAGCTTTACTTTAGCTATTTCAACTGCTGCAGATATTGTAGGCATTCGAGAAAAGAGTGTATAGTTTCACATTTATTTCTTCATTCAAATGGACAAATGCCTTCCTCTTTTGCGTATGAAATATGCACGTTTTCCATATGTTCTCTCTATATTATATGAATTGTATGTACACTTATAGCTGCAGCACATGTGTTCCTGCTTTACTTTGGGTGTTACAACCACTGTAGACTTTTTAAGTTCACGAGATAGGAAAATTATCGTTTCACAATTTATTTCATTCATTCCAACATTCATTTTTTTGGGAGTATCAAAGAGTATAGTATGGAAAGTAAATGTATGCACCTTTGGCATGTTTGTTGATTATCATACAATTCCTTTCTTCCCCGCTAATTCTTCAATTGCATTTCGTTGGAACTCTAATTAGAATCTAGTTTGGAGGATAATAAGTTTGTTGCATAAAATTATTGGCTCTCTATGGGGATGGAACATTTCAAGGCTTGTTCTATAGTAAATTCAGCTATTTGTGAACATAAGTTCAATGGTTATGTAGTTTCAGCACAACTGTATAGGCGTGTTACACCAAACTAAACTTTTAGGACACGAGATTAGGAATGTTGGTATACATGATTTTGCTTCTTGCACATCTCTCCTATTAAAAACTGTTAAATATGTCCCCTTGAAAGGGTGTGTTGTAGACCTAATACATATTATTTAGTATGAAATTCATGTTCTTGACTGATTGTCTGCAAACTCTTTGTTCACAAGACATCTGAAAATAGCATTTGTCTGTGTGGTAGCATATGGAGCCATTACCTTTTCACTGAATGATGTTGATCTCTCAACAGTTACAGAACAACATAAGTTAAGATTTGAAAATAGTAGAGGACTTCAGAAGTATGAAACATTATCTCTAGGGGTCGACGTGGTAAGGTCTTTAAGATTATATTGTTATCTGAAAGTATGCTATACTCAAGGATCCTTACCTCATGACGAATGTTTGTGCAATCCTTTAATGAAGATAATTTTCATTCCTGACCACGATGTATTTAGAGGAAGTTAGACCAACAAATTCTGTCGCATTTGCTTATCTGGAGATGTACTAAAAATTATCCAAAAATTGTCTGTCAGTGCAAGATTATACCAATAAGGAATCTAACATCTGAAGTCTAGTCTCCTTTTTTGATCTCTTTAATCATATCTCTTATACCATTAGTAGACCTTGCATGTGCTTTCCAAAAGTCCTAATACCTTCTAGCAAAGCTCTTCACTCAGCCTTATGAGCATCTTCAATACCTTACCTATCCTGAAGGCTGAAGTTGTGACGCCCCGAACCCGCGACTAAGGAATCAAGTTTCGAGACGCACACCCATTCGTCATAACCACGCATGCGGAAGACTTTACCCACGAAATTGCAGGAATTTTTTACTTTTCTTACGAGCTTACATAAACAATAACAACTAGTCATCACAATAACCCATCATAAACAACTGTGTTACCTCACTGGCTACAGTAGCCTTTACTTTTGGTGCCACAATTGCGCCAGTACACTTTCCAAACTCTATCAAGCGTAGCTCCTTACCAATCGGCAACTGCTTCAGGATCTGAAGACATAAAATGAGAAAAGTGAGTTATAAAGCCCAACAAAATCCACCATCCATCTAGGCTATTTTTCACCTAGTAACAGTCATCAATAACGATATTGTATTACAGTACAATTCTATATTATAATAATATAAAATATCGTAATCCGTGACCCGAGGTCACTTAGGGCCATTTCACCCTAACTGAGGTTCCCGATATCTAATTTTTCAAGTTCATCCAATCATTATCCACGACATTAGGTTGTTGATCTAGATAACCACTCACACTTTATTCTTGAGTCCACAAACTCGATCGACTAAGCCTTCGCCCGTTTACAACCTTTACACTTGAGCCCGTAGACTCACTTATTAACCAACCCGGCCCACGCTCATTCAAACCATACCTTGAGTCTTTAGACTCAATATACATCCGACATTCACCCGCAGAATCAACAAAAATTATCTGATCTCGACCACGGTGGGGAACTTGTTCTCACGGCATTTTTATCAGAGGCATCACATAACCATCCACTCCAGACTATCAGTCACGGAGGACTCACATAACACCACCACTATGGATATCAAATCCACCCACTCCCGACTATCAGTCACGGAGGACTACAGTATACCATCACTCCAGACCTAGCCAAAGAGGATCTATGGATATCAATTCCACTCACTCCCGACTATTAGTCACGGAGAACTAACATAACACCACCACTCCAGACCTAGCCAAAGAGGATCTATGGATATCAAATCCACCCACTCCTGACTATCAGTCACAGAGGACTCACTTAACACCACCACTCCAGACCTAGCCAAAGAGGATCTATGGATATCAAATCCACTCACTCCCGACTATCAGTGACGGAGGACTACATCATACCATCACTTCAGACCTAGCCAAAGAGGATCTATGGATATCAATTCCACCCACTCCCGACTATCAGTCACGGAGAATTAACATAACACTATTACTTTAGACCTAGCTAAAAATGATCTATGGATATCAAATCCACCCACTCCCTACTATTAGTCACAGAGGACCCACTTAACACCACCACTCCAAACCTAGCCAAATAGGATCTATGGATATCAAATTCACCCACTCCCGACTATCAGTCACAAAGGACTCACTTAACACCACCAATCTAGACCTAGCCAAAGAGGATCTATGGATAACACTCCACTTACTCTTAACGATCAGTCACGTACCTCGCCAAAGAGGATCTATGAACATTATTTCACCCACTCCCGACGATCAGTCACGTACCTCGCCAAAGAGGATCTATGGATATTATTTCACCTACTCCCGACTATCAGTCACGGAGGACTATACGACATCATCACTCTTGACTTAGTCAAAGAGGATGTATGGATAATAATCTACCCACTCCCGACTATCAGTCACGGAGGACTATACTTTAACCCTGATTAGGTTTTCTAACCACCAAATAATCCTAGCCTCGCTTGATTAACTGAAGCAGTTGGGCCTCGTGCTCATAGACCAAATTCGTTAGCATACCGTCCCGTTAGGGAACATTTCCAAGCCAATGGAGGTGTCCATCGCCCTACACAACACTCAAATCAACTTTTCGTCACCCTAGAGTGACGATCCATCATACCCGGGACCCGATCGAGACTCCCTGAAGGTTCACATGAAGTTCAAGCTTCATCACAGCCTAAATAGACAAGCCTGGGCACTTGGGATCGGTTGCCCAGTACACAGTGAGTCTAAATCCAGGGTTTTGACACCCGAGACCGAGTGCTACACTTCTCTACTCATTTTACATGCACATCCAACCCTTCCACATATCACATAGGGGTCTCCGACCCTTTTCCATCAACGCCAAAACACGCACATTCATTCCACATACAAAATATAACAAAATAAGAGGGAAAAGAGAAGAGATGGAAGAGAATTTTACCTCTTTCACATACTTCAAGGCATCTAGGGCTGAAACAAACACCGCCAAGGCGCTCGGGAGGGCAATCAACCTCAAGGTGAAGCTCCTCGCCTTCAAACCTTTACTTTCTCTCTTTAACTTTTTTCCTTTCTTTCTCTGCACGCCAATCAAGGCATCGGGGGAGAAAACAGACGTCACCAACACGTTGGAGACGTCGAAATACCCCAAGATGGATTCCCCTTTTCTTTCTCTCTCTTCTTTTTCTCCCTTTCTCTTTCTCTCTAGAATTTCTCTCTCTAGAAATTCCGGGGCAGCACTCTCCCTTGTTTGTGCAAACCGTGAGAATGAGGGAGGCTTGGCCCCCTTATACAGGCCAAGGGTCATGTGCTAGGCACATGACCTAAGTAACCAGAGCGCGAAGTGGGAGCGGGAGCGGGAGCGCGAGAGCGCCAAATTTCAATTTAGGATATGGTTGAGAGCGCCTCCGGAGTGTCGATGCATATATATATTTTTTATGGGGAATGTTACTGTTTACTCAAGGATGTGGACAGTAACAACTTCACGCATGGTAAAAGGTTATGGCAATTCTGTTAATAAAATGAATACAAAGGATAATCTTGGAAATGTGAAAAAATTTAGTTTTGAATAAATATCCAGCATTATTGAGTTATTCACCAAAATTTTCTGATGTGATTTTGTACGTTGGAGAGAGAAAAGAAGATAGGGAGTTGAAAAGTCCTCAAAAAATGACACTTTACTGTTTACATTTTAAAGCTTTAAGCCTTTAACCTCACTTAAGGGTAAAAATGGTATTTAGCTTAGAAAAAGGAAAGATACCATTGTCTTCTTCTGAAATCCGGCGAGTTGCGGAGACAAATATCGCCAGTTTTCTCTTCGTCGATCGCTGCTTTCTACATCTCAACTTCTCCGTTTTCTTCACTTAATACACCACGATATGTAAGATTCAAAATCGCGCTCTCAGAAAAGTGCAACCGCGCTTCGATGGCGAATCCGCTCTCAAACCATGAGAGCGAGGTTTGAGAGTGAGAATGGGAAGCAATATGGACGGTTTGGGTTACTAAGCACATGACCATGGTGATGTGACCCCTTTGACTGAGTCAACGGGTTTGACTGGTTGACTTTATTCCGGCTTTTCTCACACTTATGGCCTCGGAAACCCTTCTAAATGAAGTCTGATTTTGACGAAACTTCATGTGACCGAACTTGGACAGTTCGACACCTGTTGTAGAAATTTCAGGGAAAAATATTGAGTTTTGATAGTCAAAAGCAAGTCTGGAAGAAAACTACAAAACTCGCTAATTTCCTGATTTTGGACACAAAACATGCTGTTGTTTCTTCATTTGAGATGATGAACTGCTCAAACAACAGACAATCGACCACAGGGTCTATCGACACGTAGTGGTATGAGCTTCATGGATTACTATTAGAATCTCCAACAAATATGGAGTCCCAACTGAACTTCAGAAATCTGTACATTTCCTGTTTTCTCGATTTTCTTACGCACAAGACCTCCGCGGTCTCATGAATTGATACGCGATGGAACTCGTACGACAGGTAATTGTCTCGATAACCGCCTAGTACACTGTGTGCGATTTTCGAAGAAAAACACTAGACTTTTATCGGTACAACCTAATCCCGAACAAAACCCACTTTCTACAAAATTATCAATTATTTAACTAATTAATCGCAGTTAAGGATTTAGAAACCCATAATTTTATTATATTAAAATTCTGGGTCGTTACAGAAGTTGACTTTGTGCAACGTGGTGAGATATATACAACTTCTTACAGAATGCTACTGGATCTAGTGGCAGATAGGCTGTTATCAAAACACTGTAATTTTCTCTGGAATGGTTCGATGGGTATAAGTAGGGCTCGCCTTATGTCTGCAAAGAAAATGTGGCCAATGCATATGACAGGCCAGATTTCCATTGTTTTATGGATATGGATGGCCTACTCTATAGAAGGAATTGAGTTGTCAACTGTCATTGGAGTGTATGACAAGATTTTAGATATTGTTTGGTTTATATTTTTTTACCTTGCTTCAGGTGGATTGACCTTTAGACGTATTAGTCGGATGGGATTAACGTCATTCAGGATATCTACCGATTCATCCTTATTATCTGGGTTTCTTTGTTAGTGCCTTTAAGATTAGCTTTTGATATTAGTGGAGGCAATCCATGTTCCATGACAGGCTTTGGATAGCCTATGAGGTCCATCTAGCATCTTGAATCCTATTCTAAGTAAAGTTGAGTGGCCGAGTCATTGATTTCTCTTCCAGTTGTGTCCTAGACTCCTAGGTAAGAACGTAAGAGGGTGAAATGCCTCAACATTATTGTCGGGCCTTAGTCTTACTACTTGCAAATGGGTCTAGGACTGTAGTACAGAATCACTCAGCAGGACAGGCTTTGTTTACCACTGGAATTTTCCAATATGATGGGTGCTCTTCTAATTTTTCTCTGTCTTTAACCATTTCCTGTTGAGATACCATTAGTAATGCCATAGTTAGTTATTGAGGGTATTTGTAACTTCACACTTAACCATTGAGATACCATTGATAATGTCATAATTAGTATTTGTGATATTTGTTGATCTCATTTCCTTGCAATTATAGGCTGTTGTTCACCAACAATGCATTTAAGTAACAAGTAATCATGGCCATGCAACATGTTGGATAAAAATTTCTTGATGCTATGCATCACATAGTTTGTCTCTGGAAAGGTATCTACTCTCTTGTAGGAACTTCTGCATTAAATATTTGATTCAAACCAGACAGGATTTTCCTTTCATCTAAAGACCAACAAGGTTGTCATCTTCATTGAGAAGCACATGTTTGTGTGAACTGAAGAACTTTGTAAAAGAGTGTCAAGAACCTGTGCTCACTAATTCAGCCGTCATCAACCAATTTTCCAGGAATAAGCAAAGTGGTTATGCTAACTCTTCTAGTTCACTCATTTGCCTCCATATTCCAGCTTGTCAGAGTTGTTAAACGTTGCTTGCAAGACTTGAGTCTTGACAAGTAAGAATGTTAGGGGGTAGGAAACAATGTTTATGTCAATTTATCATTTGATCTTGGCCCTGGAAGGAACTGCACGATTTTGAAAGTAAGGTTATGGTGGCGAACCTGTACATCTTGCAAGAATTAAGGCATCTTTATGAATTATGATTCTATGAAATTGCTTATGATTGTACAAAAAGGTTGTATAGCCCAAGTATTTCAGAGTCTCAGACTATTGCCTATGGTGTATAGGCATTTATAGCCATGTGTGGCACGGGAAGGAGATGAGACCTGCCATTAGATGGGTCGTAAGAGTTTTTCTTAGTCTCCAGAACAATGCTCTAGATTATATGGTTATGGTTCACGTGTACAAGTTTGTTGTTTTATAGAATGTGTGGTAGACATGTCACATGACAGACCAGATTCTTTCTATGCAAAATTTCTTTTTAGATCAATAGTCACATCTAAATTTGTGACTTAGATTTCTTTGGGGAAAAAAAATTCTACTTCAGATTTACTCATGAAAGAAAGAAAAAATCTAGATTAACAAATATGCGTCTGAACATGTACCTTTAAATTTCATTGCTGGAAATCTTTTCTACAGCAGAAATATTACGGTTAAACTATGTAAATTGTACAAAAAAAAGATACCCTAAAAGGAAAATATGAATTATGGTTAGTAATTTTTGTTAAGGATTAAGGAATGATGGTTTACTATGAATTCTTAATGCAGGGGGAGCATGCTTTACCGCAGCAGTTTGTTCACATATTTAAGGATGACCATTTTGTTACAACTTCAGTCTCCCACTCTGGTGGGTAATTGGGAAAGAATTCTTTAGGCTGAAATTGAGCTCTTACCTTTTTTCTTATTTTATTCTCAGGAAAATAGAGGTGGCTTTCTGTTTCGAGTTTTCCTGATTCAAATAAGGTTGGTATCTACATATTGTCAAGATATGTAATCTGCTGGGCATGTTCTTATTATTCTTTTGGTTTGACTGAGCTATTGTAACTTGTTTTATGTTTATTCTTCGCGTGTTCTCGGCAGCGTTTGTTTTTGCGCCAGTCCTCTCTTTGTGAGGTTTCTGCATCGCTCTGTGAGGCATTAAGAAAATTTGCAATTTTGGGATGTTTGCTTTGTCATCATTTCTATCATTTTTAGTTTGTTCCAGGCTTGCTGTGATTTTGCACAGGAAAGCTTTTGAACAAGTTATGAGAGTTCCAGAAAGGTTCATCTTTGAACAACTACCATTCTTTGTTGCAACACTTGATTTACTGCTAACACTCTCCTGTACACATTTGAGGAATAATCCCTGCAGTTTCAGGGCATCCGCTCGATTTTCCAACTTGAAATAGTCAGCTCTTGTGGAAGGTTTAGATGTAGTAACCGGAGTCTTATGATGGACCGACCTCCTAGTCTTTGCCAGCTATCACGATGGGCTGATAATTGCAAGCCACCAATTCGCTAGGGCTCTTCTTCATGTTAGAGAAAGCTGGGACACTAATTCGAAAGATACTTTAGTGGTTTGGGAAGCAACGGGCCCCACATACTGTAAAGATGCTTTAAGAGACTTGCACGTAAAGTCCTCCGGATCTTAAGCTTAGACGAATTTTGGGAGGGAGAGGATGATACTTTTCCCCGAACGGGACGACATTACACGCTAACGCCGGGAACAAGCATTTAGTGGGCCCATCCTAGATATCCTAACTAGAGGAACGGATCTGAACCATTGGACACTGGTCTTAAAAGAAATAACAGGATGGGTTATCAAAAGAGTTCTATTTATAAAAAGCAGGAAAAGGAGAATTAAAAGTGATCTCGACCTTTTAGAGAGTTAAACTTGAGAGTTGGGATCATTCGATTGCGCCCGCAGGTCGGCATGTATCGTTTTACCCTCTATTAAATGTGGTTAAGATTTACTAAACCTTCGAGTGCATTCGAATGACCGAAAAATAGGTGAAAGAAAAGAAAAACTTAAAATATTCTCTCAAAATAACTACCATCTAAGATAAATGAAATTTTACTATTCCATCCTTCGCTTTCGGCCGGCCCAACACGTTCGCTCTCCCCTCCGACATGGCTCTTTGGTTCGTTTAAGTGAGCCTCCTAAGCATGAGGAGCTTACTTGAGTCCATAAAGAGCTTAGCATTTCGGGAGTTAAATTGAGAGAATGCTACTGAATATGAAAGGTTTGAAGGAGTCAATTCGGTACTCAGATGACCTTTATGGAAGGGTCTTGAATCTGCCTAGGGAAGGCTTTCTTAAGGGAAGGGAGTTGAACCTTGAAAAAGTGTAAGAAAATGAAAGAATGTTTCCTACATACTAAATACAATAGAAGTGTATGAAAATTCACTTTTCCTTTACTTTCTCGCCAAACAGAAAAATCCTTATGCTATATGTTTGGTTGTCTAGAAAATAAAAAAAGTATGAAAAAGAAAAGTATTTTTTTTTGTACATTGTTTGGTTGCTAAGAAAATTTGGTAAAAATTAAATTAAAAATTAAAAATGATAAAACAAAAAACAAATATATATATATATATATATATATATATATATATATATATATTATTTTATTTTATTTATTCTCTTTGTTTTCTTTCCAAATTCAAGCTTAGATGGAAATGGAACCCTCACTCAGAAAGAAAATGGCTAATTTTCACCCCATTTTCTTTTCCACAAAAAATTTTCTTTGTACGCTTTCACTTTTGCTTTTCCAAAAATTATTTTCACAGCAACCAAACATAGCATTAGTATTAAACAACTTAAACTAGAGGGTCAGCAGCTAAATTCATCAGAAAAAAATGCAAGATAAATTTTCGTACAGGCCGATTTGCAGAGATTTTTCGTCTCTTTAAGAGGGTGGATTTAAACTCTTTAGAAGAGTCATCGGCAACATTTATCACTAAATTTGTAGGATCATCTCCTTGTAGGCTGAATAGGAATTTTTCTATCTCTCCATGTCTTCCTTTCTTGAAAATTTGTACATAAAAGAAAAGAGGAATGCTAACCCTACTCTCAAATCTTTCCTACTCTCAAACTGAATCAACCACCTGTCCAAATGTTATGTTAAAGTGCACACTTTTTCAGTGATCGCAATACTTTAACCAAACATTTGGACAGGTGGTTGGTTCAGCTTGAGAGTAGGGCTAGCACTCCTCAAAAGAAAAAGGTTTCATGGTTGACTGTATTATCGCAACTAACGCTACTGTCGATGCATTACACATCTGGGACCCTTGCATTCCATCGGTCCAACGCTCGCACTTAAGGGGATTCTGTTTTATTTATTTATATGAGACACACGGTTAAGCCCCAATCCCAGTTAGCAAGTCAGTATCTGTTCTAAGTTAAGGCGGGTGGAAAATGCAACCCCCTCATTATTTCGGGAATGGAATCCGGAACCTCATTCCTTAAGAAGGGGCCACTACTTTTGGCGATGAGATTTGGTCTTGCTCTGGCAAGACCAAAACCATCTTACCTATGAAAATCGCCCGACATGTGGCGATAAATGGGGAGAAGTAATTTAATTTTCTCCCTTGTTTTTTTGACTTCTCTCTGTATGATAGCTTCTCTCCTTTTTATCGCCACATGTTGAAAGCCCAACAAGAACAAGACGGTTTTGGTCTTGCTAGAGCATGACCAAATCCCATCCCTTACTTTCACGGTGAAAAACAGGACAAAAATCTCCGGATGGTAAAAAAATCATGGTATTTGATATTATGGACCCGTATGCGGTTCGGCTCCATGGTCCTGATCAGTGATCACCGTACATAAGAATCATGACTTAGACAAAACTGGACAAGGACACCTGGTCCCACTCTGCCACACACGAGAACATTCTAGCTAAGAAGAATTTATGAAATCTGATCATTCGCGATTGGACTGGGGGAGATCGCACCGACATTTCATCACGTGTCATGATTAATTACTATTAACTGTGATTAAGATTCACTAATTCTTATGGTTCAATTATAGCCTTAGTTTAGTTAAAAGTTTTTCTAATATATAATTTTTTTAAATCAAGGTAGATTTTTGATTTTTGTTTTTTTTTTGATAACACAAGGTTAGATTGTTGAACCATGCTTAATAAGGGTTAACACGTGTTCACCTACCTATGTGTGCGATTGAACCGGGTTTAACCGCGATTGACTGTGACCCGATCTCAGAATTTCACATGGTTTTACGCTCGTCTCTTCGTTTCTCTATTTCTTGGTCTTTTTTGTCTCTGAAACTGAAAACGTAGCAGAGAGAGGGAGCTCCTCAGTCATGGCGGCGCTTCGGCAGACTCCAACCTTCTTCCTTCTCTCCCTTCTTTTACAGGCAATTTACATCGCAAGTAAGTTCGAATTTCTCATGTAACCTCATAAGTCATAAATCTGTTTTGACACCGAAATTCTTTTTGAATTCGGATTCCTTTTGAAATCTCTATTGATTTCTACCATGAACTTCAATTCGAATGTTTTAATTTAGTCTTCTCATCATTTTCCGTTTGTTTCTCCAAAATTTCAATTCTTTCGGATAAATCCTCCTTTCCGAATGAAAATTCTCTTTAGTTTTCGTAATTGTCCAGAATCTTGATCTACTTTTAGTGAACTAGAACTCACACACCTACCACTTGCTATAATGGTCTGGTGTACCCCTCTGATGAGGAAGGTTGTGAGATCTAAGTCCCAAAAAAATACGAGGAAGACAAAAACCTCCAGTTTTAGAATAGTTTCAATGATTCGAGTTACAGAGACTGGAGAAAAAGTAGTTGAGAAATGAAGAAAAACAAGAATTCATTATCAACTCAACGAGTCAAACGAGTCAATGAAGACTCTCTGAGCTAAAAACCTGTCGTTTTTGCAGACTCGCAGTCATTTATCGGTATAAATTATGGTCAAGTCGCCGACAATCTCCCTCCTCCGGAGCAGACGGCGAAGCTGCTTCAGTCCACCTCGATCGGAAAAATCAGATTGTACGGCGCCGATCCGGCGATCATCAAAGCCCTAGCAAACACCGGCATCTGCATCGTCCTCGGCACAGCGAACGGCGACATCCCTCCCTTAGCATCCGATCCCAACTTCGCGAAGCAGTGGATAAATTCCAACGTCATCCCGTTCTACCCTTCCAGCAAAATCACCCTCATCACTGTCGGAAACGAAGTCATGACTTCCGGCGACCAGAATCTGCTGTCCCAGCTCTTGCCCGCCATGCAAAATCTCCAAAATGCCCTCAATTCCGCATCTATCGGCGGCAAGATCAAGGTTTCCACCGTCCATTCAATGGCCGTACTCAAGCAATCTGCTCCACCATCTTCTGGAAGCTTTGATCCTGGTTTTTCCGACACCATGAAGGGAATGTTAGGGTTCCTGAGAGATACTGGTTCGCCTTTCACGATAAATCCATATCCTTTCTTTGCTTATCAGAGCGACCCGAGACCTGAAACTCTGGCTTTTTGTCTATTTCAACCGAACTCGGGACGAGTCGACCCGGGGACAAATATCAAGTACACGAATATGTTCGATGCCCAGGTGAGTTTGTTTGTTAGCGTGACTCGGTTCCGTGCTAAACTGGGCTCAGCCCAAGACCAGTTATGAAAGATTGATCATTGAAGTGTGAACTTAGTGACTTAATCTAAAGTCTTCGCTGACGTAAGAGGTCTTTGTCGCATCGATAGCGATTGCGTCAGTCGTCAGGACACGAGTCGTCGCTTGCATGCGCAACGTGGTTCCTAAAGTGGGTCCATCATAAGGTGGTAGATGTTTGCCACGTGTATGGATGAACTGACTGCACCGAAGACCATCATTTATTCTAGTGTTCTGGGCTATAATTACTATATCATGAAGCCCATTTAATGGTATATTTATTTGTGGGCCTTAGAAAAGCCCATTATACTATTGATTCCATTTTTAGAGCCCAATTATGTGCAGGTTGATGCAGTCCGATCTGCCTTGAACTCAATGGGCTTTAAGGGAGTGGAAATCGTGGTTGCTGAGACTGGGTGGCCATACAAAGGAGAGGGCAACGAGGTTGGTACAAGTGTCGAGAATGCAAAGGCTTATAATGGTAATTTGATCGCCCGCTTACGATCAATGGTCGGGACGCCGTTGATGCCAGGGAAATCCATCGATACATATCTGTTTGCGCTGTATGACGAAGATTTGAAACCCGGACCTGGCTCCGAACGGGCTTTCGGGCTTTTCAAGCCCGATCTCACCGCCATTTATGATGCTGGTCTCTCTAAGAGCAGCCAGGTGAGAATTTTTCTAAGAATCTAAACTACATAACCTTTTATTATGGTTTCAGTAGCAAATGTGGGTAGAGATGGAGAAATTTATACATTGTGTTTCAGGGGTGGAGCCAGGAATTTTTTAGAGGGAGTAATGGTTGATTGATAACCTTATTAATTATTGATGAATTTGTAACGAATGATTAGGCGGGTACGAAATATTCTTGATTCAAGGTGTGGGATTCGTTGCCCTTATTATTATTATTTTTTGAATGCCAAGATCGTGAATATATATATTTTTTTTTAAAATTAAAGTTAGGGAAAGCTGCCCCTTTTCCATGACTATGCCCTCTTAGATTAAGTAATATCGTATAAAATTTAGCTCCCTTTTTCAAAAGATTTGGGCAGCTGTCCTCTTGCCCATGTCTATGCCTTTTAGATTGAATAATATAAAGGGAAATGCTATTGAGACCGTGTTAGGGCTGAGACCACCGAGACCTCGCGCCCCAACACGGGATCTCAAGCAGGGCCTACCATGTGAAGATGGGCTCCACCTGAGATCCCGTGTTGGGGCGCGAGGTCTCAGTGGTCTCGGCCCTAACACGGTCTCAGTAGCAAAGTCCTAAATATAAATTAGGGAAATGCTTTTGAGACCGTGGAAGAGCCAAGACCATCGAGAGTGTGCATCCATGCACGGTATTTTAGGTGGGGCCTACCATGTGAATGTGGGCCCCACCTGAATTCTGTGTATGGATGCACGGTCTCGGTGGTCTTGGCCCTTTTGCGGTCTCAGTGGCAAAGTCCTATAAAATATCTTCGGTTCTTTCCGGAATGTGTTGTCTTTCTATTATGCATTTGAATAACATGGATTTTATTGCACTAAGACTCCGACAACTCCGAACACTCCAGTAAATCCATCGCCAAAACCAACTAAAGCAGGTTGGTGTGTTCCAAAAGACAGCGTTTCGGATGCCCAATTGCAGGCAAATCTTGACTACGCCTGTGGGCATGGTGTCGATTGTAGCCCGATCCAACCAGGTGGTGCTTGTTTTGAACCAAACACAGTAGCATCACATGCGGCTTATGCCATGAATCTCCTCTACCAAACATCCGGCAAGAATCCATGGAACTGTGATTTCTCACAAACGGCAATGCTTTCGTCCAACAATCCTAGTAAGTCTACTCAACACAAGCAATCCCTTCATTTTCCTGGAATATCAAACAACTGCAAAATGATGCAATGTTCATATTGTGCGCCTTTTTGTGAGTTAAAGTAAGAAAAAAAAGTGTAACCCAAGATGTGCTGGCGTTCCTAATGGGATTTGGTGATGCTGTGACACATGTTCGAGGAAACCATTTTCAAAAGAGAATTAGCTTTTGAAATTGGTGCAATTATTGCTGTTTTTCGCTCTATATGTACCCTTTGTTTTTTTCCCTCAAAAGATCTATCTACTCTGGTAATTTTTCATTTTTTCTTTATTTTTTATATTTATAATAATTTCCCTATGTTTACAGGTTATAATACATGTATCTACCCTGGTGGGAGTGTTGGTGGGAATGTTGTGCAAAATGTCTTGCAGTCAACTTGTTACAACTTGGATACTGCTCACTCGTTACAATCAAATCCAACTTCATCGGTCGACCTCAGTGCCAAGGTCACAGGGGGGTCGCAAGGCGGCCAGCGGCCCCCTTGTCCAGAGGTTTCAGCGCACGCACACCCACTTCCATGCAATCCATACAAAGTTTTTGGGGGTTTCCTAATTGTATTAGGAGTCTATTTCAAATTAGGTTTATGATCAGATATATAATATAATATTCGGTGTAGGAATTTCTATTATGTAGAGAACACAATTGTATGAGAGTGATCACTATAATCTCTTTACGTTAATTGTAAAGAAGATGACCTTTCCGTAGATGAAGCTCACATGGGGTGAACCATGTAAATTTTATGTGTTCTTTGTATTTTTTTTTTCTTTCATATTTGTAGGTTATTTTCACTATAGGGAGTACTTAAGGCAGAGAAACTTTAATTTGATTATTGGAAAAGAAAGATGAACAGGGGATGTTTGTGTACTGTCTTATTACTCTCTGCCTAAGTAAATCTCTCTTTTCATAGATGGGAAATAAGTGGGGGTAATCGGGTAAGTGCAATTATTTTGAGAGGACTCTCTCTCTCTCTCTCTCTCTCTCTCAAGGTAGGAAATGAGTGGGATAAGGTGCATTTTGATGATGAGTTGTGGGGTTCAAATTTCAAATTGAGTTCTTTTTACCATATATGTAAAAGGACAATGGACATTTAGTTTTCAAGCCAACAATTATTTGTATGATGTGGAAAGGGTCTCACTTGGTTTGTGTAGTCCAGTTAATCCATATAATTTTCGCACTTATCCATTGTTTTGCTTTGTGACATAAGTAATTTTCATGATAGAAATAGGTATTAGAGTATGTATGGTTATGGTATGCGTGAGATATACCATCATCACAATTTGAAAGATTTAAATTTAGATTGAGATTATGATTGAGATTGGATTAAGATTTGATTAGCATTAGAATAGGAATAGTATGATTTGGTTTCTATATTTATCATTATTGTTATTTATTTAAACCTTAAACCCTATATGGACACTCTATAATCATCTTGAGAATTCAATAAAATCAGTTTTTTTTCTTGCTATCAAAGCAGGTCAATCGGACCTTGATTTGAGTTTAATCTCATTGATTTCCTTTGCCAGCGGGTGGCATGCAATGTCACCCGTTGGGCCTAAACCCCTCTCTTTAAACCCCATTTTTTTTTCCAGTTGATTAGTAAACCTTTATTCTATTACTGCTATCATCTTCTCATATACTAAAAGCATAGATGATCTTCAAAGGGTGACTGATGCAGTCGGCAACATTGCAAATGCACATGACATCCTTTGTTCATCACATTTCTGCAATGCATAAAATAGTCCGTGTTCACATTTCCTTCTATAGCTAGAAGCGGGGACGACCTACATCTACAGTGCACAAATCTACAAAGGTCAAGGACGACCTCCATCTGATTACCACGATTGGTTCTAGTGCTTGTTTGATAAGCACCCTACATTGCTAAGAAGGGATGATCACACCTCCTAAACACAGGCATGCATGATGCACCCACTGTGTTCTCACGCCCCATCACTTTCTTCTCAATCATGTCATTACTTTTTCAAATTGAAAGTATTTTACCTAACTCAAGTCCTACCAAGCTCCTTGGATGCACGCCTCTGGCAAATGTGGAAGGGGTTTGCTACAATCTCATCGTCATTTCAAGATTTTATTTGAATATGTTATTGATTGTGTTGAAATAAAAAGAGAGAGAGAGGAGTAAGACTCACTTTTTTTTTTGTACCCATAGAGGCCTATTTTAGGACCTGTGACCCCTTTGGTAAGACCGGGAGCTAGATCATTAGGATCCATTTTCAGGCCCAAAGAGGCCCTTTTCAAGACCTGTGACCCCTTTGGCGAGACCATAGGCAAGATTATGGATGACATTTCATATTTGGCCCATGAGGCCCATTTCATTGCCCAAGAGGTAATTCAGCCCATTGAGGCCTTGACCCTTTGAGGTCCACTCATTTCATTGACCGACCGCGGTCTAGCCCATATTATTCTCTCTCCATTCAACACATCAACAACTCTTATCTGCAACAACATTGGTATGACTAGCAAGCTATCGTACCTGATTGAGTATCAAACTCACTCATATTTCAAAATCTACATGAGTTTGAGGGGGAGTATTTGAGTATGGTTATGGTATGCGTGAGATACACCATCATCACAATTGGAAAGATTTAAATTTAGATTGAGATTATGATTGAGATTGGATTAAGATTTGATTAGCATTAAAAGGAATAGTATGATTTGGTTTCTGTATTTATCATTATTGTTATCTATTCAAACCCTACATGGACACTCTATAATCATCTTGAGAATTCAATAAAATCAGTTAGTTTTTTGTTGCTAAAGAGAAATTGATATTATTGAATTCTCAAGATGATTATAGAGTGTCCATGTAGGGTTTAAATAGATAACAATAATGATAAATATAGAAACCAAATCATACTATTCCTATTCTAATGCTAATCAAATCTTAATCCAATCTCAATCATAATCTCAATCTAAATTTAAATCTTTCCAATTGTGATGATGGTGTATCTCACGCATACCATAACCATACATACTCTAATAATAGGATCCCTCAAGCATATGCTTTATAGAACCTTTAAAGCATTCACACCATTGCACTAAGAACCCCGCTAATCTTTAATCTTAGTTTGGTCGTTATTAACTTAAAAGATTAATGCTAACTCAACTACTTTACTTGAGAGATCTAGACTCTTTATGATAATGTGTGTAATTAAAGCTGGGAATATCCTCTTGGTTAAGAGGCTTTAATCTTAGGGTTAATATTTTTTAAGCCTACTTTTTATATTAAAATTTATTATAAACTATTAAATGTCATTCCTTGGTAAAAGCTAGAGACATTGTGATTAGGTGATCAAAATTTTCACATTTTAAAGCCTTTAACTTGGATCAACTTAAACTTATCACGTATGATTAGTTTGTCATTTTATCTTCATTTGATGTATCAAACTATATTCTTGATCCATCACTAGTTTTGAAACCATCCGCGATGGGCACTCTTATAACAATAATCACTGACCCAGTCGGACCAACATACCTGCCAATTTTCATCTCTACCATGGGAATTCATATTCCTTAATCCTTCCCATTAAGTATTTCCTTTTTTTTTTTTTTTTGGAGTCATTATATAAATAAATTTAAATATATTTTTTAAATCATATATATTATTCATATAAAAAATTACATCTTAATTTGAGAGGAGGGCACTGTATATAAAAATTAGATTACTATTAATTTTTTTTTAAAAATGTATACCCATATAATAATGGTTTAAATATAAAGAGGAACTATGCTTCACCACGTTGAGCGGAGCTCCCCTTTTTACACTATCCGATGGCAATGTTGTAATTATGGTGTGTTGCTTAAATGCCCCAACCTCCTTCAATAATTACAAACATGCCACAGCTTTACTGTAAAAACGAGAGCTCCGCTTCAACACCATGAAGCAGAGCTCTGCTCAAAACTCATATAATAAAGAATCTTACAAAATTTAGGTTGATATGCCAACCTCACCCGGGATACGACAGATGGGAGCAATATTCTAGCTGCTTTAAGGTGGAGAGTCTGGCCTGGCCGCTATGCAAATCAAATTAAACACAGTGACACACACACAAAACACACAAAATTTACCTCATTGTGGACTACGTCCATAGAGACAACTTATTCACAAGTCACATGGGGCCGAACACCCCTCCCCCCTTGAAATTTTTGGAAAAAAATTATACTAATAATAGGGGCATAGCTAATTGGGAGAGGGGCGGAGCCGGGGTGACGGGCTCTAGCTCCCAAACTTCCGAGAGAAAATGCATTCTTAATAACGGACACAAACAAATGGAATGACCCATAAACTTGGTCCTCACAAAAAAGGTTTTTGGGGTTACGCCTCCGAACCCCCATTGTTAGCCCCCCTCAAGAGAATCCTAGCTCCACCACTGACTAGTCACAAGCAGTTCTCACGAACACAACAATCACTCTCTCACGAATGCAAGACATCTCTTCACAAATACGTAAACCTTGAATGCATTTGCAGATGATCAAATTTCAGGCAGGAGGGTGGTCGGGTTAAAGATTCACACCTCTCTCTTGGACTGTGTGAATGTGAATGTGAATGTGAAATGAAAGCTTATCCTTGAATATTTGATCAAGCTGCGAGAGATGACAATAATATAAACAAATGATAAAAAGGATTAAAGGAAGCTACCAAATTGACTAATGCCGTAGGCGTTAAAAACACCCGCAAATACACATATGGGACAGTGAATGTCAGTCATTTTAAAGTTTTTTACTAGACTTAGTGAGTGGGAGTTTCAATTTTCTATCATTCAACTGTGACAACTGCCTGCCAACTAGAAGAACTATATTTCTTTCTTGGTAGTTGGTAGTTGGTATACAACTAAGGAGTATATAATATATTATATTGACTTATGGATTGCTTTATTTATTTTATTATTTTTTTGGGTACAGAATTATTTATCTTTTACCAATAAATAAATAATCATTTATCTAGAGCAACCTCAAAGGTGTGACCTATGACTTGAATTGTTTCAATTTTATTTAGAGGTGTAAAATTTCTTTTATATATTTTTGTACTCCAGTGCATATGAGGACGGTAAAATGTCACGACCATGTCCCGTGTGAGCAATATGTTGCATTCCCATGGGCTCTTAAAAAATCAAGAGATTCACCAACATTAGGAGCAAATTTTGGGTTGCTCGAGTTATCTCTCTTCAACGAGAGCTCAATTTAAAAAGAGAAAGTTATGATTAGTAAGGGTTGTCAAGTTAAGAAAGAGATGCAACTTGGCTAACATTTTCTCTTTCCGGGCAATAAATTACTATTCTATAGTTGGGCAGTGTTAAAACTGTGTTTTTTTTAGTAAATTACAATCAAACTAAAAATTAGAGCAGTCATTAGCGGACCATGGGCCTGTTTCCTATCTTACCCTTGTATCCTCGTGTCCCTTTTAACACTCTTTTAACCCTAGTTAAGTTTAAATAAATCAAAATTAAGATTTTGATTTTTTTGTTTTGAAAAACTAAGGTTGGATTATTTGACCATAGGAGTGAGTGAATATTAACCGCAGTTGATATTTAAAATTGGGGTGTAGACCAATGAGGACTAGTCATTACAAAATGGAAACCATTGGTACGTTAAGGTGGCGTTTGGTAACACTAATATAAATGGGTAGAACTTATTTGAAAAATTGAACTTATTTAGACTTTAGATTGTTAAGTTAAAGGTTAATTGGATGTCTGCATCCTTTTAAAGTAGAATTTTTATCTCTAAAGAAAAAAAGTAACTCATCTCTTTATTACTTTTGAGGTAAAATCTCTACTTTTAAAAGATCTAGACATTCAATTAACCTTTAACTTAACAATGTAACTCCAACTAAGTTCAATTTTTAAATAAGCTCTACCAATTTAGATTAGTGTAACCTAACGCCACCTAAGTGTTTTCTGATTGATCAATTGGGGGTTGTGTGACACTGTGTGTGACAAAGTCAATATGAAATTTTAAAAGAAGAGTGCCATCACCACACGAAAGATGTCAAATTTTTTCCTAACCTATCACAAGGAGATGGTTTGACACTTGTTGTCGCCACCTTGTGTCTAGGAAAGACTGAGATTGAGGTTGACATTTTTTTCAAAAAAGAAATTAATTCACGACAAGGATCGCATCTCGCTTGCCCTCGTATCTTTTTAAATCTTTTTAATTGTAATAAGGATTTACTAACTCTTAAATTATATATATATATATATTAACCACAATTAAAAGGAACATTTGGCAATGTCACTTCTCGTGGCACCATGCAAGGAGCGGATTATTGCTCTTTGAATCCTTACAACTTATTTACAAAAGAGTAATAATCCTCTCCTTGGCGAGAGCAAACAAACTATTGCTCTTTGCCCTCACAAAATCTATGATTAACAAGGTTTAACCTTGTGAGTTTTATTTTAATTTTTTTTTACAAAAAACCACTGAGAGATGTTTAAGCCCAAAGAGTTAGGGACTTTTGGCCATGGTTAAAAGATGTTAGACAGGAACATGTGACAAGAAAAGGAGGGATGAGATGCCTTCCCTCATTCTAACAAAAAGGAGGTGATTATTTTTCTTTTAAAAATAATAATATTTCTCTCATTGGGTGAAGAGAGTACTATTGCTCTTCGTCCCTTACAAAACCCCTTTAACTATCCTTAATTATGATTGACAAGTTTTAACCCTTGTGGTTATATATATATATATTTAATTTTTTTAAAAACCAAGGTTAGTCTTAACCTTAAGAATTAGTTAATCTTAATCATAATCATAATTAAAAAAGAGTTAAAGGACACATGACGAAAAAAGCCGGCGAGACACCTAATCCCTCCTTGCCCTAATGAGGGGATTATAGTCCTTTGAAAAATGGGACAAGACATTAACCCTTGTAATATTATGAAAATGCTTACCGTTATGTACCGATATGACCGGTCTTCATTGGTCTGTCACCCCCACTTCAAAACAATTTAAAATTGTGATAAACTTTAATTTATTGAAACTTAATTAGGATTAAAGAAGTGTTAAAAGAGAGAAGGGGATACGAGGTAAGATAAGCAACAGATCAAATCACTACTATAATATTAATATTATCATAGGCCATTAATTAGCCTACCTGACATTTAAGTATGCAGTGAACCCAAGTCTTTTCTTTAGAGAAGCAGGTGTAACTTGAATTTTTCAAAATTCTTGAACTATCCTTATATAAAATAAAACTTTAATTTAATATTTTATTTTAATTCCCAAACTATCTTCATTTATTTATTTAAAGAATAGAATCATTGTCAATCGTGATTAAACATGGGGAGAGTTCAATTGCACCCATTAGTTAACATGTGTCTTTTTTAACTCTTATTAACTGTGGTTAACTCCTTCCCTTTCCTCTCACGTGCATCGCATGTGCCACTCGTTAGTTACTATAATAACATTTAAGAAAATTAAGGATAATATATTTTTTTTCTTTTAAATATTTTTGTTAATATTACTCAGAGGTGAGTGGCCAGATAGCGACGGTGTCATAGTAGGCGCGGGACCCAATACTAGTCATCTCCACTACCCAGTACCCACCCATAGGGCTGTCAACGGATCGGATTCGGACCGGATCTGCCTAGATCTGAATCCGATCCGATTAAGAATCCGACTGATCCGAATCCGATCCGAGATCCGTCGGATCATGAAGTAACCGATCCGAATTCGATCCGATTATATATCGTCCGAATCCGAATCCGAATCCGAATCCGAATCCGAATCCGAATCCGAATCCGAATCCGATCCGATCCGATCCGAGTAAGGTTATTTTTTTTAAAAAAAATCTATTTTAATAATAAAAAATCTAATAATACCTTAATTAATACTAATTAATGTTAATTTTTTTTAAAATTAATATTTTATACATAGAAAATCTAAATAATATATTTAAAATAATTAAAAATTATTATTATTATTGGATTGGATTTTAATCGGATCGGATCACCCTATATCCAGATCCGATCCGATTATAATCGGATTCCACCGATCCGATCCGACGGATCACATATAGGGTCCAAAGTCCGGCTAATCGGATCGGATTCGGATCCGGATCATGATCCGGTCCATTGACAGCCCTACCCCACCCACCCATGGACCCGTTGAAAGCATAGGTCCGGATTCCGGCGGCGTCATGCCCATTGATAAACCGGAGTCCCTCACCGTAACGCTTTTTTTCCCTCACTCGCAAATTCCCTCCCCAATCATCTCTGTCCTTATCATTCTTCTCCACGATTCCTTTTGTCTTCTTTGATTCTTCTTTATAATCCTAATCGAGTTCAAACTTTTCCATGACTCGTGTTTAGATTTCGTTTCTGGTGTTGACTTTTGAATTTCCAGAGATCATTAGATTATAGGCTTTTGATCAGCTTGAAACGAAGCTTTAATGGTCGATTACTGATAATTTTGGGCGATTTTGGTTCTGAAATGTCTGTAACAGAACTGAAAGAGAGGCATATAGCTGCTACAGAGACTGTGGATGTTCTCCGAGAACGGTTGAAGCAGAAACGGCTTCTTCTTGCCGACACAGATGGTAGTTGAATTTTTATAAACTCGGTTTGAATTTGTCAATTTTTTTTTCTGCGGTTGATGTTCTTAGATATGATGTTTCTGCGCGGAATTTGCAGTTGCTGCGTATGCAAGGTCGCAGGGACCAGACACGGTTAGCTTCGGCCCTACGGATCTGGTATGCTGCAGGACATTGCAGGGACACACTGGAAAGGTAGGATTTCATTTTTCTTCTATTTCATTCTTATCCCATTTCCTGATTTGTTAAGTCTTGACAATATCTCCTTCACATGCTTGCTTAATTTCATTTGTCTGTTTCTCTTTTAATGGACAATTGTTGTTGGTGATTGGAAAGATTCTGTAAATGTTGTCTTTTCTCTGAATGGGATTGAAATGATAACTGTTATGGCTTGAATACTCCAAAGGGGGGTACTGGGGTAGCTTGTTGCAATTGTTAGTGGACTAAGTAGAAGAATATCTGAAATTATTATAAGTAATAAAGTATTTGGGATCACTAGAGAAAATCATATCCTCTGATTGCGTTTGTAAATTTTAATTGGGACAATTGTGAGGGACTAAGTATGACTTTCAATTTCAATTAAAAAAAAAAGGCATTTAAATTGGAAAGAACATTAGAATTTTTTTTTGGTCTCAGAAAGAACATTAGATCACAAACTCAAAATAGAGGTGCACTGATGCATGGGATTCGTGTTGAGATTTCAATATTACATTTTGGAATCCATTATGATCTCTTCCAGATGCTCGTTGTTATGATCATCTTTAGGACTTGATCGTTTAGAAGTTTCTAGAAGGATGTATATCCGTTTTAGAAGCTTCTGAGCGACTGAGAGTGATAAAGTAGTAGAAATGCTATAAGTTCCTTCCAATTCATAGCTTATGGCCTCAAACCTGCAATTCTATTAAGTGCTAGAAAAGAAATGTATATTGGGCTGCAAGATATTCTTGAGGGCATTTTCTCACTCCAGTGGGTTCATGTTGGTTTTGTGAACTGTCTTCCGGTACAATATATTTTCCTTCTTCTGACAGTTACTTATTGAATTCTCATGATTGACTTTACACTGTTTAATTGATTCCTTTGGTCTTTGAATGGTCTGCCTGGTCTGAAATTGGATAACCCATAGAAGGAGGAATATGGCATTTCATTCTAAATTTAGCTTCTCCTCATATTTATTTATTTAGTAGGTAAGTATGATCAATATATTGGATAAAATGAAGCTATAAGGGATGTTCACCGATAGATGAGCAAAGGAGAACAGAAATCGGAAAAACCAAAAATCGTAGAGTAAGCAAAGCCCATGCTCAAAGAAAGGCGACATCCTGACGACATAACAACCACTACTGGACAGATACCAAGAGGATATTAATTTGTAAGTGTCTAGTGTCAATTTCTCAACTGTGGAACAGAAGAGTTGTCAAACACCCCCTGCTTGTCAATAACCTATTAAGGTTTTGGGATCAGATTAACTAGTTTCTAATCAGATATCAGAATTGCATTTCCTTTATAAACAACTCCCCTCTCCAGTAATGCTATATTAGGTCAGTGGCATCTACCTCTCCTTGATAAGCTACAGTCAATGCTATTGGGACTCTTGAGTACAGGGAGTAAAACAGGAGGAGATAGAGTGGATGGAGCATGTCAGAGCTTCAAGATGTTGATTGGTTTGCACCTTTTAGAGCATCAGCTCCTTTGGTTCGAGGATTCCCACATCAAGGATTGATTCATGCTATGGAGTGTTTGATGATCGTCTAACTTGCTGATATTATTTCTTGCTTCAAGGCTAGAACAGCCATTGACTGTAAACTTGTAGGCTCATTTCATTTTAATTTATAAAATGTTGGCTTGGGCACCGGGAACTTGGCGGGAATCTTTAGGAATTTCTTTTGGAGTTTAGAATAACGAAAGAGGTGGACTGGTGGTTCACACGAGTATTGGTAGCAGGGTGAAAATTTTGGTATTTTCACCTCTGGGATCTTCTTCTTTAGATCATTTTAGTGCCTTTTGTTGCTAATGCAGTGGGAGATTCCTTTCTTACGGTTTAAAGGGTTAGCACTGCTGCAGTCGCATCTTTCGCTGTCTTTCCCGGACATGACTCTCTCAATCTTGTGAGAACAGTTGGATGTGCTTTCTCTTATATATTTATAGTCTTTTGGTGGTCTTAGGAGGTGATGCTTAATGGTATGTCCACTTTTTAATTTTCCTTGATTAAACAAATCTAGTAATTATTCTTACCAAGTTCCTCCCTTCTATTGAACTTGTGGCTGCCCACTCCAGATAATGCAGGAAACAAACTCTGGAAATTGCTGAAGTACATTTTTCACCATTTGGAGCTTTGACACATCACAACTCGAGAATATTCTGGGTACTGCATCCAAGGCTGGCCATTGGTTTGTGGCTTTATGATTGATAAAGAAGAGTTTTGGTTCTGCCAAGTTTTAGAATTTCATGCACATTTAACAACAGAGTGAACTGGGTTTACTATGTTTCCTAGAAAATGCTCAAGACGGTTATAGTTTGCTTCTCGGGTTAGTTGTTTAATCTTGGCATTAATAATTGTGATGTTGTATGCCTGAGTATGAAAGCTTTTGGGTATTGGGTAGCAATTGGTTCTTTACTTCTTTCTTATGCAATTCTCTAATTATTGCTGAAGCTACTTAAGATACCATTTGTTTTGAAATGTTTTTAGACTTTTGGTACTTAGCATCTGATCGAGAAGCCATTGCAGGGGACCTCCTTAATGTTACCCGTATAAATTAGATTGGGTACCTACAAGAGGACACAGTTGAATAGTTGATGAGCATCCAATCAATAAGCAATTGACCATTGTAGGGGACCTCCTCAATGCTACATGAATAAATTAGATTGGTTACCTACAAGAGGACACGTTCGTATCGTTGATGAGATTTTGGATTGATTGATTTATTATTCCTTTCTGTAATAGTGAATCAAACCGGTAGTGGGGACCTTTGTACACCAAAAGTCGCACTTCATCGCTAGGTTAAGTTGAAGACTCAGACTAGCCACCCAACCTATTGTCAGATTCTCGTGAAAATACTTGCTCTCTTTACCTACCTATTTCGAATCCAATTCATGAGAGTAGGATTCCTCCTAATTTCTGTGGAAGTTGTTCTAGTAATTTTGGGAGGGCACCCACCGTTTATGAATTCATGGCAGCCTAGAGTGGAATTCTTAGCCAAAAAATCTCCAGAGAATTTTAACGTTTCATTTTACCTGTCAAACATAGTCTAATATGTAACTAATTATGAACCTATGGAAGGAATTTTTGTTTGTATAAAGTTCTTGATCTTATCAATGAGCGTAATTTCCATTGGTCAAGGAGAAAGAATAAAGAAAGTTGAGGATGGTTATGCCAGAACTAATACCATTTGATGCATGCCCATTAACAATAAATGCTTTACCGTTTCCTTAATCATTATTTATTTCAGCAGTTGAACTTACTGTTTATGGCTGTTCCGTGTTATTTGTCTTAGTAGTAGCCATCTATTGTACAAGATGTTCACTTAACTATTTTTTTTTACTTCCATTATAATTTTTGAGTTCTCTAAATAATGTTGAACCGGAAATGTGTTTTTTTTATCGGGTTACTAACATAGTAACTCCCCTTCTAGTTTGTGAGCTTAAATCAAATTTTAATCTTGTTCTGTAAGAAATCTGCCAGGTGTATTCATTGGACTGGGCTGCTGAAAACAATCGAATTGTCAGTGCATCTCAAGATGGGAGGTTAATAGTGTGGAATGCTTTAACAAGCCAGAAAACTCATGCTATAAAGCTACCTTGTGCATGGGTCATGGCATGCGCCTTCTCTCCCAGTGGTCAGTCTGTTGCCTGTGGTGGCCTTGACAGTGTATGCTCTATCTTCAACCTAAATTCTCCAATTGACAAGGATGAGAACACACCGATATCAAGAATTCTCAGTGGGCATAAGGGCTATGTATACTCATGTCAGTATGTTCCAGACGAGGATACTCACCTAATAACCAGTTCTGGTGATCAGACATGTGTTTTGTGGGATGTTACTACTGGCATTAGAATTTCTGTTTTTGGAGGTGAATTTCCATCTGGGCACACTGCTGATGTATTGAGGTACATGTGGAGATCATGAAAATGATATTAAACTAATTTATTATCTCCTTTTTGAATAAATTCTTATTAATATGGAAAACCTTGTTCTTTTATTTTCTTACATAACTTGTTACGTTAAATGACGTGGATACATAATTGAGTGGAGCTGAATCTAGTAATATCCTCTTAATGTTATTTAACAACTTAATCTAATTATGTTTCATGTAACTGGTCCATCATTTGAAATAGGTGATGCAGCTTTGTCTAGTTTGGATTATAGACATGAAAGTTTCAAAACCAGTATATGCCTGTGGTTCAACTTGGCAATTTAATGGAGCTCTTATCAAATTAGTACTAGAGTTCTATAGATTCTCATAAACTTGGATGCTTGTGTGCTCTGAGTCCAAGTTGAAGTAATTTTGGATTCTGACACTATGTGGACTCTTGGTGTGGAGTGTGAACCATATAATACTTCTAGATTTTATTTTTCTTTTGCCTCTTCTATTTCCTTTTTGGCATTTATACACTTCTAATATAAATTTTTACTTGGAAAGCATACCATTTCCTTGGTATATATTCTTCTTTCTGATTATATGATATATCCCGTTGTATGTCCTGTTATATAACCCTCTATCACTAAAACATAAGATATTTTTTCGTTTCACGCTATTTAGAATCTATAATGCGGTACCCATCTCTCTCTCTCTCTCTCCCTCTCTCTCTCTCTAGGAGTCCAGTGAATCGACCCCTCAGTACTGTGTTGGATTGCAATACTAGTACCTGAACCTGTACCACAGAGGTGGCATGAGAACCCCTTAGTACTGTGTTGGATTGCAATACTAGTACCCGAACCTGTGCCACAGAGGTGGCATGAGATAGTTATGCTTTATATCTTCTAATTTAATACATTACTATGTGCGTTGCTAGAGTCCCTTTTGTGCAAGAGTGTAATGCAGTGAAAATTTCTGAAGTTATTTTTCAAGGTTATCTCTGCTATTATGTTAAAAGAAAATTCTTATATACTGGATTTGACCAGAATTGTGCAATTGGCATCTAGATAGTTTGTGTGCTCTCAATAACTCATATTTTGGATGGACTAGCTTGACGCTTTGTTTTCTTTCAGTGTCTCTATCAATGGATCAAACTCAAAGTTGTTCGTCTCTGGTTCATGTGATACAACTGCCCGATTGTGGGACACTCGCTTCGCAAGTCGAGCAGTTCGTACATTTCATGGTCATGAGGGTGATGTTAACACTGTAAAGTTCTTCCCAGATGGTCTGAGATTTGGAACTGGCTCCGATGATGGAACATGCCGGTTATTTGACATGAGGACTGGGCACCAGCTCCAAGTCTACCAGCAGCAGCATGGTGATAAAGATGTCCCTCTTGTGACCTCCATCGCATTCTCCATATCAGGCAGGCTTCTCTTTGTTGGATACTCAAATGGTGACTGTTATGTATGGGACACTTTAGTTGCAGAGGTATGCAGTTCTAGAATTTTAAAACTTAACCCTCATGCATCTGCCTTTGCATAGGTATACCCTAACACCATGAAATGAGGACTCTTCATAACTTCAATGAATTTGCCTTATTGTACACGCATGTTGGTCATGTATCCTAGGCACTAGTAACATGGTTATTTAAGACAAAACCTTATATGACAGTACTTTTTTTTATTTGTTTTCACATGACACCTTATGCCAGTGTCTGAGCTGAAACTTGTATAAGTTAAGTAGCCTTACTCGTGTCTTGGATCTGACACAGTTTTCCACAAATAATGAATAGAAATTTTATAAAACAAGAGAAAAAGGTAACTGATTCTTTTGCCCCAAAAGCTCTGTTGACGTATCCATGAGAATTGCATTGTACATAGCGTCAGGCATGGCAATATTTTCGCTATTTCTTCATGAAATGGTGTGTCTTTGTTCCATTGGTCTGCCAGTCCTTATAAGTAATCACTTGATCTTGTGAACCTTTCATTTCAATTCCTTTCATTCTTATTTTCTTTTTCTCATATCAAAATCACAAGTTAATGTGGTTATGTGCCTAGTTTCAGGTGTACTAGAAGGTAAACTGGCTGTAATTACTTGTTTTCTCCTTTCAGGTAGTTCTGAACTTGGGATCTCTGCAAAACTCACATGAGGACCGGATCACCTGTTTGGGTTTGTCATCTGATGGGAGCGCCTTATGTACAGGAAGTTGGGATACAAATCTGAAGGTTAGACTCCATAGCCATAAACCTGCCGTTTCATTTAATCCAATGCTTTCCTTTATAACACGCATGAAACAATATGCCAAGTTATATAGAATTGGCCATTTAGTTTTTCTTTCATTGACTCAATGCCATCTGTCACTGGATGAATGGATGTAAGGAAATGGAAGAATTAGTGTTACCTGGATTCTCCCTTCCGAATGCAAGTCCATATGTGATGGATCCCTTTTATGACATTTTTTCCATCGACTCACTCGAAGTAATTATTTAACCCCACATGTTGGAACCTGAATGTTCAGTGTCTTTAATCCAGAAGCATGTTGGTGAGCCCGTGTTGCAAGTGATACCTAACTTGGTAATGCTAAAAGAAACCTTTATCATAACATAGATCAGTGCAAATGTACACATTTTACTGAACTTGGGACTTAAATTTATGAGAAACATTGTTACTGAATTTACATCTATACATTATCACACATCTTCTTTTGTGTTATTGCATATTGTCTCATCATCATCTCTATCTTCTTCAGTGTCCTTTCCTGACTCTTTGGAGTAGGCAACACAATTCCTGTTCGGCCATTCTCTTCTCTGTGTTATTACATATGCAGACAATTAATTTGGATAATTAATGATGTTATAGAATCTAATAGGCATCTTGTGCGTATTATCACTTATCTAATATTGTTTAATTAGTATTTATCTATACATATGCAATTAGAGAACATGTTCTTGTAGATGAATAGTTCTTAAGTATTATATTGTCATATTGTTCTTCTTACATGTTGTCTAAACTTGTGAAACATCTAGCGTTCCATTCTAAGGTTGGCCTACCATGCTCAAACTGGCATGTGTGGTGCACCTTCATGGAACTTCAATTAAAAAGAGTGATCATTTGTCACTAAAAGTGTTTCCTGCAGTCTTTAGTGCATGCCAATAAATCCAAGCGGGTCTTTTTGTTGGCAGATTTGGGCTTTTGGAGGGCACAGGAGGGTGATCTGAATTTTCCAGGAACAAAAAGACTTCAATATTCCTGACTACGTGTCTGGTGAAATTTCCACGTGTCTCTCCCGTCCATGGTTCTCATTCTTTCTTCAATGTATTGTGTTTCCTTTGTGGGTTGTTTTTAAATCTCCAATCAGGTGCTACCATAACCCAGTTCACTTTCTTCTTGTAATCCAAGTGTGAGAAACTGACAAGCAAGAGAAAGGAAAAGAAAAAAAGAGTCAAGAGCTTGAACTGGAGCAACCATCAGTCTATTGTATCTGTATGTGTAGTAGTGTCAGTGTGTTTTACTTTTTCTGTTCCTTTCAAAGATTTTAACTAGCGATACACAGTAAAAACAGCCTGACTTTTGTAAAATAATCATGATTATGACTAGATATAGGACACAGGAACTGCCAGGGTCATTGTTGAAACGAGTGGGGTGGTTTTGAGTGATTTTGCCCCAATGTAATGTAGTCTCTGTTTTCCCAGTAAGGTTCAGCCTCTCTACACATCTTAACCTAATTGTCAGCTTCCTTACAATGTGGTATAAATAGCCAGTTTGTGAGGAATTATCTGATCCACCTTAGGTGGATCGAGTTCTCAATCCCAAATGGTTATAGTCAGCAAATGCTTAGATCTTTGCGGTTAGATCCTCCATTTCTTTTTACGACATCAGTTAAAACACCTGCAGTAAGCTGATATTAGATCTCCTGAGTTGCGGCTGCACGATCCGTCTCTGGGTGACTTGAACCGGCACTAAATTTGGTTTGTCTTGTTCTTCAAACATGTTAGGGCTGATTTTTCCTGGAAAGTTGGCTAGAGATGTAAGTAGTCTGTTGGGTTTCTAAATATGTGGGGCTTGATTTAAAGTGTTCCATAAGTCTTAGAGGTTTTGAAGTATTGGTTTGGTCCGTACCATTTGGTATCAAAGCTGGCCTCCAAATCTTTCTTCACTCTCTTGAATTAATAACTTTCTCTTCATAAAAAATAAAAATAAAAATAATAACTTTCTCTTCATAAAAATTAAAAATAAAATTAATAACTTTCTCTTACTACTTAATTTCTTACTAAAAACTTCCTTTTTAATTACTAAGAAAACAACAATTACGGGATGGTTAGGAATTTCCTGTCATTAAATTTCTAATCCAACAGCTAGTGCAGGGTTTTGGACTTTGGAATTCGCCTCCACTGTATATTTTTTTTAGAAATTAATTTTGAGCCGGAGCTTTGCTTCACAATCACGGCTTTGGAGTTCCCCTATTTACACTAGGGCAGTGTCACAGTTGTAATAACTGGGAGAGACTAAGGTAATTCCACAACACATAATTACAACGTTGCCACGGTCACATGTAGTTGTAATTACTGAGAGAGGCTAAGGTAATTCTGCAACACACATCGGTCACAATGTAAAACAGGGAGCTCCGCCCAACCAGGTGAGGCATAGCTCCTCTTTAAACTGTTTTTTTTTAAAACTTATACATTCGAATTTTGGTGGAGTGGACCCCCCCCCCCCCCCCTTCCCCCTTCTCTCTCTCTCTCCTTGTTGCCCCTGAAAGTGGAGAGTGCATTGAAAACTGCCCCCCTTGTACAGTGTCAATATGTTTCCTATTCCAATCGAAACCAAATCACCCCCCGAGGTCGCCACGTGTCCCTTTTGACACCCCTTAACTGTGGTTAAGATTCACCCACCCCTAGAGTTCACCCACCTATCCTTGGTTTTTTTAAAAAAAGTTAATTCTTTTTAAAAATATTTTAATATTAAAAAACCCTAAAAATATGTTTTTAATATTAAAAAAAGAATTAATATTATTTTCTAAAAATCAAAGATAGGTGGCTGAATCTTAACCACAGTTAAGGGGTGTCAAAAGGAACACGTCGCAACTCAGGGGGTGATTACCGTAGATGATTTGGTCTCATTTCGACTTAGAAGACATCATTAGTACGTACCTTTGTAAAGTGGGTTTTATTAAAGTTAAACTACTGAGAGACACCCCGCCCTCTTGTGCCAGTGGATGGGGTGTGGCCTCCAGATGTGTGTGGGGGTCAGGGGATCGAATCCCCTCGGGTTTGAGTTGCATGAACTCCCTGCCTAATGCTAACCCTAACAGCCTAACCGATTCAAGATTACCAACGTAAGTACATGATAACAGCGAAAAAAAAAAAAAAAAAACTATTGAGAGTTTTTAATCACTTTCCAACTATTAATTTAGGAATTCTACTTATAATGGAATTAAAAGAGAAACAACTTTAAGGCCTCTTATTTCAATGCCCACTGCTCCTCTTTATCTTTATACTACAGACTACAGTCAATAATCTTTCGAGTAATTACTCTTCTTATATAAGAATTAAGAATCCCCTCTTCCAAGGTTCAAACCCATAAAGACACCATGTATTTACCTCCCTCTCCCTCTCCTTTTTTCTTTTTCTCCTCCTTCGGAATTTTCCCAAATCCATATAAAGTCAGTGCTCTTCCCTTTTGTTGCTAGCTTTACAATGGCAGTATTATGGATACTTCTCGATGAAAAATACAACGGGGATGATAGTGACAGTACCAGATCAGGAAGAGATCTTGAGCCTGGTGAACACGAACTCGTGAGAGTACTAGAGGAAAAGATCTTGATCCTGGTGAAACTCGAGCACGTGAGAGTAACAGAGGAAGAGATCTTCACCTTGGTGAAACACCAACTCGTACTGATTCTGAGCCTGTTTTGCAAGCCTTGCAACAACATCTGCAAATCTATAGGATTTCTGATGTGTTATATGTGTGGAAGATTTACAAGATGGAGAGTTGTGTCGGGTTCTTCTAGAGTGCAATCATGTCTTCCACAAGCTCTGTGTAGCTTGTTGGTTTATCAAAACCAATGTCACCTGATTCTTCGGTTCGAATTCGGGTTCGTGGTTCACCACTCTAGAGTAAAATCGTTTTCCAGTTTTGCTTGGGTTCTTTAGTTTGGTTCCTTTTAAGTATGTAAAACAAAATATATTTTTTATATTATATTATAAAAATATATATCTTTTAAGCTTTTAAACAACATATTACAAGTATTTATTTGAAAAATAATTATAAAAAAATGTTTTTTTTTTTTATGAACGGTTTGTGAATTCAAAGTATCAATTTGACGAACCTATTTGAATAATAATTTGACAACTAAGATTGTTTTGAAACCACTATGTGGTTCGCTCAATTTCACGAACCAAACCGAACTAGTTCAAGTTCACTCGGTTTGCGGTTCGCTATAGCATGTAGCGAACTTGGTAACCCTGATCAAAACAGTAATTTGTCCCCTTTGTCAGAATCCTGTTTAATTGTACATTGGCTGATAAACTGTAATGGGAATTTGATGTCAGATTTTCTTCTTAATCAGTTAATGTATTCTTAGATTTAATTAATAGGTTATTCAAATTACAGAACACTTTAGTTTTCCCTCAATCAACGAGGGGTTGGGTTGCTGCCTTGCTGGCCAAGACCACACCTCAGGAAGTAGAGGGGAGTTCGAATCCGATCCCCTTGTTGGCCACCCGGTCCTGAGAGATTTATCCCGACTTTCTCCATGCGTGTGATCGATTGAGGGGTTTGCACATGTCTGGGGGATTTAGTCGGGTGCTCTAAGAGGCCAGGATACTTTCGTTACCCAAAAAAAAAACGGTTCTCCCTTTCTCTAAGATAATTTTTTTTAGCTCATACATTCGAATTGCTAGACCAAGGTTATCAAGTTCGCTGTATGCTAGAGCAAACCACGAACCCAAACTAATTCGTGTTCGGATTGGTTCATGAAATGGAGGGAACCACATGGTAGTTTCAAAATTGTCTTGGTTTGTCGAAATTTTTTAAATTCAAATTCACTGATATTTTTCTTTGAGTTTGGCAAATTTATAATTTGAGTTGATGAACTACTCATAAAAAGTCATTTTTTTTAATGGTTTTTCAAACTAAGTATTTGTAACATATTATTTACATGCTTTGCTAACAGTCTACTCGTATATATATATTTGTTTTACATGCTTAAGTAGTGACTAACGAACCAAACTAACCTAAGTGAACTAAGAAACTAATTATCTCATCCTACCCCTAGTGAACCGCGAACCCGAATTTGAACCAAGTGAACCAGAAGAAGAGAGTGCTCCCTTGTACAATATCAATAAGTTTCCTATTTCAATTAGAAGACATCTTAGTACCTTCTTAAAGTGAGTTCTATAGCTAAACTATTTATTTAGGAATTCTACTTATAATGGAATTAAAAGAGAAACAACTTGTGCGGCTGTGCCTCTTATTTCAATGTCCACTACGCTTCTTTATTTTCATACTATAATCTTTCACGTATTATTATTTATATAAGAACTGAGAATCCCCCCTTCCAAGGTTTAAACTCATAAAGACACCATGTATTTACCTCCCCCTCCTTCCCCTTCCCCTGCTCCTGCTCCTTTTTCTTTTTCTCCTCCTCCCCCTTTTTCTTTTTATCCTCATTTGGAATTTTCCGAGTTTCATAACATAGTTTCAGTGTTCTTCCTTGTCGTTGCTAGTTTTATAGTGGCAGTAATATGGAGATTTTTCCAGAACAAATTCGACAGGGATGATCGTGACAATACCAGAGGAAGAGATCTTGAGCCTGGTGAAACACGAGCTCGTGAGATTACCAGAGGAGGAGATCTTGAGCTTGGTGAAACACCAACTCGTGATTCTGAGCTTGTTTTGCAAGCCATGCAAGAACATCTGCAAATCTTGCAGGAACTTCCCATTATCAACTATCGAAGCGGCGGCAATATGATATCTGAATGTGTTATATGTGTAGAAGGTTTACAAGATGGAGAGTTGTGTCGGGTTCTTCCAGAGTGCAACCATGTCTTCCACAAGCTCTGTGTTGATCGTTGGTTGATCGAAACACTAACTTGTCCCGTTTGTCGGAATCCATTAGCTGATAAACAGTAATGAGAATTTGATTTCAGATTTTCTTCTTAATCGGTTAATGTATAGATTTAATTAATGGGTTATTCAGATTACAGAACTTGTCAGTTCTCCCTCTCTCGAAGATATATTTTTTTTCAAAAAAATCCTAAGAACCTATTAGTAAGAAGGATAAAGCTTCTGAGACCCGAGAAGAAGTTTTATCAAATCCATGTGTCCAATCCTCATGCAAAGAATCAATTAAAAAAATCAAAACAGTCAAATGGGATCCCAGATCAAATGAATTGAGGAAGTATGTGTTTTAGAAAGATTATGTTATCATTTACTTTGTTCCAATTGTTTAGTTTCCATTTGCATCCATCCTTCCCAATTCTATTATTCTTTGGATTTGTTTTCATAATTGTTAAGGAAATCAAATCCTAGAAGATCTACACATGATATTCAATAAATATTGAATCAAATCTCACACGAATCATCTAAAATTAGTGAGTTCAAACCAATCTCTTTGTCTTCAAAAGCTTTTACCCGATAGGGTCAAGACCATGTTCTAAGAGCATGAGGTTTCTTGTGGGGCCTACCATGTGAAACTAGGGGCGGGAAGGGTCCATGGCCCCCCAAAATTTTGAAAAATCCTTTTTTTAATGTTAGGTATATAGAAAAACTAAAATTTAATATTTTTTCTTCTTCTAAAAACTAAAATTAACCTTAGGGGTGAGTAAAATCTTAACCACAGTTAGTAGGTATTGAAAGGGACGCATGACAGCTAGTAGATCCTCCCTTAACTGTGGTTAAGCTTAAACAATTTAAGATTTAATATTTTCTAAAAACCAAGGTTCTGGATGAACCTTAAGGGTGAATGAATCTTAACCAAAGTTAGTGAGTGTTAAAAAGGGACATGTGGCGGTTGTAAAGGCCTGCCCATTTCGTCGAAAAGAATAATTTTTTCCTTATATATAAAATATAAAAAAAATTCAAAATACATTTAATTTTATTTAAATAATAGCTCTCCTGGACCCATTGCCCCCCAAAAAAAATAAAAATTCAGGGGCTATACCCCCGGACCCCCATGACTCATACTTTGGCCTCCCCAAGTAAAAATGCCTGACTCCGCCCTGTGTGAAATGGGCCTCACCTGAAATCCAATACTCTAAGAGCTTGGTCTCGCCCTAATGGCTCTCAGTAGCAAAGTGCTAATAAAAAAAAGCCATGATTAGCCAAGTTCGAGGAGCCTAGAGCCAGCAATTGGTCGGGTCGGTATAGGACTACCCCGTTTAGGCTCTCAACGGCAACGGGATGCAACTCGTGGATGGGCCAACCCACTACCTCGAAGACAGATGGGTCAGGAAGGTGTCCCGGGTTGTTCAGCACAATTTCATAGACCTTTAATTGCATTACGTAGGGGATGTGAGCCAATTAAATATCAGCTTTGTATATTTTAATAGGCTTCGGAGTCTCTCTGGCCCATGCCAGAGCGGTGCTCTCGGGCCACCACAAATGAATCACCAGCTGGCGGAGAAGTCATTTCATGGGCCTCATGATTTTGACTTCTCCAGCCTTTATTTGACACATGGTGATAAAATGGTAAGATAAAAGGAGAGATATATCAAATGAGGAGAAGTCAAAATTCAGGGGAGAAATAAAATGACTTCTCCCGCCACTTGTCGCTTAAGTGTGGAAGCCCTTGATCACTTTTTTGGCATGTGCCAGAGAGAATCCGAAGCCATATTAATATAACTAATAAAAATGTACGTGCGTTGCAAATAAATAATTTCATAATTTGATTTTTAGAAATTAAATATAAGTTGAATTAGAAAAATATATCTACTAACATATATATAAAAGGCAAACGGCAGCTGTTGAAGCTTTCGTTCACCTTTTTTTAATTCCAAAACTGCCCCAAATTCTTTTGTTTAACTTTTGTTTATTCCACAAATGTCCTGCTAATGTTAGGGCTACTGTTTCCCACCTGCAGCTGTGACCGACTTCTACACTCTCTTCTATGTATATAGAAAATATTTGTCAATTTACTATGGACTTCTACTATCTTCTACCACCCCTCTCTATCGCCTCATAGACCTGTCTCATCCACACGTGTCACACATTCTCTGTTTGGGGTCGGAACCCTTTAAGGATAGGTTCAACGAGCTTGGCAGAGCTCCTAGCTCCAAAATCTTAGCAACCAAACAGAGCTACTGAGTGGTGGATGTGTGCCTTCCAAAGGTTCCTATGGCTTCGCATGGGCCATAGTCTGGTTGTATTCATTGTTTACTGTTATGTGTTCGTCTTCCGCCTTGTCATGTATCTCAATCTCAAGCTCATAGAGTACAGACCATCTGAAGGTGCGCATCAAACCTCTCTCTCTCTCTCTCACTCACAGAGAGGGAAAATTAGAGGTTCATGCAAGGAAAAAAATGATGGGTTTTAACATTTAAATTTTTTTTTTTATACAAAGATTTTCTTATCATTTCTTTAAATTTCCCAAGTTTTTTGTAAAATCTTAGACATTTTTACTCAATAGATAGATGGGTATTTCTTTTGTTTTTCTTTTTTGGTTCTTTGAATTGATAAGTAGGAAGAAACAACAAAAGAAGCAGAATTTTTCCATTGATCTGGACCGTGTGTTTTATGGGTCAGTGATCAGATGGATCTCATACGTGGGTACTTTGATTGTGGTCAGGAGGGTGCAAAGCATATATCAAATACCCTTGTATTTTTTTAATATAATAATACTACTTGGACACCACCTCATTGCCCCTATCAGAAGTTTCTTACGAATGTGTAATTATGTTCTTGCAATTTTTTTTTGGGAAATAGTTAACGTACCCTTGGTTCCCATTTGGAAATGGAATGGCCGGTCCTGATTGGTCCATGCCCCAATTTTACTGTGGTTAAGATTCATTGGGTTAAGCAATCAAACCATAATTTTTTTTAAGAAAATCAAAATCTTAGTTTTAATTTTGTTATCCTTATCCAGGATTAAAATGGTGTTAAAAGGGACACAAGGACATGGGATAAGATAGGAAATGGACCCATGGGTCCGTTAAGTAGTGATTTTTTTTTAAGTACACCATCGCATTGAAACTTTTCTTATAGCATTTTAATATAAGAGGAGTTCTAGCCCTACTCTGAGGGCATTCCTACTTTCAGTGTGAGCCAATCATTTGTTCATTTGTCAATTTTCAGTGTTAAAGCCCTACTATTACTGAATATGTACTTTTAACACTGAAAATTGACAAATGATTGACTCAAACTGAAAGCAGGAATGCCCTAAGAGTAGGGCTAGGACTCCTCTTAATATAATACTACTGGAGACACTACATCATTGCCCCTTGATTAAAGTTCATTTTATGAGTAATGATGTTTTTGCTAGGGCTGTACATGGGGTGGGTTGAGTCCTGATTTTTTAATAGCCCAGCCTGAAGCCCGAGATATTTACGAAGGGTTTTAGGCCCGAACTTGGCCAAATGTACAGCCCAAGTTTTTGCAGCCTTCCAGCTAAATTTTCTTCTTAAAAAAAATTTGGTTCAAGATATATGGTTAGGTCGTTAACCCCGATTAATAGTATCCATTCTAGGTCAGCAAACAGTTGGATATCTCAACCATCATACCCTACACACACTACCAATTACACACGTTTTACTTGGAGCCATCACACACTACCAATTGGACACATTTTACTTGGAGATAATAATTAATGAGACATTTTCGAAATGACTTGGAATTCTCTAAGCTTATAACTGTGGACATGACATCTGTTCATTTTGTTATTGTTATTAAGCCGTGTTGCTGTTAACTTGGATGAAAAATGGACATATGCCATCTCTCATGGTTATATCTCATGGTTATAACGGGTCTATTTTTGAGACCAGTTATAACATAAGAGAATCTCAAGTCTGAAACATGTATCCCGCATTTAAGTTAACCTATGCTGGATTTGCTTTTTTTGTAAGCTTCTTTGTTCTGTGTGTGATGATATATATCAAGTAGTGGCTTAATACATTAGTTGCAAAGGCATTGACTATCATGCACATATTTGATAACCTGTCATTCATGTGACTTTCGCTTGCCAATAATGATAATTACTACTTGATGCCAATACTTATGATAATTACTACTTGATAAATATCTGCACGTGCACGTGCACGTGCAGGGCATCACTAGTATACTAATAATTGTAAAAGGATTGATTAGTGATGACCAAAGACAAACATAAAAAATCACATATATTTATTAGGATAGCATGAAGAACTTAAATCAAAGGTTTTTAATTTCAAAATTTTCGATGATTTCGGCCAGCCAACCCGAACCGAAATCTCAAAAAATTACAGGATTTCGGCAAAATTTCGAAATCCGAAATATTATTATTTTATTAATTGTATATATATATTTTATTAATATATAAGTTAAAAAATAATATTTTATTAAAATTTTATATATTTATATAAATATTATTATTTTATTTTTAAAATTAATATATAATTCGAAATTTCAATAAAAATTTCGAAATATTTTGGAATTTTAATATAAAAAACTATTAAAAAATAAAAAAATCAGATTTCGACCGAATTTCCGAAATCTTCGAAATCCGAAATTTCACCCGAAATTTCCAAAATTTCGGCCAAAATAAACCCATAACATCATTGTTAGAAACAAAGCAATACATTTACGCATAAACATTATCAGTAAAACAAAGAAGCATTGAACAATAGAATACTATATATAGGAAATTCATCATTTGTCATTGGGACAGAATATGGCTTTCCTCTCATCTGGAACGTACTATATCTAGACCGAGGGGATAGGCTTAAGCGATGTGGACTTGCACTACTTCTACTGCTCATGTAAGTCTTCTCCATCTGCCATTAGATATACATTACCAAATTACAATGAAATTCCTATTTCAGACTTTGTAAGATAGCTTTGGATAATATAAGTAAATAAACGATCAATCGATAACTTACCGTGGATGATCTTGAGATGGAAATGGGTTGACTTCGAGATCTGCCCGTGTGCAAGATTAACTGGTAGTGTCTCATTGTCCAACGAAGGGAAAAGAGGGGTGTCCAGAGGAGTTAATAGCCTTTAGTTCAATCACATCAACCACGCGTCAATACCACCAACAGCGAACATATATATTTGATTTCTAATAAACTGGTAAGCATTCATTCTCACTCCTATAAATCAAGTTCATGCAATAACGGGTTGCTTACACTAAAACCTCTTCTTGCTTCATGATGAGTAATTTGATTTATCAGTCGGACGGAATGCATAACTGGATGTGCATCACATATATATATATATATAAAATCAGATTATTTAATTTCTGTTTTCTGGATGTGCATCAGTACATATATAAAAAAAACTTTCTTCATACCAATCAGATTCTTTACTTTATGTTTTTTGTTTATTGAGAATTTTACGCAGGCTTTGCAAATTACTGAAGAAAGACAGTGATTTAAAAATATCATCTTCAAGGCATTAAAAAGAAGGAACATGACCCACCAGTCATAGTCATTTTTCATGCCATTTGCATTAAGCAGGTCACTACTCTCTCCTCAAACAGGAATGGAGATTCCAAGATTGAAGTCTGAAAAGTATCTCAGTTTTGTTACCGTAAAATATAATTCAAAATCAGACAGAATAATGAAGGATCCTCGGCATTAGGAGAAACCAAACTAAATTTTAAATATTGAATCCGGTTAGGAAATTATAGATTGAATCATTGAAATCATCGGTTGAGTGAAGCAGAAAAGTTTATCTTTCTCTAGTTTGCATGTCATTGAACAAAGCAAGATCGTCATCTTTCTCCTTGAGAAGTAATCCACTCTCAAGACTACGTCATCGCCTCTAATTTTCTGCTTTGAGCTCCCTTCCAGGAGAGCATCTTCACCACCCAAATTCCCACACAGAGCTCACTTCGTCTTCTCCATGCCACCGAAAATCATACCCAGTTCTTCCATAATCAACAATTGGTATTGTACATCCTACTCAAACTTAGAGAAATAACATAAAACTACAATCTTTTAGGGGGATGTATTTGAGTAAACCACTAATTCCTCTCTCGGAGACCTCAACAGTATCCTTATATACAAGATCATTCAACAAAACCTCTGGAACCAAACAATAGATAGGTGGCGACCTCTAGGGGTTATAACCGGATGTGCCACATCCGGTTATAACTGGAGAGGATTTGCACCCAGATAGATAACCACACTTTCTTTTCATGTATGGCCATGGGTGGAGTGGAAGAGAGAGAGAGAGAGAGAGAGAGGATACTGGGGTTAATTGAAAGAGGATACTGGGGTTAATTGAAAGACATGCTCTACTCAATTCTAAAATTACCACAAATTCGTAACCAATTTATTGTCTACCCTTAACCTAAAAACGAAAGATGATCAGAACCTCATTCTAACTCCACGCCAAGTTCAAACCGTGAGACAATTTGAAACTGCAAAAATGACCAGCTACCATATATTCCTTGTGTATGTTTATCCTCACATGGAGGAGTTGTACGCTTTTCAAATTTCTTTGGGAAATTGCAAACCTTATTGACCATTGTAGATGGTTTTATATGGTCAAGAAACCCAAAATGTGATTCGCTATGAAACAAGAATAGGGTAGCAAAGGATTTAAGGGTCTTCTTCTCGTTCACTTTTTTTAATCTCATTTATCTTTTGGCACTTTCACAAAATTGTAGCTACATATAAGAAGCTCATAATCCATATAAAATAATTGGAAGGGCATTATAGCGTCAACTAATATTTACTCCGACCGGTAGAGCAATCACAGCCATGAGCCATCCATTTCAATTCATCTCCCTGCTTTCTCTCCACATCTTCACAGCCATTTACTGACCATAGTAATCTCATAAGACTAATAAATCTCATATGACCTTCCAAGGTTTGCACACATACTTCCATTTTGATATGCCATCCCAAATTCCGGCCATGAATCATACTTTTACTTGTAGGGGTCACGAGAAAGCAGAGCGTACCACCCTGCCATAGTCGTGAGTCCGTTTATAGTAGCAACTGTTGTCAAAGATAGGAGAAGGACCAGTACGCCACGTGTGAAATACGAGGCTATTGAATTTTCTGCTAACAATGATAAGTATCTTAATGAGAAATTATCCAGTGCCTCATGGGATTCGTGTCATGAGCTTTTACATGTTCCAACTCCATGAATCTTGTAATCAAGAATGTTTCGATAGTATTGATGAAAGCAATAGTGTACAGCTTATGTCACGCAGCTCAAATACCCTTTATAGGATGCAGATTTCACCAGACCATTAATTAATGCAGCTGTGAGGAACCAAAGTGAACCTCCTCAAACAATATCCAACCCTCTATTAGAGGATAAGAAACTAAAAGATTGATAATATGGTCTAAATGGAGTTAAATCACTTGACTAAAATAATCCAAGTTCTGGAAATTGATAAGTTAAACTGAACTCCTGGGGCTTCTTTGAGGTATTAGAATCTAACTTATGGAATCATTGAATCAAAACTGGAATCAAGGAAGAGAAAAAGTTTATTTGAATGAATGCCTTAGATCAAACACTATATGTAAACAATTTACCAATGCAGTAATGATTTGAGGAAAAATAGTGGATAAAAAGGTCCCAAATCAGATCACTAAAAATAAAAATAAAAAGAAACACAAAACGTAACATTGAGGTGATAACTTACTTTGTCAATTGATTTGCAGCTCTTCCCTTTGTTCCAAGAAGTATTCCTAGTTATCCATTTGTGTTTCATTATCCGATCTGCAAGAAAACTAACCCTTAGCCAAACACATTTATCTTACTATAAAACTTTAAACGTCAATACATAAAAAATAAGATGATGCATCTAGATCAGACAAAAATCTAATCTAAAATAGATTTTAATTTACTTAAGATCATCTAACAGATTCAAAATTAAGCTAAGAACCAATCTAGAAACTGATATAAGGGAAAACTTAAACTAACTAAAATTAATCTACATGATCAACTAACTAATAGAAAGGAAAATAAAAGAAAGAGAAGGGAACTCACTGTGTTGACATTGCAGAGAGAAGGATGGGGCGTACTTGTAACCACATGAGTATGTCCAACTGGTTTTTAGATTGTGCCCCTCCAATGGTACCGATTGATGAATTGTGCACAAACATGATGAGTATGTCAGTTATTTAATAAATAAAATTAACTATTCTAACTTAGCAAAAGATATTTGGGTCTCTTTCTCTTCTTATGCGGTATTGGGGTTGACAGTGGTGGTCATGGAACAAAGGGTGCGACCACATTATCGACTGTTGAGCTAAAATAATATTTCTTTGGAAAATACTTAACTTACTCCCACAGTAAGTCACCTATTCTAATGTACAGTCCTCATTGGTCAATGCCCCCCTTTTACCACACATCAACTGTAGTTAAAGATTCACTCACTCCTATAGTTAAGTAATCTAAGCTTGATTTTTAAAAAGTAAAAAAACCAAAATATTTACTTTAATTTTATTAAGCTTAACCATAGTTAAAGGAGTGTTAAAAGGGACATGTGGCCATGGCATTAGATTACCTATTCTAATGCGGGGTGTGCTAATCACTGCCCTACTTCTTTTCTTTCTGATCGAGCAGTGGGAATTTTTCCTAAAATTGGTTCCTATTTTTCATAAACATCAGTCTCGTAATGCTCACTCTCTCTAGATTAAATCAAGAACAATTCTGTATAGGTGCAAGTAGTATAATAATAGTCTTTGTTGTAGTAATTTTATGCAGGAAGATAAATTTCTCTTACAACTCTCAATTAGGAGATTCAACTACTACAAAATCCCCTTCCCTTGCATGGTAATTATATGTTATTGGGCATACAAATTCCCTTTTGCTTGATTCTTTATTTTTTATAGGGATGAATCCGACAATTATAAAAAACAACTCACGGTTTACTTAACCAAATCAAACGACCTAATTCATGTGATTGATTTATCAAAGAACCCTAACAAGGCTGCAAATTGGGGGAAGTTAAGAAAAGACAATGCAAAAAATTAAAAGAAGTGAAAAACGAGGAACTGAGAAAGAAAGGGAAGAGCACAGGATGACAGGAAGGCTCGATATCAATCTCCTTTAATCCCTTTATTTCGTTCAGATCAGGAGAGAAGAAAATAGGAGAATTGATACTTGATTATTAGGAAGAAGGAGATGGATTGCTACTGCTTTATAATCTAACTATACCTCTTTTCTAACTATACCTCCCCCTTTACTACATAAGGGCTAGAGACGCCTCAGACTCCCTCGAGCTCGAGGACGTATTTATCCGATAAAAAGACCCACCTGTCATATAACTGTTGTATTGGAAGATACATCTATAGATGAAGACTCTAGCATATGGGTAAGAAAATTTGGATTATACTTTTATTAGAAGAATGATATATTGTAAATCTTAGCTTTGCCCTTAATTTGATTAAATACCTATAGGTCTGGCAATCAATTCTGGCCCAATCTGATCGTGCTTAATAACCCAAACCTCCTAACCTGCACCTGCTCTCTAACCTCGCACCCGCACTCAAACCTTGCTCTCACCTTGGGAGCTCGATTTCCACTTTTGAAAACTTCGCTCTCACTTAAAGGTTTGGTTTTTGTATAACGTTTTATTTTTATCCTAATTTTTTTAATGTTAAATAGAGTGTATTTTGTCATTTTTCTTTGTAGGGTACAAGATTCATATAAGATTTGTAAATTATTAGTGATCTTGTAATGAATTTAGAATGATACATTTAATAATTTAATAGTCATCTTGTTTGTTGTGATTACAAATTTGAATTATGAATGATTTCATCAATTTTCTCTTAAAGTTTTTAAATAATAAAATAGATATATTTACATATACAAGTAATTTTCAAGAGCATCAAGTATATATTTTATGTATATATATCAGCGCTCTAGAGGCGTTCCTAACCCTATCCTAAATTGAAATTTGACGCTCCCGCGCTCCTGCTCCCGCTCTACACTACGGTTACTTAGGTTGGGGAAGAACCAAAACGTGTTTGTGCGGGTAACGGGTTGGTAAATATTTGCTACTCCGTTACCTTGGGTTGGGTTCCCAAATTCCCAAAAGAGAAGGAAGATCCAAAGAAGGAAGTAATATTTCATGTTGAAAGGAAATATGGTAGCCTTTACCAAGTAAAATTCTATCTACTTAAAAACAAGAAGGATTACACACCCTGGGATTAGCCTAGTGGTTGGTGTATCCCCCCTGCTTAGGAGGGAGGTTCCGGGCTCGAGTCTGTGGGCTTTGTGATTTGCCGCACTTTGTTGAGCAGATACTAACCCCTAACCCCTAAGACCGTACCCTAAAAAAAAAACAAGAAGGATTAACTGTCACAACTACCTCTAATTGTCCTTGTCCGGCTCATAGCCTCATACTCATATTATTTCTCTTATTTCAGCTATACTTTCCATGTTTGATGAGAACTCGTTTGTCCGGTTTGAATAGAATATATGCATTCTTATTTCAGCTATACTTTCCATGTATGATGAGAACTCGTTTGTACGGTTTGAACTGAATATATGCAATGGGTCTGAAGTCTGAACACGCTTAGAGAATGAGATTGGCACCATGAAATTAGGGGTGTCAACGGGATGGGCTCACGCTAATCTGCATAAGAAAGAAGAAGGGAAAATATGTTGATTTGGGGATTTTAATAATCAGACCGGGTCAAACACGCTTAAGAGCCTAAGCCTCTAAGCTCAATACCACCCAGCTATGTAATCGGACCAGCAGCGAGCCAGAGCGGTTTATTGACACCCCTAGGCATGAATAGGCAGGAGAAGGAAATCGGTATTGTTCCAAAGTCATTCTAATCGTGTATATGTCAACCTGGGGAATTTCTTTATGTTTTTTTTTTTGTTCCTCTGGAGTAAACCACAAAGCCTCCTATAGGGCTAAGTTAGCAAAAGGAGAGGGGCCTCTATGATTGGGTTAGAAGATAGAGGGCTGGGCCCTTGCCTGCCCAAGGCCCAAGGGTGGATCGAAGGTTTTTTTTGTTGTTAAACATTAACCATTTAAATTTTAAACACACACAAGTCTTATGAGACTAAAGCCCAATACATCCCTCAAAAGGACCTATCTTTGGGACGGAGAGAGGAGTCTTATAAGGACAGGGAGGTCTACATCGACTTCCAATATGGGATTAAAGTGGCTACTATCCAACTGTCCACAGAACACTCAGTTTTTCTTTTTTTTAAACACTAATCATTTAAACACATACACGGTAAGCCAACGCACACACACCCCTTATGAGACTTAAAGCCCAATACATCCCTCCAAAAGGGCCAATCTTTGGGAGGGACAGAGGAGCCTTATAAGGATAGGGAGGTCTATACATCGACTTCCGATGTGGGACTAAATTGGCTAAAGTTCCCGATGCACATTTGTGCGAAGTTTTGGATCTCTTCTCATGATAATAATAAAAATACACCTAAACGAGAAACAAGTGCACCGATTAAACTTAATCCAACCCATTGGTTGGATTGGGATGTAAACACAAGCCCAACCCAAAATCTGAAAAGTTCAGTCCAAGCCTGCCAATGGAAGGGTTTGGGCCTGCTTAATTTACAACCTACTGTGGGCTGCCTTAGAGGTACGTTCATGAATTGAACGGATCATATTACACATTGGTGACGAGTATTATCTCGTCATATCGGAATACAGTAGCCTTCTTATAATTAATATTCTTTAACTTAACAATCTCTAATAATTAATAAATTTGTATGGAACTAACTTGGTTTCATAGTGCATAATTAATAATCTCTCATACTTGCTATTTAATAATTTTTTTTGAAACTTCTAGTATATTATTAATTATAAAAGAGATTTTATACTATATTAATATATAGTTATATGGATCTTATAAACATTTTAAACCATGATTTAGGTATCAGGAAGAGAAAGAGATAAAATTATTTTAGATATTTTTGCTATGTATAATAAATTACCATATATAGTATAAGTTTCAGGTCCAAATGTGTTAAGTAACACATAAAATTTTTATGTGTTAAGTGACACAACCTTCTTTTTGTAGTTTTGAGAGGTCCAAATGTCATTAGCTTATTCAATGCTTAGTAACCCAAACCATCTGATTACCCATCCGCTCCCGCTCTCAAAACTTGCTCTCACGGTTTGAGAGCGGATTCATATTGAGAGCGCGGTTTCCATTTTCCTACATCGTGGTTTTCATTTTCGTAGAGCGAGGTGAGTGCGCAAAGCTTGATCTCCACGATGTCGGCCATTTTTTCACGTATCTTATAAAACGGAGAAGATTAACAGTGAAATGGAAGTGTGTTGAAATTACACTTTTATCCTTCTTCTGAGTTAAACCCAACCCACCGAAAGACATAAAAAGTCTTTTAAAAAAAAAATCTACATCAATGCTTGATGTGGTGTGACTTGTGTCAGTGTACGAGTCTTTTTCAACCCTCTTTTTTCTATATTCAACTTTTTTTATTATTCTTGATTTATTTTAACCTACGGGGATGATAATTGATTGCTAATTGCGATTGAGCTCTCCAAGAGTTCAATCACAACCTGAGGCCTACATGATGTCTTTTAATCTTTTTTTTAATCTTTACTAAGTATGATTAAGATTCATTAATTTTTAAGGTTCAATAATATAACATTAAATTTTTTTTAAAATATTAAATATTATTTATATATATACCGGCGCTCTAGAGGCACTCTCGACCTTATCCTAAATTGAAATTTGACGCTCTCCCGCTCACCGTTTTGGTTACTTAGATTCAATGTGCTAGTATAAATTTTTTTATTTTTTGCTTTTTTGAAGTACTAGCCTTATACATTTGTATTTACAAGAATTCAAAAAACTTATATGGAAAATACAATACATTGAAAAGAAATTATGGGAAGAAATTTTTTGATGGAATATAGTGATTCTTATATATAATATCCTCTCATAATTAATATAATTTCTTTCCTGGTTATTAATTACAAGAGCGTCTGCTTATCCTAAAATGCGAGGTAGTTGTTATTCCCGCTAAAACATGCTCCTCCAACGTCTCGAAAGTCCCAACGGTCTACTCTATCTCTCCCAACCAAAAACCCTAATTTTCCCTTGGGTACCTCAAAACGTGAGGGCTTAGGCATCATTCATCAACTCCAACAACAACAATCGCAAACTCTCCTCTCCAGAAACCCTAGATCGAATTGTCTGCATCGCCGTCTAATTCTTTGGTGCCCCAACATTGTCTTCTCCGATGCCAAATTTCTGTCTGAAACCGACGCATCTCTATCTCAGGGAATTAGGGTTGCGTAAGCTCAATTCGCCGAGAATTCTCAATGCCCATCTACTGAACACTCGCATTGAGAAGCTCTTCGAGGAATCTGCTTGGTTTTATGCTCGATTGCCCGCGATTTTGGGTTACAGCATTGAGGATAATCTGAGGCCCAAGTTCGATTATTTGGTGAAGGAGATGAAGATGAGAATTGAAGGGGTTTCCTCAGTTCTTTGCATTCGGTCTTGAGAAATGGATAGTGTAACGGATAAAATTCGTGTGCCAGCTCAGCGTTGTGGGACGAGCTCGTTTTCGTCGTTTTGTTCACGAAAGTGACACGTGTTCACAAGTTGGGGCCACGTGCTTGAAATATAAGGGTCACACGTTGTCTGACGTACAACGTTCCCGTTGTGCGCATTGCGACATCTTTGTTCTCACGAAGAACAACGTTTCCGTTGTGGTCTCGACAACGAGCTCGTTGTCTGAAGCACAACGTGAGCGTTGTGCTCTTGACAACGTCGATTGTCGTTACGCGAACAACGAGCCCGTTGTCTCATTGACAACGATGTCGTGCTGTGTTTTAAGGCATCTACGTCGTAACCGAGCTTAAGTCGACAACGAGACCGACTTGTAGGAGGAAGTGATCAGGAGGCGATCCATAATTCCGACAAGTGTGCCGAATTCGCCGCTTCGTGCCGAAAGCACTGTCTTGGCATTTAATGCTGGTCACTTCTGCGTACCGTCCGATCCCGTCCGATTGGACTTGGGGGAGGTTCCCACGTGTAATGCAACCGACGGCAGACATGTCTAAGATGTTTGGCAATGAGTGCTAAGACACGTGGTATGGGCACCTATGGCCATCCATGGTCATCGATGACCATACCAACCTCGCCCTATATAAACCCCGTAATTTTTAGTACAGAGGACAGTTGTTGAGAAACCCAGATCCGAGAAGACGCGTTCAGGGCTTTTAGTGTCTTGCGTATATTTCAGTGATTGTTCTTGCGTTTACTATTCATCGTCTTCTACCCCTACTGACTTGACCATCGGAGTACAGGTCAGGGTGCCACACCCTCTTCTCCAACCTTCTGCCAGTAAACCAGAACGTGGAAAAAGCTGCTGCTGACGCGTGTCCATCCGGTATTTTTCCCTTCACAAAATTGGCGCCGTCTGTGGGAAATAATAAACGGACCCCCCTTCGCTCTCTGAGACCATGGCTGACCAGTCAGAAGTGTTCGGGCATGAGGATCAAACCCCTCACGCTACTTCTTTCGTACCCTCTGTCGTGCACAATCCCGGGGTCAGTCCTTCGTCTGGACAACTAGAGAGGACCGTACCTTCCCCTGTAGAATTCTCTGTCTCGGATCGCGTCTTGGCGATGCTGCAACTGCAGCAGTCTGTTCTGGATCAAATCACCAGACAGCAACAGTTGATGCAAGCGAGGCTGGAGGCGTTTGAGCATAGCAGGCTCGAGGTGGAGGAGGTGCCACTGCAGAGGCCTTCCTTGAGACGTCAGTTCGACTTCTCTTCTTCTCCTTCTGCCCCAGAGAACCGTGAGACCAGGTTTGTGCTTCTTCCTACTGAAGGGGATGTAAGGCAGCCTCCGGTTCGGGCAGAGCAGAGCATCCCTTCGGATCGTGTGGATTTCAGAGAAGGAGCAGGAGGAGAGGACTTGAGAGTGGGTACTGGAGGTGCAGACACCCAGAAGACTTGGGTAACAGCCAAGGAGGTGGAGGCTTTAATCGGTGCTCGCGTTAAGAGCATGAAGGGAGGGGTTCCTGACCACTTCGCTCAGTCAGCAAAGGAGAACGTTGAAAACTCTCCTTTCACGGATGCTATCAACCAGTCCTATACTTCTTCCAAGTTCATAACTCCGACCTTTTCCATGTATACTGGAAAGACAGATCCGGAGGAGCATTTGTTTGACTTCAAGCATGCGATGGCTGTACGCAACCCAGATGATGATCTTTATTGTAAGGCTTTCCCCAACAGCCTGTCGGGAGCGGCATCGAAGTGGTTTCGGAACCTACCTCCTGGCTCCATCAGCAACTTCTCAGAGCTCAGGTCGGCCTTTATTGATCGCTTCATCATCAATAAGAAGAAGAAGGCAGGTGCAGACACTCTCTTCTCTTTGAGGATGAAGCCGGCCGAATCCTTGAAGGACTTTATTTCGCGTTTCACCGATGAAGTCCACGATATTGACAAGGTTGATGAAGCAAGCTGCATCGCCGCCTTCAAGAATGCTATCCCCAAGCATTCCGAGCTCTACAAGTCCTTAGCTCTTGACTATCCTGTCAAGATGGACGAGTTGATGGTACGTGCCACCAAGTACGGAAGGTACGAGGAGGACGTATCCGTTGTGTCAGCACCGAAGCTCAGGGCGAGAGCGGTGGATGTCGTGGAGAGGGCACACCGATCATCGAAGAGGAAGGAGAAGAGGCAGCAGCGCGAGTCTTCATCGTCTGAGGACTCGCCACCAAGGAAGCGGAAGGAGAAAGTTGTATATGTGACCCAGCGGGATCAGCCGGATCGGCGCCCGCTGGAGAGAAATTTTAACCAGTATCAGAGCAGGACGGAGAGACGTCCTAGTGACCAGCAGGCGAGGCAACAGTACCAGCCACGCCAGGCGCAGCCTCAAGTACAGCACGAAAGAGGCGTGCAGCCTAATGAGAGGCGACCTTTTGCAGATCAGACGCCACGCATCAATTTCACGGTCAGCCCGGCGACCATCATGAGGTCAATGGAGGATCAGCCATACTTTGAGTGGCCGGCGAGGGCGGTGCCGGATATCACGTCGGGACCACGGGTGCATGAGTACTGTCATTATCATAAGTGCCGTGGTCATCTCACCAACCGATGCCGTATTTAGAGAGAATACTTGGAGAGGCTTGTTCAGGAGGGGTATTTGAGAGAGTATCTTGCTCCTGACAACGGCGGCAGGGAGCGTACCAGGGAGCCGGTGTCCCAAGCTCGTGGAAGAGAACCCGCCGAGAATCCCAGTACCAGTGGAGGAGCTTCCCTGGGTACGATCAATGTCATTTGCCGCGCGCACACGCCGGAAACTGATGTGGAGAGGAACTTCAGGGCGAAGGCCAGGAAGCTGTCTCATGAGGCTGCAGTGTGCCAGGTGCAAGTGCCTAACAGAAGCGATGAGCAGGCACTCACCTTCACTGATCTTGATCTGGCAGGGGTGGTCCGACCTCACTATGATGCTCTCGTTCTCACCATGAGAATAGGAGACTTCGACATCAAGAAGGTGCTCGTAGATTCTGGAAGCGGAGCGGACATCTTGTACCTTCATGCTTTCACTCAGATGAAGCTGGACCCTTCCGTCCTCATCCCTGCTCAGACTCCCTTGTACGGATTTGATGGTAGCTCGATGAAGCCTGTAGGCGACGTTGTTTTGCCCGTTGTGGCGGGACCCGTTGTCCTTCAGACCAGGTTTTCCGTTCTGGATGCGCCATCACCGTACAATGCCATCTTAGGTCGCTGGTGGACCCATGAGATGAAGGCTGTTCCGTCCTCGTACTACCAGGTGTTGAAGTACCCAACGCGGGACGGGCCCCGGGAGATCCGAGGTGATCAGTTGGCTTCGCAGAAATGCGATTTCCCGGCTTCCGTCGTGCCTTCGTAGCAGTTACAGGTCCTTCCCGTTGTGGAAGAGAGCTCGGAGGCATCGTTGTGCAGACCTTCCGTTGAGCCCACGAAAGCTGTCAATTTGGGAACGGAAGAAGAGCCAAAGTTGTTGCAGGTCGGGACGAGCTTAACAACGGAGGAGGAGCTCGAGTTGCTGGGTTTTCTTGGGCAGAATCTAGACGTCTTTGCATGGTCTCACAAAGACATGACTGGCATCGATCCGAGTGTTATCTGCCATCACCTCAATGCTGATCCTGCCATCCCCCCAGTGAAGCAGAAACCTCGGAGGCTTGCTCCAGCTTATCATGATGCAGTGAATGAGGAGATTGACAAGCTGATTCAGTTCGGGTTCATTCAGGAGGTGCAGTATCCTGACTGGATAGCCAATGTTGTGGCGGTACCTAAGAAAAACGGGAAGGTGAGAGTCTGCATTGACTTTACTGGGGTCAACAAGGCGTGCCCCAAGGACTTTTTTCCCATGCCAAGGATAGACAGGCTCATCAACGCCACTGCCGGCCACGAGATGTTATCCTTCATGGATGGCTATTCGGGTTATAACCAGATCCTCCTGGCGGAAGCAGATCGAGAGAAGACCACCTTCATAACGGAGCGAGGTTTGTTCTGTTATCGGGTGATGCCTTTTGGCTTGAAGAATGCAGGTGCCACTTATCAGCGTCTAATGAATCTCATGTTCGGGTCACTCCTTGGCAAGACGGTTGAAGTGTACATCGACGATATCGTTGTGAAGAGTCGAGTACGAAGTACTCTTGTGGCAGACCTTGCTGAGCCTTTCTCTGTGCTGCGATCTTTCAATCTGAAGATCAACCCGGAGAAGTGCACCTTCGGGGTTACCTCGGGGAAATTTTTGGGTTACCTCGTGAGTCAGCGGGGGATTGAAGCTAATCCAGCTCAGATCCGGGCTTTGCTGGACATGCCAGAGCCTAAGTCGAAGAAGGAGATTCAGAAGCTGACAGGTCGGATTGCTGCGCTCAACCGGTTTATCTCCAAGTCATCGGATCGTTGCAAACCTCTGTTCGAGCTGCTGAGGAAGGACTCCATTTTCGCTTGGACACCGGAGTGTTCCAGAGCTTTTCTTGCCTTGAAAGAATATTTAGGGTCAACTCCTATCCTCTCGGTGCCAGAGCCAGGTGAAGTCTTATATCTCTATTTGTCTGTTTCAGAGCAAGCCCTCGGTTCCGTCCTGGTGAGAAGCTGTGATGGCATGGAGAGACCTGTCTACTTTATCAGCAAGACCTTTCTCAAAGCGGAGTGCAACTACAGCAAGCTCGAGAAGGTGTGTCTGGCTCTTGTCTTTTCTGCAGAGAAGCTTCGGCCGTATTTTCACGCTCATTCTATCGTTGTCATCACAACGTATCCTTTGAAAGCCGTGTTGGGACGACCTGAGCTGGCGGGGAGGATGTCAAAGTGGGCCGTAGCTCTGAGCGAGTTCGATATTCAGTACCGAGCCAGGAGTTCAGAGAAGGGGCAAGCAATGGCGGGGTTTCTTTCTGACTTTCCTGTGGAGGAGGAGGCGGAACATGCGTTTGTTAATCTTCGGGAGCTCCCAATTGAAGATGACAACGGAGATGCCGTTGTAGGAGGGGGGGGATCGTCAGAGTGGAGTGGTTGGCTGTTGTACGTGGACGGATCTTCCAATTTCAGTGGTTCAGGACTGGGCGTTGTGCTTATGAGTCCAGACAACATCAAGGTGCAGAAGATGTCGCGTCTTGGGTTCACTGCCTCCAACAACGAAGCTGAGTACGAAGCCTTGCTCCTTGGGCTGGAGTGCGCACGAGAGCTGCAGATCTCCACGTTGAGGGTATTTTGTGATTCACAGCTCGTGGTGAATCAGGTGAATGGTATTTATGAATGCAAGGACGATCGGATGAAGCAGTATGCTACTCTCGTTCGTTCGTTGTGTGAAACATTCACCGTTGTGGAGATTAGGCATACCCGGAGGGATGAGAACAGGCATGCTGATGCTTTGGCATATCTAGCTTCCATGGTGCAGGCTGACGAGCCCAGGGCTATTCTGATGGAGTTTCAAGAGTATCCTTCAATAACTCTTCAGGCACAGCGAGAAGTGCTCTTTGTCAATCCAGTCCCGAGCTGGATGACTGGGTTGGTGGCCTATCTGAAGGACGGAGTTCTCCCTATCAGTGTGAAGGAGTCGAGACGCATTCAGTACAAGGCATCTCGTTATACCTTGGTGCAAGGAGAATTGTTCAGGAAATCTTTTGGTGGTCCCTTGCTGAAGTGCGTTCATCCCGTAGACGTGGAGAGAGTACTTGCTGAGCTGCATGAAGGTATATGTGGTATTCATTCGGGCGGGAGGACAATTGCCCATCGAGCTCTGGGGCAAGGTTATTTCTGGCCTTATATGCAAGCTGATGCTCAGAAGTATGTGAAGAGGTGCAGCCAGTGCCAGCGGTTTGCTCGACTGATTCATGCCCCAGCTCAAGAGCTTAGCACTGTATCGCAGCCTTGGCCATTTGCACGGTGGGGACTTGATATTGTGGGACCTTTCCCGAGAGCTCCAGGGAATTTGATCTTCCTTTTGGTGGCAACTGACTACTTCTCACGGTGGATTGAAGCTGTGCCGCTTGCACGTATCAGGGAGCAAGAAGTGAAGAAATTCTTGTGGGAGCATATCGTCTGTAGATTTGGCATACCGCAGTCTATCGTTACTGACAACGGGAAGCAGTTCTCAGGACGGCTGATTGCCGACTTTTGCAGCGAGCTGAAGGTCAAACATGTTTTCTCTTCCCCATATTATCCTCAGGGGAATGGATTGGCCGAAGCAGCCAACAAGAACATTCTCAATGCCTTGAAGAGAAGATTGGAAGATTCGAAGGGGAAGTGGACCACCGAGCTGCACAACGTTTTGTGGGGATACAGAACGACTCCAAGGAGTCCTACCAATGAAACTCCTTTCTCCTTGGCATATGGCATGGAGGCTGTCATCCCTACAGAGATCAGTTTGCCTACAGTGCGTTCTTGGCACAGCAAGAAGAAGGGCGAAGAGAAAGATCAGAACACAGTACTCATGGCTATTCATCTTGACCTGCTAGAAGAGAAGCGAGAAGATGCCAACATTCAGATGAGGAGGTACCAGCAGCGATTGAGGAAAGCCTACAACAAGAAAGTACAACGGAGAGTGCTACAGGTCGGTGATCTTGTCCTCCGAAGAGTGTTCCAGAATACGAGAGAGCTTAACAGCGGTAAGTTGGGACCAAACTGGGAAGGGCCCTATATCGTAGAACGATTGGGAGTCCTGGAGTCTGCTACTTGAAAGACTTGCAAGGTAACCTCATCTCAAAATCTTGGAACATCATGAATCTGAGGCAGTTCTTTCAATAGAATCTGAGATGTGCTGTTACATGCATCGTTGTGCTTACGAGTATTTTCAGTGATCTTACATAATCATAATACTCATATTTTAACATGTGATTCGTTATATTATGTGCCTGCTCGTTGTGTGAACGACCATCGTCTAGTAAACAGTGTAATGTTGTGAATGTTTTGCAAGTAATTCGAGTAAAGTTTCTTCTGACTGAACGACGTACCCACAACGAACACGGGTGGCTTATATAAGGATGTCATCTGAGCAAATCTAGTGGCTTAACCTAATGACATCCTCTGAGCATGTGTTTCGGAACTGAGTCACGTCGCGTTCGTCTCATGAATTTTATTTGTCATATTACATTCACAGTGAATTACGCGATGATGCGTCTGAATCAGTGCTTGCTTGCAATGCTTGTTCATAAGTATTTTACATAGTGCTTTGCTCATGGTGAACGATCATAGTGCTTTGCTCATGGTGAACGATCATAGTGCTTTGCTCGTAGTGAACGATCGTAGTGGCTTTGCTCGTAGTGAACGATCGGAGTGCTTTGCTCGTAGTGAACGATCATAGTGCTCTGGGCTGAACGATCATCGTAGTGAAAGATGAACATATTAGTGCGATTTTGCTCCGTACGGTGACGATCAGTAGTGCTTTTGCTCGTGTGTAGTGAGATCGTAGTGCTTGCGAGATGCTTGCGGTTAGTGAACGATCGTAGTGTTTTATCCGTCTAGTGGTAATCGTGGTGCTCTGATCGAAGTACTTAATCGAAAGGTTCTACTAGCAGTGCTTTGTTCGTTGTGGCTTTACTAGTGCGCTCTACTCATAGTGGTTGGTTCGTTCGTATTTCAATTACTCATGATGGGTTCTTTCTTTTCTTATTCTGTGTGTACTGCGTTGTACTCGATTACGAGGTGAACGGCCGTGCAAACTTGCCGCAAGAGCGATCCATTCATATCGAAAACCTATTTCGTGAGCGATGAAAAACACTCATAATCAGGCCCCCCAAAGAAAGAGAATTTAATCAACAAGCAACAAAAGAGAGAGAGCAAACCATAGCGAATTGCAGAAACATAGTAAGGGGCCCAACAAGGATCAGAAGAAACAGAGCTCGGGAGAGACAGCAGGTCAGACGAGCTCAAAGGGCAGGCTTGTTGCCTTTGTAGAGGCGCAGCAATGGAGGCTTAAGCAATAGGGCTTCCACCGGAGTACTTCATCGGGCAAAGAGGAAGCTCTAGGGCAGCAAGATCGGAGTAGGGTCGGTAGGAAGGAGTGCAGGGCCTTCAGAAGTGAGGAAGCTCAACGCCTTGTACATCAGGGCTCGTTGTCGAGCTCGATCGTTCGTGCTCGGAAGCTCGGAGAACGTGGTGGGGTCCTCTTCATTGTCCTCCTTCAGGCGGCCTTAGCTGGGCGAAGGGACGCGAGGACCTCGTTTCTCGGTCTCGGCACTGATCTTCATCCAAGAGCGGTGTACAGCTGAGACTATAATAATCGAAGTCTCAGGGTCTCACGGACCTTCGGTGTGTCCTCCTGAATTTTCTTGGCCTCCTAGAGCTCCTCCGCCAGTGGACGAACGCTGCCTCAATTTCTTACATTTGTCTAACAAAGGCTTGGGAGACATGCTCAAGCTCACTGATGCCACAACAGAATTTACAGTCTCTGCTTGGCCTTCTTTCGCCTAATTCGCTGCGCGGGCTCAGATTGGACTTTTCCCTAACCTTGGAGCAGTGCCGAGCCTACATACAGCACGAGCGTTTCAGCCTTGGCTTGAGACAGATCGAAGTTGCATTGAGTCTCTCCTCACGAGGGTCTTTCCAGCATCTCGTACTTCCCTGTCCTTACAGTAGTTGATCACGTCTCGCAGTGAGTCTATTTGTCATGAATGCGACGCAGAGCTTTGCACGATTTTTGGCGTCATCTGCACCTAGATGGTTGGGCGTTACATAAAAAGAAGTAGTATTTCAAAACGATTGAGGTAGGACGAAGAAGGAGGAAAGCTTCCTGTTGCCCCGGATGCAGGCGTGCGTAGGACAGGTCGGCTAAGGGAGTGGCCAACCTCAGCGATGTCCCTGGGAGCTCATCGCATTAAAGTTAGAGCTCGGGAAGCGTCCTCGAGTCTCGCGATTCAAATACGGTCGGCACACTCCGAAAGAGTGAAGTCGGCGGAGACATGTCGGAGCGGAGGTCGGGAAGAATATGGCGGGAGAATTGCGTTCCGTGCTCCGTTGTGGCAATGGGGTACAACAGCGGAGCTCGTACTGGCTGATGGCAGCATGAGCCGGATAGGGGAGGGAGGAGGATAACGAGCGCGCCATTGTTCGCCTTGGCTCCTAGGCTCTTGTTGGAGGCTTGAAGAAGGCGGTGCCAATTATCAGCTCTATGAATCTCAATGTTCGGCGTGGCACTCCTTGGCAAGACGTTGAAGTGTACATCCGACGATATCCCGTTGTGAAGAGTCAGTACAGAAGTCCTCTTGTGGCAGACCCTTGCTGAGCCTTCTCTGTGCTGGCGATCTTTCATCTGAAGATCAACCGGCAGAAGGTGCACCTTCGGGGTTACCCGGGAAATTTTTGGGGGGGGAGTACCCATCGTGAGTCAGCGGGGGATTGAAGCTAATCCAGCGCCGATCCGGGATTTGCTGACATGCCCAGCGCGCAGTCGAGCGAAGGAGATTCAGAAGCTGACATGTCTGATTGCCGCTGCGCTCACCCGGTTTTATCTCCAAGTCTCGATCGTTGCAACCTCTGTTCGAGCTGCTTAGGAAGGACTCCGTTTTCGCTGGACACCGAGTGTTTCCAGAGCTTTTCTTTTCTGCCTTGACAGAAATATTAGGTCAACTCCTATCCTCTCGGAGTGGCCAGAGCCAGTGAAGTGTATATCTCGATTTGTCTGTTCAGAGCCAGCCCTCGGTTCCGTCCTGTGAGAAAGCTGTGATTGCTGGAGAGACCTGTCTACTTTAGCACAGACCTTCCCATAGCTGGAGTGCAACTATAGCAAGCTCGAGAAGGTGTGTCTGGCTCTTGTCTTTTCTGCAGAGAAGCTTCGGCCGTATTTTCATGCTCATTCTATCGTTGTCATCACAACGTATCCTTTGAAAGCCGTGTTGGGACGGACCTGAGCTGGCGGGGAGGGAATGTCAAAGTGGGACGTAGCTCTGAGCGAGTTCGATCGTCAGTACCGAGCCAGGAGTTCAGAGAAGGGGCAAGGCAATGGCGGGGTTTCTTTCTGATGACTTTCCTGTGAGGAGGAGGCGGAACATGCGTTGTTAATTCTTCGGGAGCTCCCAATTGAAGTGACAACGGAGATGCCGTTGTAGGAGGGGGGGGATCGTCAGAGTGGAGCGGTTGGCTGTTGTACGTGGACGGATCTTCCAATTTCAGTGGTTCAGGACTGGGCGTTGTGCTTATGAGTCCGGACAACATCAAGGTGCAGAAGATGTCGCGTCTTGGGTTCACTGCCTCCAACAACGAAGCTGAGTACGAAGCCTTGCTCCTTGGGCTGGAGTTGCGCACGAGAGCTGCAGAATCTCCACGTTGAGGGTATTTTGTGATTCACAGCTCGTGGTGAATCAGGTGAATGGTATTTATGAATGCAAGGACGATCGGATGAAGCAGTATGCTACTCTCGTTCGTTCGTTGTGTGAAACATTCACCGTTGTGGAGATTAGGCATACCCGGAGGGATGAGAACAGGCATGCTGATGCTTTGGCATATCTAGCTTCCATGGTGCAGGCTGACGAGCCCAGGGCTATTCTGATGGAGTTTCAAGAGTATCCTTCAATAACTCTTCAGGCACAGCGAGAAGTGCTCTTTGTCAATCCAGTCCCGAGCTGGATGACTGGGTTGGTGGCCTATCTGAAGGACGGAGTTCTCCCTATCAGTGTGAAGGAGTCGAGACGCATTCAGTACAAGGCATCTCGTTATACCTTGGTGCAAGGAGAATTGTTCAGGAAATCTTTTGGTGGTCCCTTGCTGAAGTGCGTTCATCCCGTAGACGTGGAGAGAGTACTTGCTGAGCTGCATGAAGGTATATGTGGTATTCATTCGGGCGGGGGAGGACAATTGCCCATCGAGCTCTGGGGCAAGGTTATTTCTGGCCTTATATGCAAGCTGATGCTCAGAAGTATGTGAAGAGGTGCAGCCAGTGCCAGCGGTTTGCTCGACTGATTCATGCCCCAGCTCAAGAGCTTAGCACTGTATCGCAGCCTTGGCCATTGCACGGTGGGGACTTGATATTGTGGGACCTTTCCCGAGAGCTCCAGGGAATTTGATCTTCCTTTTGGTGGCAACTGACTACTTCTCACGGTGGATTGAAGCTGTGCCGCTTGCACGTATCAGGGAGCAAGAAGTGAAGAAATTCTTGTGGGAGCATATCGTCTGTAGATTTGGCATACCGCAGTCTATCGTTACTGACAACGGGAAGCAGTTCTCAGGACGGCTGATTGCCGACTTTTGCAGCGAGCTGAAGGTCAAACATGTTTTCTCTTCCCCATATTATCCTCAGGGGAATGGATTGGCCGAAGCAGCCAACAAGAACATTCTCAATGCCTTGAAGAGAAGATTGGAAGATTCGAAGGGGAAGTGGACCACCGAGCTGCACAACGTTTTGTGGGGATACAGAACGACTCCAAGGAGTCCTACCAATGAAACTCCTTTCTCCTTGGCATATGGCATGGAGGCTGTCATCCCTACAGAGATCAGTTTGCCTACAGTGCGTTCTTGGCACAGCAAGAAGAAGGGCGAAGAGAAAGATCAGAACACAGTACTCATGGCTATTCATCTTGACCTGCTAGAAGAGAAGCGAGAAGATGCCAACATTCAGATGAGGAGGTACCAGCAGCGATTGAGGAAAGCCTACAACAAGAAAGTACAACGGAGAGTGCTACAGGTCGGTGATCTTGTCCTCCGAAGAGTGTTCCAGAATACGAGAGAGCTTAACAGCGGTAAGTTGGGACCAAACTGGGAAGGGCCCTATATCGTAGAACGATTGGGGAGTCCTGGAGTCTGCTACTTGAAAGACTTGCAAGGTAACCTCATCTCAAAATCTTGGAACATCATGAATCTGAGGCAGTTCTTTCAATAGAATCTGAGATGTGCTGTTTACATGCATCGTTGTGCTTACGAGTATTTTCAGTGATCTTACATAATCATAATACTCATATTTTAACATGTGATTCGTTATATTATGTGCCTGCTCGTTGTGTGAACGACCATCGTCTAGTAAACAGTGTAATGTTGTGAATGTTTTGCAAGTAATTCGAGTAAAGTTTCTGACTGAACGACGTACCCACAACGAACACGGGTGGCTTATATAAGGATGTCATCTGAGCAAATCTAGTGGCTTAACCTAATGACATCCTCTGAGCATGTGTTTCGGAACTGAGTCACGTCGCGTTCGTCTCATGAATTTTATTTGTCAGATTACATTCACAGTGAATTACGCGAATGATGCGTCTGAATCAGTGCTTGCTTGCAATGCTTGTTCATAAGTAATTTTACATAGTGCTTTGCTCATGGTGAACGATCATAGTGCTTTGCTCATGGTGAACGATCATAGTGCTTTGCTCGTAGTGAACGATCGTAGTGCTTTGCTCGTAGTGAACGATCGTAGTGCTTTGCTCGTAGTGAACGATCATAGTGCTTTGCTCGTAATGAACGATCATAGTGCTTTGCTCGTAATGAACGATCATAGTGCTTTGCTCGTAGTGAACGATCGTAGTGCTTTGCTCGTAGTGAACGATCGTAGTGCTTTGCTCGTGGTGAACGATCGTAGTGCTTTGCTCGTAGTGAACGATCGTAGTGTTTTATCCGTAGTGGTAACTCGTGGTGCTCTGATCGAAGTACTTAATCGAAGTGTTCTACTAGCAGTGCTTGTTCGTTGTGCTTTAATCGTTGCGCTCTACTCATAGTGTTCTGTTCGTAGTATTTCAATTACTCATGATGTGTTCTTTCTTATTCTATGTGTATGCGTTGTACTATATTACGAGGTGAAAGGAAGTGCAAACTTGGCAAAGAAGAGCGATCCATTCATATCGAAAACCTATTTCAGTGATAACTTTTCATATAAGGAAAAAGAGAATTTACATCAACATAAAAGAGAAGCAGAAACATAGTAAGGGGCAAAGGATCAGAAGAACAGAAGATCGGAGAGACAGCAGGTCAGACGAGCTCAAGGTCAGGCTCTGTTGCCGTTGTAGCAGGCGCAGCAATGGAGGCTTCAGCAATAGGAGCTTCCACCGGAGTAATTTCATCGGCAACAGGAGGAAGCTCTAGGGCAGCAAGCTCGGAGTATGGCTCGGTAGGAAGGAGTGCAGGGCCTTCAAGAAAGTGAGGCAGCTCAACGCCTTGTACCTCGGGCTCGTTGTCGAGCTCGATCAGTTCCTTGCTCGGAAGCTCGGAGAACGTGGTGGCGTCCTCTTCATTGTCCTCCTTCAGGCGGCCTTGCTGGCGAAGGGACTCGAGGACCTCTTTCTCGGTCTCGGCACGATCTTCATCCAAGAGCGTGTCCAGCTGAGACTGATAATACTGCTGCAGTCTCAGGGTCACGGACCTCTCGGTGTCCTCCTGAATTTTCTTGGCCTCCTCGAGCTCCTCCGCCAGTGCCGACCTGGCTGCCTCAATTTCCTCCAGTTGTCTACCCAAGGCTTGGGAGACATGCTCAAGCTCACTGATGCGCACAACAGCATTCTCAGTCTCTTGCTTGGCCTTCTTTTCGGCCTCCTTCGCTGCTCGTGCCTCAGCTTCGGCCTTTTCCCTAACCTTGGTAGCAGTGCCGAGCCTTACTTCAGCACGAGTCGTTTCAGCCTTGGCTTGAGACAGATCGAAGTCTGCCTTGAGTCTCTCCTCGACGAGGGTCTTCTCCAGCATCTCCGTCCTGTCCTTCCAGTAGTTGATCCCGTCTCGCAGCTGAGTGTATTTGTCCTGACTGCGATCGCAGAGCTCTTGCACGAGCGCGTTCATCTGCAAATAGATGTCTGGGCGTTAGCATAACAAGAAGTAGTATTTCAAAACGATTGAGGTAGAAGACGAAGGAGGGAAAGCTTACTGTTGCCACGGACTGACAGGCGGCGTAGGACAGGTCGGCTAAGTGGAGTTGGCCAACCTCAGCGATGTCCCTGGGGAGCCTCATCGCATAAGTTAGAGCTCGGGCAGCCGTCCTCGAGCTCTTCGCCGATTCAATCACGGTCGGCACTCCGAACCGAGTGAAGTCGGGTGACCAGTCCGGAGCGGAGGTCGGCAGCATATTGGCCGGGAGACTTGTCGTTCCGTGCTCCGTTGTGGCCATGGCTACCACAGCGGAGCTCGTACTGGCTGTGGCAGCATCAGCTCGAGAAGGGGCAGGCGCTGAGCTAACCTTAGGCGCTGCCATTGTCGCCTCGGCTCCTAGGCTTGTTGGAGGAGCGGCAGGGGCGGGAGGAGGAGCGGCAATGGCCGCAATCTCTTTTTCCTGGCGTTTGTCCTCCTTGGCCTTCTTTCTGGCCTCGTGCTCGGCCTGGGTGGCCAACTTTCTCTTCGAGTCAGTAGGCGCTGTAGCCTTGGAGGAATGGTTCCTTTTCTTCTTCGGTGGTGGTGGTGGTGGTGGAAGTGGCTGAGCTGCAGGGCGAGCAGACCTCGGCTTCCTATTCAGCGGTGGTGGGTTCGAGTCGGCCATTTCTTCTTCTTCTTCTTCTTCGGATAGGTGAGGAAACGGTGAAGGTACGGAGGGGGGGGCGCCCTGTTGCTGTTGTTGTGGCTGTTGTTGAGTAGTTGCTGGGTTACTGGAGGAACCCCGCTTGACGAGCTCGAGTGGTTTCCACCTAATGTATTCCCCGCCTCGAGCACGGCGGATACCAGTAAGAAGTCCTTGTTCTTCTGGGGTCAGCTTCTTGTATGAAAATTTCTTTGGGTCCACTGCACACAAAAGAAGGCAAAATGAGTACAACGAGGAGAATTAGTAGGACGAGAAGGTACAGCGTACAACGAGAACGTAGTCAAGACGATGGTGCACAACGGACAACGGGTAACTAGTGGTATACCTGCTTCCACTCGGAAGACGTTGGGGACCGAGGAATTCTCTGCCTTCCAGCCGCCAGAGACGACGAATGGAGTGGCTTTCCATTTCCTTTCTCTGTCAAGGATGCCCGAGACGAGCTCTGGACAGTAGGGTTTCTTGTTCCAAGAGAAATAGGAATACAGACCGTCGTCATTGCCTCGGCATCTGACGGCATGGCAGAAGTGGAATAGATGCCTAGCCTCTATGGGGTACCCGTCCTTGATGAATTTGATCATCATGGACATGTATTTGTGGAAGCCCGGGTGCATTTGCCCCGGTGCAAGTTGCAAGGTGGACAGAACTTCATCCAAGACAGGATGAAGAGGGAAGCGAAGGCCAGCCTCAAGCTGGGAAAGGTAGACAACGGTACAAGCAGAGCGCCTGTCTATGATGGCATCATCTCGCATGAAATGGAGATTGACATCGGCAGGGAAGTCGAAACGTTCCCTGTAACGGTTCAGATGCGCCAACTGGAATTGGCGCAGAACTGATGATTTTTCAATGTAGGCACCGTGAGGTGCGCTACCTGTGCAACTGGCCTCGTCATCAGAAGGGCCTCTAACTCCCTCTATCCTAGCAGGTTCTACGGGGACGTTGGCAGCCATAGTGGTAAGAAGAAATCGGAAAGAAGGGCAAGAACAAAAGAGTATGTGCGGAGGAAAACCACACTGGGAACCAGAGAAGGGAGAAATGGGAAAAACAGTAAGAGAGAATAAGAGATAGGGGTGAAGGGCGTACCGAACTGAAAAACTCAGAAAGATCGTTGAAGAGCTTGAGGAAGACGAACTTTCGGGCGAGAAGAAGATTCGACAGAGTAACAGTGCTTGATGAAACAGGGTGGGTGAGAGAGAGGATTCGATGGGATTTTATTAACGTCTCTGGCTCGCGAAAGTACACCACTACCCTTCATCTGAGGCGTACACCTGTATCGACGGAATTAAGAGTAGTGGCAAGATCGTCTTTTCACCGAGTATGATAACCGTCAGGGTCATTAAAGCATTCTCGAAATTTAAATCGGTGATGATGACAGCCTGTCCGCATTGAAGAGACGCGACGGTTCGCACGCGTGGCCAGCTGGCGTGAACGGTCGACCTCCTCAATAAGCGTTTAAAGCACGCAACGTTTCGCCTTCCGGAGTGGTGTCAGGTATGATCTTGTTGTTTGTTTATGACGCTTCGAACTACGTTCCAAGCATCATAAAGGGGCAAATTGTAACGGATAAAATTCGTGTGCCAGCTCAGCGTTGTGGGACAAGCTCGTTTTCGTCGTTTTGTTCACGAAAGTGACACGTGTTCACAAGTTGGGGCCACGTGCTTGAAATATAAGGGTCACACGTTGTCTGACGTACAACGTTCCCGTTGTGCGCATTGCGACATCTTTGTTCTCACGAAGAACAACGTTTCCGTTGTGGTCTCGACAACGAGCTCGTTGTCTGAAGCACAACGTGAGCGTTGTGCTCTTGACAACGTCGATTGTCGTTACGCGAACAACGAGCCCGTTGTCTCATTGACAACGATGTCGTGCTGTGTTTTAAGGCATCTACGTCGTAACCGAGCTTAAGTCGACAACGAGACCGACTTGTAGGAGGAAGTGATCAGGAGGCGATCCATAATTCCGACAAGTGTGCCGAATTCGCCGCTTCGTGCCGAAAGCACTGTCTTGGCATTTAATGCTGGTCACTTCTGCGTACCGTCCGATCCCGTCCGATTGGACTTGGGGGAGGTTCCCACGTGTAATGCAACCGACGGCAGACATGTCTAAGATGTTTGGCAATGAGTGCTAAGACACGTGGTATGGGCACCTATGGCCATCCATGGTCATCGATGACCATACCAACCTCGCCCTATATAAACCCCGTAATTTTTAGTACAGAGGACAGTTGTTGAGAAACCCAGATCCGAGAAGACGCGTTCAGGGCTTTTAGTGTCTTGCGTATATTTCAGTGATTGTTCTTGCGTTTACTATTCATCGTCTTCTACCCCTACTGACTTGACCATCGGAGTACAGGTCAGGGTGCCACACCCTCTTCTCCAACCTTCTGCCAGTAAACCAGAACGTGGAAAAAGCTGCTGCTGACGCGTGTCCATCCGGTATTTTTCCCTTCACAGATAGTACCAAGGAATTTGCATTTGAAGGAGAAGAACATTCAGGTTCTGTTGCAGATGATGTTGGTGTGGAGTGATCAAAGGTTTTATTCAAAATGGAAGTGGGATTCGGCATGGAATTCTCCCATTGATTCTCTTCTGTAAGATTCTAGATTATGTTACATTTATTAAATGTTTCTACAATATGTATAATGTTTCTCTTAGTTCAGTTCTCCCAGAAAATTTGAAAAATAAATAAATATTCTGTGCCTTCAAACATTCAACGTAAATCTTGCTTCAAGGAAATATATAGGAATCTGAGATTCATCATCTTTACATTTTGCAGCTGCACAATGAAATCATCAAGAAACTAATTAATGGTTACATATAAAACTGCTCTCTCAAATCAATATACATGTTATATGTGATATGATGTCCTTGCCATGAAATGGATATTTTATAAAAACGGTTGCATACATAAACAGACTGCTGCTTTTCATGAATAAGAAGTTGCACAGTGAATTTACAATGCCCTAAAGAAAAAGCAAGACCTTCACACCTTAAACTATTATTGAATTCAGTTGTTTTCTTACATGATTCATAGATCTATCATTGGCCAGATTTGTAAAGGAAAAAAACCTACTAATGAGAGGTGGTAGACAAAGGGGCTCTGCTGGTGGGTCTCAGCAGCAATTGGTACAAGGACAGAAAGATCCATTACATATACATACATAAGCTAGAAGAGCTTTGCTTGAAACAAATGAAAAATTAACTGGCTGGTGAAGAGAAATATCACAATAGTCTAGTTCCCAACATGTCTAAGACTGGTAACAGAGACTTTCGAACCCCATGTACTCTTTGTGCTCCAGCTTCTTAACTATATTTGCTATGCCCACCCCACCTGCAGTACACAATAGATTATTGAGCACATTCCTCATAAGCTGAGGTTGAAACTTTTTATTCAAACCAAAAAAGTTAGAGAGCTATTTACCTAAACTGATTGCGCTCACAAAGATTGTCAGAGCCAGGATGAAGATGATTAACGATGCCCGGCCAAGTAGTTTAATTAGTTTCCTCACTACGTGCTGACCCGTGAAAGCAGCAACAGTGGACACTAAAACAAAATATGCAGCTGCAGCAGAAGTTGAAATTTTCCTCTTAAGGTTATCATGTGGTATTAATCACTAATCAGAATAGTTTGAATACCACATTTGGGAAGTAATTAGAGTTAGTTGGTTTTTAACTTTGGTTTGAAAACTCATGCTGTTGATTTAACATACAACTCAAATTGTTAAAAATTGTTTCAAATTGTTATGTATTGGAAGTAATTGAACTCTCCATGTTTTTTCCTCTGTACTTTTTCATAACATAATAGAATTTGATTAACGTTGCTACCTACCATATGGGACTGGGAAACGTTTTAGATGGTAGTATTGTACAACGGACATGGAGGACGAGAATACCATTGCAAAGGTTGATGTTGCACTTGCTACCTGCAAAGGGGAACAACTTTATGAAATAAATTCACTATATCTATCTACTACCAAACATGAGCATGAATCCTTTGGTATTGGTTGTCCTTTGATATTGGGTGGTAGACTTGCACAAATCACACTCATAGTAGGGGTGGTAATTGTTTGCCCAACCTGCCAACCGCCTAAGCCTGATCATTTAGCCCCAAATCATGGCTGAAATTTCTCAACCCAATCCATTAGGGTTGGGGTCAGATTGAAGATAATACCTACCTGGTCAATAAATCCATAACCAGTTAACATGACCTGTTTATTCCAGGTCAGTGTTGGCATATTTCAACCCATTTAATAAGGGGTTCAAATATGGGTTGGGCATTTGCATACTTGGTGGACCCGAACCCACACCCAACAATTGACATCCCTAATTAGTTCAAGATATCTCGCAATATTTTGCTAGATTTTTCGGAGTAAAATATGAGAAAATAGTGTTTTAAATTCTCCCAGAGAATTTCCTTGCCGAGAAATTTCCAAGAAGAAGATTTACGAATATTTAAAATAGCATTTTTTTATATTTCACTTCTTTATAATATGAGATGTCCCATGTTTGAGTCTCTTTGTAACCATTTTTCCAAAAAGGCTTAACAGTGGTATGCATGAGAGTAATTGTTGAGACTTACCTGAGGAGGAATTCCCAATTCAAGAAAAAGGGGTCCCAAGATGAATCCTCCTCCAAGACCTAACAATCCGCCGACAATACCTGCTATTATCCCACAGCAACAGTAAAGTAAAAGCTGGTGCACTTTCCAATTTGTGATTTCCTTTCCCTTGGATGCAATTACCCTGTTTCCTTTGTATAAGCAGACGGCTTCATAGAGTGACACACTGACAGCAATTGGTACCTTCACAAAGTAAAACTGCTATATTAAAACCGTCTGGTTCCAGGAAGATGAGGCAAGAATCTGAATACGAAAGGATACCCAGCTAGTATTTTCATGTGAAGGAGTCTCAACTTGCCATTCAAGAGGACTAGACACCAACCAAGATGGCGGGTGCTAGGTTAAGACAATTGTAGAACGTATGTTATTGACCTGAAGCATAATAGCCTAAGTAGCACATTCCTGAAGTCATACTCTAATTTTCAGATCCCTTATGGCGTGGGGGTAGTTTTCTAAAAGAAAGACGATTGTTTCAGCTTAGAGACTTTACCTGCAATGCGTTCAGAATCCAATACTCGGTAGAGCACGTCGCAGTGTAAGTCTGCATAAAACAGAGGATGTTGGTCAGTAAGACGTGGACTTTCTCAACGTAATGGATCAACGACCCAAAGGCATTAGAATACATTAATTTATGTCAAATCATCAAATAATGGATCAGACTGTTAAAGTTACACGTTAGTAACTTCTTGTTTGATATTACCAAGTAGAACAGGTTACCTTAACTATCTGCACGGCAAGGAAAGCAACCCACACAAACACAAGTACCGTTAAGTCTTTCCAGTAAACATTGTTTATCAGGGGAGCCTGGATGGAGACAATGATGATGATGAGTACAATATCAATGAAGTGCAATCGGGCATTCTTGGAAGACGCAGCTATACAAATAAGTGAGCATATTCAGACTTACCTCATCATCTAGTAAAGCAGCTGGACCACTAGGTAGTGGCTTGTATTCAAGTTCAGGACCATCTGCAAGTTCAAAGCATGGAGTATATGATGTAAGAGGTTGACCAATTTTATTTTATTTTTGATAAGTTATAGAGATGTATATATAGTGAAAAGGAGAAGTACAATGGGGGGCGAGGGTCACAAGGGAGTGAACCCGAGCCCGAATGGTGCAATAAAAGAAAACAACAACTGTGGAACAAAATATGATGATTTACAACAAAAAGAGTAACAGCAGCAAGCATAGGAGCTGAGGCGAAAGCGAGGTAAAGTGAAGCACGGTCAGCATGGCGAAGTACAATTTGGGTAGGGCGGGGGGCGAGGGGTCACAAGGGAGTGAATCCGAGCCCAAATGGTGTAATAAAAGAAAACAAATTGTGCGAAAAAAAAAATGATGATTTACAACAAAAAAGTAACCAAGCTGAGTCAAACTTCTCCTGGGCAGAGCACCTATTCTTAAGGTAGTGGCCCGCCTTTAGGCAGGTTGTAGTATAAGAGGTTGACCATTGATTCTTGCATTCTTACAAAGTTATCTCAATATCAGGATGGTAAGCACAATCCTTTCGGCTTCAATTTTGGCGCATGAGATCACTTTGCTGGGAAACTTGGAGTCATAGGATGGTGAGTACTAACTCTCCAAGATCTGTCCCAAGTGAAAAGCAGAGCAGGGATGATTGTCAAGCAGAGGCTGGCAATACACTTCCCATTCTTCTGAGTTTGAGGTTAGTAAGATTTTGGCATTTTCTTCTTGTCGTGTAGACGTGCACACACACACACACACTTCTTTGCAATTTATATATAAGCCAGGTATCACAAGATTTTCATCAGAAAAGAAAGTATTACAAGACTTAAAGGGGAAGGTGGGACATTCTGCACTTGGTAATCATTTGGCTTTGGCTTTCACTGTCCTTTTCAAAAAAATTATAATAATAATAACATGCGTCTAACTTATAAGAAGATATAGGGTGGGTTCTGTTATAGGAAGACTTATTTCTTTACTGGACTAGAAACCTTAAATTCTGGACTTTTCCTCAGTTTGAGAGGTTGAATATTTCGAATTCATGAGCAATCTTTTAACATTCTTGTCATTTCGTTTCCCTCAACTCTCCAACTTAGAAGGAGAAATTCCTCTGTAGTTGATTTTCGGTATTGAAGAGAACCTCTTGCTAGGAGGGGGCCATTGGGGACTCACCATCCGGTTTAGACTCTGACGCCAACAGCTTGGCCACTTCCTGAAAGTCAAGTAGAGGCCAAAACCACCATTAATAAGTTTAAGACAAGGGAAAATCGTAGTGAGCTCAAGAAATAGCAAGTGAAGAACCTTACCTTCTTCATTATGGACTCTTTCTTCCATGTCTCTATGCCTTTCAATAAAGCCTTAGTTGATGTACCTACCACCAGTAATTTATGTTCTGTCAATGCATTACTTCCCTATAGGGAAGAAGATTTAATGAAGATGTATGAAATGTGTTTTTGTTACTCAACAGACCAAATGAGATACAAAAGATCATTCTTGTATTGGTAAGTAAGCTGGTAATAGAACCAGAAAAATCAAGGTTGCAATACAGTGAGCTACAGGTTATAGTCGTTATACTACAATGATAGATCTAATTTTCTGGAACTTGATATTAAGAAGGAAAAATGACTTCTCTAAACCCTATGTTTGGTTGCCGAGAATATATGTAAAAACATGGAAATGAAAAGAAAATTTGACAAAACACAACTAAAAATTGTATTAGAAATCCAAAATTTTCTTTTCTTTTCCATGTTTTCATCTATTTTCTCAACAACCAAATATAGCATAACTGAAAAAATATCAATTTTTGCGCAATTTCTAACACCATGAAAGAAAAATGTGTTTTGCCACCAAAAAAATAAATGGGGGCTCTCTAAGCCAGGAAGATGATTCAAAAAGATACTGACAGAGGTCTGAGTAATAATACACTATTACCTAGGAAGAGGATGATAAGCAGAGAAGTAACCATCCAATCCGCAAAGATGACATTGAAGGCAACTCCAATGCTGATGCCTAACATGAGCATGGGCTGAAAGAGCAAGGCAAGGTCGTAATCTATGATGGGCAGGTCCAGCGTCGGATGTCGCAGCCTCAGATTGTAGTAGACTGTTGATCCCGCTGCACCCATGATCATACCTGCAACACGAAAATATAAAATGATCAGTGAAATAAAACAAAATTGAAACCCGATACTATATATATATATATATATATATATATATTTGAAGTAGCTGCAGACATTTAGAAATGGCTGTAGAGGACTTGGGATCGAAGCCAATGATCAATGTGAGCATTGGGACAAAAATCCCCCCACCCCCAACTCCTCCAATGCTGCCCAATGCTGCACCAAAGAATCCGATTATCGAGCCCAACACTAATCTCCAACCAAAATGCATCTCCTGTTCAACCAAAAGGATGTGTTAGTATGTAGAAAAAGAAGACAGAATGAATAATTTAGTATTAAATAAATAATAAACTCCTTTCCCCTTTTTCTTCCCCTTTTTGGGCCATTTATAGTTGTTGTCTACACGTTGATGGTGGTGTTAGAGAGATTAGAGAGTTCTTTTGTGAGTCTTTGAGAGAGGGATTTCTGGCCCCTGAAAAGATAAAAAGAGGGGAAGAAATGCAAAACAAGGAGGGAGTGCAGAAAGGAGGTTTCATCCATGGGCGTTTTAAAAACAGAATTACAATACATCAACACTACAAAAGTTGAGTTTTCTGGCCCAATAAATCCATTAATGGTACAAAAAAATAGGAAATTTGCACACACAGGAGATTCAGGGAGAAGATTTCCTTTATGGGTCTCTCAGAAACAGAATTATAGGCCATCAGAAGTCAACAGTAAAAATAGAGAGAGAGAGAGAGAGAGAGAGAGAGTCACCGGCCAAACATGGGGATGAGAAGACTTTCCAGTCTGCCACAAGAAATTAGCAAGCCTGACCACAAATCCTTCTTCTGTGATCTCATTCTCAGCTGAATTTTGGAGATCAATAGCTCTCAAGAACCTTTCTGCTCTGCCCACCTGACTCGCCATTACAAGCCCCCAGTACACCACCCATACTGCTACAACTCTCTGGTTCACCTTAATTCGAGCCATGCCAAGAGAATTGGCAATGTGGGATACAGTAGCTGATTTCAATTAGGTCCAGCTTTACTCTTACTTTTCTACCCTTCTTTTTCCTTCTTCTTCTCTCTCTCTCTCCGTCTCTTTACCCTTTACTTCTCTCTCTTTTTTTCCCCCCTCTCTCTCTTTTTTTCCTATAAGAAAACATAAATAAATGAATAGGAGTACCAGCCTTCAGCTTTCTGCCTTTGTTTACAGAGAGTTTAAATGTCAACGATAGCTCCGGTTCAAGAGTTCGTTATCCGGAGCTTCCCAAAAATGGAAGGCGTCTTGTATTTTTTTGGGGGTGCAAATCCTCTCCAGTTATAACCGGATGTGGCACATCCGGTTATAACCCCTAGAGGTCGCCACGTGTCTCCTTTGATACCCCTTAACCGTGGGTAAGGTTCACCCACCCCTAGGGTTCACCCACCTATTTTTGGTTTTTTTTTTTTTAAATATTAATTCTATTTTTAAAATTAAAAAATTATTTTTAGTATTAAAAAAACTTTAAAAACATATTTTTAATTTTAAAAATAGAATTAATATTTTAAAAAAAAAACCAAAAATAGTTGGGTGAACCCTAGGGGTGGGTGAACCTTACCCACAGTTAAGAGGTGTCAAAGGAGACACGTGGCGACCTCTAGGGGTTATAACCGGATGTGCCACATCTGGTTATAACTGGAGAGGATTTGCCACCTTTTTGGGGGGCAATTGTGTCTTATTTTTAACTCTCTTTAATCGTGATTAAGATTTACTAACTCTTAAGATTAAAACTTGTTAACCATAATTCAAGATAATTAAAGTAGCTTTGTGAGGGCCCGATGAGAGGACTATTACTCATCCCAAAATACCTCTTATCATCACTCATCAGGCCTAGGTTGGGGGCTCCAGATATCTCTAAAACTGGAGCTCTGTCCATATTTAAACTCTTGCATAGAGTTCATTTTTATAAGAAAGTTCTGTTTTTTCTTTTTAAATTCTAGTAGTCAGAGTATTCTTACAATATAATCAAAATTCCACTCAAAAGGCCTTTTTTTTTTTTGTAAGCCTACTTGCATGCCCACAGGCCACAAATAATCATTTAAAACTTGGGATCATCTCCAGTTGTCGCAGGGATGAGGCTGCCAACAATACTTGGGAGGCGTTGTAATTGTGCTTAAGGCCTTGGTTGACATGGACAATGAATATGTCGCACCTCCCGAGTGGATCCTCGCAGTCTCCTCGTCAAGAACAACGGGAGAAGATCCCGAGTCATCATTATTTAGCTTTAGGACTACCTGTTTTTTTACTCAACTTGTCGTTGTAACTGTGCTTAAGAAGCTTTAACCCTAGTTGACACTTCTAACCTTAGTTTGCGTGCATAGCACCTCAGCATTTTGTTTTTTTTTTTTTGAAGTTCATTTGGGTGGCAATCCGACCCGACCCGTCCAGCATTTCCTAACTCAACTCACGGGTCAAAAAATAAATCCTGACCCATGAAAATTCCCGTTCAGGATAACTAGGAGCATAGCTTCTCCTCTCAATGTAATATGTAACTTTAGTTGCCGTGAAAATCGATGAAAACGCAGAAGAAGATAATTAGTTCTGTAATACAATTATAAATTTATAATGTTTTTTTTTTGCTTTTCTTTTCTTTCTATATTTTCTCGGCAACGGACTAACGGTTAGTGATTCTCTATGTCAGAGATGGCCCTTTCGATAGAAAACAATTCTCCAACAGAACTCGAAGGACTAGTCTTTGCCAGTCCCTTTGGGTGCCCGCACTAAATATTTTCTTTACAAACATATTGATAAATTGGGGGGGAGTTAGAGTTGAACATACAATCGCAAGGGATGCTAGCCAACTGCACGCTAAGACAGTTGAGGCTTTAAGAATGTACCTCGTCGGTTCAGATGAGTACAGATGTACTGTTTCCATCGCACCCCCAAGTGAGCTGTCTTGCCTAATATTGAACACACTTCAGATTCTGATGCCTAAAAACCACACATCCGTCTGTTATAAGTGTCAATACCAGTGATTACTAATTTCCAGTGTTGTCAGAACCGGGCCGGGCATCGAACCGGTATAGTGGCCGGTCCCGGTTCGATCGTATACTCTTTGAAAAAAAAACAATTTTTTTTCTCAATTTTTCCGTTCTGACCCGGCTCCCCGTTCCACTGGTTTGATCGGCCGGTCCGGTCGGTTCGGACAACACTGCTAATTACTGCAAACCTAGCACTTTCTCTTCTCTTCTTTGAAAATGTTTCTTCTTATGCTTTCTCCTTCTTGTAGATTTGTCGTGAAAATTGAAATCAATAATAATTGAATTAATGGGGCGTACCTTGAATGATGCTACTGCTAGCTCTTTTATTTAGATTTTACCGAGTAAGGTGTTTGGTTGTAAGGTAATTGGAATTGAAAAATAATCACCTCCTTGGTCGTGACAAAGAGGGCGTCTCGGCTCCCCTTTTCTTGTTATGTGTTGTCCTTTTAACACACTTTAACTGTGGTTAAGATTTACTCATCCTTAAGAGTTCACTTATTTTCCTTGGTTTTTAGAAGAAAAAAATTAACTACAGAAGTTAACAAAATTTAACTAGAGTTCATGACAATTTGAATGGTATTAGTAAGTATTCCTGACCCCTTTAAGTGGTTCTCTGGTAAGATATGGCATTACCATTTGGACATTTGGACTCGGGAATTTCCCAAATCATTTTCTTCTCTTTGTCAACCATTAGAAATGCCTAATACATGAAAGTTGTGCTAGCAAGGCTAATCAAACTTGCCTTCTAAGAGCATCTCCAACCGGGCTCTATAACTCTAAATATAGAGACTTGGTTGAAAAATCCGACTCCAACCGGGCTGTATATTTAGAGGCCGGCCTCTATATTGCTACAGTGAGCCTCTATATTTAGAGGCCGGGAGAGAAAATAGAGATGGCCTCTATAACACTATTCATGTTCTTAAGGGGTGTCAAAAGGGACATGTGGCGACCGTGGTTAAGATTCATCCACCAATCCACGGTTAAGATTCATCCACATATGAAAACTATTTTTTAAAATAATATATGAATAGTATTATAGAGTAAGAATAATGATTTAGAGTTGAACACAGTTGGAGCAAATAACTCAAAAGTGGGGCCCATCTCCTCTAAAATATAGAGGAGATGCCGAAATAGAGGCGAGATATAGAGTTTTGGGTTAGAGATGCTCTAAGTTGATAACAGATCTCAATAAACAGATGGGTTGCTCCGTAGCTGGGAACTTCATGTTCTAACCCACCACTTAAATGGGACACCAGCAAAAGGACGGTATTTGTTAAGTTATTACTGTGAGGCATTAATTACGGACACACGCTGGTTGTTCCACTGGGTGTCTACGTTTGATCACAACCGGCCTCGTTTCGACGCCTTTAGTTCAATTTTCCAAACCCGGACCCGACACTGACCCAGTCAAGGGGTAGGTCAATCCAAACCAGTCGGGTCACATCAAATAATTTAACCCAACCCATTCAAGGTCCCGATTCAGGTCAACTGTTTCGACCGTATAGGTCGGTCCGGGTTTTAAAACATTGCTTTAATTCCAACTTCTTGGTATTCTTTTCAAAAGATTCTTCCCACACCATTACGAGGGCAAGTTGGAGGGTTTTAGTTTGAGCTTGTTCAGGGTACCAGCATGGTAAAATGCCGTGTCCAGGTGATCCTTTTAACAAGGGTGGGGAGGGGCCATCCCCCACCTCCCAAATTTTTATTTTTTTTTTGAAAACCATTCTTTTTTAAGGTAGATTTAAAAAAGAATACAAATAATATTAAAATTTCATATATATTCTTAATGCCCCCCCCAAATTTCACGTGCGCTTCATCCGTCTCTCTTTAACTATGGTTAAGTTTAATCAAATTAAGATTAATATTTTTTGTTCTCGTAAAAACCAAGTTAACCTTAGAGGTGAGTGAATCTTTACCATAGTTAGTGGGTGTTAAAAGGGACACATGACAGGTAATAGATTATCCTTTAACTATGGTTAAGCTTAATCGACTTAATGTTAATATATTTTTTTTCTTCTAAAAACCAAAATTAGATAGATAAACCTTACGAATGAGTGAATCTTAACCAAAATTAGTGGGTGTTAAAAATGGACACATGACAGCTGTAGAGGCCCACACATTTTGCCTAAAAGATTAATTTTTCTTATATACCCCCAGACCCATATTTGGCCCCCAAGGAAAATTTCCTAGCTCCTCCCTTGCCTTTTAACTCTAATTCAATTAAGATTAAGCTTAACTAAGTTAAGATTAATATATATATTTCTTATACCCAAGTGGATGGATAATAATGGATGAATCTTAACCACAATTAATGGGTCTAATGAGCGCGGGATTCCCCTACTTAGTGAAATGTGTGGTCCACCATCCATTTCCCTTTTAGATTTTCTTAGCTAGAAGGCAGTAAATCGTTAGGTAGACAAGTATGTTGTCTGGAAATGTTAAGACATTATCAAAATCCTTACGAATTGGATTTATTATTTTTTCTTATTTTTTATTCAATCGCACACGGTATCAAAGTAGTACAAGTAAGAAATGACACATTAACGAGTGGTGTGCGAGATCAAATCATCGGGGGAGTTCAATAACACCCACTAGTCAACATTTGTCCTTTTTAACCTCAATTGATCATGGTTCAGATTCACTAACCCATCGGGTTCAACCATTTAATGTTGATTTTTAGAATTTTTTTCTAAGAAAATTTAACCATAGGGTTAAAATTTCCTAACTCTATGGTTAATTTTTTTTAAATCTTTTTTTCAAAAACCAGGTCTTGAACCTAAGGGTCAATAAATCTTAACTACGCTTAATAGGGGTTAAAGGGACACGTGTTGACCTACAAATATGATTAAACTCCTCCAGATTTCAATCACAATGACAATTGGCTATCGATCTCATGTTGTACTTGAGGAAAATACAATCATATTTTTTCGTAGATAGGTGAATTACTGTCCTGCCCCACATATCCTCTTTTCACATTTTTCAACTTTAGTTAAGATTCACTGACTCTTAAAGTTAAAGCATCTAAACTTGGCTTTCATAATAAAATAAATAGTAGGGGGTTAAAACTAACACCTTTGAAGGGCCTCCAATTGTCTCTCGCAAAGCCAGAAACCCCTCTCGGGTAACCATAGGATAAGGGACATGTGGCGTTAAAAAGGAGAGAAGTCATTTCATTTTCTCCCCATGATTTTGACTTCTCCCCACTTGATATCTCTCCCCCCCTTTATCTCAACACCTTATTGCCATGTGTCATATAGTGTGTGGAGAACTCAAAACCATGGGGCCCATGCCACTTGTCCCCTATTCTATGGTTGCCCCAGACAAGGGGTTTCTGGCTTCGCCAGAGACAATCCAAGGCCCCTTTCTTGTGAATTGTGAGGGCAAGGATGAATAATCACCTCTTAGGGTGTGTTCGATTGAAGAGAAAGTGGGTGAAAGAAAAGAAAAAGCTACCACCTTGTGGTGTAGTTGAGTTAACTCAAAAAAAAAAAAGGAAAAAAAGATAAAAAAACTTAAATTTTCTTTTACGTTCCTTCACTTTCTCGCCAAACGAACACACTTTCAAAGATAAAATTGTCCGGCTTGGAAAGCAGGAATGAGGGGGGTGAAAATTGCCCTGTTACAATGACAATTATTACTAGGAACAAAAAAAAATGACAATTCTTACATTTTACAAAAATTACAATATCCACCTGGGGCTAGCAAAATTCTTGCACAACTTAAACACCAAGATGTCGTAGGCTCGTGGCTCTCAAAGTCTCAAAATTAGCATTTTTGTGATTTTTCAAAACGCCTGAGCCCAACCCATTTACAAGAGGTTCTAATGACCCAAATTTGGCCCATTGACACTACTCAAAATGGCCCAACAACACCTTCAAATCCACAGCTCAGAAATCGAAGAACCATCACCAGAGGTTCAGAAACTCCATCCAAAAGGCGTCTCAAAAGGAAGACATTCTTATTTTGATAAGGGGGAAAACTGATTACTATAATTTCAAGGGAAAATTACCCTTACATAAAGAAAACTTAACAAAAATATTACTAAATAAAAATCTCTTATTTTGATAAACTGAAAATTTTAGGGGAAAATTACCATCAAATAAGGAAAACTTAACAAAAATATAGCTAAAAAACAAATAAAAAAATCTCTCTAACTGCAGAATTTGAGCAACTTTCTAAAAGGTAAAGATTAGTTTTAGCCTCCTTCAAGAAAGCTATTCAAATCAGAATTTTATCTCAATACTATCTTACAACCACAGAGGGGAATTATTCGTCAAGGAAAAATTTATGTATAAATACTATTATCAAAAAATTTCTTACATTAGATATTCATGCTACTTTTTCAAAAAGCTATGAATAATTATTAATTTGTGTTTCATATGCAAAATTCATGCAAATACTGTAACTTAAACGCTCGACAAAAAATATCATATTATTCAATTTTGAAAAAATTGGAAAACAATAATACTATGCTTACAACTAGAGACCTTATTCAAAACAGAATTTTATACCAACCAGTAACTTCAGCCTCCTTTGAATCAAACTAAGGATTGGATTCAAATATATTTTACCCGTTTTGTTTTATTGTATATCGCCACATTAGAGACCAAGATAAATTACAGAAAACATATACTCCCCAACCTTGCCCTTTGTCCATTTTCTCGACATCATTCTTCCCAGCAAAACTTAAATGCTCCACATCTTTTCCTTTTTTTTTCTTTTCTGCAGAGAGATCGACAAAATCATATCTAAGCTAAATGAGAGACTATCAAAACAAAAAAACTAAATGAGAGCACATTTTAAGAATTTAAAAAGATTTAGGAGGGCAGGGAACCTGTCACCTTACTCTACACATAAACAAAAATAAATACATATATTGGTGGGTGAACTCTAGGAGTGAGTAATCTTAACCATAGATAAGAGGCGTCAAAAGAGACGTATGGTATTTAAATTTCAATAACTCGAAGGGTTAAGGCCCTGTTTGGTTGCACTCCCGTGGTTTTTGTTTTTAAAAACAAAAATTTGAAAATTTTTACACAAAACATTTCGATAAACATGTTTATGTGTTTTGTTTTTAAAAATTAGTAACAAAAGTTTTAAAAATCAAGAAAACAAAAATTTTCTACTACCTTTATTTTTTAAAACAAAAAACAAAAATAGAAAACACAAACCCACTATCACCACCACCACCACCATAATACTACCACCATCCACCACCAGTACTCACCACCCACCGCCACCACCACCCACCACCACAATACAAACACCGCCACACACCGCCACCACCGCTACCATCACCACCACCACCACCACCACGCCACCACCACCATCACCACCACCGCCGCCACCATCACCACCACCACGCCACCGCCACCATCACCACCACATCACCACCACCACCGCCACCGTCATCACTGCCACCGCCACCGCCACCGCCACATCACCACCACCGCCACCACTGCCACCACCACCACCACCACCACCGCCATTACCAACACTCACTATCACACTACACCCACCGCCATCAGTCATCACTACCACCATCATGAATTGAAATTATTTAATCATATTTACCAAACATGTTTTTTTGTTTTTCTTTTTTCAAAATACCAATTATTAATAACAAACGTGTTTCCTATTTAAAAAAATTGAAAACAAAAAGTTGTTTCCAATTTTTAAAAACAAAAAATAAAAACAGAAAAACGGAAGTGTATCCAAACAGCCCTTAAGTTTTTTTCTTTTTTAAAAAAATAAATCAAGGATAAGTAGGTGAACTTTAAAGGTGAGTGAATCTTAACTACATTAATGAGTGTTAAAAGGGACAATGCGAACTCAGTGGCATAACCGGACTCCTTGCTCTCTTGGCAAAATGCTCCGAGAGAATAACACCACACCAAAGCCCCGCCCACCCCTTTCTTTGCTTACCCAAAATGCCCCTAAAAGGATTTTGGTTAACAAAATGTCTCATCATAATATTTCTATAACAAGTGTCCCTCACAATTTTTTTTTATCCGAAATGTCCCCCAAGTTTTTATATCCAAAATACTCCTTGATTTTTCCCAAAATACCCTCACTAGAGTCCCTCTTCTCAGTCTCTCTCCCCTTCCCCTCTCTCCCACGTGAATCACACATGCCGCCCACTGGTGTGTGTATATATATATATAGAGAGAGAGAGAGAGAGAGTTGGCATCCCTATACATTTTAGCAATATCTTTTCTAATTAAATTAAATATATAGAGAATTACCCCTAATTTCAAAGGAAAATGATTATGAAAGTTGCCTGCCTTGCAGTGATATCCTAAACCATATTATTCAAAGAGCATCTGAATTGACGCGGATAAGAATAAGATAATAAAACAAAAGGCTCAACCAGATGGGGTGAACTATGGTGGAACTATGAGCTTTTTATTGGCATCCACCCCCTCTTGTAAAATCTTGAGGGGAACAAGGATCAAACTGTTTTGCTCAACCCAGAGTAACTATTGACTCTTAACCACCAAAGACCACTTCAGTGCATCACTGCAATGTCCCTGAACAGCATGTGCTGATAAGTATTTGGTTCAAAAATACCTCTTAACATAGTTAACAAAGGTTTACAGTAAAAATACCAGCGTCCTACAGATGCAAGCATAATTGCATAAACACTTTGTCGCTCCTTCCGAAACATACAGAACAGAAAAAATACCAAGACACGCAGTGTCCCAAACAATCTGACCAAACCAAATGAGTTCCCACCACATAATATAGTTCATAATCAAAAAAGAAAAATAACCAAATATGCATACCTATTACAGCAGGCTTTGAAGATTAAGCCACCACCAGGTTTGAGATTGATCCAATCCCACACCTGAACAGCCATTAAATTAAAAAGGTGAACTATGATCAAAAGGCAGAACTAAGCAAAGCAAGTTCAGAGAAGTAGCAGAGACTCACATCCCTAGTGCTCGTATTCGCGCGAAAGTGACCTATCTGAGCGCTGATATTCGTGTCCCCTGTCTCGAGTCCTCTCCCTTTCGCGTGACTCAGATGTTCCATGTTCATATTGGTAATCATCCAGCTCCATATGATTGTACCGATCATTATCAAGGTCAGGACCATCATCAAAGCGGTCCTGATCACCCTGGGGCTCAAGATGGCCGTACTGTCCTTTACCTTGATAATGATCATAATGTCCATGCTCATGGTCAGGTTCTGGACGCCCATTCCCAGGCTGTTCATACCAGTCATCATCATGCTCGGGCTCAACACGATCGATTTCCCTCTCCCTTTCACCATGCCGGTCCCTCTCATGCTTTGGCTCCACTCGGTCGTAGTCAGCTTCTCTATCACGGGATCGTCCATGGTCGTGGTCGGGATCCCCACGCTCGTAATCCCTCTCCCTTTCTCGAGGCCGATCATGCCCACGATCACGATCACGCTCCCGATCTCGCTCATAACCACGACCGCGGTCCCGAGTCCGATCACGATCCCTCCCCCGGTCTCTCTCCCTGTCCCTATCTCTGTTTCTGTCACGGTCTCTGTGGTGTCTTTCTTCTCTTGGATCACGATCCCGTGTCCTGTCATGGGGGCGCTCAAGAGACTTCTCCTGTTCCTTCTCTCTGTCCCTGCCTCTTTCACGGGATTTTTCCCTCTCACTGAAACATTGTTATTCAATATCAATCGCAGCTATTTTATGCTCACCACCCTAAAAAAATGGGGACTTTATAAAACCAATGAAGTCCACCCCTAGGTGCTATGGGGACTTTAAGAATGCCAAATGCAATGATCTTTGATGAAGACACACATGAGCCATCTCACTAAGCTCTAATTTGAGTAGGCAAGTCACAAACATATGCTAGACATAATTATTTACAGTGGAGTGCACCCAAAACATTGCTTGTAGTCATCCCATCTATCACTCAATTAATGGTGGATCCTTTTCTTTTCTGAACAAATATCTCCATTAACAAAGAAAAACTACAGTCCTAGCTAAGATTAATCAATTTTGGTGAAAATGAGTATCAAAATCAACATTTCAAGGCAAATCTTACCGGTCTATATGCCGCTCCTCTCGAGCCCTTGGTTCCTCAGAACGAGGTCGTCCTCCTGACTGATGTGGCTCTCTGAGAAAAAAAATATCAAGCATAGGACTTAATTTATAATACAAGTTTGAATCAAAAGAAGCCAAACTGAATCAGAAATGTCCATACATTAAATGATAATCCTGGAAGTTTAGTATTAGAACAATATCACTCAACCCATTATTTTATTAGTAAAATATTGCACAACTCATTTTATAAAAGAGCAATATATTAAAGAAGTACATTCACGAAACTATAAATGCCATACAGTTCATTCTAGGATTCTTGATCAAAATATATATATTAAAACTTCTCCAAAACCCAACTCACAAATCTCCTTGAACTGGAACTAGAATCAATCTTCCTCTCCATAACTGAAGCATACTTCAAAATACTATCTAGCAAAAGAAACAATCAATCTCGTTGAAGCTGCTACACAGGTTCCAATCTTCCAGAATCATTCGCTACTGATACTAGATTCAACGGTCAAGAGAGAGTAGCCATTCCAGAATCATCATCCCCAAAAAACTTCTTGCTTCAGCCCCCGAAGGTAGCTGGAAAAGAAAAGGCCATCCAGTCATGCCTTTGTCACCCATAGGTAGCAAGACCTTCCACTACCATGCAACTCAGTTTTCCATCCCAGCTACAACTGAACACCCACTTAAAGACCTTTCTAATACACACTATTTTGATGAATCAGTATTCCCTTTCGTGTCAGTAATTCTATTAGAATGTCTGTCAACCTTTGCTCATATCCTCCTTTTGGGCCAGGCTATTCAGATTATCTCACCACCTATAGTCTATAGATCCTTCCACAATTAAGAATAACGCAATTCAGATTTTCACAATTAAGGATAGCGTGATTCAGATCATTACCTCTCGGCTTTCAAATGATATCCTTCTCAGCCTTTGTCCTCTCTCATTCACAGGACATCCTTAAAGACATCAAAGAGGGTATTACAGAGTACTTTGTAGCCCCTTACTACCATTTATTCTATGACAAATCCACAAAGGCATCACCTTTAGAACAGTTACTAGTCTTTCTTTCTTGTCTTCACTCTTATCCAAATATACTTTAAACAACCACTCCTTGTCTCAATGTTATCTAAAGAGAAGCTACACTCCAGTGGTCCATAAATCACTCCACATAAGCATGAATATTCATATATGAGTCTCCTATGTTTTGGATAAGTGATTCAATCAAAATATGCTCACCGCTTATCCTAAAGATCGACCGAACAGTGAGTGAAATAGCTGTGCCTTTAGTTGCCACATGCTTAAATGATGAAAAAAACTGACCAACAACAGTATATTAGGAAATCTACTGCCCAAAAATAGTAAATGTATATAGCGATGCACCTGTATCTGGTCACATATCTCTAGATGCTAGTGTTCTAACCTAGAGTGTTTCATGTAATCTCTTTTGTACTCATCTGTATGTGGAGCAGCATTGAGTACTGGAAAATTTCAAGTTAAAAGTCACTTCAAGGGTCCAAAGCACCTAAGATTCTGAGTTCTAAAGCATGACTTTCAATCCAATAAAAGATACTGGAAACTATAAATCAAACTATGTGCTAGCATCACAACAACATGCACATCACTGTTAGGCAAGAGAAAGAATGCATATATCTGATATTCTTTTTTTGTATCCTTGTATCAATTTAATAATAATAATAATTTTAAAGAAAGGAGAGTAAAAATACAAACAGATGGAAAAGCCAAACCAAGAAGAAACTTTAGGAAGTGGGGAAGTAAAGAGAAAGGGGAAGAAATGTGGTCACACTCCACAATACATATCTGCTCTAGAAAAGTGAGTCTGCCAAACCATTCGCCAATCTTGGGTCCTAAGAAAATTAGGTGTTGATAAGATGTTCCAATTGATGGATCTCCAATGACATAGCAATCCTCAATTGTATTTTCTTTCAATAAATTTTCTGAACTTAAGGTATTTTCCAGTTTGTTACTACTGCTTCCAATTTACATTTTATATTTCTACATGTTATTCTGCTATTGAGAATGCATCAGCGCATCAGGTAACAGTCCTTCTAAGTCTGCATATCCAAGTTACATAACGTTTTTTTTTTTTTTTTACTTTACACTGCATATCATACAACTTGGAGTTCTTTGTGCAATAGCATGTACATGATGTATGGAATGTTGTATTCAAGCCAATTACCTGCCAGAATACTTCTGATTAACTTCTTCACCTCCAACCCTGGTTGATCCAAGTCCACCACCCAGTCTGCGAGGTCGCCAATTTGGAACAGTTCTACCACGTTCAACATCCACAAGCACCCTTCTGTTATCGAGCTTCCTCCCATCAGCTTGTTTGTATGCAGCTGCATGATGTATACAAGCAGCATTCAGAAACAGAATGGGAAATACCCACAGTTATATTTAAACCAATATATGCATCACTGAAACAAACCTTTCATATCCCGTGTATGCATGTACTCAACAAAGGCATAACCTCTGGGCTTATTTGCCTCTTTATCTGTAATCATCCGAACCTGAGATATTCAAAGAAAAAGAGAGATTAACAATAGTGACACAAAGAAATTTTAACTGGAAGAAAATTAAATTTTAAAATAAATAAAAGCCAAGTAGTTCTAGCTACTTGGCAACAATTTTACAGTAAAACCTGAAACAATTTTTGAAATTACTAATCCTAAAATGGCACGGCAGACAGGCACTATGCCTCGTTAGCCGTGCTCACCTTTTAAGGTGTTCGCCACGCAGGATGCATCACCACCATTGCTAGAGTTGGCAGAAAAACTGATGAATGTGGCCGGTTTACCAGTTGTGAAATAGACTAACCATCCCCTTACCAGGGAAATATTTTAAATAGGAAACTAATAATAAATAACATAAGAAATACCAGGATATCTTCTGAACCGCTGAGAGAATTTTGATAGCCTTTAAAGTCAAAGTAAAATTTTCAGTAACAAGATAAATGTACATACTCAGAATTAAAAATAGAAGGGGGGAACACTAGTAATACTCCCAACTTGTGTTTTACCCAGAGCACAGAAAAAGGTTGACGGTCTCCATTTTGTAGCTTGAAAATAAAGGCCAAAAACAATGCATGACTACCCTGCTCGACTTAAATGTTCACAGCTTTTACCATACAGGATGCAGCCCCATCTTTGCAATCATATTGGCAGAAATCAAGGTATCCGACCAAATTACCAGTTGCGAAACAAAATAAACACCCCCTTACCAGGGGACATTGCTTAATTTGAAACGAAATACTACTAACTAGAAACTAGGATAATACCTACGTCCCAAGGAGATAAACTATGGCCTCAAGTCAAAGAGAGACGAGGAATGATAGATGAAACAAACCCGTACAGCTTTTAGTGGCAACAATACCTGCTATAAAAGGTTGACCATCTCCTTCACGGCTCAAAAATAAAGGTGGAAAGCAATTAAAAGGAAAAAAAAAAACATCACTACCCTGCTCATCTTAAACGTTTACAGCTTTACCATGCAGGATGCAGCACCATCTTTGCAATCGTATTGCCAGGAAATCAAGGTATCCCACCAAAATACCAGTTGCCAAACAGAATAACCACCCCCCTTACCAGGGATATTACTTAATATGAAACTGAATACTACTAACAAGAAACTAGGACAATACCTACGTCACTAGAGGTAATCTATGGCCATCAAAATCAAAGAGTTTTGTCAGACCAGTTAAATCAAAGAGACTTGCACGAGGAAGGATATATGAAACACAGCCGTACTGCTATTAGTGGTAACAATACCTGCTATTACTCCCAAAGGATAGATTAAACAAAGACGTAATACTATTAGTGGCAACAATATCTGCTATTACTCCCAACTTGCGCTGACCCATTACCAGTGATATTTTACAACAGGGAGATGTCAACAATCTCCCTTTCAAATTAGAGACAAAGACCAGAAAGGTCAGGCATTAATTATGCATCACTTACTGTGCTGTGCTAACTTTTACGGTGTAGAGCTTCACAACCCATGATGCATCACCCCTGTTGCGATCAAGTTGGCAGAAAAGGGAGCTCAAAACCAACTTACGAATCGGCATACAGCTTATACACTCAGTAACTCACTTAACAGTAACTTTGCTAAGTTAATCAAACAAATACCATATAATAAGAGAATATTTGAGGATAATGTGACTGCTTTAGAGTTTTTTGGTTGTTTATTATCATATTTATAACATAGATCAACATGCGCAGTAGCGACCTTAGTGGAGAAGAAATCTTGCTACTATTTTTTTTTCTTTATTTACTAGACATAGTAATTAAGAATATAAAGATGGTAGACAATAGATTTTCAAGAGCTTGAAATTTGACACAGTATGCTCTGAACTTCCAAAGGAGACAAAACAGAGCACCGCCACACAATTGACCCTCTTACCAAAGTCAAGAGGCAATAACCTGGGCCCCACATGAGGATGATCTGTGATACCTACCCGCTTGATTGGCCCATAAGCTTCAAACTCCCTTTTGATTCTGTGCTCAGTTGTCTCATAATTCTGCAACAGAACCATACCACTGACAAGTCATCCCATGCTAAAACATTGATATCGGCATGAGAAATCATAAAGAATAGGGTGGAACTACTCACAAGCCTTGCAACAAACAATGTCTTGTACGGATCTCCTGTTACATTTGGGTCATTATTTGAATCATCTGCATTAAATATACAAATGAGAGAAAAACCACCAAAAACTGTTCAGTTTCAGATCCAATGCATCGATCTAACTTCTAATAATAAAAAAGAAGAATGAGCTAATCACATTTCTCAAGCTCTTCAGCAGCCTTTTCTGCACCCTTTTCCAGTCGTAACTTGTGAATTCTAGCCCTTCTTTGTACCTATCCCCACAAAAAATTATCAACAAACAAATTGACGAATTTAGAATAAGTTAAAATATAAACAAAGGAAGCAATTAATGCAATGCATCAAATAACAATGAATGGCATAAGTAAAAATGAGCAGGGTAAAGTATTCCAGCTCCAAGACATTCTATGCAATTGGCAACAGTGAAGCATAAAACAGGACAGTGCAATGCATCCAGACCAGATGAATTTTCTGGCTTTTTTTTATTGTTCTTGCTGGTAAACGGTATACCATCAAGTCACTGACGGTACCATTCCATTAATTCCACTTTGACTGCTTTTACTCCGAAAACTGATGAGTCAAATTCTTTTAACAATTTTCCTATTAGCCTCTGCAATTTTTCTTATAAATTTCTTATCAAAATCCTAGCCTTAGCACCCCTCTTACCTAGACTAAATTCTCGGTAACATGGTGTATTTATTTAAATGAGATATTATCGACAAAATCACCCTAGCTCACAAACTAATTCATGATATTGATATTAAAAAAATAAAAAATAAAAATAGTAGGGGAAAATTTCCTTAAGCATGCCCAAGGCCTATGTTTTCGAGCATAGAAACTTCTTATTACTCATTAGAGTTCCCAAAAAATTTCGGATTCAAGCAACATGTTCTAATCAATTGTGCACCTAATGGTCTTCTCTTGTAAACTCTAGAGGCCTTAGGCAAAGTGAACCCCTTCCACAGCTCCCTTTAATCTCATGAAAAAAGATCTTAGCAGAGTTCTCTAAGAAAATTCAAAATGGTCCGGTTGTTTTTTTTCATGTTGGCGAGAACATTATTGTTCACTGATAATAAGTTCATTTTCCTAACTGAAAGAAATCATTTGTTGCTAACTTATCCTTGGGGAATATGAGAAAGCATTTGGACACCTTATCAACAAGGAGAAGAGTTCCTTTGGCCCAAAAAAACTATCCCTTTCCTGAACCATGCTCATAAGTTCTGTATCTGGCATCTGGCATCTCTATCAAAGAGTCCATGCAACTATTATGGTGTTCCTCTTTCAAAAAGGCATTCCTGCCTCAATGTCGATTATTTTACTCGCAGATTTAATTATTCCTAAGGGGTTACTAAGCAGCTTGAAAGTATTATGGCCGACTTTTGGTTGAAAATGTGATGAGGAAAAAAATGAATGAAACTAGGTTGCTATCAACGAAATGTGTCTTTCCATTCACGGAGGTGGTATGGGGCTAAGGAAGTTCCAGGACATTTCCCTAGCTTTTCTAATGAAACTTGCTTGGAAATTACTCTATCAAAACACTAGGATCAAGTAATACCCTCAGAAGTATTTGAGAATACTCCTTAACCAGCCACTAACACTCCTGGTTCCTCTAAAAGTTGGAAAGAAATATGGCCAGCCATGAGGAAAAGTATCTTGGGCTTCCAATGGCTCACAGGGAAATGGAGATGATATTGCTTTCTCAGCCTTGAACTGAAAAAGTTCCTCTCATTGACAGGGATATATCTTGTCGATGTAGGAGCGTATAATGACTAGTTTTTGGAATCATTTACCAAATTCTATAACCCCTCTCCCCCGTTTTCTCTAGTTTTACTTTAACAAGTATCACCTTTTTGAGGACAAAACGTTAGAAGCAACCAGAAATGGAATTATGTATCAGCTGCACCTTCCACAATATCGCTAAATAACTACACTCAATTAAATGATGTTTTGTGTTACTCTACCATAATTCTGAGGGTATATTGTAATAAGATTTCCTTTTCTGGCTAATCAGCTGATACATAATTCCTTTTCTGGTTGCTATATTGTAATAAGATTTCCTTATTGCTAATTGAAGGAAAGGAATTTATACCTCCCAGAGCAATAAGCAGGCTAATCAGCTTGTATCACTAATTTAAGCAAAGGAACAATATACAAACAAAATATGTATGAAATAATATATGTGAAGCAGCCAAGCAGAACGTCCTGGACACTGGGCAGGATGACAGAACAGCCATTAGAGGGAAAAGAATGGGGAAAAAGACCAAGAGAAAGTAGATTAAAGGCAATCATGGAGATCATGTCATCCACAAAGTAGAGTGTATTTCATGAAAAACAAAACCCAATAATCTGAAATTCTAATGTGAAGCAATTAAAAGAAGTTAAATACATGCAGAAAATATTATCTTACAGCAGTTTCACCCTTTTGGACAGGTGGAGCATATTCAGGATCTCCTGGCTCAGCAAAGTTACTCACAAATTGTGCCATCCCTTTAGTGAAACAGTACATGAAATTTAGTATTAGAATGAATCCCTTATTATCAAACTGGAAAATTCAAATCCTAAAGTTTACAATACCTGAATATGATGGGCATTTTCTTTTCTCAGGGGTAGGTTTATATTCCAGTGGAGGCCGGGGCTCAAAAAGCTTCAAAAGGTTGGACGTAAGACCAGTGGGATGACTCTGCCCAATCTGCATTAAGGAGGAAAAAAGTAAGAACTTCAATGAGTATCTAACTAAGCCTGAAAGGCAAACTACAGAAATAAAAGGGACTACTCATACTTCATCGGCAAATTATCGATATATCATCAACCATGTCTTATGCCTAATAATTGGGGACGGCAACTAGAATACTGTTCCACCATTCCGTTAAAACTCTGGATATACCAATTACACAAATCAAATATGAAATAACTATTCTCCATATATATTGATCATTTTACAAGCCCAAAAAGGGACTGAATATCAAGAGAGGTAAGTACTGCAAAAGCTAGGCATACAAAATAAAAGAAGTTATCCTTAATTACTTAAATCAGTTTTTAGCTCCCACTACATACTCATATACATTCAAAAAAAAAAAAAAGATAAATTGAGAGAAGGGGCAACTAAACATCTACGACCTGAGACAAACCAAAAACAATTACAGAACGGAGAATTGCTGGGTCGTTTCATTTATCTTCTTTTTTGGCGGATAATTCTAGTTCAGGTTGAGATGATCATGCACACATTTTTAGATCGGGATCAACGGATGACACTGATGTATCTTGAAAGAGAATCGGAGATGAAAACATAGTCGCAATCTAGGGTTACAAAGAGATTGAATTATTACGAAACGGATCGTAAAACTGCAAGAAAGAACAAATCAGGCCAGGAAATATACCAGTTTCAATTGCAGAACGGTTGCACGGTTCTGCGCTTTTGTGCGCGCCTGCACTGCAGCGTCTCTGTTTCGCATGAAAGCATCGTTGTTGAAATCTCCCATATTTCAGATCTTCAAGAGATCAGAAAAGGCTAGGGTTTCTGGAACCTCAACTCTTTCGTGATGATTATCAGAGAAAGCGCATCTGAAGATCCTTTTGATCCCTTTCTCTCTCGGCTCTCGCTCGTGTCTAGAGACGGAGACTGATAGCGGAGAAATAAAATAGAGCCAGGAGGGTTTTAGCTTGGGTATTTATCGATGGGGATACGAAAAACAAACGTGTGAACTCAACTCGAACGAGTTTTATGTTCTCAGCCTTCTACCGAGTCAAACATTCATCAACCTGACCAGAAGCTAGCAATTGTTAAATAATCACACAATACTCTTTGATTGTTTTTTTGGGTTCGAGATATACGTTTAGGACGCAACGCCGGTGAGGTGTTAGCAGGCGGGTGGAGAGTATATACAAACTCTCACTCTCTCGATAATGGAACCCGGTATCTTCCCCAAAGAAGGGATACAATACTATTTGATTTATTTTTTTTTTGGTTCAAGATATACGTTTAGGCCGCAACGCCGGTTGTATAGAGTGATTTTTGATAGAAAAATGGTTCTATGCAATAAATCCTGTTTGGTTCACACACATGAAAAAAAAGAGTTGGTCTATGGGTACTCCCAAATGTACTCCCTAAATTCCTAACCATCTATAACTAACACTACTAAAGGCCAAGATTTAATTTAGTTTATTTTATCTTTTCTAATGCCACATCAGTTCTAATCTTAACCGTTTAATAATTGAGTTAAGCAGTTAGGATTAGGGAATATATTTGGTAGTACACTTTGGGAGTACCCATAGACTAATTCAAAAAAAATTGATTTTTTTTTAAATTAAATAAATATGCAAATGTTCCTTACGTAAAATAAATAAACGATTTTCCCCTCTCAAAATCACCTTTCATCCCTATTTGAAATAAATTAAATGTTTGAGAAAACAATTCTAATAAAAACGATTTTTTCTAGAATGAACCAATCAGGATTCTCGAGTCTAAAATTGCATAGAATCAATTTTAAGTGATTAAATCGGGAAAAAATCTGATCCACCAAAAGCTCAATCACGTTGAAGTGCTTAACTAAAGCATTTCCAGCAAAAGAACTCAGTTTGGTGAACAAATTACATGAAAACCCTATTTTCTAGATAAAACAGTTCGCAAACGTTCCTTTTTTGTTTCTTTTTCTTTTTACGTGTAAGATAAAGCTGCATGCGTTTCATCTTTTCCATCAAAACCAACAAGAGAGGCTCATAGGTCCTTCTTGAAACCCAAAAAAAGGCCTCCCCTGATTTTGAAATAAGCGCTCATATACGCTGCGTACAGAACATCATTATGAAGTGAAAAAACACCTTTCGTGGCTAAAAAAATGCTTTAAACACCTTAGGAAAAAATAAACATGGTCAGATATGAATAAAGCTTTCTTTTTTTGATATCTTATTACACTCTATCACAACTCTCACACACACCCAGGTGACATAAGGTCACAGCTCCTTACTGAGTCATTTACCTACATTTCTAACTATGAACTGTACGGATATGCATAAAGAATAAAAAGAAAAATTGGAAAACAAATGTTTCCCCAAACCACTTTGCAAAACCTAGCTCGCAATCTGAAAAATGGGCTCCATTCTTCCTATGACTTGGGTATTTGTTTGCAGCCAATCAATTCTAGCACTAGAACCCAGACCTCTGCCTCCAATCTCATTCAAGAAAGACAAATAAGCCGACGATGAAACAAAATCCACAATCAGCCACTGGAAACAATCTCATGGATTGCATCGCTGACAGCTTGATCTTCAGATCTAACAGACAGCTTCATGGCAACCTGCTTGGGCCCATCAATTCCGAATGACAACCGGACAAGCACCTTGGCATTGCCTATAAACACACCGGACAACAGACATGTATGCGACCTCGAATTGCTCATGACAACTTCGGTGCCCTGCATAACAGAGAAAACACCGAAAGGCTTCAGCAGCTAAAATGAGTAACCTCTCCAGGAGAAATTTCAGTGTTACTGTAATTTCAGGAAAAAAATAATTATACTACTGAATTCAGAAAATGGATAACAATGGGATGTAACCATCACCCAAAACTGAGCGATCAAGGGAGCACCTCTCAGAGGAGTCACCAGAATGAAGATCTTTACCATTCAAAAAATCCAACTTCAGACTCACCCAATATGCAAATATAGGATCAAAGATCACTATAACAATGATAAGAGTTACAGTATTCTTCTTTTTGTGGTATAAAGTTATAGGATACAACCACAAAGACGAGGAAATTGTGTACTAATCAGAGTCAGATACATCACACAGTCACGATAACAAACTTACCTCACAGGGCTGCATGCCGAGAATGTTGATGACAGCATTCACGGCCTCCGCTAAGCTCTCCCTTACACCAAGGCCATACTCATCAACCCGCTCACAATCTGGGCCCATGCTTTCCCATGCATTCCTGAAATTGGAGACCCCCACTTTCAACATATAATCTGCTGCAACAACCTCAAGGTCTTCCAGCTGGTATTCATCTTCTACACCATCGTCCTCAGCTTCACCAGTAGTTGAATCAACCTGCAGGATGACAACATAAAGTAAGTGACATCTGATATATAACAATAAATATAAAACACCACAATTAGTGTTTGGTGGTCGTCAGTTTCATCAGATCTGGATCTTGTAGGAATTGTTTGCGTACACTTTTTTTTTCTTTAACCGTAATGTGTTGTTCTAATGAGACATTGTAATGTTTGATGGAGAATAAGGTGACTAAATACGGATTCTTTCTTGTTTGGTTGACATTGTCATGAAAAACATTCCTGGGCCCAAGTAGGACAAAATGCTCATGAATTGTGTTCAGAATTCAAATAAAAAGGTGCATTTCAATGGATATTTTTTAGAGGAATATGACCTATCTTTCTAGTTAGGGCACAGAACAAGCAATACGCAAAATGAACCGCAAAACACCCCCCTCCCCCTTCAAAATGTGTGGGAAAGAGATGCATCTACTAAGATGCCCAGATACAAATGCAAATATAGTGAGCAGGAATACTACATATCGACAAATCCCAGAAGTTGGAACAAATTCACATGCCATTATGAAATGCTGAATCAAATCACATCTTTAAAATTTGAAGAGTTTCGATAATAATATATTTCCACAGACTGCCATGTGCTTTTCTCTATAAAGAAACAAATAAGGAAAACACTAAGGATCTGACACTATTATGGATAATACTACAATGTAAGAGCATCTCCAATGGTGTGCTATTTGGTGTTCCAATCCTATATTATAGCATTGGAACACAAAAAGTGGTCTCCAACAATTGGAAATGGCAGTGCCAAATTATAGCATATGCCATAATTTGGCACACCCTTTGACCAGATGACTTTTATTGAGTATTTACCTTTTAGCCCCCCAACGGCTATTTTTTTACCATTTTACCCTCCAACGGTCATATTTGGTTTTTTACTATTTTGCCCTCACACAGTTATATTTTTTTTACCATTTTATCCTCCTGTCCTTGGTTTTTAGAAAAAAATATTAATTTTATTTTTAAATATTAAAAAAATATTTTTAGGGGTGGGTGAACCCTAGAAGTGGGTGAATCTTAACCACAATTAAGGGGTGTCAAAAGAGACACATGGCGACCTCAGGGGTTGTGATTGTGAAAAAATGGAATTGGCACATACCATTGGAGCAGCCTGTACCAAATATGGCATTTTGACACTGTAGTTGTGCCAAATTTGAAATCGGCACAGCCAATATAGCATTCACCGTTGGAGATGCTCTAACAGGCTATGTCATAAGTATTCATGAAGTATCTAACAGTAGTATCACACTATCACTATCACATCGACTCAGCACCTGTACATCGAGCATACGCAAGTACCAGGGCACCTTAATTCCTATCTGTCTACAAGTACATGTATCTTTTGATAACATGGACTTTCAAGGGAATACTTTGACATTTTCAACACAAATCCTATACTTTCCAACATATAGCAATTGAAAGCACATGCTTGAACCGAATATACAGTTGTAAATAGTTTGGAATGGTGGGACACAATTCGTGCTTGCAAATCCAAATAGCTGGATAACAAACTCATAATAATGATGAAGATGATGATGATGAGAGATGGCAATACTTTCCTAATTTGAACTATTTGAACATCTTCACTAGCTGAGGCTGAGAAGAGAGAGAGAGAGGATACCGGACTCCCTCAAACAGCTAAAGGGAAGCAGCTATACCTCTTTAACAATGAAATTTAACATGTTCGAGAACTTTCCAACAGCAGGAACTCCATCTGGCTTCTCGAATGCCACAAAAGTTTGCCCTGGTGAATCATAAGGTAGGGATCTTAAAGGCTTGGATGAAACTTCAGAGAATTCCTCTGCTTCAGAAGCATCTACAATTACGATGACCTGGTAGCAAGCAAAAGTAAGAGAATTGCAATAAGTTCCCTGGTGAGGTAAAGAAAATATGGAGTACTTCATTCCAAATTGGTAATTACATTTTCCAACAGTTGTTCGGGAATAGTATTTGTGCAGTTGTACTGGAACACTACATGTCCCTCATAAATGTGCTTAACAACATTAACCGCATATTCTGTTTCAGCTTCCGTCAGCTCTACAGGTGGTGACGACTGAAAAATAAGAAAAATAAAATAAACGATTAAACATTGTCTCAGCCAAATATTATTAATGAACCACTAACATGCATGTAGTGTACAAAAACGGAAATCAGGCAAAAGAACCTTGAAAAGCTTGCCAAAGCTTGAAAACTCAGGGATTGAAGAAAGCATTTTTCCATAAGCATCAACAGTTGACGCAGGACCACTGAGAGGAGCACCCAAACCCGTTGGCTTTTTACCCAGGCCTTTCTTTTCAGCAAGAGGCTGTGACTTAACCTCCTTAGGTACAGAATCAATATCAAAAGGTTCTTCTGAAGGCTCCTGTATCCATATCATACACATATGAGATGATGAAGTTACTGGAAGAGCAGATAAAGAGCCCGGAAGATCACCTACATAGTTCTTTAAACTTGTCTCTAGGTTGACCAATGGGACATCCAGCGACCCAAAGAGGAAGTCCTTCACATCTTTATTGGTTTCAACAACTGAGCCATCACCTCTGAGCGTATTAAGATAGAGTGTCGCCCTATCACGAACCTGTGAACAGATAAGTAGATTAAAGTCACCTAGCAAGAAGAAGAATTAAATACGAGATAAGCTTGGAAATTGGAATATCACCAAATAGAATGAGAAGAATAAAGTTGTCATTGAGGAATTGGTTCAGTTTATGCTGAGATTCCTTCTTGTTGTATGGAAAGTTGAACAAGTAAGCATAGCACAAAAAACACAAATTATGCACCTCCAAAGCAATTACGCTTATCCTCAGGCAACACATTCAACTTGCATGCTTATTTTTTGGCTCTTTAGTTGCAGTGGCATATGACGAATGAGTAATTGATTATCCAAAAGTTACCCCAAATTTCAAGTTGCAACAGACTGGGCTAAACATCAATAGGAGAACTAGCCACAAAATATACATCTTTCTTCCAACGACAACTATGTCAAAAGAGAGGGGAAGGATGAAACTCAAAATGCATAAAGAATCAAAGATCTGATTACCTTAAGATTAAATCATTACAAGAGAAACTCGGACTAAATAAATTAGAAGTTTTCAAAAACAAATCCAGGAACCATTTGCTGAAGTCCAACTTATAATACAAAAACATATATAGAAACCCTATCACTTCATTTAACTTCCAAAAAAATGGATGAATACATCAAGGAAACACTGAATATATATCAACTGACTTCAAGGCACCAATTCCTTACAATATTACACTGAAACTAACCTCATCATCACTGTCAAAGAGGCAGCGTCTCAAGAGAACAAAAATACGAGGCTGCAAAAATAAATAGTTCAGCAAAAATTCAACTAACATTAAGTAACCAACGATTTGGCCTAATTGTCCACATTGATAAGAATAATCGAATGTAAAATTACCTTTAAAGAATCAACCATAGCACCAAACTTCGCCAAGGTACTTACAGCACTAGCCCGAACAGTTGCATTCTCAAGAATTACTCGATTATTAATATACCGTATATATTTACTGGGATCTGATGTCTTTGGCCCTTCAATTCCCAGAAAATGGAGTATCTAAAAACATACCAAGGAAATACAATGTAACAAATACTAGCTAAGAAAAAGTGAAGCAAAACTAAAGCAAGTTGATCAAAGCAACTATAAAGTCAAGCAGCTCAACAAATTGGATGGGTAGTGATTGAAGGAGAAAACATCCACCTGAGTAGACATATACGTGAATTCACAATCCTCAATAAATTCACAGAGATGAAACAATCCACTTTCTTTGGCATCTGGTATATCTCTTATAAGTATCACGATTGTGTCAACAATTGCCTTCTTATACTCAAACCCACCTTCTTCTCTAAGAATGTTGCTTAAGAAGTTCATCCTGGAAATAAACAGAATTTATGCCATTTTACTTATCAAAGAACATATAATTAATAATAATTCGTACCAAGGAAAGAAGTATATGAAACCTAAAGTTTAGAAGAAAAAAAAATGAGGCCTATGTTTTGTGGGTAGAATCTGTGATCACTCACAGTGATCGATACTTAAGCGGAAACTTTAGGCACAAAGATCTAATAGCTTCCACAACAACAATCTTGAACTCATCTGCAATGTCGGACATGAAATTGGTTATTTGTTTCATCAGGCGATCTACACTTGTTTCATTGCCCGTCTTCAAAAGTGTGGTAATTGCAAGAGTTGCAATGCTCCTATTCTGATCTGAAATTAAACTCTCCATATCTATGTTGCAATTTGTAACTGCCATGGGATGTGTCATTGCAACCTGCGGGAAATTAAAATTAATCACAAAGAAATTGTTGAAATTCAACATCAGGAAAATGAATAGAATCGAGTCCAGGTAAGAATATCCTCAAAAACTAATAGTCCTAGTAAAATTGGAAATTATAGATTTGAAGTTTCCAAATAGATCGTAAAAGAAACAGTTTGAAGTAAAGCTACAATGACAACCCAAAAGAATAGAACAAGGCCCAAACCATTTAAATTATTGAGTAACTTCCTACATCGTACCAATAATTATTCGATGCAACAAGATGGACCATAACCACAATCGATTGAGAGATCCCTCAAAATATAACACCAGAGAATAAAAGCCCATAAAGCGAAAAATCTTATGCACAATGCTCCTTGGTTTGAAGTCTAGTATGAGAGCAATTGCTATCAAGTAGAAAAAACAATATGAGCTAATTTATCATATCGAGCAATGGAAGATTGGTTGCCTTAAAATTCTCATGATTACAATTCACATTTCCTCAATTTCAAGCAAGGAATAGATGACAGCATTAAGCACTTAAAACAACCAGTAAGCCTCACAGGAACTCATCTGTCCAGTACATGGAAACTAAGAACAATTGAGCTCTGCAGGAGACTAATTAACATGTCTAAATTGATGTCAGATGGAAGCCATTTCATTGGAGAACATCATTTCAAGAAGATAATAGCCTCACAAGGATCAAACTATTAAGAAGTACAGTAAACTTTTTACTCTTTTCACAGAACAATAGGTATTCACCTAAATCTAAGCCCCCACAGGCTACAAGAGAGAGTTTTTATATTTTTAGCCGACCAACAGGAACTCATCTGACCCAAGTTTATACACCAGAAAAATGATGCAGAACTAAGAGTCTCTGTTGGTTGAACTTGAAACTACTTGAAATTAGAAAAGCAGTCATAAGCAGAAGCAACCTAAACCAGGATCAAACATAAGAAAGATAAATCAATTAAAGAATAGAGGAATTCCACCTCTAGAGCCACCCGGAAATTTATAAAAAAATAATCTCTAATAATCCCTAAAGAAATTCAAAATCTTGTTCGGACATACAAAGACTTCTGCTAAATCAGCTAAAAATCTTATCGACTCGAGAGAACTGACGAACAATCTTAAGTGACCTTAAAATCCTTACAAAGGACTTTTAAAACCAATCCTAAGCCAAGGAAATTCCCTCTCTAACTTGAAACAGCATTGGACGATAATATATTTAGAACTTTCTAAATGCTACACATACCTACATCCTATTCATGTCAGCTATAACTGACTAATTCTTGTCCATATTAACTATTAAGTATTATTCTTGGGCTCATTCAAAAGCTACTCCAAGAGGCTTTCTAATGGTGCCAAAAATTGTGCAGTAGAAACGTGTCCCCAAAAATGGCCTAAATAAAGTGACAACATTAAGTTTCACACCTTTATGGGTATGGCCATGAACCTATATATCACTAGCTTTGATCACACTATGGTTTAAAATTCCGGTACGTATCGGCCGATACGTATCTTGTTTGGGGCTACTCGATACATTGGTATGTTAGAAAAAAAAAATTCCCTCATATCGACCCTGTATCAGGCATATCAAGCTGATACGCGACCAATATGGGCCCGATAGGGGGGGTTCAGTTAAAGTTTTTTCCTATACTTTCATTTACACTAGGATCCACAACACATACCCGATACGCACAATTCATTTACATAAAATATTATTTAAGTAGATGGTTTAAAATTAATTTTACTTTTATTTACTTAAGATATTTATATATAAATAAGGTTATACCCCTCCCATTTTACTTCAATAAAAATTATCTTGGATCCAAATTCCTAAATAATAAAAAGTCAATTTTTCAGTTCAAGAACAAAAACCTCTTTTTAGCGTCTTTTAGAGATTAGGTCATAATTTTAGCTTTCAAATGGTAAGGTATTTCTCAAATATTAAATTTTATAAATTCTACTATATCAAAAGATTCAAAACATTACCAAAACATAAAAGTCTGGCAAAAAAATCTCATATTTTAGTCTTCAAAAATATTTTCATCTATAGGGTCAAAAAGTCAACTAATAATATAACAGTTCAGCATAAAAAGACTTTCATCCAAGCTTAAAATTTATGATTGTAACTCAATACATTCTTATTTAACTCATTAAATATAAGGTTTTAATATCTAATTGTATTTCCTATACTTGGCTAAGTGATTATAGTTTGTATTCTCATACCTGTTAATGAGCACACACGTTTTTTTGAACTTATAAAATTATTAACTCTCATATATATGGTTATAAATATAGTTAGAGGCCTTCATTTAGTTTTTTTTAAGCTTATATTTGCATTAAATGAAGTTTTCTACAAGGTATCCAAGTTTTTCTTTGCATATCTAAGCGTTTATTAACGTATCAAAAAAAAAATTATACTGTATCCATCCAATACGGTCTGATATGCCGATACGTATCTTATTTTGGACTTGCCAATATGGCACCCGATACTGATATTTTGAACCATGGATCACACACTTGCTTCATTCAACACCAACGTGATGCTTCAACCCATCTCTCATAGAATTTGGCTATGCCACGAAGCCATAGAGATGCTTTGAGGACAGAAAATTAGTTATGATAGTAAATTAAGACTCCAAAACAGGGCAGAAACTTTCAGCCAGTTGACGACATAATTAAAGTGGACGCCGATCTAATCTTCTGACTGGCTTGCCTAGTTCAACTATTCAATTGCTTATGCACGCCCATTTCCATGGTCAACATTATACTTTCAAGTCTAAATATTTGCTAGAATAAATGAAAGCCAAAAATAATGCATGTCTTCATTTTATTTTGTTCTCAACGAATTCACATCCAGGTTAAAATTTTCAACTTTATCAAACCCCAGTAGAAAGTGCTTTTTGGCCTCTTATATTTACTAACAATAGAAAAAACCCTCCACATCTATGTTGTGTGAATTCTTTAAGACAACAAGTGTGTTCCGTGTCAAAACTTGTGGACACAGACACGCCTCAGACACGACTATTGTAACTCACATCAGAAGAATTTATGCATTTTGAACATAAATGAATACAGACATGCCAAATATTCTTAAAATTTTAGCGTTTATTATACAAAAAATGATAGAAATGCATATAACTAGCATAAATTTCAACAAATTTTTCTCTCATCATAGAAAAAAAAAGCCCAGTAGAGAAAGAGGGAAAAAACCATTATCTATTTGTTTTTAACAAGGAAAAAAACTAAGAAAGAATAAGAGGAATTACCGATCCCTCTAACAGAAAAGAAAGATGAGAGAGAGAGAGAGAGAAGTGTTAATGAGTTGAATTCGACCCACAAATACTTTTTAAAATTAATCATCTTTGATAATAGTAATAACATTTAGAATTAATATAAGTTCATTACTCCATTAGTTCATTAATTTGTTCACTCCGTGTCTTATTTATATTGTTTGATAAATTGTAGTTTGTAATATATTACTTAGTATTGTTTGCAATAATTTTGCTTTCATATTTAATTTTTAATCTTATATATATATATATATATATCCTCCCATGTCCCAAATCTTTCTTCTTCTACTTTTTCGTTCGTCGTGTCCAATACCCCCTATCCAAGTCTGACACCCATGTCAGTATCCATGCAACATAGCTCCACATCTTAAAATGCAACGCCCTAGTACTGGTGAAATTATTAAAAATCACCCGAGGAAAAAAACTGAAGAGTATATTACACATACAATATAATAATGGAAAATGGACAATGCAAGAAGACAAATGGTTCTAGTTTAAAGAGAAGAGAGCAAACCTTATTTAAAGTGCGGACAGCAGCAAAACGAATTACTGGCTTGGATGAACTCAAAAAGAGCTGTAGAACGGTGATAGCAGGAGTCAACTCACGACTAGTCACACCGCTTAGCTCTGTTATTGCTCTTGCAGCTTCAAGGATCACCATTTCTGCCTTGTGACGTAGACAACCCTCAAGATAGTCGTAGAAAGGACGGTCTCCTGATTGTGTGTTAACGCCTGACTCGCGTATAACCTGCACGTATACTTAATAATGCTAACAAACAAAAACATGGCACATTATCACAAGTACAATCTTACAATGTCGCAGTAGCAGAAATGCACCTGACTAGTATATCGAATCAGGAGGCATTGGGCCAAAGGTGAGCGAACTGTTCCCCTAGTCAAGCTGGTAACTAGCTTGCTAACAGCTAATCGGTCATTTTGCCGTATCTACAAATTGAAAGATCAATCACATAATCAACATATATATTTTTATAAGATAATCAGTATATCATTCAACTGCAAGTAGATACAATAAGGCAAGCCCAAAAAGCACATAATCAACATCTTAACAAGTTTTGAGTTTGTAGTTTGTACCTAATCTTCAATAAAAATCAGTTTCCTGTCAGTTATTGGTCCTAGGAGATAAAGTTTCACACATGATGACTTGCTTAGATAGGAATAATGAAAGGAACACCAACAGAGTTCAAACATTATACCCCCACATAGAATTGCTGCTCTGTTCCATCTAATTCTGAGACCAATACTTTCAAGACACTTCAGGAGCATCCACTGCAAAATTAGTCTTTACCACAATCAAACAAGAAATGTATAATCCTGTAAACTCAGCACCACATTCTGTCATATGCTAAGGTGCATTAAGCACTTGACATCCTAAAGAAGGTGCCAAGTGAAAACCAGGTACCAAATAATGACAGAGGTTAAGAAATCCAAACTTTTCCGTGCACATGGATCAAACATTTGTATACGTAAGTTTGATACCAAAGTCGTTTAATGATTCTTAGACTTCTGAATTATTTCATTAAAGTTTACCAAAACTAAGGATCAGATTTTGTAGAAATTAGAATAATAGAGAGCATCCAAAACAAATAAAAGTGAAAAAGAAGAATCAAGTTACCCAATATTTTCTGTAGGGGAAAACAATCTACCCATATATGTGAACAGTGAACACAAACCACCATCACTTCTTGATCCAATTTGAAATATTATACGTCACTGTGCAGTAGAGATGGGAGAGACTTGCTAATGCAAGATCTTGGTTCAAAATATTTTTGCAAAAAAACAAAACTTGTAGTGGACCATAAATTCCTTCTTTTTCATGTTTTATAAATTAAAAAAATAAAAGCAGCAAGTACACAAAAAGGTTAAAGAATGTAATCCATGGCTGATGAACAATGTAATGATCAATGTCTTAAAACACGAAGGCGTGATGCGAGGGGTTTGGACCTCCAAAAGGCGTGAGGCGTGAGGCGTGAGGCGTAAGCCTCGAGGCGTGAGGGTTAAGCCTCACGCTCCCTCATTTGTAGATAAAAAAAACAATTAGAAATTGGAAAATTTTGCAATATGTATGCATGTATATACATACATACATACATACATACATACATACATACATACATACATACATACAAACATACATACATACATATATATATATATATATATATATATAAGTGCTAAACAAATTATTCAATCATCGTATTCAAAGAAAAGTAAGTCTTAGAAAGGCAAGCAAAAGCTACAATCTAAATTTACATTTCTGCTCATATACTTATTGCAAAATAGATGATGCTCATTCATCAATTCATGTACTAAATTTTGAATTCCAAGAGACAGCTGCAAAGAAGTCTTGAAGAGGGAAAAATGAAAAAAGAAAAGAATAAAATTTAACAGTCTTAAGTTAGGTAACTAGAACCCAGTTTTAGGTTAATGCATGAGCCGTATGCCTTAATCATAAGTGAGTCACAAGGCGTGGGGCATTTGTCTCATGTGAATCTCACACCGAAGCGTAAGCCTCGAAGCATTTTCCTTACACCTTGCTCCGAGACGAGCCTTGAGGCGTAAGCTTCACATGACTTTTAAAACGCTGGTAATGACTGACAACTCTCCTCACAAGCAAATGAACTAAAATAAATGGCTCAGAATATGATAAAAAAATGTTCAAACCACTAAATATCTTATGTACGGGATCTAAGATTTTGGCCGTCCACCAAGTACCCACTAACCTCATGAAGATTCAGGATGAAACATTAAGGAAGTTGTCTTCTGGAACAGGCCCAGAATTGTTCAAGCCTTCAAGTAAAGCATCCACTACCACTTCATTAGGATTTAGGATCATGTCAACGGATAGGACCACAGTAAACCTGGACAACACCTAGACAATTCCTAAGTACTTACCCTTACCGGACAGTCCGGTGTTTCCTGACGAGATATCGTCAAAGTTAAGCTTCAAGTAGCTGCCACTAGGATTTCTCCACTTGCAAAGGATAGGTTCATTGCATTCCCCAATCTACAGAATTTAAATTAACTCTCCAAAGCCGTCAATCATAGAACTCCTCGTACAAGACCTATAAATTATGAAAAATCTCATAGGATGCCAAGAATGCAACTAAATGAAACCCAGGTAGAAGAACCCTAGGACACCACAAGTCTTTAACAAGCAATTGAATAGAAAATGAAAGCCCCAGAAGCTGTTCTAGTTATAAAGTGGCTAAGACATAAAAAAAAAACATCAAATTACTGACAATAAGTGCCGCTGGAAGAGAAGGATGAAATCACAGAGAGAAAACATAGTCTAACACCATAACAAACAGAGGACACAATTTTGATGCACTGTGAGGGAGCAGTTATTCTTTAGTGAAAGGAAAATAACCAAGAGATTAAAAGAAAATAATATGCCCACAAATAACCAGGAAAAAACGGAACTTTGTAACCATGTTATGTTCATGTTCCTGAGGCTAAAATGTACAAGTTGAAAATTACACAATCATAAAACCAATCTGCAAATTTCATACGTCAATGCTAACACAAAAATAAGTGCAATTATGCATTAAGGAGTTTGAACAAACTTAACCCGACTAACGTTATGCCGATTGTGAAGCAAGCAAATCACAAGATTCTCATATCTGTTTATTTATTTCAACCCACAAGCCGATTGCTTAGATAGCCAAACAATCAAATCACCTTACAAAGTCATCAAGTTCTTCCAAGTACAACTACTCCTTTGATTGGATTTCAAAGCAACAACCTACTCCAAGTTCTAAATGCAATTCATCAAAACAAGAATATGATGTACCTGATGGAGGAGAGCCAAAGAATGAAACTGTACGAGTGCAGCCCTTGATTGAACAGCATCCTGTACCTCGTTAGTCCACCTTTTCACAATCTCGGGGCTTGTCTATTTGCATAGTAAGAGGTATAAGAGGACAAGTCCAACATCAATACATATAATACCTACAACCAAGAGCAATTTTATAGTACCTGAAGTAAGTGAATTCCACTAACAAGAGCAGCACTTGCAACAACAGGATTCTTGTCCACAATTGCTTGCTTCAAGTATCTTTCTATTTGTGTGAGGAGAGTTCCGTCAGTGATTCTACAAAGAACCCGGATAGCATTGGCCCTATACATGTCGGTCTTGCTATTCATATCCTTCATCAGTGAGCTTGTGACAATGATAACCTTTGATGAAGAGTATAGCAAGTCAATGATTACCTTTCTGACAAAAAATTTTGAAAAAAAAAAAGGGGGGAGGGGGGGGAGAATATCAATTTTGTCATATAACCTCATCTGCAGAAGGGGAGAGCTCCTTGATCATCAAATAAACCATTCTCCTAAGTCCGAAATCTCTTGATTGAAAAAGCTTTGTGACGGAAAAGAACACTTCTGTGGCTTCGATCTAGAAAAGTTACATGCAAACACAAATCATTGAAAGAAGAAAAATGAAAAAGAAATTTCACTCATTCAAAAATGCCAAAACAGCAAGTGAGAAAGACATAAAAAGGAAAAGTAGGCTTTATACAGAAACCTGACCTTCGTGAATGTTTCTCCCTGGTTGAGTAAATACAAGAGTCTTGTAATAACCTGCAAAAACAAAGCAAAAGCTGGAAAATCAAGTCTCAAAAAGGAAAGAATAAAGAAGATGCTATTGCAGATTTATTTTTATTAGTTTTTTTTATGCAATTGCAGAATTACATCACATAAAGCTTAACCTGAGAGCATCTCCTGGGATCAAGTTGAGGGTCGTTGAAAACCCTAGCTTCTTGGAGGACTGCACCCTTCTCGATCCCAAGAAATGGAGAGTACTCCGCTGCAAAACAATTAATAAACCCTCAATATCAGAAATTAACTCCAAAACAACAGATTTTCCAAAAAATTATCTCTAATTCTTTTGCTACATGATGCCCAGATTGGATTACTTTGTTGTTGGGGTTTCTATTCAGATATGACTTAATGGTTAGGTAGCAGATTTGAGACACAGGAAATCCTAGTATTTTTAAATTTCACTTATAATGGAAGATCTAGGGTCATTTTTTCTTTTTCTTTTTTTTTATCGGTAATAAGATAATCCATTAGATAAAGAGAAAATACAGAGAGGAAGCTCTAGGGACATCTTTGCCCATGGACATAATATATATATATATATGTGTGTGTGTGTGTGTGTGTGTGTGTGTGTGTGCATATCTCATTTACCGATCATAAAAAAAAAAAGTGAAGAACAATTTAAATATTGTAATGTGTGCTGTTCTTTCCCAGATTATTTCCTATTTGTTTTCATGTTGTTATCAATCCAAAGCTGTGGTTCCACGCGACAAGGAATCAGAACTATCGAAAGGCTGGAAAGAAACTCTGACACATCAAACTGGTATCAGATTGAGGTTGGGGTTTCACAATTGCAGTGACAATTTAGAAACACAAGGGTTGATGTGCACAAGTTCAATCAAAGAGTAGCTTTGGCTTAATTAAGTCAAATTCGTAACCCGTCCAGCAGGGTTTGCAGTTTACACATGGTTTTAAGTTGTGGTGAAAATTAGAAATTTGGGTGGTATATTTCAATTCTGCAGTTGCCAAAAAATCCGCAACCTGAATTCCCACATTTATAATTTTTCGACACATATTTCACTAAATATCACACTTCAATTTTTATCTTTTGCAGAAATTATGTTCCCGCCAATCTAAATCTACATTTCTTCGTCAAAATCTGTAGAAATTTATAGACAGTTTTTTTGGTTAGAGAACTTCAAAATGTTGTTTCTTTCTCATTTATTTTATGTTCGTTTGATTCTCACTCAAAAGTCCTTAGAAATTTTGAAAATTCTACCTGGTTGCAGAAAAATCAATGATAGGGAGGTTTTTCCACTGAAAAACACCGAGGTTTGTGAGTACTCTATTAGCATTGATTGAATATGATATTTTTTCTAAATCTAGGTCAGCTTCGCTTCAATTAGTGTAAATGAATCAATTGATGTTGATCAACAAACTTAACTCTTATTAGTTAAAAACCCAAAAAATTTAGAGAAAATCCAATTTTTCCTATTTTTAAGCTTAATAGTTAGTTTTTAGAACCAAGCTAATTATATGTGATACCTCAAAGGCTGATCTATAAATTGCTCGGAAAAATATTTTTCCTTGTAAAAAACTATTATTTCATTTTTAAGTATCTAAAAATAATTAAAATTTTAAGTATATATAACAAAATTGTATAATGGGAAACCATTACATATCTATGTCACAGAAAGTTTATTATTATTGTAAGTTATATACTAAAATAATATATAAATATATATATATATATATATAATAGTACAAAAATATATAAGATATATGGTTTAGTTTAACAGTTACATATTTTTAATGAATAATATGCTTTTTTGGTTCAATAAAATAATAATTTCATTTAAATATTTTAAATATATATAGATTAAATAGGAAATCTTTTAGGATGCGTTTGGATTTATGGAATTGAGGAACAGAATTGTCAATTCCATCACACAATTCCAATTTCATTATTTGGGACATATTATAAATAGGGTGGAATTAGAATTTTCTAATCCCATAGAGAATTCAAACAGTGATTTTAAAGGCAAATTTATGAGATTCAATTCCATAGTAAAAAGATCTTATTTGACAAATCCACGCTGTTGTGGAATTTAAAAACAAATGAGAAGCCCGATGGTTTCATTTCTCCAGAAATTTAATAGTGCAACCAAACAATAGAATAATGAATTTCGTAGAATTTAATTCAGTGGTTCCATGGAATTCAATTCTTTGGCTCAATTCCAATTCCATAAATCCAAACGCACCCTTATGCTATGTTTGGTTGCCGAGAAAATATGTGAAAATATGGAAAAGAAAAGAAAATTTTAGATTTCTAATACAATTCTTAATTGTGTTTTGTCTCATTTTCTTTTCTTTTCCATGTTTTCACTTATTTTCTTGGCAACTAAACATAGGGTTAGGGTAAAGTATTTGTGTATTTGGAAATAATTTGTTGTTATATTAGAAATTATAAGACTGTTAAAATTGAAATTATTAATTCAAATTTTTGATACATTTTTAATAAATAACTGAAAAATAAAATGGAGTAGCAAACCTCCCATTTAAATAAATGCCTGTATGTGTCCTTTAAGTAACTCTTTTTATCAATTATGTGGAACAACTGTACTTTGCTCTAATCAGGATAGGGATGATGACTCTAAGCTTGCCAACAACTCCATGTGGATAGGGGTGCAACTTGAGTCGGGTTGGCCCCACCCGATCAATTGGTGGGCTTGGACTGAGTATTTAAAATTTTGGGTTGGGCTTGGGTTGAAAATTTCAGGCCAACCTGATGTAGGGGTTGGGCATGGGTTAAGGCCCTAACTAAAGCCTAACATTACATAAATATATATATAGTCTCTTCAAAAGAGCAATTTTTTTTATTAGTAAATGGGATCCTATATATATATAGCAAAAAGATTGACAAAGAGGGCCACAAGGTTGTGAGCCTAGAAACAAAAATACAGACTAGCATACAATGAGACTAGCTATGAACTTTAAAATAAATTGGTTAGGATGCAACTTGTCAAAATCCATCCTAATAGAACACCACTCAAATAGCATTCGATGAATTTTAGGACAAACTGGGATGGGCAAACTAGAAAGATTATCAAATAACCGCTGATTTCTCTCTTTCCAAATAGTCTATGCAATTGCACCCGGAAAAAAAAAAAAACCAAAGTACACGAGATTCCACCTTTATTGAAGACCAACAAGATAAGACGTTTTGAAAAGATCCAAGGGAGACCCAAGCAATTTCCAAACGTGATAGGAAATAGTTTCAAATGTCACGTACGAAGGAACAATGCAATAGCAGATGATCAATGATTCAAAACACATAAAACATCTATTGGCCATCCTCTATCCTCTATACCTTTTTTTTTATCGGTAAATCAAATATATTAAATAGAATGATCAACAGTTTATAGAAGTGTAAATTAGGAACAAAAGATGCTAGTAATAACAAAACAGAGAAGAGCAAAGATAAAAACACAAAAAACACTTAAGCAACCGACTGCCTCCTCAAAGATGCAGGGTATCCCTCACTTCTTGATCCAATTGTGAAGAGGTTCTTCAATCCACAATCGACTATCGCGCCCGTGACAGGATACGATTATAAGAGGAGGAATTGTCAAATATACGATCATTCCTTTCTTTTCAGATAGCCCAGGGGATCGCACTAGGCAAAATGGTCCAAATTGTTTCGTTAGCACCCACCAAAGTTGTCAAATCTCAACCAAATAAGAAGCTCAGAAGGGAGAATGGGAAGACCCACTCCACACCCAACCGAGACAAGAAAAAAGCTCAAAGTCCGAAGACAACTGGACAGAGTAGGAAAAAATTATTCACACTTTCTTTCGCATTCAAGCACAGATAGCAGTGGTTAGCAAAGCTCCACCCTCGCCTCTTCAACTGATCCGTAATGAGAACATTATTTAGAGTTGCGGGCCAGAGGAAGAAGGATACCTTCGTGAGAACTTAGTTAACCCACACAGCCGTATAAGGAAATGAGCGCACTGGTGAAGAATCAAAGGACTACAAAAGTGATCTCACTGAAAATTGACCGTTGTTGCTTCGAGACCAAACCTTTCAATCACTAATCTGAGGTTTAGGGGAGTAGGAACTCAGCCGAGCCAGAAGCCTCTACATGTCACCAACTTCTTAGTCATTTAAGTCTCTCCTTAACCTAGGGCACCAGACTATATAGCTACCCAATCTTTTCACGCACTCGGCAATAGAATCCCTCTGATGGATAGTCAGGGGGGAGATGAATCCAAAATCGTCTTTAAGTCTCGACTGGCCACACCAGAAATCGTGCCAAAACTGAATGTCCCAGTTTGAATCTAATGAACGGATCAAGAGACTTAGCCTCACTCATGATACCTTTCCACAGACCCACTCGTCGAGCCTCTAACCCCCCTGAATGACCAATATATGCAAGACCGTATTTAGCCATGATCACCTTCCGCCAAAGGCTCTCCCGCTCCTCACCGAACTGTCAAATTCACTTGCCTAACAGAGTCTTATTCATTGTGGTGAGAGGAGCAATATTTAGGCCCCCTACCACTAGAGGTTTGCAGATTTGGTTCCATTCAACCATAAGGTATTTCCTATTGTCTCTCCACCTGTGCCAAAGAAAGTTACGTTGGAGGTGCTTCAGGGTCGAGACAATGGATCGAGGAAAGGCTAGAGTGGAGCGATAATAGGTTGGGAGGCTCCTAAGAGTACTCTTTATAACGGTCAGCTTGCCACCTTTAGAGAGAAGGTAAGAGTTCCAACCTCCAAGTCTCGATGAAAATCGTTCTAGCACCGGAGCCCAAACGGCTTTGGATTTGAAAGGAGCCCCTAGCGAGAGACCAAGGTAAGAGGAGGGGAGGGATAGACAGCTAACCAGGAGATCAAGCTAGGCAATATCATCGACAAGCACAATTATGCTCTTACACAAGTTAACTTGAAGACCTGACACGGCCTCAAAACATCTCAGAATACAACGGAGATTGATGAGCTGAGAACAGAAGATCCCACAGAACACTAAAGTATCATCCGCGAATTAGAGGTGCGAGATGCTAAGCTGCTCTCGGCCGACGGAAAAGCCTACTAGCAACCTCCCATCCGCACGGACCAACATTTGGCTAAGGGCCTCCAAAACGATGAGGAATAATGTTGAGGATTACGGGTCCCCTTGCCTTAACCCTTTGGAACTATGGAAGAAGCCTTTAGAGCTCCCATTGAAGAGGATCGAGAAGGAGACAGAGGAGATACATGCTAGAATCCACAAACACCAACGAGACCCAAATCCCAATCCTTCCCAACACATAGAGGAGGAACTCCCAGTTGACATCCACCCTCTATGCCTTAAACTATCACGAGTGAGAATTTTGTTTGGAAATGCCACCCATAAGAAAAGGCATCCCTTGTAAGGAAAAAAGGAGCGAGGATATTCCCACAAGAATAGGAGGAATCTTGGGTTTTGTCTGTTTTGTGTTTTTCCTCTTTGTTTTCATGTCGTACTTAAATCCAAAATCACATTTCCACACAAAACTTCCCCAATCAAATAAATACATAAACCGTGCTGAAACAGAGAACTTATGAGATGTGAACGCCTAAAACGACCTACATTGAAACAGACATCAACACAATATCACCTAACTCGAAATATAGAAAAAAAAAAAAAACTATAAAATAAGCAAAATATATACTAAGATAAGTATTCTCTTTTAAAATCGACCCATGCCTCCCGTTATACATTCATAAATCAAATCAAATTACCAGAAACCCCTAGATCTATAACCAGAACTGCTGATTTAAGATTTCTACCCTAAAAAATAATAACTAAACGCTAATTCAAATTAAAATTTCATGATAATTCGGGATAGAACATGAATCAATCTATCGAAACTAAATAAATGATCGAAATCTTTGAAGTGAGCCGTTAATTTTGGGTTTTCGATACCTACCTTCTTCATCACGGTCGTCATCTTTCTTCACGTAAGGCTGAGCCATCGCTAAATGAGAAGCTTTGCAGAGATCTGCGTTAGTTAAGTGAGAAAAAACGAGAGCTGAGGAACTTCTCTCTGCAAGCGTAGTCGAGGACGATTCTGGCAAAGAAAAATGGCTTACAGAAGTCACCGTGTGGCGCGTATACAGACAGTTTAACTAGCCTAAATCTCCTTCGATGCGAAACCGCTGCTATCAGTCCCTCGTAGACCGTTTAAAAAAAACACACACACCTCTCTTGTAGGGCCAAGATCATTGGTCATAGCCTTTCTTTGTGTTCGTTTGTAAGGAATACCTTTTTTCTGAGAAGTTTAGGGAGGGCTAGAGCCCCCATCCCCATTGTTCCGTACTATAGGAATTTTAATTTTTATAATTTCAGGGGGAGCTCGAGGGCTAGAGCCCCCATCCCCATGGCTCTCGTACTATAGGAATTTTTTTTTCTAAAATTTCAAGTGGGGCTTCACCCCCCCGGGACCCATGTGGCTCCGCCTCTGCACCCAATCATTATAAAAAAAGTAGGTGATTTGTCTACTTTACATAATATAAATAATAGTTTAATCATGAACAGAGCTCTGTTCAGACACAAACCAAAGCAACTAAAAAATATGCCTTCACAAGAGTAGTTTGGGAATTAAAGAAAAAAGTTTTAACTATATATATAAATACTCATCCTTTGTATTGTAATTTCACAACTGCCTCTATCATAATTATGGTTGCTTCTTTTTTGCCATTGAACCAGAGCTCATGTTCATAGTTAATCTCTATAAATAAAAATTACATAATATTAGCCTTAGTTTCTGTCTTCCTCACATTGACCAACAAGTGTCGATCATTTTTCCCAACTACCTATGCAGCAGGTTATAACATAAAGAGAGAGGTTTGAATGTTGAAAGTTTAACTGGCTGCAAAAGAGCAGGGAAAATGAGGACACTTGTTTGTCCCGAAAGTGAGGAAGAAAGAAATTAGGGCCAACTTTAGACAAAACACAACTAAGAATTGCATTAGAAATTCAATTTTTTCTTTAATTTTCCATTATTTTACCTATTTTCTCGGCAACCAGACATACGTACCTTAATTATAAATGAGAAAAACACAAAGAACTTGCGTTGATGAGGTAGGAGGCGTGCATCAACACAAACACTAGACAGACACTAGAAGGAAAATGGTGTTATAAGCCCAAATCTAATATACACAAATATCCAAAACTCATGAATGAAAGGGCAGAGGGAGAATAAGAATAGAAACAATCCCCAACCTTATCTAATTACCAACTTCAAACAACTTAAATAGATAATAGAAGCTAGGTCTGCCTCCATCCATACACTTATATTCAGGTAGTAGAACAAACCCATATAAATAATCCCAAACCTCAAAGTATATTACTCCACTTAGGGTCCTAATAACACAAAACAAAACAGCAATGGTAACTTCATTTCCTCCTTTTTCTGAAGAGATCATCTATGGACACCAAAAGGATCAATTTTCATCATCTCAAGCTTTGGTAGTTAGGTTGCTCAATGCAGGCGCCCCCGGTTCCCAGACTGTCTCATTTCTCGAGAATCATCGCTCGAGGAGGAAGGGTTAAGCCCATACTCGCTTGTAGCTCCATACTCACTGCTCCCAAATTCCTGGCTCGGTAACGCCATCTTCTTGAACTTCTTCATGTCTGAACTATATGAACTTGAATCATACTCCGAGCTCCCATTCGAGTTGCTAAATACTGAGCTCTGGCCGGGTTTCACACCATCGTTCAAGACCTCCAATGAGACATCACCTTCTAAAGCACGTACTATCTGCATTGCACAGCAATTTTGTTAATTCCATTCACTTGTAAAAGAAAGCTGATGATGATATTAAGACTCTGAAATTATTAGAAATTGAACTAGTATTTTGTTAATTCCATGCCATTGAGTATTTTTTATGCCATTTCATGTATGATTTTTAGCATTTTCAAACCCGAAAACACCAAGGGCATGCTAACAGTTTCACTAAAAATGAAGTAGATTATACTATTTTTTATTTTGGTACATGTCAAGCGATGAGGCCGCATCCCCAGTTATTTAATTTGGTTAGTATTTGTTCTAGCTAGCTAGTTAGAGAGGTATTGCTAGATATTGTAGGATAGATTGTAAGTTACTATATGTTATAATGAGTACATGCAAATTACAAAATCATAAACACAATTACAGAACATAAACAATGACAGTAGAACAGAAATTTAAAAGAAGACAGTGCACTTTATTGACTGAGGCTTGAATTAGATTCAATGTCCTTAGGACAATATTGCTCCACACAGGTGGTCACGGCCTAAAGCAACTTGTCTCCCAAGATGCAACAGTTACGTCCTGGGTACTACCACTAGAAACCCAAGGACACAGCGAACCAAGGATGTTTAGTACTCTCTCTTGACTGAGATGCAGAAGGAATTGGAAAAGTAGGGAGCAGAAGAATGATTTTTCGTACTTCAGAATGCATGAAGAAAAGCTTTAAATAATTAAATGAGGAGATTGTTCAGAAAGATCATAACTGTTGGGATTTCAGTTTAAATCCAACAGACATGACTGTTGGATAATTAAACTGTTGTGTATTGTTTAAGTTGAATGGGCTTTGGGGGCCAGGCTTTAAGGCTCACAAGAACCAAACCAAACCAAACCAAGCTAGCCCGGACACGGGCACGTGCCGGGTCGGTGGCGCGCGCGTGTGAGGTTGGTTCCACGTTAGAGCATGGGCTCACTCCTTCGCAAAATTTGGGTGCCTCAAGGGCCCACCCTTGACTCTAAGGTAATGGTATATAAACCACTTATATTTTGGGTCAAAGTTTTAGAAAAAACTGTTTTTCCAAAACACCCAGTTTTTCCAAAACAGATATTTGTACCTGGCTCATTTTTGGGCGCCTCCTTGCAGAATGACGAATACTCGCAGCAGCACATGCTACCATTTGTCCCATTTCATGAGGGCTGTAATTGTTCTCCAAGCGCGGGTCCACCAGCTCATCATAGTTTCCATCACCCAGTGCACAGGTTAAAATAGGCCTAGCCTGTTTGCAGGAAAAAAAAGAGAAAAAAAAAAGGGGATTTTGAGTTTTTCTGGTGGGTAAGATAGATTATTGGATCATCATGCATGTATTTGCATTTGATAACATAATTGAAAAACTGCAATAGAGAGACAAACCCAATCTACTAAGCTGTCTTCCATGTATCTATTAGTAGTATCCACAGGCCGCCGTCCAGTTATCAGTTCCAAGAGCATGACACCATATGAGAAAACATCAGATTTCTCCGTCAGCTTACCGCTAGATGCATACTCAGGTGCCAAATACCTGCATTTGCATATAAACAAAAATCTTAAGCTAATGAATTTCCATCAAAATTTCCTCTATTATGAAATTTAGTTACAATTTGGCGTTTAATATTTCGTACCCGAATGTTCCCATGACACGTGTAGAGACATGAGTGTAAGTGTCTGAAGACAGCTTAGCCAATCCAAAATCTGCCACCTGATTAATTAGTATTCCAACATCATCAATTAGCGAGCCTCAGATGGATCTAAGCTCCAATGTTTGTATTTTCGCAATGCAATGTCTCTATAAAGTGTGGAACTTGTTAGAATATAGTAAGAGTATTGTAAGAAAGTAAGTGAGATACACTACTCCTACTACATTCTAACAGAATTACATGTATTTTTACAGATTCTTGAATACATTTGAGTTACTGGGAAAATCATGAATGATGCACATACCATGGCTTCAAAATTATTGTCAATGAGAATATTTGCAGCTTTAATATCGCGGTGGATAATGCGAGGGTGGCCTGCGTGAATTAAATACACAAATGAGATATGTGTGTGTGTGTGTGTGTGAGAGAGAGAGAGAGAGATTATGGCATACAATCTTCATGGATGTAAGCAAGGCCTTTGGCTGTTCCCAGTGCAATTCGGATTCTCGTGGACCACTCCATGGTTGGACGACCCTCTCCTGCAATATATCTATTACTAACAGTGATAGTTGGCAAAATGTAGTAGTAGGCAAATGGGCTAGTCTGGGAATGTATAACATACCATGAAGATGGTATTCCAGTGTATTGTTGGGAACAAATTCATAGACCAACATCCGCTGCCCACCGGCTATACAGTACCCGACGAGTGACACAAGGTGGCGATGATGGACGCGACTGATGATTTCAACCTCAGCCTGAAATTCCTGCTCTCCTTGCCCACTACCCGACTTGAGACTCTTCACTGCTACCTCCTTTCCATTGGGTAACACTCCCTTGTGTACAAACCCGAACCCGCCTTGACCCAATAGGTTGGCCTGAGAAAATCCGCATGTTGCGGCCGCTAGCTCATCGTAGCTAAAGGTGCTCTTGTTGAATCCAAGAGTGAGGTTCGGAGATGGCGGCGGCAAGGGGGGATGGTGTGGACCGGAGAAATTAGAACTCATTTCACTACTACTCATCATAGGGGGAGGTGGAGGTGGAGGTGGTGCAGGCCACACTCCACCTGGTTTTCCCATTGCACCTGGAGGTGGGGGTAGCTTAACCATATGGTCCGTTGATTGGGGATTGTTGTTCCAATTCGGATGTTGTGCACTGTTGTAATATTCACTACCTGCATGGCCATAAATCACTAGTAACCAACCATTGAACTTAGTTATATTATTCATTATATTTATTGAGAATCTAATACAGTTGTAGATTGGTTTGTTTTTTACCCAAAGTTCGGGCTCAATTAGTTTTATAATGGATTTCCTAAACCTGTTAAAGGTCTTCTTAGGATGAATTTTGCAGGAATTAGTAGTATTGGTTTTATGTAATTGGTTCTTTGATTCAGGGGTTTTGGTTTTATGTCCCTCTTATACTTTCCATTATTCTATCTAATCTTTTAAGCGGCTTTTTAAAAAATTACAATTTAGAAAAAGACTACATTTGCCGAAGAGATTAAGATTAAGGTTGAGTACCTTTGGGTGCTCGAGAAGGGTCCATATAGTATTGCGTCTGATCATGTGGTCTTCTCCTTTTCTTCCTGGCGCATGAGGCAAAGATGACAATCATAACAATAAACAATACTCCCACCCCGACGGTGACTCCAATTATAAGGGGTAAATTATCTGAAACGGATGAATTGCTTGATGACGAGCTAGAGCTATTTGATGTATGTGAAGATGATGGTGTCTTATGTGACGGCGTGTGTGGAGGCGGAGGCGACAATGCTCCTGAAGAAGGTGGTGTTGATGATGATGAATGGGGTGGCGGAGGCGGCGGAACATTTTTAGGTGACGGTGGAGTAGAATTATTGTTGGAAGGTGGAGGCGGTGAATTATTATTATTAGAAGAGGGAGGAGGTGAATTAGTATTAGTACTATTGGAAGAAGGAGGAGGTGAATTATTAGTATTATTGGAAGAGGGAGCTGGAGGTGGGGATGAGGATGAGGATGAATCGTCTGATGGCGGAGGTGACGCATTTGGTGGTGGGGATGCAGGTGTAGGTGGGGATGTGGGTGGTGGTGATGTGGATGATGGTGGCGGTGACGATGGTGTTGTTAGTGGCGGTGGCGGTGGAGGTGATGAGGAAGATGTTGGTGGCGGTGGCAAAGACGATGTGGGAGGTGGTGATGATGATGATGATGATGATGGTGGGGTTGGTGAAGCTGGAGAATCCACGGACGGAGCAGTCACAGGAGAGGAAGCCATTTGTAAATGAATTTCCGATCAAGATTAACGTTGAAAGGCGCCGGAAAATTCCACCTGTCCCGGAACTGCTCGTCTAAACGATTGAAGACCCCTGAACAAGATTACAAGAAAGAAATGAAAATACTATGACAAGAAATGCCATTAATTAACAGCCACGGAAAGGTAGGAAGAATGTGTTCATGTGCTGCTACATAACATTATATATATGTATATGCATACACATCTCATATTAGCATTCCCCCATATAACTTTGTCCTGTATTTAGAGATTGTCTACAGAGAGAGAGAGAGAGAGAGAGTACCTGCGTGAAGAAGATAAGAGGGTTATCGAAGTAAAGGAGGGAAAGTTGTTGCATAATGAAGTTCAATCCTAGAAAGAGGACCCCGTCCATCCTTCTCCACTCACCCCCTACAAAGGAGGAGGGTGTTGCATGCTCATTGTTTCTCTCTCTCTTTTGCCGTTGTAGCCTCATCCCCGCCACCTCTCGTTTAGTTGGAGTTTGTTATTCATTTTACCTATTTTTGGCCTCTCTGATTTAGCTTGTCATTACTCCTTGTCATTACTCATTGTCATTACTCATTAGGGCTAGATGCACTCAAGCCAAGCTCAGCTTGCTTTTCAGCTCCAACGAATCAAGCCAATCTTTTATTTGTTGAGTTCGAATGTTTACCAAGCTCATGCTCAAGCCAAACCCTATCGGGTCTAATTCAGCTCGACTATGAATCTTGGCTTGTTTTGGACTCTAATGGGCTCACTCAAAATATTATATATATATGCAATATTTTTTTGATAATGTTATATATATTAATACAAAATAATATTTTAAATTTTTATAGTCAATTATGATATTTTTAATTTATAATAAATAAGTTTAAGAGATAAAAATAACAAAAAGTTTAAGTAGTTTTTTCTTTTGGTTAAAGGAAAAAAAAATGGAGCTCCAGAGTGTCGTCACGGCCCCCTAGGCACTGGCCCAGGTTGACAGGTTGGCGTCCAGATTTAAGCCTGCCCATAGCAAGCACCTACTACCCAAGTACCAATGGCCCCCACATTGCTAGGTTTCAAGACGTGCGGCTGAGGGCAAGCCTGCAAAAAAGTTAAGTAGTTTAAAACATAAATTTTGATCTTAACTCTCTATTATTTGGACTAAGGACTAATCAAAAATCTTATTTTCGTATATGCATATGAATGTATTAATGTTCACTGTAGTTTATTGTGTTAGAATTTATTAATAAATACTTTTGTCAAAATTATGTACAAGTAAACAATCAGCAGTCAGCAGAGGTCAACTGGATGTGAATGCTAGAGAAATTGGCTCAACTATACCTTGTTTTTATTTTATTTTTATTTTTTTGTGCAGGAAATTCTTTGGTCTCTTAATAATGGTTTGAGTGTGATTGCTTGATGGATTCCGTGGTATTTTGTTTGCCTTAAAAGAGGATTTACATTTGGCTATTACTCTTCCACTTTATATGTTCCAAAAGCTATATACACAAACTGGAGAAAGAGTTAGATGATTGACAATAAGGAGAGGCGTAATCTGTCATCCCAAGTGTACAGTCCAGTCCAATAAAATTAGTTCAGGGGTACTCCCAAATCCTAAGGGTTTAACTCCGTTATTAAACGGTTATGATTTAATTGACGGGTTTTGAATACTGCTTGACCCTTCTTGAAACCATAGACTTGACCGGTTCCCGGTTTGCCTTTTTATGAAAACATTGTTAGAGAGTGCAAAAGCAAAAGCAATGGGATGCTCCCATTGATCCTAAGTTTGAGCCTGCCCTCTGTCTTCCTTACTGTGCGTGGTTTGCGGTATATTACGCATCCTAGGAGAATAGATCCAATCCAAATGGGTTGGGAAAGGATTGGATTTGGTCAAGTCCTCACCAGACCAACCGTTTGGCCCACTCACAGAACCCTTTAATTGTCTTTTTAAATCTTGTTAATAATTTTTAACTCAACACATGTCAACCTGTGAGATGAGGGTCAAACGGTTTTGGTCTGGCAAGGGCCAATTAACCAAATCCCATTTCATTGGGGACACCCCCAATCAGGGCGGAGTCATGATTCTCTTCTAGGGGGGCTGAAAATGGGGTTCGGAGGCATAACCCCTCCCCCCCCCCCCTTCCCCCTTCCCTTTTTTTTGTTGGGTCAAGTTCATTGGTCATCGAGTTTGTTTGTGTCCATTTGTAAGGAATATATTTTTTCTTAGAAGTTTAGGAAGGGCTAGAGCCCCGTCCCCATGGCTCCGCATTATAGGAATTTTTTTTTTCAAAATTTCAAGGGGGCTTCAACTACCTTGGGACCATGTGGCTCCACCCCAGCCCCCAATCATTAAAAAAAAGTTAGTGCTTTGTCAGCTTTACAAAAAATCAATAATAGTTTAACCATGAACAGGAGCTCTGTTCAAGAACAAACCGGAGCAACTAAAAAATATGCCTTGACGATAGTAGTTTGGGAATTAAAGAAAAAAATGTTAACTATACAAAATTATAAATACGATTCCGTTGTATTGTAATTTCCAAACTAACCCTACCATAAAGCATAATTTTGGTTGCTCCTTTTTCGCCCTTAACCAGAGTTCATGTTCATAGTTAATCTCTATAAATAAATATTGCATAATGCTAGCCTTAGTTTCTCTCTTCCTTGCATTCTCAACTATGTCCACATTCTTACAGACCTACCTCCCTCTCTTTTGAGAGGGTGTGTGAATGCAATGCCCATGTGGCCGGAGTGTCTGTGTGGGTGGGTGGGTGTGTAGAGTATAGTGTGTTATTGTTAACTAAAAAAATTATGTCCTCATTCTTTCCAACTACCTATGCAGTCGGTTATAACTTAGTGGGAGAGGTTTGAATGTTGAAAGGTTTAACTGGCTGGCTGCAGGAAAAATGAGGTGTTAGCCCCGAAAGTGAGGAAGAAAGAAACTACGCGGGGCCAGCATTCTCCTAACCCTATGTTTGGTTACCGAGAAAATAAGGGAAAATAGAGAGAGAAAATTAGACAAAACACAACTAAGAATTGCAAATAGAAATTCAAAATCTTCTTTAATTTTTCATGTTTTTATCTATTTCCTCGACAACCAGACATACCTTTAAGTATAAATTAAAAAACACAAAGAACTTATATTGTAAAACAGCATTGCGTCGATGAGACATGACGCGTGAATCAACACAAACACCAGATAGAGACCCTAGAAGAAAATGATGTTCGAAGCCCAAATCTTATATGACCGCCGGAGGGGGGGGGCGGGGAGGGGCATGCCCACAAACACGTACACAAATTTTGGGAAATCCTACTTATATTAGGTTTAAAAAAAATTATCAAATAATATCAAAATTTTATATATAGTGCCCCCCCCCCCCCCCCCCCCCCCCAAGTCCACAAGATGAACCTTAGGAGTGAGTGAATCTTAACCACAGCCAGTGGGTGTTAAAAAGGGACACATGGCAGCTAGTAGATCATCCTTTAACTGTGATTAAGCCTAATCAACTCAAGGTTAATATCTTTTTTCTAAAAACCAAGGTTAGATCGATGAACCTTAGGGTGAGTGTATCTTAACCAATGTTAGTGGGTGTTAAAAAGGGACATGTGGCAGCTATAGAGAACCGTGCATTCCGCCAAAAGAGAATAATTTTCTTACTTTCTTTATGTATAAAATATATAAAAAAAATTAAAACATAATTAATTTTATTTAAATAATAGCTCTCCCGATTCCCGAACTCATTGCCTAACCCCGATATTCATAGTCAAAACCCATACTTTGCCCCCATGGAAAAAATCCTGGCTCTGCCCCTGCTTATATACACAAAGATCCAAAACTTTCGATAGAGGGAGAATAAGAATAGAAACAATTCCCAACCTTATCGAATTACTAACTTCAAACAACTTAAATAGATAATAAAAATTAGGTCTGCCTCCATCCAAAAACTTATATTCAGGTAGTAGAACAAACCCTATATAAATAATCCCAAACCTCAAAGTATATAACTCCACTTAGGGTCCTAATAACAAAACAACACAGGAATGGTAACTTCAATTCCTACATTTCTGAAGTGATAATCTATGGACACCAAAAGGAATAATTTTCATCATATCAAGCTTTGGTAGTTAGGTTGCTCAATGCAGGCGCCCCTGGTTCCGAGACTGTCTCATATCTCGAGAGTCATCGCTCGATGAGGAGGGGTTGAGCCCATACTCGCTTGTAGCTCCATACTCGCTGCTAAATTCCTGACTCGGTAACGCCATCTTCTTGAACTTCTTCATGTCTGAATTATATGAACTCGAATCATACTCCGAGCTCCCATTCGAGCTGCTAAATACTGAGCTCTGGCCAGGTTTCACACCATCGTTCAAGACCTCCAATGAGACATCACCTTCTAAAGCACGTACTATCTGCATTGCATAGCAATTTTGTTAATTCCATTCACTTGTAAGAGAAAGCTGATGATGATATTAAGACCGTAATTATTAGAAATTGAACTAGTATTGTGTTAGATCCATGCCATTGAGTATTTTTTTATGCCATTTCATGTACGATTTTTCGCATTGTCAAACCCAACAATATCAAGGGCATGCTAATCTTCACTAAAAATGAAGTAGATTATACTATTTTTTTATTTTGGTACATCTCAAACGATGAGACTGCATCCCCGGTTATTTAATTTGTTTAGTATTTGTTCTAGCTAGTTAGAAAGTCGGCATATCATCTGTCACACTCATTCCAAGAGACTCGATGTATTGCTAGATATTTGTACCTGGCTCATTTTTGGGCGCTTCCTTGCAGAATGACGAATACTCGCAGCAGCACATGCTACCATCTGTCCCATTTCATGGGGGATGTAATTGTTCTCCAAGCGCGGGTCCAACAGCTCTTCATAGTTTCCATCGCCCAGTGCACGGGTTAAAATAGGCCTAGCCTGTTTGCAGGGAAAAAAATTGAGAAAGAAAAATGATAAGATAGATTATTTGATCCTCATGCATGTATTTTCATTTGATAACATAACTGAAAAACTGCAATAGAGAGACAAACCCAATCTACTAAGCTGTCTTCCATGTATCTATTAGTAGTATCCACGGGCCGGCGTCCAGTTATCAGTTCCAAGAGCATGACACCATATGAGAAAACATCGGATTTCTCAGTTAGCTTACCGCTAGATGCATACTCAGGTGCCAAATACCTGCATTTGCATATAAACAAAAATCTTAAGCTAATGAATTTCCATCAAAATTTCCTCAATTGGAGTTCGGATGGGCAACAGCGCTTGCTGTTGCGTTGCTGCCCCCTTGTGTCTGAAAAAATTGGGTTTGCATTCAATAAGAGTGGCCCCCACATCAACCATGAGTGGAGTCCTCATTTTTTCAGACACAAGGGGGCAACAGCGCAACAGCAAGCGTTGTTGCCCATCCAATCTCAATTGGAGTTCGGATGGGCAACAGCGCTTGTTGTTGCGCTGTTGCCCCCTTGTGTCTGAAAAAATTGGGTTTGCATTCAATAAGAGTGGCCCCCACATCAACCATGAGTGGGGTCCTCATTTTTTCAGACACAAGGGGGCAACAGTGCAACAACAGCACAACAACAAGCGCTATTGCCCATCCGAACTCAATTGGAGTTCGGATGGGCAACAGCGCTTGCAGTTGCGCTGTTGCCCCCTTGTGTCTGAAAAAATTGGGTTTGCATTCAATAAGAGTGGCCTCCACATCAACCATGAGTGGGGTCCTCATTTTTTCAGACACAAGGGGGCAACAGCGCAACAGCAAGCGCGGTTGCCCATCCGAACTCTTACAATTGGGCGTTTACTATTTCGTACCCGAATGTTCCCATGACACGTGTAGAGACATGAGTGTAATTGTCCGAAGACAGCTTAGCCAATCCAAAATCTGCCACCTGGTCAAGTAGTATTCCAACATCATCAATTAGCAATCCTCAGATTGATCTAAGCTCCAATGTTTGTATTTTCGCAATGCAATGCCACTATAAAGTGTGGAACTACATGTATTTTACAGTTGCTTGAATACATTAGAGTTACTAGAAAAAATCATGAATGATGCACATACCATGGCTTCAAAATTATAGTCAATGAGAATATTCGCAGCTTTAATATCGCGGTGGATAATGCGAGGATGGCCTGCGTGAATTAAACAGACAAATGAGATATGTGTGTGTGTGTGTGTGTGTGTGTGTGAGAGAGAGAGAGAGAGAGAGAGAGAGAGATTGATTGATTATGTTATGAATAGCTAGCATACAATCTTCATGGAGGTAAGCAAGGCCTTTGGCCGTTCCCAGTGCAATTCGGATTCTCATGGACCACTCCATGGTTGGACGACCCTGTCCTACAATATCAAATTTAATGAATAAGCACAGGAAAAGTATCTGTATAAGAAGTTTCAATGATCCTGTTAATTATTTTGAACTCGAATATCTCCAGGTTCTTAGAAGAAGCTTCATGTAGAATGCGTGTGTGGCTGTGTGTGCGCGCGTTTGTGTCCCGCTTACTGTTCGCTTATTGTTTGTGTATTAAGTTGTTTACCAAAAAAAGCTACCTTTAGTAAAGTGACCCCAATTAATTATTTGCACTCAATGGATAAATTGGCTATTTTATATCCTAAGGGTAGTCTAGTAATTAGTGTTGGATGTTTGGTCTTAGTAGCTAACTTTAGTAGGTAGGGCTAAACCAATGATTTAATTTAATAAATTAAATTAGTTTAATATTTATCAAAACCAAACAGACTTTAGTGAAGATATCTTTGTAATTTACTAATGTAAGTGTTAGTATAAATAGATCATGTTTAACCTAGTAGTCGTCTTATGTTAAACCTGAATTAGGAGAAGTGAGATACGTATGTTTGGGAAAAGAGAGGATAACAGTCATAGAGTTTTTAAAGATCGGTGAATACTCGTAGAGAGTCGGATTTCGAAACATTGGATCATCCGAGATATCATCAAAAATCATCTTGCAATCATCCACTTTGTTGTCTTCTTGAGATCTGAAATTAAAAGCAAGTGAACACCTCTATAATTTAGATGTAGGGTGTGTTGTGATCACACAATAGTTTTAATATATTTTCTTTTTGTGTTAATGATTGTGTGTGTATGAAAATATGATAGATTTGAAAGATATTTAATATATGTATTATTCTGATTTATTAGAGATGTTATGTGTGATTTTAATAAATGATAAAATTACATATTAGATTTTAGGAATGAAAATATGAGGGATCTGAAAGATATTTAATATATGTATTATTCTGATTTATTAGAGATGTTATGTGTGATTTTAATAAATGGTAGAATAACATATTAGATTTTAGAGATGAAAATATGAAAGATCTAGGAGATTATAATTGTTTCGTTTTGTGAATTTTCAGAATTGAGTGTAATTTTTAAAAAATTTACCTAGTTTCAGTATACGAGTCATAACTTTATGACCCTAAGTTCGATTTTGGTTTGATAGTATATCGTTTCGAATAGCTTAAAAAGATCTACAACTTTCGCGAAGAAAGTTTTTCCAAAATTAATAGTTTTATGGGTCAAAACCTTAGTAGAAAATTAAAAACTGGAAAAAAAAATTATTTTCACATTAATTTTTCTAAGATACTTTAATTGAATGTAAATATGATTTGGGTGTGAGAACATTATTTTGTTAGAATTCCTTTATAACTAATTAGTTAATTTGTTAGATACCTCTAACAAACTTAAATAGTTAGTTACTAAATAATTTGTTAATAACTTGGCTTATATCTTATTAGTTAATTTGTTGGGTGGTTAAAAGATTCTCCTAACAAACTTAACTAATTAGTTATTAACTAATTGGTTAGTTAATAACTTACTCATTTATGCTAGTATAAGGGTTTTAAAAAACTCACTAGCATAAAAAGGGTTTTTCAAGCCTTTAGGGGTTTGTGAAACCCTGAACCCTATTATCATGAGAGATTGAGAATTTGTAGAGTTATAAATATTTGATATTTATAACTAAGATTATAGTTGTAGGAGCACAATTGAAATCTCTTTTGTAATAAAGTATGTTATGTTAGACTATATTTTAATTGTGAATTATAGCATAATAGATTTTAATTGCGAATTGTGATCTTGTCTGTTATAATTATGTCATTTAATATTTTGTTATATTTTAATGATGATAAGGAATTCATCTTCTAAAATAATGGTGATTCAATAAACAGTGTAATAACCTTGGTTAAGGATCATTCAAGGAGTAAGTTGTGTAAGATCTCATTAAATGGATCCTAGGATGATGTTGTGTACTACCTAATGATGGTTTCAGAGTGGTATAGAGTACATACCCAGAAGCAGAGGATTGAGCTAAGTTGTGTAAGACTCTCAATTCTCAGATGGGTGAACTGTGTGAGACCCAAGGGATAGGGTAAGTTGTGTGAGACCTCAACGATTCCCTTGATCAAAAGAGTAAGTTGTGTAAGACCCCTATTGACCGGACTGAAACATAAGTAAAGACTTACTTGAATAACATGCATAACTTATTTGTCATCTTATCATATGAATTGTTAATGCATCTAAATTATAGTTGTATTCCTTTTTTGAGCTGTGATCTCACCCTTGTTGATTCTTCTTTTCAAGTGGTGATTAAGAATAATAGGAATCGCTTGAGCAAGTGGGACCAGCTTTAAAGTTTTCTTCCCTATTAGAGTGAAAAACTATATGGAAACTTTAATTGGCTTAGTTTTTGTGAGAACTCATGTTGTTGAGTCTTTTAGTAATGTTGGATATCTATATCTGTTTAATGGAGTATTAAATGATTTTAATTTCTATTAATATTAGAATTTTGTTTCTGATTCAAGCCTTAGTATTTATACAAATATTAGTATTATTGTGTATAGGTTTCAGGGTGTGACATTTAATCTCACCTTGGCTGGGTACATTTGCACTCCCATATAAAGTATCATGCTCCATCTAATGGTTGGTACCCGATTTGAGGTGAGGCGTGGGTGAAGCTTCATGTTGGGTGCGTGTGGGTGTGTTTGTGTTTGTGGCTCTGTGTGTGTTTGTGTGATGCTTACAACACCGTTTGTGTGATAAGTTGTTCACCAAAAAAAACTAGGCATCTGCTCCCTTTGAGTTAGCCTAATGCTGTGTTTTTCATGAGCAAAAATACCCTTTCAAGAAATATACTACTAACAGTAATAGTTGCGAAAATGTAGTAGTAGGCAAATGGACTAGTCTGAGAATGTAGAGCATACCATGAAGGTGGTATTCCAGTGTATTGTTGGGAACAAATTCATAGACCAACATCCGCTGCCCACCGGCTATACAGTACCCGACAAGTGACACAAGGTGGCGATGATGGACGCGACTGATGATTTCAACCTCAGCCTGGAATTCCTGCTCTCCTTGCCCACTACCCGACTTGAGACTCTTCACTGCTACCTCCTTTCCATTGGGTAACACTCCCTTGTGTACAAACCCGAACCCGCCTTGACCCAATAGATTGGCCTGAGCAAATCCGCCTGTCGCTGCCGCTAGCTCATCGTAGCTGAAGGTGCTCTTGTTGAATCCAAGACTGAGGTTCGGAGATGGTGGTGGCAAGGGGGGATGGTGTGGACCGGAGAAATTAGAACTCATTTCACTACTACTCATCATGGGGGGAGGTGGAGGTGGTGCAAGCCACCCTCCACCTGGTGGCCCCATTGCACCTGGAGGTGGGGGTACCTTAACCATGTGGTCCGTTGATTGGGGACTGTTGTTCCAATTTGGATGTTGTGCACTGTTGTAATATTCACTACCTGCATGACCATAAATCAATAGTAACTAGAATTCAGTTGTACTATTAATCATATTTACAGGGAATCTAATACAGTTATAAATTAGTTTGCTAATAATGCTAATTTGACCTCATTTAGTTTTATAATGAAGTTTCCTAAACCTGTTAATTTTTGCGGGTATTAGTAATATGTAATTGGTTCTTTGATTCAGGGGTTTTGGTTTTATGTCCCCTTATACTTTCCATCATTCTATCTAATCTTCTAAGCGGCTTTGAAAAAACTTACAACTTAGAAGAAGAAGAAGAAGACATTTGCTGAAGAGATTAGTTAGGATTAAAGTTTAAATACCTTTGGGTGCCCGAGAAGGGTCCCTATAGTACTGATCATGTTGCCTTCTCCTTTTCTTCCTGGCGCATGAGGCAAAGATGACAATCATAACAATAAAAAATATTCCCACCCCGACGGTGACTCCGATTATAAGGGGTAAGTTATCTGAAACGGATGAATTGCTGGATGAAGAGCTAGAGCTATTTGGTGTATGTGAAGATGATGGTGTCTTATGTGACGGCGTGTGTGGAGGCGGAGGCGACAATGCTCCTGAAGAAGGTGGTGTTGATGATGATGATGATGATGATGAATGGGGTGGCGGAGGTGGCGGCGGAGTAGAATTATTGTTGGAAGGTGGAGGAGGTGAATTAGTATTAGTATTGTTGGAAGAAGGAGGAGGTGAATTAGTATTAGTATTATTGGAAGAGGGAGCTGGAGGTGGGGATGAGGATGAATCGTCTGATGGCGGTGGCGGAGGTGACGCATTTGGTGGTGGGGCTGCAGGTCTAGGTGGAGATTTGGGTGGTGGTGATGCGGATGATGGTGGCGGTGGCGGTGACGATGACGGTGTTGTTAGTGGCGGTGATGATGGTGGCGGTGGCAAAGACGATGTGGGAGGTGGTGATGATGATGATGGTGATGGTGGTGGTGGTGGTGGGGTTGGTGAAGCTGGAGAATCCACTGACGGAGCAGTCACAGGAGAGGAAGCCATTTGTAAATTATGAATTTCCGGTCAAGATTAACTTTGAAAGGCGCCGGGAAAATTCCACCTGTCCCGGAACTGCTCGTCTAAACGATTGAAGACCCCTGAACAAGATTACAATAAAGAAATGAAAATACTATGACTAGAAATGCCATTAACAGCCTTGAAAACAAAGGGAGAATGTGTACATGCATGTGCTGCTACATAACATTGTATATGTATATGTATATGTATATGCATACACACATATCATATTATCATTCCCCGTATAACTTTGTTCTGTATTTAGAGATTGTCGAGAGAGAGAGTAGTACCTGCGTGAAGAAGATTGTGGAACGAAGGAGAGGGAAAAGTTGTTGCATAATCAAAGTTCAATCCTAGAAAGAGGACCCCGTCCGTCCTTCTCCATTCGCCTCCTACAAAGGAGGACTGATTGTCTCTCTCTCTCTCCCCGTTGTAGCCTCATCCCCGCCACCTCTCGTTTGGTTGGAGTTTGTTATTCCTTTTACCTATTCTTGGCCTCTCTGATTTAGCTTGCATTAAGGCTAGCTGTACTCAAGCCAAGCTCATCTGGCAAGTCAACCTTTCATTTGACCTGAAATGTTTAAACAAGCCTAAGCCGAACCTATTCAATTCAGCTCGACTCAAATTAAGTTTGGCTTGTTTAGGACTCTAATAGGCTCAAAAAATTTTATATATATATACTAACTAATAAAAGTTCAATGAGTATGCAAAATTTTACTTAGACATAAATACCCTATAACTTATTTTATTTAATACGTAACTTAGGATATAACCAAACTTTAATTAGGTTACTATCATATTGACAGCAACAATCAACGTTTTTTGACATAAACAATCAGCATTTATTGGGGTGAGACGGTGCCAATCAAACAGGATTACAACAATTAGCGTTTATTGACAGCAACGCTTATTCAAGACAACGCTTATAGTATAATCACTTATGCCTGTAATATTTTGAACCAAATGAGCCCTTAGAATTTTCTTCTAATTATGCTCCGTTTGTTTTGATGTAAAGTAGGGGAAAACAAATGAAATTCATGGAAAATGTCAATTGTCCTATAGAAAATACACAAGCAAAATTATATTTTCAGTGGAATTCTTTTGTTTTCCTCTATTTTACATCAAAACAAACGGACCATAATGATTAACCCATAACTATCATATTGGGGTGAGATCTTTAATTAGAATTACTTAATACCAACTTACAATTAAAAGTATTAAAATTCTACTTAATATCAAACTCTTCTTCGTCAACCATCTTATCCTTCTTTCTTATCACCCTGTTAGGCCATCCATCGGCCCCAAACTCTGGATCAATGTTTTTCTAGCTCCTCACGCTCACCCATTCTCGTTTCAAGGGTGTGGGTGTACGCATCAACTTTGATTAGGCGCATCATGATTTGGCTATCGGGTGGTTGCGGATCTTTAAAGGTGTATTCAAGCCAAGTTGCACGTTGGGTTGGCTCTGACACATTCAAGCTGATCTTGAGCTGAGTTTGTAGATTTGTTTGAGCCGACCCAAGCTTTTATTTAGCTTAAAAAGTTGACATGTTACGATAAGTTAGCTTGAGTTCATCTGCCTTCTGAATTATTCAAATACGGTTCTTCTGCCTCTTATAGGAACCTAACTCTTAATCATTTCTAAAATTCTACTAATATTTGCTCCCTTTTGCGACCATAAATAATATAATAAATAACATTAATTAAGAGATTATTAACCAATGCCTGTCAACTTAAACTTGTCAAACATATGGTAGCTACAACTTGCTCTCATCTCAAGAAAGTTTAATAGAACAATGTATGCCTTGTGGTCATCCTCGATTTTTGCAACCCTCTTTGTTGGTAGTCCCATCACCTAGGGATGTCATTAATATAGAATATAATAAAATTTTGTATATTATTATATTTTATAGCATATACTAATATATTCTATTGCAATTAACATTTAACTTACCTAATTAGTATTTTCTGTAAAATATATTCTAAAATTAATTAATATAAAGAGAGGAACGTCTAGTAAAAATATATTACAAAATAAAATTTTTGAAAGAATCTTTAAAATTTTATGTTTTTTGTTAATAATAAAAAATTACACGTGTAAAGCTCGTGCACCTTTACTAGTATGTATATATATATATAAGATAATGTTTTTAATTTTTTATTGTAGATTATTATATCTTTTAATTTATAATAAAGAAGTTTAAGAGACAATAATAACAAAAGGTTAAGTAGTTTAAAACATAAACTCTGATCTAACTCTCTATTCTTTGAATTGAAGTATTACCCAAAAATCTCATTCTCGTATATGAATGTATTAATTTTTAATAGTTTATTGTGTTATGATTTATTAATAAATACTTTTATCAAAATTATGTAAAAGTAAACAATCAGCAGTCAGCAGAGGTCAACTGGATGTGAATGCTAGACATATTGCCTGATTTTTGGTGGAGTAAGTGATTTAATCACTCCTCTTACGGAAGAGTTCAGAAGTGTCATGAGTGTTCCCTTTTTATTGAATTCACTAGACTGCAACTGTACAATATTTATATTTTATTTTATTTATTATTTTTTGTGCAGGAAATTATTTGGTCTCTAAGGGTTGGCTTGAGTGTGATAGCTTTGATGGATTCCGCGGTTTGTTGTTTGCCTTAAAAAAGGAAATGGACTTCTGGTATACAAAGGATCTTCTTAATCCTTCACAACATGACATGGAAAAGGACCAGACCCAAGACAGCCTATATATCATTTTTGCACCTGTTAATGTCCTCTACTATCTTCATCAGGGCACTGAACAGATCCTTCCATCAATCATCTCAGGCTTCCATCAGCTGATAGGCATTGGCTTTCCAGGTGGAGTGAGATTTGAAGCATGCTAATGCAAGATACATAGTTTTGTAATGTTTGCATTGCTACAGTCACACCAATAAAACCAAATATGTAGATATTTGATGAAATGGCAAAATGCAAGTTTGTGGTTGGCGAACCTTTGTTTTGTTAGCTATACTATTTTCTTCTATCCTTTTTTTAAATGGGTTGCCTTTTATTCCAACTATCTGACTTAAGCCTCTGTTCATTTTTAGGCTCGGCACTTCCTCAATTCAGACGACCAAATACAGAGGCCTCTTAGAAGGGGCAGTCTAAGAACTGTGCCGATTAGTGAACTCAAAACTGTCCAAAAATTTGAGCTTGTTTGGGTCATTGTGGCCAATTGCATAATCCCACTTCCGTCATAATCTGCACAACAAAATCACCTAGTTAGCCAGTCATGAAACAACTTAATTGGTATTTACAATGCCCATACCAGAGGTTGAAAGATTGAAAAAGCCTGCTTCAAAATTAGAAAATCTGAGCATTGGATCAAATCCAGATCCTAATCCTCCATGGCAAACTAGGGCCATGTATGTCCAGCTCCAGAGACCAACCATGAACTGAAATAAATCTAGGAATACGTGCCTAGAGCCATCCGATTGGAATTTGCTCCCCCAGTTCCAGCCTGCACCAATCATTGCATTAACAGTTTCACCAACTGGACTATTTATGCAGGACATCAGGGAAAAGATCTCAACTTGTCATATTAGAAGAGTGGAACATTTAACCGTTTCTTGTTTCAAATGTTGGCAAACTCAAAGCAATTACCACCACACCCACAACCCGCACTAAAAATAAGGCATCAAACAGTCTCGGCCAAAACCCTCGTGCGTATTTAAGGAGTCTAACCCCAACTCCTTAGTAATGCTCTGACTAATGGACCTACCATAACCCCAGCATCAATCATTATACCTAATCCCTACAGGGGTCAACCGCTCCTAAAGCTAAATCCACCTTTGTGCGGCTGAATAACTTGCTCAGGGGTACCAAATATAAAAATATGTACTTTTTGGAACTGAATAGTGATAACTATTTTAGAAGTAATATATGCTCATGGGATCCAAGATACAATCATACAAGACACCATCTGGGTATGCATATAATTTCACAGATTTGCTAATTAGAACCATCTTCACTTGACAGAAACCTCATTAACCATCTAAATATCATATTGAATTCTCCATGCTTGTCACAAGCTTCAAGAGCTTAGGACATCCTTTACAAGGAAAACTTGTACAGTGGGTTGACATCAAACTGAGGTATGAGTAGACTAAGTCAATTACTACTAAGACAGTAAGACTGCACTACAACTTTCCCCTGGATCCACAACTTGGGTTAAGCCAAGCATCTAATTCATATTCTAGAAGCATTTCCACATAAACAGATCGTTGTTTTACATAAATAATTATATTTGATAATGGCTATCTACACATACATAACAACATTAGAAGATGATACTATGACATTCTGCCTACACTGCCAGTCACCATCTCATAACTTGGTGTCTATGACTAACGCAGCCAATGACCACTTGCGGCCAAGTAGCTATAGTAGGGTCTCCCATCACTGAAACCAGAAAAGACTAGTATCATGTGACCAATTCACCTAAACCCCTGTAAAAGCTATGATAACTCCTGTCTAATATAATTGCTGACAAAATGGGTGTTACCTTAGGTGTGTGTCCCACAAAGGGTCCCGAGAACTATCCTCTTAAATGGATAATAGATGTCTTTTGCTTAGTAACTGGTACCTGCACTCTGTCATCTTGGCTGTATAAGAAAATTCAGAACCATGTTAACCGTAATGAATCACAAAATGACTTAGTGGGCGGGTAGACATTTTTGCAGAACTGCCATCCAGTCACCAGATTAGGAGGAACACCAGTACCATATTATGCCTACCTATTCATATTGGGAATTCAAAACAGTTTTTTTTTTTGGTAAAAATCAATTGTATTCAAATAGCAAAGAAAAAACAATAGTTTGCAAGGAGATAAACTGAAGGGGAAAGACAGGATGGAAAGACAGAAAATAAGCAAAGCAAAGCACAATAGTAAGAAGGAAGGGAGGATTTCCTCACAACAAAATATCCCCCCACTTCTCCTCCCAACAAAATATCCCCCTACTTCTCCTCCCAACAGTGTAATGGATGACCATTCCACAATCATACGCCGAGTACAAGCTAAGAGACAAAGGATGGACGAAGAAGAATTGTTAGAACACACGATAATTCCGTTCCTTCCACGCGCTCCATAAGATAGCTCCACGTAGCATAGGTCAAATTGCTTCCTTGGTCCCCACCAAAGTCGACATTTACCAACCCGATAGGAAGCGCAATAGGGAGGACGGGAAGACCCACTCCACACCTAACCTTGCCAGGAAGTCCTCAAATCCCAAAGACAATCGGATAGTGCAAAATCAAATGATCCACTATCTCTTCCTCAGACAAGCACAGATAGCATCGGTTGGTCATACTCCACCCTCTACTCTTTAGGTAATCAGTAGTAAGAATCTCGTTTAGAGCTGCAGACCAAAAGAATAAAGACATTTTGACGGGACACCTGAGTACAAAACAGCCTTAAATGGAAAACAATGCACAGAAACATTGGCAAATGACTATAAAAGAGATCTCACTAAAAACTGATCATTGTTGCTCCTAGACCATAACCTACAATCTCTACCCTGAGACCACAGATGCATCTTTGTTTAGGGCAAAGGAGGAAAATGTTTTCAAATTTATCCTTAAGTCAAGATTGGCCACACCAAATATCTTTGCAGAAAAGGATTTCGGATCCATTACCTACCGAAAACCTAATGAATGGATCGAGAAACTTAAGCCACATTCATGATTCCTTTCTAAAGGCCGACTTCATGCGGCCCTTTCACCCACTTAGGTTTCCAATAAGAGAGTTCTTCATATTTGGCAACAATCACCTCTTCCTCCAAAGACTCTCACGCTCAACACCAAATCTCCAAACCCATTTTCCCAAGAGGGCCTTGTTGACTTAACTCGTTGGAACAAGGTTGAGACCCCCATTACTGAAGGGATTACAAATTTTCTTCTAGTCTAGTAGGCGGTATTTCTTTTTTTCGCTACTCACATCCCAGAGCCGGTCTAGGGACATGGCTATGGATATTGGGATGGACAAGGTAGATAAGAAATATGTTGGGAGGCTTCCGAAGGGTACTCTTAATGAGAGTCAATTTGCCTCCCTTAGAGAAGGTAAGTAGATTTCCAACTGGCTAGTCTAGACTTAAGTCTTTCAATGATTGGATCCCAGACTGCTTTGACTTTAAAAGAGGCTCCTATGGGGAGACCAAGGTAAGTAGGTGGTAGAGAACCTGACTTGCAGCCTAAGCGGCAAGATAGCAGGTCGAGATTGGGTATCTCACCAACCCTCACAATTTCACTCTTCCCCAGATTGACCCTAAAGCCCGAAATTGCATCAAAGCAATGTAACACGCACCTAAGATAGAGAAGCTGAGAGGGGGAAGCTTCACAAAACACTAAAGTATTATCAGCAAATTGGAGATGTGAGATACTGAGGTGATCTTAACCTATGGAAAAGCCTTCAAAATCCACCCCATTCGCTTGGGAGAGCATCCGATTAAACCCTTGGAGCTCCTAAAGAAACCTTAGGAGATACCATTTAGCATAATAGGAAAGGAAGCAGAGGAGACACAGGCTAACATCCACTTTGATCAAAATCTCATCCTATGCATCAAATAGAGGAGGAAGTCCCAATTCACATTATCGCAAGCCTTTTCCATAACAATTTTGCATATTAGCCCCGGTATCTTTGACCTAAGACGCTCATCCACACATTCGTTAGCGATGAAGATGTCATCTAGGATTTGTCTACCACAAACAAAGGCACCTTGTTGAGGTGAAAATGATAGATCCCAGAACTAGTCAAAGTCAAGTTGCTAAGATTTTGGTAATGATTTTGTAGAAGCTACTCACCAAATTAATTGACCGAAAATCCCTGATATCCTGGACACCAACTTTTTTGGCGCCAACACCCCATGTATTGTTGATCAATTTGTCAAATTAATTTGATTCGTGAAGCTCCTACAACATGGTTTAAAAAAATGTCAAAACCGTTATGTAACACCAGTTACGTAAAGGTTTCGGTGGCCTACGATACCCGATACCGTACCTTTACCCGTTTATCTCGAAACAAAATTGTAACGCTCGAAACCGTTACGTAACGGGCATTACGCCCGATACGTAAAGGTTTTGGTCGTAGGACTGGGTTCCGAAAATCCCTAAACTCGTTCTAAAACCTCATATTTGCTTCTTCTCTACCTATTCTTAGTACCTTTTTTTTTTTTTCCTAAAATCCTTTTGTTTTTTGTTAATTAACAACTTGATTTGGGGTTTAATTCATAGATTTGAAGGAATCCAAGGCATGTTCTTTATTTCAGGTATGTTTCAACCCTCGACCCATCTAATTTCCTTATTTCTAGATTTTGAGCTTCATATTGGCTTTAAAAGTATCTTGTTACTCATTTATTATATATTTTTTATTTTTTCTATTTCTTGAAATTTTTTAAGCAAAAAAGAAAAAAAAATAAGTAAAAGCCAAAACTGTTACATAAAGGTTTCAGATGTGTCTGTTACAGTGTCCGAAACCGTTTGTTTAAACCTTGCATGCAAGAAGATCCGCACCCACTATGCTCCAGCATCAGCGATAAAACTCTATGGAGAACCCATCTGGGCCAGGAGATTTATCTCCCGCCATTGCGCTGATAGCACCCAACACTTCTTCACCCCCGAATGGTTTTTCTAACACTGCACTTTGGTCTAATGTTAGGCTTTCAAATGGAAGGCCATCTAATTGTGGTCTCCATGAGGTTTTCTCCAAGTATAGTTCTTCAGAGAACAGTAGCAAAGTTCTAGGAGACATCTCTTCTCAGGCCATAATTCAGAAGAAAAATAAATTTTAAGGGTAATGGTTTCTGCTTTATAATTCCAGAAAAAAAAGTTTAGTAGAGTCATAAAATGTAAAATCACGACATCTGCCTCTGAACGAAGCTGTTTCTAAGCTAAAAGTACCTTTGTGTACATGTTGAGAGTTGAGAGTATCATTAACAACGATATATATATATATATAGTCTTGTACTTAATAACAGCTAAAAGTCAATTATAAAGTAGTGGGACAAAGGAAAAATAATTAACAATAGAAGTATTGATAGTGATTACCAAATTAGATGCCAATGATAGCAGAATAGCTAGCATATTCGTTTTCCGATAACAGACCAGAATAATATGCCTATCAATTCCAAAAGCAGTTGCCCAACCAACATTTCTCCAATAAAACCTGACCGCACAACAATCGCATATTTAATACAACTAACAAACCAATGGCTCTAGAACCAACCTTGTAAACAGAGATGTTTTAAAAGCCACAGCACTTGCTCATTTATAATTATTTGATAAACCGCAGACCTGCAACTGCAACCAAGAGGCATCAGTTTCTGCTTCTGCATGGAAAGAAAGTATGTCAAGGATACCTAACAAGTTTTACAATCATCAAGTCAGTCACCTTTTATTTATTCGTTACTGAGGCAGACACACTGTTAGTGAATTCTCAATGCATTTATTCTCGTGAGACCATAGCCAGCAGCAGAGCAAGCCTTTTTGATCAACGCATACACATTAAATTTTAAAATGATGTAACGTTTTGTCCATTTAGCACACTTATCAAAAGATAGATTTTGTATTTCGATATAGCCTCAGCAGTCTGGATGAGGTCATAAAGCTACAGATTTTGCACAGACAAAAAAATGACTCACAATCATAGGTCCAGCATTTCAGCAAAATAATTAAGGCTTCCATCTTCTCACCCTCAGTTCTGGATCAGCAACCACCCTGGTCGTAAGTTTGACCGCCCCGTGATTCTCTTTTCAAACAACACTTCTGCTCCTGCAATGAAGGTCCAGTAGAAGGAACCAAATTCCATGAAACACTTTTTTTTTTTTACAGGATGATGATATGAAAGCTTCATATGCAGAAGAAGTTTCGCCCAATAGAGCACAACGGAAGGGAGCCTACTCCCAGAGTTAACATCATTTGCATTTCTGGCGACAAGCCCATGCTCTGGTCCGAGCAAAGATCTAGACATCCCAGCTGTTGAAGTATAACCTGAAATATCTAACCATAATTATTGTGTACATGAGATATACAAAATAGACACACAGAAAACAAATAAGTAGATCATCCTAATCACAGAAACAAGATGAGACCAAGGTATTCTTGAGAGTTGGAATCTGTCTTCCCTACCCATGTGTTCACGGGTTCAGGAACAGCAATCTGAAGGGTCTCACCCAGGAGATTTCAAGATTTTAAAAAAAAAAACATCTAAATTGGATGATTTTATCCATCTGACCTTCAGATCTTTTTCTAGGACTTTAACAATAATTATTTTCCTCAACATCCAAAGGAATAAGATTAATTGGATAAATAACTGTCCAACTACGTTAACTCTTAACCTAGGAGATATCCCAGGCTCCAGCCCTCTGAATCGTACAGGTTGCTAACACAGGAATCCGATCCTCTCAAAAGGTTCCAGGTTTCCTCAAGAGATCAATTAGTACTCACTTGGCATGATTGATTGTAGACCTCACAGAACTGCTGTATAAGAATGATAGTACTACATTATCATGTTCTTGACTGAAGATCATTATTTTGTGTTCATCTTGGTTCTCGACCCAACAGAAGAAAGTCGGTCTTGGCTTGAAGGCCGAATTGAACTTCCTGTGGCCGTACTGGGTACAAATGTGTTTGACTGAACAGGAACCGGTGTCATCATGGTTCTCATAACTGGTGGCCTTTGAGAGCTCATGCTTGAAAGGGGCCTTGGCACTGAGTTTGCATAGCTCATCGCAGTTTTGTTGGTAGGTAATGACGGTGGTATTGCTCTGGACGAGGAAGCAGGTAAGCCAAGTCGGGATGCAATTATCTGGGCTCGCTCATGGTAGAGCCTCTGCCTTGACTTGTCCATTTGTTCCCTAACCCTCATTATCACACTTTCCATCTCGGAAAAGAAAGCCAACTTGGTCTCCAACTTATGCAACTGCAGTGGATGAAACATCCAAAGTCAGATTTCCACAAAAGATTAATGCCACTAGAGCTTGTCTGCGTATGAGGATACCTGCTTTGCAATCAACATTGTAGCAAGCTGACGGATTTGGTCTTCCTCCTGGTTCGCGAGAAACTTCGCCTTCACTGCTGCAGCCGAGAGTGCACTAATTGCAGCACGCTTTATTTTATCAATATTATCATCATCTCTGGTCTCTATCAAGTTGCAATTCTTCTCACTTTTAGAGTCCCTCACTTTTTTGTCCTCCTCACCTGCAAAACAGAGAAACAAAAGAAGTAAATATTATCGGAAACATGCAGGCCCATTATGAAAATTGCAATTTTCAGTCAACTTCTTTCTTCCACAGTCCCCACACATACATCCCAAGGCCCATGTATAACATAATCTTCCCTTAACAAATTTTGCCAAATCTAATAAAAGAATCTCATATTATCAAACCTGTGTTTGCTATAGTTTCAACTATTGAATTAGATGCAACTGGTTGCTGAGGCTCTTTCTCTTCCGAGGGAACCAAATCAGACACCACATCTACACCTTTTGGTTCCTCTGAACACCGAGAGACCTCCCCCACTGAAGCTCCATCACCTGACTCCTTCATGGAACTTGGTGTAACCTCCGATGTCAAAGCTAAATCACTCGATTCATTCAAGGTACTTGGTGGGTCCTCCTCTTTTGGCAAAGCTGGATCGCTCAATTCTCTCACAGTATTAGGTCCAACTTCCTCGTGAGTAGCTATATTATCCGGCTCCTTTGTAATATGTGCTTCCTTTGTGCAGTCACCATTGAGAGAAACCAATAACTCCCTATCTTCTGGAACTGTAACCTCAGTTTTCTTATTGGTGCAATTATTAGATACATCACTGCCATCCAATTGAGACGCGTTGTTTTCCTCCTTTTTATCTTCCACTTTCTGGTTTTCATCTTTCTGGTCTTCATCTTTACGAACCTCCCCATCAACCGTTTCATCAACAGCACTGCAAATCCTATACCGTGGTCAGAGACTCAGAATGACTTCAAACTGTAACGGAATAAAAAATTAATTATACATATAGCCAATTCAAAAACCTCTCGGAGACAGTTGATTCTTACCTGTCATTCGGTGGATCTTCAAGAAGAAAACAATGCCTTGCAGCCAACTGAATGCCAGGAGAATCACCAGATATAATTTTTAGAGAACTACGAGCTGAAGCAGTAGCAACATCAGGTTCCACCAGCCTTGCTAGAAATACTGCCTGTAGAAAAGAAAGCCTCATGTGACGAATAAGCATGCTTGCAATTGTAAGAGATGCCCAGAATTTTACCGATCAAAACAAAAAAAAAAGATGCCCAGAATTTTCAAAGTGATGCATTCGACATACCAATGCCATGGCAGGGTTTCCCGCCTCGGCAAATGAAAGCGAACCTCCAGGTCCTGGAATAGAATCGACAGCCTCAAATGCTTCCTTCAGGGCATTCAACGCAAAGTTAGCACCCATTACTTGAGCAACCTTCACTTCACTTGCATCTTCTGGCAGTGAAGTGTCCATGGGGGAAGACAAGGACTGTCCTTCAACAGCACCAGTCTTATTTTCCGTTGTTTCAGGAGCATTGGCTCCAGCCTTATTTTCCTTATTTTCCATTGTTTCAGGAGCATTGGCTCCAGTCTTACTTTCTGTTGTTCCAGGAGCATCTTTTAAAACTGGTGAATCATTATTGGTTGAACCCAGATCTGTGCTTCCCTCGAGACTAGCTTCAAAGACATTGTCACCTTCAAAAAAAGTATCCTCAATTGGCATTTGAACAAAGTGCAAGATACACTGGGCTTTTGTTTTTGTGGCGACATGCTCAGCAATCTCATTCCAGTTTTCTCCATAAAGCTCTAAGGCTTCTAGAAGCAGGAGGGTTTCCTGATCTGTCCAACTCCCCCCACTTACACCAGGAACCTCAGCAGGCTCCATGAGAATGAAATCAGCAGGGGACATGCCAGAGCCAAACTTTCCATTATTATAGCATTCAGAACACAAATCAAAATCTGCCTGTGAAAGTGAAACAAGCACAATCAACAAATAAAATATACGCCGAAGAGAAACTGAAATAAGAAAATTTAATTCATGAAGCAAGTCAAGCAACAGATACCAGTTTTCAATCAAAAAGGAAAGTTGTATTATTCAATATGCCAACAAAAAAAAAAGATTTGTGACAGGCAAATATAGGTGACAACTTCCCCATACAATTGTCTCTGTTGGTTACATCAATAGATAGCATGTTCTTTTTTAAACCAATTACAATAGTATATGAGGTGACTTTTGCAATGTAGTGGATGTAAAAAACTGTTCATGACAGCATGCTGAATCTAGCTTGATTAGAAATGAATTGACTTAGAGTCTCAACTTCAAAAGGAAGCTTTAAATGCTTAACCCAACTGCATAATCCAGACTTACTCTAGCTATCTGAGCCAAATTAAAAGCTGAACCCAACTGAGTAATCCAAACCTTACTCTAGCCATCATAGCCACAATAAAAGGTGAACCCAACTGGGTAATCCAGCCTTACTCTAGACATCTGGACCAACATATGACTTCACAACCAAAAAGCCCATTGCCAATTAAAACAATTCACCCCTCAACTAAGCCCATAAGTCCTTGGCTATGGAGATTATAGTAGTTTTTTTTTTGAGGGGTGGGGTACAAATTACAATTTTTTTTGTACTTTTATCTTCTCCCTTTAATCATTTGTATCAATACATGGGGGTGTAAAAAAGACTAGTGAAGGTCACTAGTCTTGGTGGACAATAGAACCCTAGTATTCAATACAAGGGAAATGCTATTGTCCACCAAGACTAGCGAACTTGGTAATGTTCACTAGTTTTTAACCCCTATGTATCGGATACAATTCTAATAAATACAAGGGTAGTTAGGTATTTTAATAGGAAACAATTAAATGGACAAGACAATAAATATTTTAAAAAAGTCAAACCGTACTTATTGCCACATTGTGAAAGGCTAAATTACCTCAAACTTTAGTGAATTTGGTAATTAATGCAAGGGAAAAAACTGTACTTTTTCATTACTGGGGATCGGCAGATCAGAGTTATGCCTTCTGTTTGGTTACTTTTTTCTTTTCGCCTTTGTAATTCTTATGCTTCTTTGGTTCACAATTTGTGAACTCTAGTTTGTCTTGTACTCTGCTGTCAACTTCTTTTAATACATTCCTATTTTCCGGTCAAAAAAAAATGTGATGGTGAAGGTTACCAAGTTCACTAGTTGTTGAACCTATATATATATATATAGGTGAGGATACTAATGAGCAGTCCCTCTCGAAAGATGACATGTGGCAGTCTTTTCTTAAATCCAACGATTGGATGTTGAGGTGGGTCCATTGAAAGACACATGTCAAAAAATGAGTCTGATCGGATGTGTTTAGACCGATCAATTAGACCATAGTTTATCAGCATTGACCCCCTAAGGTTCACTAGACCCTATCTAGGTTATAAAAATAGTTAATCTTCCCATCTTCAATCGAATGGTCTATTAATGTTTGATCGGACTGATTTTTTGTCACGTGTCACTTGGTAGATCCGTCTTGACATCCAACGGTTGGATTTTAGAGCAACCCGCCACGTGTCACGTTATTAGGGACCGCTCATTAAAGGCTTTAATGAGCATGGCTCATTAGAATACTACTCTATATATATTTCGGAGAGAGTGAGATAGAGAGAGTATGAGTTTTATATGTGAGATGCATAAGCAATCTTGCTCATGCACCACGCAATTGTGTGTCATGTGGAAGTTGTATGGGCCCACAAAGAAAACCAACAAATGGGCCCCTATGGAACATCCATGCGGTGCCCCAATCATTACCCGATCAAAGCTAGCCTTACACTATCCAAACACCAAACTTGACAATTGTCTCATGCTACGACAATGTGTGCCTCATTAGAGAGTCTCATATGCTAAGCCATGCTCAACCGGCCAACTCGTCACTCTATCGTGTTGTGCCCGATACTTGTCCAACTCATAGGGTTCCTACGTCATCGAGGTTCCATCACGTGCATTTATATCCACTAAGATTTCTCGATCAATCCGAACATCTAACACGGGCCAAAACTCTCAAGCACGACCAACGGCCATCCCCACGCACAACAAATAGCTTAGGAGCATCACTACTCCATACACCAAGCATTGAGGGCCTAGTAGCCCAAAACACGATCATCGGTCCATGACCAAGTATCTTAAGGCAACTCATGTCCCATAACGCATCTACAACACGTATAAGATAGGCTTATCGAGCCAAGTGCCCACCGAAAGCATTCCACCAAGCCTCACCCAAAAATTTGGCTTATTGCGCAACGACATCCCACGAGGCTAACCGAAGCTAGGTCAAGAACCCATTTTAGGCACACTCGGTCTTAAAATTCCAAAATAGACCACTCGCTCCATCCTAGCCGACCATGATGCATAGCATACACTTAGGCCCAACCATGCAAGAACCTCCAACCCAAAACCACTACACAGTGCTAGAAAGATTGTTTCTTTGCATTGTCCCTAGATGTACCACGGACCATCCACGAATGCCCTAAGACCCACTTCATGATCCTAAGGCCCGCTCTCAATCTTCTTTGAGGTTGCTCACCATAGTTACCAAGTCTGGTATCAGAAAGAATTCGTCTAGGGAAATTTTCTATAAAAAAAATCTGCACAAATCAAAAAAATCAGAAATAAATCAAAAAAGAAAAGACGAGAAAGATATGAAATCTATATAACAAGTTTACTAGTTATGAAAATTATAAATATGTCATATATTAGATATTTATTTGGGATTTTTCAAAAGTCGTGAATTCGTGTTTAGTTTCGCGAAATTCAAGTCACTTTTTGCCAAACGTTGCAAATACTTTGTGAATTAATCATTCAACGAAAAAGTCTGGTATTATTCAGGACTTTTTAAAAAAATCAAAGAACTTTGTTACTATTTTGCTCACTAAATGGTCCAACTGTTGGTATAATGTAGTTATGGGCTTCTCTTATGTTGTAGAGTGGCCCACACTTATGTTTTCTCTTTGCTTTCTTTTGTATGGGTGTTGGGCCGAACTATTGTATTAGCCAAGTTAATATAGCAATAGTAGAGAAGAAGATCCCTAATCTTCCTCATTCTCTCTTCTCCCATCTCTCTCCTTTCATTGTTCTTCTCCTCTAAAACCCTAACCACAAACTACTTGGTATCAGAGCATCAACAAGGGAAAGAAGAGTTTGATTAAATCAAAACTCAACAAAAAAAAGGGGAGGGAGGAAGAAGACTGCACGTTACACCCGTACGGCTACCACCAGCCGTACGGCTTGAGCACCCATGGGGGTGGTTTGAAGGTATGTTCTTACAGAACTCGAATTTAGGAAATTTTTGAACCCTATTTCATCTGTTTTGGATCAATATTGAAGAAGCTACAATGATTTAAAGAAAAATACAGAAAAATTTGAAAAAAATTATTGTTGAGGTTCAGTTTTAATTTCTTCCAAATGGGTTGTTTTTGTGCTGATTATTGATCGAGTTTGGTGCCCTTTTTTTATGGGAACATTCAAAAACAAGTTTTGGCTCATTCCGTTGAGATTTGAAGGAGGAACGAAATGTTTTTGGGCTCTCTAGGTGCCTTTTTTGTATATGGTCGTGGGTTTGAAAGCTAGTTGCTTATAACAGCCACTGAGTTAGCTTCTTTGGATGTTCTTAAACGTTTATGGATAGTTTGTTTGTTGTATTTAAGGTTTGTGTGCAAATCTAACCTTATTTTAGTTGGAGTTTGAGATTGGAGGTGTGACTCCTTTTGTGCTTTGTGATTGGAGGTGTGACTCGATTGCTTTTTTTGATTGCCTTGTGAGTGTTTGACAAAAAAAAAGGAGAGGAACATATGGCTGACGAATCTCAATTCTCATAAATGAAAACGAATGTGGTACCCACGCGTGTTGTAATGGACCATGAGGGGTCAAGTAATGACAATTCTCACCTACAAATTACCTCGGAGAAACTCAATGGTGAGAACTATGTTTATTGGGCAAATTCTGTGAAAATGTATGTTGGTGCTAAGGGCAAGTTGGGTTACCTCATTGGAGAGAGAGATAATAGAGCCCACTAAGTCGGATCCTAAACATGCAAAATGGACTTAAGACAATTTGATTGTGATGTCTTGGTTAATGAACTCTGTGAAAACCCATATCAATAGAGGTTTGGTGTTCTTGAAGACTACTCATGCTATTTGGGACACCCTCTCTCAGACTTACTCGAATGTAGGTAATTTTGCTAAGCTTTAAAAAAACTCAACGGGATATCTCTCAAATTTGTCAGGGGGGATGGCCTTGAATATGTATTATGCCAAATTGAAAGAAAAATTGGAAGAATTTGATAACTACTCAGACTTTAAGCCTAATTGTACTGCTGATGTTATTGCCTTCAAGAAGTGGGTTGAAAGAATGCGAATTTTCAAGTTCCTCACCGATCTGAATCAGGAATATGAAAATGCTCGCTCACACACAGCTCCTAGGCCGAGATCCTCCTCCTGAGACAATTAGTCGTGTATATGCTCATATCCAGAATGAAGCAAGCAGACGAGATGTGATGACCTCCAAGACGGTGACTGCTCCTGAGCGATCTGCCTCCACTTTCCAGCATGGTGGAAGAGGAGGTAGTAAAGGATCTTTTAGAGGTCGTGGTACTCGTTTTGATGGTGTCCAATATGATGAAAAAGACAAGTTGAAATCCGACTACTGTGGGAGGACTCGCCACACCCGTGATCAGTGTTGGCAATTACATGGACGGTCTACATAGAGGGGAGGTCACTCAGGTGGATATGGAGGTGATTCTCATTGTCTAGATGAGTTCAACGAGCCTTCTGTCCATACTACAACAGTCATTGCGCATTCTGGGTTTAATACAACATAGATATCATCTCAATTAGTATCCAGAGATGATATGGAGTCTCTCCGTCGTGACCTTGATGAAATGCGTAGAGCCATGTCTCAAGTGGAGATCCCTTCCACTTCCTCCTTTGCTCAGTCAGGTACATCTGCCACTGCCCTAAATGTCTCAGTCTCATCTGCTCCTCACTCTTGAATCATTGATTCTGCGGCCTCCAAGCACATGACTGGTATGTCCTCTAATTTTTCATCATATCATCTTTATTCAGGGAGAAACAAAGTTCGTATTGCAGATGGTACTATGTCTCACATTGCCGGTAAGGGTACCATTCATGTCTCTCCATCTCTGTCTTTATCGACTACTATCCATGTTCCTAACATTGCTCTAATCTTTTATCTGTTAGCAGTATTATCAAGTCCCTCAATTGTAGTGTCACCTTTCTTCCTTCCCATTGTGTTTTTCAAGATCTAGTGACGAGGCAGATGATGGCAGTGGTCGTGAGAAGGATGATCTCTATCAGTTGGATTCCTCTCCTAGAATGCGTGTTTATCAGTCCTCTTCAGGGTCCAGGAGTAATTTGGTCCAGTTGATGTGATGGCATTTTCGTTTAGGTCATCCCTCTTTTTTGTTTCTCAAGAGGATGTTTCCTCAGTTGTTTCTTTCTTTATCTACTACTTCTCTTAAATGTGAAACTTGTGAATAGTCTAAACATTGTAAGATTTCCTACCCTCCTAGTATTTCTCAATGCAATTCACCTTTTGAACTTGTTAATTCTGATGTTTGGGGCCCTGCAACCACCCCTTCTGTGTTTGGTTATAAATATTTTGTTACTTTTGTGGATGATTTTTCTCGTGCTACTTGGATGTATCTTCTTAAGTTAAAATCTGATGTTTATGCTTCTTTTAAAGTTTTTCAAAAAATGGTTTGTGCTCAGTTTGATGATTCGCTTAAGATACTTCGTTCTGATAATAGAGGGGAATATCTGAATGAGGACATGTGCACCTATTTTACTAACCATGGTATTGTTCACCAAACTACTTGTGTTCACACTCCGCAGCAGAATGGTGTGGCTGAACGCAAGAATAGACATCTCCTTGACATCACCAGATCCCTTCTTCTTGCCATGCATATCTCTAAATACCTTTGGTTAGAAGCCTTACTTTCCCTGTCTTTCTTATGAATAGAATGCTCTCACGGACCTTGGGCTTCAAAACTCCGTTGGATGTCCTTTCATCTACAACTCCCCATTTTCCTATACCACCTAAAGTATTTGAGCCTGTCTGCTATATGCATTTGCCCAAACCTGACTGCCCAAAACTTGATCCTCATGCTGTAAGTGTGTTTTCCTTGGATATTCTCTCCCTCATAAGGGTAACAAGTGTTATCATCCTCCTTCCAAGCGAAAGTTTCTGTCTATGGATGTCTCTTTCTTCGAGGATGTTCCTTAATTTCTTCCTCTGAAGACTCCTCTTCAGGGGGAGAATGTTGATGTTGAAAAGTTGTCTTCTCTTATACCTCTTCCTTGTCCTATTTTTGATATCTCTGACTCTTCTGTGGTTGATATTGAACATACGCAAGAGAAAGAATTGCAAGCTTACTCCAGATGACCACACACTATGTCTCACGCTTCTTGCTTAGATTCTCCCTCGGATCCGTATTCTTCCAACTCAGGTATTAATTCTGATCCACTTGTTGATGATACTAACCTCCCTATTGCCATTAGAAAGGGAATCAGAACTTGCACTCAATATCCTATCTCTAATTTTGTTTCTTACAACTCATTATCTCCTTCTTATCGTACTTTTTCCTCTTCCATATCTTCGGTGCCTTTGTCTTGCAGTGTTTCTGAAGCACTAGTTTATCCTAAGTGGAAGGGTGCGATGTGTGAAGAAGTGGGAGCTCTTGAGAAAAGTGGCACATGGAAAATTGTTAACTTACCGAGGGGAAAGAAACCAGTTGGATGCAAGTGGGTTTTCACAGTGAAATATAAGGCGGATGGTTTTGTGGAAAGATACAAGGCTAGACTAGTTGCAAAGGATTTCACCCAAACTCATGGCATTGACTACCATGAGACTTTTGCTCATGTAGCTAAAATGAATTTTATTCGTGTGATCCTCTCTCTGGCTGCTAACCAAGACTAACCTCTTCATCAATTTGATGTGAAGAATATCTTCCTTCATGGAGACTTAGTGGAGGAAGTTTACATGACTGTTCTTCCTGATTTTAGCTTTCCCACAGCACAAGGGAAAGTTTGTAGATTAAAGAAAGCTCTATATGAGTTGAAACAGTCTCTCCGTGCTTGGTTTGAAAGGTTCAGTAGGGCCATGAAGAAACAATGATACACTCAAAGTCAAGTTTATCATACTCTGTTCATCAAACAATGTCAGGGTAAGACAACTACCCTTATAGTCTATATTGATGATATAGTGTTGACAGGGTCAGATGTGAAAGAAATTAAGAGGTTAAAACCTCAACTGGCTATAGAGTTTGAGATAAAGGACTTAGGACAGTTAAGGTACTTTCTTGGCATAGAAGTTGTCAGATCAAGGAGTGATTTTTATCTCACAAAGGAAAAAATGCATCCTAGATCCTCTTAAAGAAACGGGGATGATGGGATGCAAGCCTTTGAATGCACCAATAGAGCAGAACCACAAGTTAGTAGATGGTGGTGAATCTCTTGGTGATGCAGGCAAATATTAGAGACTTGTTGGTTGTCTTATCTATCTCTCTCTCACTCGCCCTAATATAGCCTATGCAACCTATATAGTTAGCGTGGTGAGCCAGGTTATACATGCTCCAAAAACATCTCATCAAGAGGCAGTCTACAAGATCCTAAGATACTTGAAATCCTCTCCTGGGAAAGGAATCCTCTTTAGCTGTCCTGGACACTAAGAGTAGAAGCATACAGCAATGCTGATTGGGCAAGATTTTTCTTGGACAGAAGATCTACATCTGGATATTGCATAATTGTTAGGAGAAATCTTGTCACTTGGAGAAGCAATAAGCAGGCCATTATGGCAAGGTCTAGTGCCGAGACTGAGTTCAGAGTCATGGCTCAAGGAATATGTGAATTTCTATGGGTAAAGATTCTTCTGAAGGAGCCTAGATTTCCAGCAGATAAGCCTATGAGTCTTTACTGCGACAACAAAGCTGCAATTAGCATTCACGCAACCCAATCCAGCATGACAGAACCAAACATAATGAGATAGATTGATCGTCATTTCATCAAAGAAAAAATCAGCTCTGGAGAAATTTGCATTCCCTCTGTAAAGACTAGCGACCAACTTGCAGATATCCTAACCAAAGGAGTCCTAAGCTATCGCTTGTCTGATATACTTAGTAAGCTAGGCGAATGTGACATATATGCACCAGCTTGAGCGCGAGTGTTGGTGTAATGTAGTTATAGGCTTCTCTTATGTTGTACAGTGGCGCACACTTGTGTTTTCTCTTTGCTTTCTTTTGTATGGGCCTTAACCCAACTATTGTATTAGCCAAGTTAATATAGCAATAGTAGAGAAAAGGATCTCTAATCTTCCTCATTCTCTCTTCTCCCATCTCTCTCCTTCCATTCTTCTTCTTCTCTAAAACCCTAACCACAAAACTACTCAACATGTAGCGCAAGGGGAGGTAGAGCTAATGCTTCCCTCAAGGTGGATGTTAAGCTTTTTTCCCATTTCATAAAGGAACTATCGACATTATTGGGACACTCATATTAGCCTTATTCAAAGTAACATATTGAGTTTCCATGAACCGCTTGCACCATTCAACTCGTAATGACTTGCACTTTGAAATAAAGTCTTTTAGACTTACCCCGACATGCCACAACATGTGTTCGATAAAAGGCCTAACCAAGCTTGCTCCCCACCAAACATTATAGGCAACTTGCCCAATCCATGGTACCTCGTACCCAACATCAAGACACATTCGTGCCCCCTTCAATCTCTATATAGTGCTTGTATACTAAGCACCACAGTGCCCCAACACTAAGACACCAACCTTGCACCATACTGACCTATACTTGCATAGCACAGTGCCCATCACCGATGCATGGCATAGGCATTGCTTGCCCATGTGCAAGCCACACCAACCCATCGTCATGATCCAGCACTATGTCATCACTTTGATTGTGAAATATAGGGGCGGACCTTAGATCTTGAAGGGGTCTTAGGGTCTCTTTGGATGGTATGTAGTATATCCAAGGAAAAGAACTTTCTAGCACTGCGAAGAGCCTTCGTGACAGAGATTCCTACCTGGTTAGATCTAAGTGTACGTTATACATTATGGTCAACCAAGATAAAGTTAGTGAGCTATCTCGGGATGCTAAGAACCAAGTGTGGCTATCGTGGGTTCTTAGCTTTAGGATTCGGTCAGTCCCATGGGATCTCGTATTGCAGTAAGCCAAGTTATTGGACGAAGTTTGACAAGGATGCTTCCTACGTGCATTACTTGGCATGGTAAGACTTGTACTTGTTATGGACGCGTTATGTGATATGAGTTGTCTTGAGAGTACTCAGTCATGGATTGAGGATTGTGTTGTGAGCTGCTAGCCCTCAATGCTTAGTGTGTGCATAGTCACAAAGTACCCGTTTAAAACGCGTTTAAAACTTTTAGAGGGGGTCGCCGTTTTAAACTCCGTTTTAAACGTGTTTACCGTTTTAAACTTTAAAATACGTTTTAAACGCGTACTCCGTTTTATAAGCGTTTAAAACTTTTTTTAACCAAAAAAAGAAGAAGGTTAAAACGTGTTTTAAGAGTTACGAGACGATGTGTTAGGGCAAAACGTCAATACCTCGTCTCTCGCTCTGGTCTCAAGTCTCAGCTCTCTCGTCTCTCACTCGGCTGCTCTCCGCTGAAACCTCTCTCCGGCAATCATAAGTCTCTCTCTCTCGGGTTATTCCCCTTCAATGTTTGGTTTATCTCCTTAGCTAGGATTAGGAGAGACTAGTTTCGATTCTACCCAAGAGTCACCCATTTTTCATACGCAGAATTCTTTTAACACGTAAACCATCTTGTGATGCTTTTAGGAGCTTCATGTCTAGGGGTATATGAGTCAATCAGTTTATGTACATATTGAGGAGAGGTATTCCTCCTTATCCTTTGTATCCGTGTAGTTTAAATCTTGTGTGGTTGTCTTCGTTTTGCAACTGTGTAAGCTTAAATTATGAGTTAAATGATTAGTAGTTAGTATTATATATATATATATATATAATTATTTATTATTATTTTTAACTCCCCGTACTTTTCCCGTGTTTTACCGTTTAAAACCCGTACTTCCCGAACGTATCATTGCCGTTTAATACTCGTGCCCGTACTTGGTGACTATGAGTGTGTGTAGTAGTGATGCTCCCATGGAATCAAAAATCGACTCAATTCAGTCAACTTCGGCCAAATTGAGTCGACTTTTGTGGTATCCGAAGTGAAATGCACTTGTATTTAAAAATACAAGACTTCGTGGTGAACTTCGGTAAATTTTGACCGAAACAGAAAAAAAGTGTTGAGAAAATACGGACAATTTCGGTGAAAATTAACCGAAGTGTACACAAAAAGTCTGTAAATTGAAAGGTTTTTAAGTTTTAACTTACAAAGGTAATATGCTAATTTCACTCGCTTTAAACTTACTTTTTTCATAAGGAAAGACATGGGTCCCTAGCATTAATCTTTTTTTTTTTTTTAGCATTGACCTTATTATAAATTATAATTTAATTATTAAAGTATGGTTAGCATTAATCATAATTTTATTACTAATATATTATGTTCATAAAGGATTTTTAATAATATTAAAAAACAAATAATTTCCTAATGGTATTTCATAAATTAAAAATTATTTAACTACCCATCTCCTCCTCTTCACATATTTTTTTTTTGTTGAAATGATATCATGTCTCACACACACACTCTCTAAACGCACACACATCCTCTTCACATATTGATTCAGTCCCATAAAATCATTGAGATAATCAATTGCAAATTGAAATAGGTTTAGAAATTAAATTGAATTTCAATTATTTATCAACTTTACTGTGCATTCATAAGCTTTTCAAGTTTCTAAAACAATTAACATGGATAATCATTGAAAAATAAAGAGAATAAAATGGCCTAACAAATCCTCTTTACTTGACAAAGAGGATAAAATATGATTAAAAAAATTTGACAATATAGAGAAATATCAAGAAGAAATTACAGCTCATACAAGCAGACAACGCATGTTACTAAACATGATTCTCACATTTGAGTACCACATGCTTAACCTTCCAAAAAAAAAAGTATCATATGCTTACATCACTAATATAATGAATTCTAGATGTGTATTTATGCTTAAGTTTGAATCATTAAAGTTTCATATTAGATTTCCAATGTCTCCTTAAAGTTTTAAAGACTTCTTTAATTTTTAAGTAGCTTCTTAGAACTTCCTTAAACTTTCTCGAAATGTGTCAAGGCTATGGTTACAAATTTGCTCATCATTAAAGGGTTACAAATTTGCTCACAATCTACTAGGGGGTATTTCCTTTTATCGCCTGACTCGACCCAAACTCCAAAGAAAGTTCCGCTGAATACGATCTAGGATCATAGCTATGGATTTAGATATTACCAAGGAAGACATGAAATAAGTTAGAAGACTTCGAAGGGTGCTTTTGATAAGGGTCAATTTGCCACCCTTAGGTAAGCAGTTGGATTTCCAGCCAGATAATCGGGATACAAATCGCTTGATAACTGAGTTCCAGACTGCTTTGGATTTGAAGGATGCTCCTAAAGGGAGACCAAGATAGCTAGTCAAGAGGGATCCTATCTTACAACCTAAGCAACAGGTCTAGATTGGAGACATCCCCCACCCTCACAATTTCACTCTTATCCAGATTCACTCGGAGCCCCGAGACCGCTTCAAAGCACCGCAACACACGCCTAAGATAGATCAGTTGATGGTAGGAAGCTCCACATAATTGAGAATAATAAAATATCATCGGCAAATTGGAGATGCGAGATACTTAGGTGATCCTGTCCTATGGAAAAACCTTCAAAACCCACCTCATTTGCTCGCAAGAGCATCCGAATTAAGACCTCCGACACTGATGAAGAGGGTCGAGGAAAAGGGATCCCTCTATTTGAATCCCTTTGAGCTCCTGAAAAAACCTTTGGAGCTGCCATTTGGGAGCATAATAAAGAGGCTGACGATACATAGGTGGACATCCACTTCCTCTACTTAGATCCAAAACCTATCCTAATAGAATCGATGAAAATCAATAGCCCAAAGAAGGCAAAAAATCCAATCTCTTGTTGCTCTTATTGAGATTCTAACTTGGGAAAAGACAAGTAAGTTGAGCATGGCTTGGCATATGAGACTCGATAATGAGTCTTACCTTGTCATGGCATCATGACAAGAAATAATGGTCAAGATTGATATTCGGATAGTGTCATACTAGCTTGCTCGGGTGATGATCGGGACACAACACAATTGCTCCACTGCAAAGAAAAGTTTGACCATGACACCATGCCCAGAAAATTTGCATGATCGATACACATGACAATTACACACCCCCCAAGGGAGCATGTGATCAAAGATAGAGCTAAGACATGCCCACTCAAGTGATCTACAACCTCTCTATAAGGTGGATGTTAAGTTTTCTCATAATTCCGGGATGAAACGTCACTCTTGCAGGCACAATCATATTGGCTTATTGCAACAAAAAAAAAGTCACAGATATCTTGTGGGGAAGACTACCCTCAAGGAAAAGAGAGAAATACATGAACATTGCCACAACCAAGGCCATACAAATAGTCTGCAAGAATAATCGTGGCACATGGTTATCTGATCAGGCTATTATTTGTCAAGTGGCATGCACGGGGACCCACTGCTTGGATTTTTTGTGGGCACAAAAACCTTTCATGTGGCACCCAATTGCGTGATGCATAGACAACACTTCCTATGTGCCACGTATAAAACTCGTCTTCGTATACACATCGCCCACAGCAAGAATCATTGGATTTGGGAAATAGGCCCTTGGCCACAAGCATGTGAAAGAATCTTGTTAGCAAAATTAGCTAAAGGACCATAAATAAATAATCATAGACCGAACAGTTCAGCACTACACCTACCAAATGGCATTCCTAATTAAAAGAAAAACTAAAGAAGGCTCTAACACAAAGATTCCAAAACTACTAAAAAAAGTACTTTTAAACATAATAAGGATATTTTTTTTTGGTAAAGCAGAGCAATATATGAACATAATAAAGATACTCGCAAACGGCTAAGCGTGAACCTTTCATTACCTCTGGCAAAAAACCAAGATTACCAAATAGAATTGATTTAAAGATACACACTAATAAATTGTGGCCTTTGTCGTCAATTAGAACATTCACGAATTCCAATAGCATGCCACACTTACAATTTGTCATTCATCTATGCTCTTTTTTGTGTTAATTTTTTATTTAATGGTGAATAAGATGCTTCCGAACTGCATTTTCAAACATTTGAGAGAAATCAAAACCACAATGAAATGAGATCAGCTAGATGTCTCATCTATCTTAGAGGCTATATGAACTCAAATTTGATCTAATATGGTTTTACTTTGGTGGCATCAATTACATCAAGCAAGCATACCATCTCATCAATAAAAAGTAAGGTTGTTGAGGTGGCAAATAAATCAAATATATACACATAAAATATATTTTGTGCTTCTGTGCAATCCAGTGATAAATAAACAATCACCAAAAGACTAAAAGAAAAGCATAACTCTTAAACACCATTACAATAAGTAATCCAAGCTATGTGCAACTAACATGCATATAGGTTGTTCTTAAATCTGGATGAGTATACGATAATCACTTTACCTCCATGATATGCATTTCAATGTCAAACAACGAATTCTTGTGAAATAACTAACCTGCTTCTGGCAATGGTAGCGCTTCCGCGAGCAATCAGCTGAACAAGAGTTGCAATGGTACTCAACTGCTGGGCCCTCCGGCTTCACCAAGTCTTCTGCAATGGCAGACTCCGGAAGCAATCGAGGTGGCATGGCTGGTGTAGATAAGTCTTTCTTGGGACCTACCAATGGATAGGACTGAACTGTTTCAAACCGGTACAATTTTTCAATCATTGAAGCCATTTTTGCAGCTCCATCGGAATTGGCCGTGGCAGAGTCAATAGATGGGAACGGGTGGTAATTAATCAAACCCCAGTGATCCAAGAACTCCATGACCTCTTGTCTTGCATCCAACTCTCCAACTGATAGCTCCGACAAATCTTTCAACTCGAGTTGTAATGTTGGATTCGCATGAAATTTCTTCATAATCAAATTGCGTATCTCCATGTATATATCAGAAGTCCGGTTCTCCGACTTCCCATTGAAGAAAGAAGCCATGGCATGCTCCTCAAGAGGATGAATTTTCGCCCATGAAAACCAACCTATGAAGTTAAAACAAGATAAGTGCTTGAACTGAAATCATATTACCATACAGTGAGTTGATTTTGATTTTGATTTTGATTTTTGAGTTAACTCTCTGTTCCCTGAAATCAAAACCCTGAATTTCATTTCCGAAACAAAACCACAAAATTGAGAGAAGTCCTATGAAACCAGTAGATCCAGATACTAAACATAAGAAAAACTAGGGTTTCGAATGAGACTTTGCAACTCACCAGCAGGAACTGGAACGACATGAGAATTGGCATCACGAGATCTGATAGCTTCAAACTCCGCATCTATAATAGGCTCTAACGCCTGCCAATCTTCGTTAGCCACATTCGAATCTTCAGCAGCAGCGATTGCAGCTCCGCCTACGGAAGACACCGGAGGCAGCAGCGTATCTGCCGGATTCTGAGTGGCAGCAGCAGCAGCGACGGCAGCGGAAACAGCAGTGGCCGATGCTGCGGCGAGTTTGTTGGGGGTTTGACGAGCGCGAGTACAAGGGCCATTATGGGTGGGAGGAAGATGGTTAATGGGCTTCTCTCTAGCGAGACGCTTCGAAGGAGCCGAAGAAGAGCCGGAAGTGCTGGAGTTGTTGGCTTTTCTTTTTAGGGTTCCGGCTCTCTTTCGAGGAGCTTGTTCTGAAGCCATCGCTTCTAATGCCTTTGCTGCAGCGCCCGTGGTGGCTGCATTTGCCGGTGGGGCTCCGCCTCCGCGGCCTTTCTCTTCCATTGCTTCAACAAGGGTTTCGTTTCACTGATATGGTTTTCTTTTAATAAATACATACTCATTCAAGTCTCCTAGCGTAGCCGCATACTCGCATGTACCAAACCCATTCAGACTTTCTTTAACCTCTCTGACACTCGCTGTTAGTGCGCTGTTTACTTTTCGTATCTGATTATGTGGATAGACAGTACAGAGTTCTTCTCTGGACCAACATATGATACTAATCAGACTTTGGTTGGCAACGAGATTTCCTCATATGCCCGAGTGGCGAGTGGCGAGTGGCGAGGTATTTAAGAAGAATTAGTCCAGGGATACTCCCACAAGGTACTCCCAAACATTCTCTCAAATTCTATTTGTTTATCTCAATTATTAAAGGGAAATAGTTAACATACCCATGAATTCCATTTGATGGGCTAAGGCACCACCTCATTGGTGGATGCCCCCCTCTTAAATGTTCACCACATAAGAGGGGAGGCATCCACCAATGAGTTGGTGCCTTAGCCCATCAAATGGAATTCATAGGTCCGCCTATCACTATTCATTATTAAACGATTAGGTTTAGACCTGTGGTGGCATTTGAAAAAATAAAATAAGTCAACTCAAATTCTAGCCATTAGTGGTTCGGGAGTATATTTGAGAGTAAAGGAAAATGATTGAGGTAACCGCAATTTCCATTATGTAACGAAATGACTAGTCTTCATGGGTCCACTCCACACCCCACATTTAAACACTCACTAATTGTGGTTAAGATTCACTCACCCTAAGATTAAGCAATCCAACCTTAATTTTCAGAAGAAAAAAAAATATATCTTAACTTTAATTCAGTTAAGCTTATATAGGGTTAAAAATGAGTTAAAAGAGATACGAGAACACAGGATAAGGTAAGCAGCGGACCTCGATACTACTAATCACTGTTTTTTATTAAATTAGATGATAGCCTGCTTCACGTAAACGTTTTATTGGGTGGTATGTACAAACTTCAAACCTCCCCGTCTAGCAGGGTGCGAGGTTTTTAATTTCGAAATTTGCCACGTTTTGGCCAGCCAACCCGAAACCGAAATCCTGAAAAATTGCGGGATTTCGACAAAATTTTGAAATCCAAAATATTAATATTTTATTAATTATATATATTTTATTAATATATGTATGTTAAGAAATAATATATTAAAATTTTATATATTTATATAAATATTATTATCTTATTTTTAAAAATTAAATTTGACCCGAAATTTTTGCCTAAATCTGATTTTCGAAATAAACTCAGTTTCGATGTCGTTGGGGTTGCTCGAAACCGAAATTTTGTGAAATTTCAAACCTTGGCAGGGTGTCCTCTTTAATATTTATTATTATATGTAGATAAGATTCACTCATTCTCATGGTTAAATAATTTACCTTGTATTTTAGAAATAAAATTAACTTGGGTTATAATTCCCTCACTCGCGTGGTTAATTTTTTTATTTTTTCTAAAACTATGTTAGATTATTTATCCCTACGAGTGAGCGAATCTTAACTATAGTTAATAAGGACTAAGAGGACATCCGGCTAACTGCGAGATGTAAGCATACCGTCCAAACGTGCATACTTTGTATGCATGCTATCACCTCCTTTAAAAAAAAAAAAAAAAAAAGTCTAGTACTCAAGCATCTCTATGATGAAATCCACATTAATCAATTGGATACTAATCATTTGATTGAATGACTTTGTAAGAGAAGACCTGTTCAGTTGTCTATAATGAAAATAAATTGTAACTTTCCAAATCCGTTTAAATTTCATGGAATTTCGATTTTGCTACCCTATGAAAGGGAAATTGTTATTATTTCATGTTTATTCATTTCTACAAAAATTTCAGAATTTTCAAGTGAAATTTTGAATTTTTCAAAACAAATATATATATATATATATATATATATATATATATATATATATATTTCAATTGATTTTTTTGTAATCAAATATTCTAAACCTTTTTGTCGATTTTCATTTAAATTTTTTAGATTTAAAATTTTTTTAATCGAATAATAATACTAATGTAAAAATAAATAAATAAATTGTCGCAAAATTTTGATGCCAACATTTTCAAAAATTTCAAAGCCTATACTTTGTGGAATATCAATATATATCGAGAAAATTATTATTTTTTAATGGAGTATTGAAAATATATATTTTTCGAAATGTCACCGAAAAATCCAAAACCTTTTAAATTTTGATTTCAGTCGGAGGATCAAAATTGCCAATATAAACGGGATTTTGAACCTTCCCATGAAGTACCGTTGAAGCTGCATCTAGGGAAATCAAATAACATGGTCATCACTCAAATTTATGACACATTGTGTTGTATATATTAGTCATAACCAAATAACATGGTCATCATTTGAACAATCTATGAAAAAAAAATGATCTTTGCTCCATTTGAGTTGTTTGGCATTAATTTTTTTGATTCTCTCGTTTTTGAAAAATAATTAATTCTCATAAATTTTGATTATTGTAATCAATTATGTACATATATGGATGTAAATGGATATCTGAAATATCTGAATTTGATCTGAATTAGACTCCGTTTAACCGGATAAATATCATAATAAGGTATCCGCCGAATCGGATATGGATAAGAAAACTATTATCCATTTATAAACGGAGCGGAGCCAGATATTGCTATATCCGCTCCGCTAAATAACTGACCGGTAACTTATATATGTATGTATATATATATATATACCATTACTGATATTATATGCTTATATACATTTTTTATGTGATACTTAAACTTTTGGAAGGCAAACATGTGATTTAGAAATCCTATTTTTATCTTACCAAAGCAAACCCTAAAAGAATTCTTCTTTTTCTCTTCATCTTCAAACTTCATCGTCATTCAAACCACAAGCTCCTTCTCTCTCTTCCTCTCTAATTGATCAACAAAGCGACAATTGACTCAATCCAACCTAGTTACATGTTGTTTTTAGGGTTACAATTAATCTCTTCATGGATGAGTAGGATGCCATTGATGGAGGATTCATGGTTAGGATTTTGATGGTGATTCTCCATTGTCTAGACTTTAATTTGAAGCAAGATATGTGAATTATTCGATTGTGAGGTTAGCATTTGAAATGATTTGATTACTTGCTTAATGTCTTTAATTTATTCCATGAGGGTTTTCACGAGTTAGATGTTTTTACAATTTTTTACAGATGAAAATCAAAAATCATTTTTCATATACTTGTTTTTTTTAGGCAGCCCTTCAATCAAAGGTTTCCAACATATCTCTTATCCTCTTCTCTTCAACGAATTAAGAGTTTCATCTCAACTTTAACAACCCTGAAATTCTCTCATCTTAACCAGAGGCATTCAGTCAGTCGAATTCCTAATCGGTTGAATATTTGAATTCGAGTATTTGATTATACTAATAAATTGAATTCAGATAATTATTCAAATTCGATTAATTAAATGATTTCGAATTCGGTTTCTCGAATTTCATATCCGTCGGATAACAGAGCGGATTTGAATAGTTAATATTAAATGAATTGGATACATATATAATACTATCCGCTCTGTTTTCAGGCCTATGTACATAGGATGTGTTTGGCAACTGTCATTTGAAATCAAGTCATTAACAACAGAAAAATGAAACCCCATAATTACATTTGGATATAAATGAAAAAGTAATAATGTAGGTAATAAATATGAATATATTGAGTAGTGATTAGACTACCACAATGTCCTCTTGCTAGTTGTTAACCCAATAAAATCTGGGAAAAAAATATCTAAAAGTTACACAATTTTACCCACAATTAAATTAACACGTGCCGGCTTACAATTTGAAGGTTCCCTTATAAGCAGATCATACAGTCAGTTATTAATTTTTCATTTATTAAATATGTTTATAAGTATCATAAAATATCTACAATTTTGTTATGTCTCACCATCTATTTGTAAACTTATTTTGCTCATTTTAAGTTATTTAACATATTTAATTTTGAGAATCATCTTTTTTTTTCGATCCGCTAAAATTTTGTTGAAAGTGTGACGTTTCTTAAAATTGTTATCTAAAATTAAATCGTCAAAAGTGTTTGCACTATTTTTGTTATTAACATAATAAAAGTCATTCCCAAACCACGATGCCTAACAACCCTTAGGTAACTCGTACCATATTTTCACATTTTTCTAACTAGACCTCGTTTATATACTGTTAGCGTGTGTTCATTTCGTGAACATGTAACCCTCAATAAATTGAATTTTCAATGAGGTTCAATTCAATTTCTCACGACATGTGTATTTTATGTTTGGCCAAGCATGCGAATTCAAAAGTAAATTCTCTAAATTTCTACTTCATGTGTTTGGTTGAGCATGAGAAATGAACACTTGTTTTCCCTATTGTCATTTTGTGGATAATTTATTTTATTTTTAATATAAAAAAATAAAAAATATATATTGTCAAGAGAGAGGGTTTTATGATTTTGATTTCTCCCGGTAATTTGAAATTTGAGAAGACATTCATGTCTCAAGATTGAGGTGAGACATGATTTTTTCATAAGGGTGGTGAATTCGTTTCTCATGTCAATCCAATTTGTCAGGAAATTGGCGCACCAAACACAAAGACATTATTTATTTCCTAGGAATTAGTATTTCTCCTGCTAACTTCATGCGAAACGAATATACCCTTAACTGAGTAGCAAAACTAAGTAAGTAGTACGAGGAGTGGAGTTGTGCTCTTAACTCGATTTCAAGCCACCCTGTTGTTTTTTTAAGGCAACATATGTTAGCGGGTTAACATATAGTAGTTGCGATGGAATAAGGTTGATGCCTCACAACACAATCATTTGATCTTGATGTAATGACCCCAAATCCTACATTAACCAAAATAGGACATTGAGTCGTCACATTTTTTAAACCTGCTTAAATCCCATGACATGTAAGACATACAACACAAGTCTAAAAAATGAGAATAATTAAATTTCGATATATGAAACTCAACCATCCTGTTCAAGTCTATAGTCAAGATAAACGTAACCCACCAATAACAAAATAGTATGATACACAACTATAAAATAATCTGATAAGCAACATCATCTAAGAGTCTATTATAAAACGCATCACAATTCAAAAGTAAAAGCCTAATGATAAGGCCACTTGTTCAATTCTCACTCTCCCTCAACCAGAGGATCACCTTCCTCGTCTACGCCGTAAGGCTCTTCCACCCAACACTTACCTACAAACTCGGGCTTCACGCCTACCAAGACAAAAGTCTAGCTGAATACAAAATCATTTGGTGAAAATTCAACCAACGACATAATATCACCATACTAGTTAGAACCATAACCAATAGCATAATAACATAATCAGAGTGCGAAAGAACATGTGCTCATATATATCATATTATCACCTTGACTCGTGTACTTATGAGAATCTTAGACTTATGAGACAATATGCTTATGAGATACTTATGCTCATGAGACCACGTGCTTGTGAGATGCTTATGCTTATGCACATATTCAGATCATACACTTATTCAGATCCCTTATCGGACTTATTCAATCTATCAGGCGTATGCAATGCTTATGCTTAAGAGTCATTGAGCAGCTTATTCAAAACATACACTTATTCAGATCTCTCATTGGGTTTATTCAGCCTATCAGGTGTATGCAATGCTTATGCTTGTGGTCTACATGTATGACTTGTGAGACTTTGACCTTAACATACACGTGAATTTGTGCATAAGTGTTGCAATTAATATTCAAGTTGGTAATCACTTAGATTTCGATCTTCCACTATGGAAACTTCATTATATTGTCTTATACTATATAGTTAGAGAATTATCGGTTTGAAATGAACTTACATAATCCCTCAAATCGTATCTAACTAAACCTAAGTAACATAGGCATTCCCTCATTTCCATCCCGGAGCATCTTAAGTTTCCCATTTATCAAAAAAATCTCATTATTGGCTCATTCTTCATCAAACCACATGAATCAATCTAGTAATGATGGAATGTATATCCTATCTACTGAACCACGTGAAATTTTACCCAATTCCATATATGTTGTGTATTAAGGGTCGGTTGGATGAGTTAATATACGAGCACTCCCAAATATACCACAAATCCTAATTGTCTATGGCTAACTACCAAGGGCTAGGATTTGGCTTGACTTATTTTGTATTTTCTAATGACACGTTAACTTTAATCTCGACCCTTTAAAAATGAATTAAAAATATTAAGATTTGGAGTATATTTGGAAATAGCCCTAGACTGATTCTAGTTGGATAGTGTAAGTGGGACATGCTCACTATTGCCTTACTAATTTATATGCAGTTTGGAATTTAATGAGTAATATCCCCCACCTCAGGTTCATTCACAGGTGAAGTTTTGCTATCATTCATCCACCAGCAAAGAGCTACAGACGCGTGGCATGTACGGGATTTTTTCCCTTTCACGTATAGCTATAGTATATCTATGGCATATATGCAACCACATATGGTTTTGATTGCACTTCATTGCGTGGATTCAAAGATATCTGGTGACATCAGCGTTTTTTTTTTTTTAAATAGATGCTCATAATAGAAACTGTCGAGCAAATACAAGTGAGTAGCAGGTGGTCCATTATATGGACCAACCTGTCTAAGAATTACATCAGCAAAAAGGAGTCCTGCGAATGACCGAGTCTAGCGTTAATTGAGCGGTGTTATGAGCTACCGAGTTAACTTGACAGTATCCAAACTTCAATACTGCCCTTTCACAACCATGCCATAATGTCTTGATGTCCTCTAAGATAGCGTGGGCCTCCAATGAGATTCTCACAAAAACTCGTTTAAGAAGTCAATAATTTATTTAGAACCAGGTTCGGTGATAATGCAAATCCAAACGTTGGTGTTTGTAGCTTCAAAACCTAGACGGATGGCTTATGCTTCAACAAATCAAATCTGCTCGAACCATTGCTTAGAGGTTCGTGCGATGTGAAGATGAATGTATATGCCAAGGTGATTAAGGACCAAAGTGCTTGCTCCCATAGGCAGATTGCATGGGACTGGGAGAGCCACAACATAAACAATAATTTTAATCAAATCCGGCTGGGGTGGACTCCACCTAAAGGTCTTGGGACCAAGAGCAGGATCTGCAAGTTGAATTGGCCAAGGGCTTCCCAAGCCCTACAAATCTTGAGAGAAAAATATTCAGCCTTATGAACGACGAAGATCATGCTTGGAGGCACACTGTTAAAGTGCACATCATTCTGATGATACCAGATACACCAAATGATGGTGCTCAGTTGTATGGCTAGTCAAATTTTACCAACACTAAAATCTGGATGAGATGCCCAATGCTTCCACCATTGAGGAAGAGGCTTCTCTGCTATAGACGAGAACTAGGGGGGAGTTAGGATCTAAACCATATGTTCCTCGCACATGTGAGTGGTGTTTTTTTGTGCTGATTTGCAAAGGGGGCAACATCAATGCTGAACCTTCTCCTACGTGTATTTTCAGTAATTGCTAGAGCATTGTGGTAGAAATGTCGCAAAAACACTTGAACTTTGGGAGGAATTGTAATTTTTTAAAAAACTCATCCTCTAGAATTTATTGTCCGAATCAACTGAACTATGGTTGGACAAAGATTTTTGATTAGAATGCAAAACATATTTAGGTAATTGGGTGGAAGAGCTTACTTTTAAAAAAATCAGATTTAGTAGAGTGTCAAATTAGCTTGTCAGGAGTCTTTTGGATACTAATGAAGTGTTTTTGAATCTTGGTTATAACTTAACTCGGTAGAAGCCTCAAATATTTGATATAACTATTTTACATCCCTCCCTCTATCTCTCACTATTTACCTCACTCAGTTTTGTCCTTACAGTGGCATAAACTCATTTGTAAACCTTGATTTTTATTTATTTTTTGTTTTAAAGAAATTAAATATATATGTTGAACTATACCTTATGCTTAATATGTATATATATATATATATATATATATATATAATGGTTTGGGAATATTACATCCCACACTTACCTAAAAATAAAAATCAACTCCAATCGTTAAATAAAAAAACTTGTAATCATTGAGTTATCTGTTGTCGATTGCCCACATTACCTAAACAAAATTGACTAGTAACTTAAAACATTGTCTCATGTGAACAAATATTGAGTGATATAAAAACGACAAACAAAATTAAAAAATATTTGAAATTACACAAAGAAAGACAGCCCACCAAAACAAAACAATTAAAATATAAAAAACTATACAAATGAATAATTATGTAGTTATCTTGGTGTGCACTATTTTTTTCTCTTTTACAAGTCCTTTTATAAAAAAACATTGGCCATTAGTTATATTCACACGATGCATTGGCCCTCTTTTTGAGTTCGAGTATCTGCACCTTCTAAAGTCTCACGTATGACAAGGAATTACTATTCAATACGACAAGAAATCACACCTCAATATTGTTAGCAAGATAAATATCAAATACATGCTAAAAAATGAAGAAATAAAAAAAATGAAAAAGTAATATATTGTCATGTATCCAATTGTGGAGGCGTTTTCAGCATATATCATCGTGCACGTTGACAAAAGGTGTGGTGTAAAAATGGTAATTATCATAAAAGTTTCTAGATTGAAAATTTTGAGACAAGAGTTCCTTCGTACAAGGGCAAGGGTAGAGCCAGGGGCACGTGCCCTCCTAAACTTTTGAAGAAAATATTTTTATTTATTTATAAGGCCTATCACGGGGATAGTGCCCCAACTTTTGTTCCTTTTTAATTGTTTACTAATGCATAGTCATGGCAGCCACCCCCCATTGAACTTTAAAAAATATATATCTTATTATATTTTGTTTAGTTATTTGATGGGCCATAGTCATTGGAAAACGAGGCAACTATTACTTGAACTTCTAAATAAAAAATTATACTATATTACTTAATAGGAGATAGCCATTGACTAAGGAGACATCTAAACTTTTGAAAACAAATATATTTATTACACAATGTTATTTAATTATTTAATAGGGCATAACCATAGGATGAGATGGGATATTTGTTCTCATAAGCAAGGAGAAACAATATCAGTAAGATATGTACGAAACGTATGAACAAAATGACCCACAAACTTAGTCGTCAAAAAATTTGTCCCAAAACATTTTGTACACACTTAATCAGTTTGCACAAATTCATCTACAGATACTGATATTTTAAATCAACTACTGTAAGTCCTCATACAATAAAATCCTAGCTCCGACCTGTACATGGGGATATATATTAAGTAAGCATTCTAGTAAGAGTAGTTAAGGATCATAAAAGGTCAAAGATTCAATTTGTGAATCATTTACCCACCTTGACCGTTAACGAGAAAAAAATTGACACAATTCGATTTTGATTGGCCTAATATGATCAACAACTTGCCTAATCGGTATGATATTCCAACAACGATAACCAAACACTTGCCAAATACATTACATCAAGTATCCAACATCCCACCAAATATACGCATTCATTAAGACAGACCATGCATATGAAGACATTGCGTCGTGACATATATCGTGACATATATCGACAAAAGAAAATGGGAGAAAATGGAACAAAAATATACGAAAAAATTCAAATAACTGTGATCAAATTCAAAGTAGATTTATTTTATTTTCTAGTGCATGTTTTTTTTTCTTCCAAAAAGTAGCTGTAGAATAATATAGTAAACCCCCCTTACGAGGAGATATTCATTTACTACCACCAGCCATGTGCTACACAATGGCCAAAAACTTTAAACCCATCATGTCATTGCCAAAAAGAATACAAAGGACAGGCAATCGATGCATCCAAGTTTTACTTTCCTTGAAATGTAAGCAAACAAGAGGGCAATACTAATCCCGAAGGTAAAATGAGAAATCATGACAATACATTTGGGTAATCCACTGTAACATTTAAAAAAGAACTGGAATCATACAACGAAAGGGGGGGCTCCCATGCGGAGCATTACATTTGAATGACAAATTGCAGTAGAAGGGTTGTTGGACTCATTACCCTTTGATCAAAGAGCAGCTCTAGCAAGGGAATGAGCGTCCCCATTTCCTTTTCTACGAACAAAACTAGCCTGGGCGATAGGAAAATCTGACCATAACTTCTTAATATCTTCCAAAATGGCATAGATCTCCCAAGAGACAGTCACCTCCTTTCCATTTAGCAATGAAATTAGAGACTGAGAATCCCCTTCTAAAATAAAATGGGTCCATCTCCTTTGTTTGGCCAAAATAAGGCTTTCCTTGATTGCGAGAGCCTCAATCCAAAAGATTCTAAGGTTAGTTTCGATATTTCACATATCACAACCTATGAACACCACATGTATAACTAGGGTTAGGGTGCCGGGAACAAGGAAGCACAACTAGCTGCAACTGCAAGCGACCGAATCAGGATCTCGTACCGTCTACCTTAACCTGCGCGGTATGATGTGTAATGCGCACCGAGGATAAGAAACAGACATGGACAACGAAAGAAATGTGGAGAACTCGTAAAAAGTAAAAACAGTTTTTTTTCCGTCAAACATTTTTATTTGGTCTGCTTACTAACTTAAGCCGATTGGGGATTATGTTTTGAGTGTAAATAAGAGCCGGAGCTCAGCTTTAAAGGGTTAAAGCAGAGCTCTCATTTTCTCTTACAGTAGATGGCAGTTTTGTAATAAATGATAGAAATCATCTACGAAATTGGCCACTCTATTCCGCCCTAATTATAGAACTGCCACGGCTTGCATTGAAACGAGGAGCTCCGCTTCAACGCGTTGAAGCAGAGTTCCGGTTCTTAAACTCTTATTTTTATTTTTATCTATACGCTTTTTATCCTTTACTGGGCTTAACCTATATTCTCCCTCTTCGTGTCTCTTCCTCTTTTTTTCAAGCAGCCAAGAGAAAAAAGGTTTTATTTTTTTGCATCTCCGACCTCTGCAACTCATCTCGATTAATCATGGCCGACAGGAACATTGCCGATTCTCACCATCAACTCGATCTTAACACTATTCAACATATCTCCAAAGGTATTTAGTTCTCAAATTCGTTTTTTTTTCACCCAATTTCGTTTTTTGCTCTCACCGGAGCTGTAATTCATCCGTCGAATATCTGGTTACCTGGAGTTTCAGATAAATTTCTTTTTGTATTTTTTCCATACGAAACCCTAGTTTCTCAGAGAGATAATTAGCGTAGTGTCAGCTTATTTCTATATCCAAGACCTAGACTGTGGATTTGGTGGCACTGGGATTTCTAACGAGTATTAGTCCTAGATTTCAACGAAGTTTCCGTCATTAGGGTTTCGTACCTTAATTTTTTTTTAATTGTTTCATATATTTTGTACACTGCAATTCCTTGGTGTTGACATATTGTGCAGTTAGTAAATTATTTTTTGTTTAATGTCCACTATAATCTAATATTGTTTGTCTTGCCTGTTCATGTCCTCTAGACAACCACGCTTCGAGTGGCATGAGGAGTCTCTGTATTAAGCTTGTTTAAAAGATATCCTCGGTGCAAACTTGTTTCAACACATCATGCCCTAATTCCCAAAGATTTTGTATTCTAGTAATCAACTTACTTCAAATTAATGCAACCTAGGTATTTTTTTTTACAGTCAATTGAAAACTGATTAATACACACAATTTTTTTCCCTTTTAAAGGAACATGTGAGGGGTTTATTCACTTTTTTTTTTTGAAACTTGAAATAATTGAGAGTTTTGCTTAAAGGGTGAGTTGTAGACATGCTGAATTTTATATGTTGAACTGATTTATACCAAGGGCATACTACTCAAAAGGTTAGAAGGTGCCTATTTGGTTCATTTAGAGGAAGAAACAAGTAGAAGACTGTTCCCTCCTAATTGAGTAGACCGTTTCTCCCATGATCAAAAGAATAAACTCCCAAGTTTGGTAGTTTTCACAGCCAACATTCTAACCCACATGATATGGTATTGACTTGACTGATTTAATGCCATGTTTTACTAATGTACTTTGACTTGAGGGAGTGAGTGTATTATTAACTTTTATTGATGTCCTGAAAACTGACTGCGACTCTTCCCCCTATTTGGCAAAATTTTAAAGTTGTCTTTATCATTTTGCTTAAAAGTGTGCATGCAAATCTCATGGAAGAAATGTCATGAATCCTGCGAAATGTTCATTGATTAGTTGCTAAAGCCATCCAATGTGTGTATATCACAATATCACCTGTTTTTCTTTCTTTAGTTTTCTTCTTCCGTTAATTATTCTGCTGCATTAGTTTTGATGGTTAGGAATTATAGGCTGGAAAAAAGAATGACTTTATCCTCAGTGGCTGCCTAGAGATCTCAACATATTTGGTTTATGGGGTGCTGTATGTTCATGACAGTTCCACAAGTTTCAAAGTTATAAGGCCTGGATACATTTTTTTATGAAGTTATGAGATGGGTGAAGCTTTTGTTATTTAATATGCCACCTACCTGTCATCGAATTATGGTCAGTTGTTAGTTTTGTTGAATGTTAATGTTTGCTAACATTCAACAAAAATATCATTGAATGCTGGCTGCTTTGGATTGGGCAGACCTTCATTATGAAGCTTCGGGGGGGTGCTAGATTGAGGTTCTCCTTAGGAGGAGTTTGTAGGATAGGAGTCAGGGCTGTTTTTCCTATTCCCATGTTTGCTCTTGAGTTTACTTGTTTGTAATCTCTTGCTTTCTCTTTTGTTTGATGCTCCTGTATCCTTGCCTTTTTCTCTTTATATATATATTTGCTTGTTTACCGATCAAAAAAAAAATGTTCGTTAATTAGCACATTGCCTTTTCTGAAGTGGTACCCGTTTGAAGCCTGAACATATTTGAATTCCATGATATTTTTCAGTTTTCATTTTCTTGGAAAATGTGTGTTCATAGTGCCCAAAACCATAATAGGTACCATCTCCGTGTTGATAATGTGGTTTCACGCTTTCACTGTGAAAACATTGATAAACCGCTTTCAACATTTGAACACATGTTTTGGGTGGCGTTTATGATAAAATTGAAAACTCTTTCTATTTTGTTAGACCAACTGGAAATTTTCTTACAAAATTCATGCAAGAGAAAAGAGAAATAATAGAGTTAGTGACAGCTTTATGAGTGAGAGAAGTACAATACAACACATTTTATTTATTGGCTGAAAAAAGATTAAGATTATTATTCCCAATAAATGTTACAACTTTATGGGAGAGAGAGAGAGAGATGTACAACAAATCCATTTTTCTTGGTTCAAACTTGAAACATCATGTCCTCCCATCCGAATACAAGGAAAGAGAGAAGGCGAGATTGAGTTACTGTTTATTTAAACAACTATATTCCCACTTCTTTTGATTTAAGAAGATTCTTATATAAATTATAAACTAATCATATATTAGCTTACAAAAAGAGAAATTATTTTTCATTTTCATTTTTTTGTTTTTAATATTACTAAGATTAATACAATTCCCCAAAAAAAAAGATTAATAAGGGATAATCTTACCAAAATATTTTATAAATTTACATAATCTCATCAACTTATTACCATATAAATTATAACCTAAACGAGTTATTAAATGAAGTGTCAAGTGTCAAGAGACTCGTTTTAAATATCATTTGGTCAATTGGGCCGCTCTCTGTCGCCCTAAGAGGGAGGGTGGTCTGAAGACTCTGAACTTGAAGTTGCTAGCTTTGGTAAATAAGGTCTTACTGGGGAAATGAGTTTGGAGGTTTGGGGATGAAGGGGATAGCATATGGCGGGCTGTAATTGTGACCAAATTTGGGGAACAATCGTGTTGGGTTCCAAGGGAGGTCAAAAGTTCCCATGGGGTGGGGTTTTGGAAGGGGATCATCTCAACTGCCCAATTAGTAATCCCGTTCTTTCAATTCCAGGTGGGCGATGGGTCCGAGGTTAGGTTTTGGAAAGACGTTTGGTGTGATGCCCTAAAACTTCAAGATGAGTTTGGGGCCTATAATTACTATGAGAGGGGTTTTGGTGGTGTGGTGTGGGGTCCTAAACTGAGGAGGAACAAAAATGATTGAGAGATAGTTGAGTTCGGTAGACTTTTAGAGTGCCTAAGATCATATCGCTTGATATCTCAGGACAGAGATTGTAGAATTTGGTATAGTGGCAACTAGAGTCGATTTTCAGTGAGATCTCTAGTACAACTACTTGTGACAGCCCCATCTGACCTCTTTCCTCATAGGACTGTGTGGAATCCCGGTATTCTACTAAAGTATCTTTCTTTTTTTGGACTGCATTCTTGAATATAATTCTCACTTGTGACCATTTGAAAAATAGAGGATGAGGGATGACCAACCGGTGTTTTCTGTGCCTTCAAGTGGAAGAGTCGGTAGATCATCTCTTCTTGCATTGTCCTGTTGCACGTGAGATTTGTGGTTACTTTCTATCCCGAGTGGGCGTGGATTGGATCTTCCCATCTTCCTTTCACAATTTCTTATCTTGTTGGCATTTGGTAAGTGAAGAAAGCTCAAGGATGGTTATTTGGTCTCTACTCCCGGGCGCTATAGTGTGGTCCATTTGGAAAGAGATGAACAAGAGGGTTTTTGAGGACATGCTCTCCATGCCTCTTAGTATATGTTTTAAAATCCGATTGTAGGTTTTGAAATGGTGATCCACTAGTCATGCGGGAGAGGACTTCGGGGTTCTACTAGCTTAATGAGTCTCACTTTGTTTTTGTCATTTATTTCCCGTTCTTTATTTCGGTTCATGACCTTATGAACTCTCTTATTATGCTTTTGTAGTTCATGCGTTTCTTTTTATTATATATCTGTGATTACCGATAAAAAAAAAAAGAACATTCAAGCATGGTCGATGGAAGGAGCAGAATTCGTAGAGTTTTTAATGATATGGCTCTTCCTTCCGACATATATGCAAGGTTGCATAGTGCCTTATTTTTGATTGGTGCTCAGTTATTAAGGATTTTGAGGATATGAACCTGCTAGCGTTATTGTGACATTGAGTTTAGTCATTTGTTATTCATATCCTAAGCTCTTATCTTGTAGTAGCTTTCCCGCTAGTTTTTTTATCAGCTTTTGGGTTCATTATATTGTGCTCCCCTTTGCTGTTATGTATTTCATTATGTTTTTTGGTATAATTACGATTTCCTGATAAAAAAAGGAACATTCAAGCACTATATATATATATATTATATACATACACCCACACCCACATGCACACATAGACAAACAAACACTGAGTGATAGACAACACACGCTCTCAAGACGCTCCGAACCTGAGGAGATATTTGATTTTGGCGCTCTCGTGCTCTTGTTCATGTTTTGGCTCCCGTTCTTGCTATGGGCACTTAGGTTTGTAATAAAAAAAAAGAAAAAGAATAGCATGCCAAAAAATGTTTTAAAAGGTGTAGGCATCAAGTAAGGCATTAGCAAGGTTTTAACCATGAAGATAAAAAAATCGCCAAATTTGTCACATATCGGTTAGGAGTTATGACTACTACTTGTATAATAGTCTGAAACATAAAATTTGGATAACGGATAAAGTCAGTCATTTTTAGTAAAAACAATGAAATGTACCACATGTGTCGTTTTTAGTATAAATGACCACAAAGGCCTTTTTTTAAATTAAAAAAAAACTGTCATTTTTAGTATAAAGTTTATACTAAAAGTCTAAAAACGACATAGAAATTGTCATTTTTAATAAAAACAATCTTAAACATGTCTTTTTTTTTAAAAATAAAATAATATTGTGTTTAGTCGTTATATTAAAAACGACCCACAAAAGAAAAATGATACGTATCGCCTATTATATAACAGTTTTGTCAATATGAAATAGTTTTGTAGGACCCGTTACACATGCCAAAAATATTTTTTTAATCATTGGTTATAACCTTCAATGTAGGTGTAACTTCAGTCGCTAAAGAAAAAACATTTTGAGAAAGTTTAAGAAAGTTTGAGGAAACATTGTTAAAATTAAGGTAACTTAGAAAGTTTTAATTTACGATGAAATTTTATAGAGTATCAAATACAAAAATCATGCCAAGGGGCATGCGTTGTCCAAACCTATTAAGCTAATTGTGCACATGAGTGTTTCATATTTTGATATATAACATAAAAAGAGAAATATCACATTATACGCCTATAAGCTCTCAAGTCATGACTTGAGTCATGCCTTATAAGTTATAACCATGGTTCAAAGTATTGGTATTGAAGGGTGTATCCATCAGACAATTTTAGGATACTATCGTGGATGCACATGGATACTTCAGAAAAAGTTAAAACTTCGTTTAAAGCAAATATATGTTAAAAACAAACTAAATGAAGCCTCTCAACTACATTTATAACTATACATATGAGAGTTAAGAATTCTACAAGTTAAAAACGACGAGTTTGTTGATAAAAAAACATGTAAACACAAAGCATAGTCACGTAGCCAATTGTTGACGATACAATCTAAATATGAGAATCTTACATTCAATGAAATACATAAGAAAATATTGACTTTACAACCTGAAAGTAAATGATATACATGATACAACCTCAATACCACATTGAATTACGTGTTGGCTCAAACACTGTGGGCTTAGGAAAGAAATAGTGGTACATAAGTGTGCCAGACATGATTGCAATATCGTGGCCGACTCATGTAAATATGATATGGAACCTTGATCACTTTTATTTTTTTGGAAGGTAAGCTAGGGTTAAGCAGACCCCTACCAGATATAATAAACCAATGGAAATTACATGCGAGGATATTTAAATCCAGATTTGTCCTTATCCAGAATATCAACTAGGATAGAAGGAAAGTCCAATGAAAGGAGTATAGAAATAAAATTTGCATTGGTAAACTTAGCTAGAAAATCCGACGTGCCATTTGCTTCACGCCAAATGTGAGTAATACTAGATATAATAAATCAATGGAAATTACACGCGAGGATATTTAAATCCAGATTTGTCCTTATCCACAATATCAACTAGGACAAAAGGAAAGTCCAACGAAAGGAGTATAGAAATAAAATTTGCATTGGTAAACTTAGCTAGAAAATCCGACGTGCCATTTGCTTCACGCCAAATGTGAGTAATACTAGATATAATAAATCAATGGAAATTACACGCGAGGATATTTAAATCCAGATTTGTCCTTATCCACAATATCAACTAGGACAAAAGGAAAGTCCAACGAAAGGAGTATAGAAATAAAATTTGCATTGATAAACTTAGCCAGAAAATCCGCTGAGCCATTTGCTTCACGCCGAATGTGAGTAATTGAATGAATTTGGAAGTCCCTCATCTTGAGAGTTGTAGGCTTATAGCTCTGACTAAATTTATGAGATACCATGGAGGTTGCTCCTTACTAGAAAGACATCTGACTGCTCTTAAGGAATCAGATTCAATCGAAGAGATTCAAAGGCCCTTACCTTTTGCTACGCCCAAGCCATTGGAAATAGCCAAAATCTCCAATTTTAGAATATCAGAATCCGTAGCACCATAAGAAGAACTGAGGCAAGAATTTCCATCGTGATCTCTGATGATTCCTCCAAACCCAGCTCCATCAGCTCTGGCTGACCCATCACAATTTTAAAACCAGCGTTCCACAGAAGGGGGGGACTCTAAGTGCACCAGATGGATGGAGAGTGACTAAATTTGGCTTGCATTTGTCAATTTTGGAACTTGGAAGAAATCTCTATTAGACGCGGAGTATTCAACAGTCAGATCCGTGCCGTAAATCTTGAGTCTTGTATCTCTAATGATGCCTTGAGTAATAAGCTTCAGAGTCTTGAAAAGATTGCAAAATACCCGATTGTTTCTTTCTTTCCAAATATGATAGATGGTTGCACATGGAGAAACTCTTTTGATACTAGCCATTAGAGAATTCCCTTGGAATGCAGATGAGGTCCAAATCATCTCATTTGACCAAGGCAATATACTGCGATTACTGTAACGGTTTAGCCCCATAATGTGCTGCCAAATAGGATGAGTAAATCTGCAATCAAAAAAGAGGTGACTTACATTTTCAGAGTTGGCCCAACAGAAAATGCATTTAGATCTCGTGATGATATTGTGCTTGAGAAGCCTGTCTTGAGTTTGCAATTTGTTGGATAACGCAGGCCACGAGATAAATGTGTGTCTAGGAATGTGATTTGAGAACCAATGAACCATATCAATTGGTGCCAAGGTTGGTTACTTCCTGGAGTCCCGACGTTCTGCCAAACTGTTTTTAGAGTGTAGATCCCAGAGCTATGAGCCTTCCAAATAGCTTCATCTGAAGTAAGGTTTGAGTTGATCTCCACTAGAGGCAAGTTGCTCTAGATTTCAAGCAAATTGGCAGAGATGGCTGGTGGAGGGTCCCGATTGTTATGATGCAGGATACTCATACAGTAGCATCACGAGAGAGCCTTGAATCATACTGAAGGCTATTACCATAGACCTGGTTGAGAATTCCGTGAGGGTGCCAAGGATCAGCCCAAATAGAGGTAGAGGCTCCATTGGCAATGGAGTGAGTTATGAGATCTGAAGCTTGACTTCTCATGTTGAGGATTTTGCGCCAAGTCCAAAAAAAATCATTTCTGTAATTAAAAAATAAATATTTTAAAAACAATTCACGAATCTTGAAGATTATCTGTAAAATCAACCCATTTTATTGTTTGAATCATAGATCAAGATATTTTTAAAAATAATAAAGATGAAATGATTTTCAAAATTTCTAAAAATAAAATTGATAGAAAATCATCGATTTCTCTTGAAAAAAGGTTTTTGATCTATAGATTTGCATGAAATCAATTAATCAACTCATTTTGGTCTATTACAATACATTTTCATTAATTTAAACAAGTAAAATGGGGATAATATGAAAATTTAGCACACACTCAAAATTTTGGTGAAACCATAGTTGTCAAGGCGACCAGACGACTTGAGGCGACAAATCCCATGAACACCTAAGGTGGTAGCCTGATGAACTTTTTGCTGTAAAAATTCCCCCTAATATGAGGATCTATATATGATGCATTTCCTTTTATAAGGAGCCGTACATTCATATAAATTACACCATTGTCAAGATGCACTTTGATAGAATCATCCTTAGAGATAGTTCTAAGAACAATAAAAGAGGATTTCAACTTTCAGATGTTGGAAAAAAATAAAAAATTAAGTCTACAATGACTGGTGAAAGGGGGGAGAGAGAGGGATTGTGAGGATAAAAAATAGACAGCCCAACATGAGAGAGAGAGAGAGTATAAAACTGAATAAAGAGTAGAAAAATAGTTTGACAATCAAATGTGACACTGAACAACGGAGAGAGAAGAGAGGGGGAGAGGGAGATGTCCTACCTCCTATTTTCATTTCTTTCCTTTCCTTGATTATACTTGAGATAAGTAATAAAAATAATATATGATAAATAAAATATATAAATATGGGGGTTGTATTAATTTAAATTATAAAAGACCCCTTTAAATATAGTTTTATGTGAGTTTTGGGGGGTCCTAAAAGAAATTTGGGACATTTAAGGCTCTTTTTTGTATTGGGCCGCCTCAGGCCAATTGTACTTAAACAACCATGCGCAAAAAAAAAAAAAAAAAACAGATGGGGGCAATAAGGTTCACCCATAAATAAAGGGAGAGAGACCAATTGGTCCACCCATTGAGAGAGAGAACGAGTTAACATGAGATAAACATACTTGACACCGTTCATCTCTTCTTTTTTCTTCTATCTGCAAACATTTTTTTGTCGGATATACATATCCCAACATATTTTATTGTAAAAGATGTAAGAAGTATATAAAATAGTATATTTTTTTGTTAACCAAACTATCATAATAAAAAACAATTAAATTTTTATATCCTTAAACAATAATAATATTACATATATCAGATTTTTAATAATGATTGCTTGAGGCGGCCAGTCGCTTGAGCGGCTGAGCCTATCAGAGCGTCTGGTCACTTAGGCGACCACCTGAGGCGCCTGAGGCGACACCTTTAACAACTATGGGTGAAACCATTTGAATACAAAATCTTATGCCTCGATATTTTTTTTCAACCTAAAATCGACAACGAAGTTGTTGTTTTAGGTCTGTAAATTGATTAAAGAAGAAAAAAATGATCTCACAAGGGTTTCTAGGATTTTTAAAACATCCAAATGGAAGCCCATTTCGGTTTTATACGTGTTTCGACAGTATTCACCGATATTGTTACGATATGTAATAGTGTAGTGCGATATACATTTAAAAAAAAAAAAACTTGTAGAATAATATCGACCTGTATTGATAGGGTATCGAGCGTATCGAACCGACTTGCTCAATTCTCATATTGATACGCTTGAAAATATATGAGTATCATTGTAGCTGTATCAATATTATTAAATACCGATACGTATTGCACCAATACGTATCAATTTTTCGATCCATGCTTATAATCACATAGAGCTCTAAGACAGCTCAAAGTCATCATCCCTGTCGTGATGAGAAGGTTGATGAAGTTGCTGCATTCGGTAATGGCACTATGGCAGGATTGAGCCTAAGACATGTTTGGTACCAGTACCACCAATTGGTATACTCCTAGATATATTTCTTGTACTATCAGACATTAATACCCACAAGCACACATAACTGTGGGTAGTTTGGGTGTTGAACAACACCTGCAATAATATAAGAAAACCCATGGCTTGTCAATAACCAAGAATATAAGTATCATATCCATTAATTCATAAGACTCAGCCATAATCACAGTCCCATTCACTATATTTTTTAATGCGAAATGTTGACTAAACTCATGGAGCCTCATCCATAAGAGAGACAAAATCATAGAGCCCCATTTCCCATTGGGAAAAACTCATTGACCTTCAAAACCCATTAAATGAGTATTTTCTTTATGCGAAATGTTGCAGTTCAATCACTCAAACTAAGTTTAGAAACCTCAAATGTAGCAAGGGATCCAAGAAAGGGAGAAAAATGGGATCTTGGGGGAACATGGAGTTTTTTTATATTATTATTATTAAAAATAGACGACTTTGTTCGACATCGGATCATGTCAACTAAAGTAATGTAATTGATATAAAGGTTTTGTAACTATTTGGTCAATGTTACTGAAATGTTATCGAAACATGTTGCCAAGACCCTAAACTATTTACTTCAAATGGATATTGTCTCAGTGGCTACCGAAATAGAGGATTCCCTAGGCACTGTGACGTGATGTCTAGGCGACCAAAAATTACTTTTTCAGTTAAAATTATCTAAGATTTGTGAGTGCCCTCCTAGATGATGATCTAGGTGATAATGGTCCAGGCTAGGCGTTGTCGAGGTGACATTTTGACTACACTGATATTTCACCCGTGTATATATATATATATATATATATAAAACAATATACAGATGATTTAACAATCACCTAGACAAAAATAAATTTAAGAATGACGAGCGAACACTGTAATTTCGATTCACCTTTTTGTTCATGTATGTTGTAAAGCTAAAGATATTCAATCACCAATTCATATAGTTGTAGGTACTTTCTCCAAATCCCTAAAACGTCTACTAGGGAATCTTTAATGTCAGAGACTCAAAATTTGTTTTAAAAACCTATACATGATAAACATCATAAGTGAAGTGTTAGCTCAAGCAAATAAAATCGACAAGGTAAAGAAAGAGAAAGTTTGTCTACATTTTAAGATTTAAATTTTGTGAGAGAATTGGAGTATGAGTGGGCAAAGTTTGTGATATGTGCCCAAAACGTTCTGTCTTGCTCCTCACAAAGATGCCCATGTTGTTGATCTTTTTGATCGAAGAGATGGAGAGATTATGGTACCCTATCTCTTGGAAGAATCTAAGAGACAGAGAGATTGAGGATTGCATGGAACTCATTAATAAGCTAAGCAGGATCTAGAAGACAAGCATAATTAGAGGGGTGTTCGCTACTATCGACTTCTATGATTTTTTATTTAAGAAAGAGGCTGGGGAGATGGTTTGATGTCCCAATTATTAGATGATACAAAATCCTTGCATACCTCCAAAAGTTGAAGTGTTTGTCTGGTCGCTTGGTCGGCGACTGTGGACAAGATCCTCACCATAGATCATTTGCGGAACCGGGGAATGATGATTCCCAACAAATGTAGCATGTATAGGGTAGTTGAGGTTGATGTGCACCACCATCTCCTTCATTAACCTTGGGCTTGTGTTGTTTGGAGCTTCTTTTTCTTTGTTTGTGGTTTTTGGGTCTCGCCATACGAAGTGAGAGATATCTTTCTTGGAAGGCTAGGAGTTCTCGAGTAGAGGCTGTGAGCGATGAATTTCGATCGCTTTCCCCAAAATATAGGGAAACCCAAATTCTAATAAACTGGAGTTGCTCCCTATTCTAATTTTGAAGGAAAATAGGAACCCTAAACTAACCAATGGTAAGGTCTACAAGGAAGAGATTCTAGGTAAGAAATCCAATTTAGTCAAGGGAATGTGTTAGGCACTCTTAGACTCTCGCCAAAGCCCAAAGGCAATTGGTTACCTACTCATTAAATCCATTTCAGACTAATGTTATAACTTATAATTCCTAATTAAGATGACATGCTAATAAAGTTCATGTTTAGAAACAAATCGTTAAAGGAAATATGCTTGAATGGACTAAATTGGCAATGACTAACTAGACTAATAAATATGAAAGGTAAAAACATCAAATAAAAAAGAGACTAACCTAAGGTTTTTGCTAGGGCGATTGGACCCGATTAGGGATGCCTATATAGTTGTTCACATGGGATCAAACCACACGTAGTTCCATAGGTAAAATATAATTTAATTAATGTTGGGGTCGAACCCTTAAGATGGGAATTAGACTAAACATAGTTCAAATGAATATGCAAGCAATCAGGCATTATGCAAGCAAGCAAATATCATTCAACAATTATGAGGACAAGCAAGTAGCAACAATTATGTAAGCAAACAAGGAAGGAACGTACATATTTTTAGTATTTTGTATTTTGTATTTTTTTTGGTAGTTTTAAATGGCCTTAGCGATTTAGGCTCATGCATGAATGGAGCATAATGAAGGCAAGCATAATCTAACCTAAAGTCAATCTAATTCACTAAGGAATGAAAACTAATTCCAGAATTTGAAAAACATGAATTTGAAACAAAGGATAAAAAACCAGGCTAGAGGGCACAAATCTCGAAACCAGGGTTTTTGGAAGAGAGGGATCACTATTCTGAATAGCGATTCAAGCACAGTGCCGCCATTCAGAACGGTGTCCATGTCCCCTGCTTCTAATTCAGCAATGTTGCACATACCAGAATACAACCCAAGACTTGTCTGAGCCATATCTTGATCTTCTTGACTCCAAAACAGTCTTGGTTTTCCCAGAATGCTCCAAATTAAAAAAAAAAACGTACTAAAAAACAAAATTTAATTTTAAGGAGATCCTAGTTGGCGCTAAAAATGAGATTCGTGCTATCTTGATTTCAAAAGTGATATCTGAGGCCAAAATTGAGTTTAGAAGATCCAAATTACTCTATATATCTGAATTGAAGAATTTTCAAATTCGTCAAGAGGTCGATTACACATGAAATTTAGCACGGAAATCAATGTAGATCAATAGTAGATGGTGTCCAATTGGGAGATCAGCTTGGCAAAATTGTTCAGATGCAGGACCATGCAACTAACCTAGGATGATGCAATTTAGAGAACAAAAATTGAAATCAAGTTAATATTGAAAATCATAAAATACCTAGATTTCACAATTATAATAAAGAAATCCAAAAGTGAATTATTAAAGTCCTAGGTCAAGTAACAACCCCGCAATAATGAATTTTCAAATAGGATTTAGGTGATCGTAATGGAAGTGAGAACTTCGACTAGCTTACGGATTTAGATCAACAATCAATATAAGTTTACTATTCAATTGAGGATTTCAAATATTAGTCTAGAGTCTAGACTCAATAATGTTAGGAATTGTTCATGCATGTAAATTAGGCTTTTAAATAAATATTGAATCGAATCACACAAACAAAACCAGCAGCAAGAACTATTGGAAGTTGTAAAATTTAGGGTTTGGGTTTTAGAATGGGGCTGTTTCAAGGTTTTTCTTTAGAGAAGGGCTGTATCTGCAATGGGGTGAAATAGGGAGAATGAGGCAGCAATAAAAGGGGCTGTCAGAGGTTGGACAGTCAAGGGGAAAGTGCTGGTTTCGTGTGGCAGCAAGGACAGGAGGAAGGTAGGGGCCTGTAATTAATGTAGAATAAGTAGGAAGGCTGTAGCAGCAATAGGGAAGGTCTGTGGGGTTGCTACAGCAGTCATAAAACGAGAGACAGGCGCAGCAGTGGTGGAGTTAGTCTAGGACAGGTGCAGTAGTGGCGGAATAGGGCTGGAACAGTCAAAAGAAAGTCTGCAAAGGCTGGGATATGGTGTAGGGACTACAGGATGGGCTGGGGCAGCAAGATAATGCTGTGGCGGACAGGTGGCAACAAGGCAAAGGGCCGCAGGAACTGTAGGAATTAGGGCAGCAAGGAAAAAGGGTTTTAGGGTTTGTGTAATTAGGGTTTTGTAAAAGAAAAACAGAAAATAAAGAGAAACAGAAAGAAGAAGAAAGAAGAGGATAACCTGGGTTCACACCAAGGAATAATCTAGCTTTACACCATCCCTTCACAGGAGATTCCAAAAGCAAAAAAAAAAGGGTCATATTTCATTCATAATTTTTTGCAAATTCTCTACTCCTAAAGAGAGTATTTAATTATTTATAGAGAAAAGAAGAAAATCCTAATCCTAGTGATTACAAAACGCCATTATTACGAAAACAATCCTCTAATTACAAAAATGCCATAACTAATAAAATAATCCCTAATTAAATAAAAAAATAACCAAACTAAGATACTAGTAGCCCCATGGGCTAATCGTGACCCTTAGAACTCCATCTCTCGATCCAGCGGTGAATCTCTATTACGAACATGATCCAACGATGGATCCCTTAAAAAAAATGATCCAACGGTGGATCTCTGTCAATAGCTTGAACTAAGCCCATGTAAAAGTCATTCATCAACAAGGAGACTTGTGCATGGGCTCTCTTCCACCTCCGCTAGTAACCTCTAGTACTAGAAGCTCTGATGTCCGCATTATGTTTTTTTGACTGGAATCAGGTCCAAAGGCTAGCTCTAGAGGCCGATCTCATTTGGTTACCCATCCAAATAACTTTTGAAAATGAATCATGCATAAACTAAAGTATGAAATTAAGTTTAATTAAACATATTGCAAATATGAAATTTAGTACAACAATCGATGTAGATGAACAGTAGATGGTGGCCAGCTGAGAGATCAGCTTGGCCAAAATTATTCTTTGGCTTAGGTCCAAAGGCTAATTCTGTAGGTTGATCTCACTTGTTTAGCCATCCAAATAAATTTTGAAAATGAATCATGCATAAACTAAAGTATGAAATTAAGTTTAATTAAACATATGCAATTCATTCATATATAATAATATAAAACCACATATCATACAAAAAGGCTTCAAAATTTGCCCATACATAAACTATGCCATCCACCTTCATTGTTCTTAAGAACTTCTCATTACATATTCTCCACTGCCCTATTGTGGGTGTTATTTGGGGGTATTTCATATTCCGAGTAAGTGTGGATTGGGTCTTCCCTCCTTCCTTTCTCAACTTCTTATTCTACTGGTCCTTGGTAAGTGAGGATAGTGCGCAATGGGCAATTTAGTTGGTCCTTCCTGGGGCCATTGCGCGGATGATATGAAAAGAAAGAAATAGGAGTGTTCGAGGACTCTCCCTCTTCTCTCGCTCGTATTCGTTCTCGGTTCCGTTTATTGGTCCTAGAATTGGTCTCCATTCGGAGAGATGGGGTGGATCTGGAACAGGTGTTGGGTTGAGAATGACGCAACTTTGGTTTCTGGTTTTTCAGCTTTCATGATATTTTTCTGTTTTTTGTCTTGAGTTTATGCTGTTGTAAACTCCTTTGCTTTATTCTGTTTCTTTTGTAGCTATCTTTTGATTAAGATGTCCTCATGATTATCGATCAAAAATAAAATAAAAAAGAGGGAATATTTAAAGAGAGAATCTAAAGAGAAAGTATATGGTGAATAATAAACTAAAGTAAAGTAAAAAGAAAAGGGGTTTTCTACTCACATGAAATCGCTTAGATTAATCCTAAAGGCTATTGGATGTGAGAAGAATTAAGATGTTGGGCGAGGAAGAAGGATGGTTGCTATGCTATATGAACCAAATGGGATATATATTACTTTTGTTGTGTTGTGTGCGGAGAAAATGGAGATAGTTGCTGGTTGTTGATTGTGGAGAGATCCGAGAGGATGGTAGCAGAGAGAGAGAGAGTGAGACTGAGCGAGGGAGTAGACAAGAGATGTGCTAGGGAGGAGACAAAGATAAGAGAAAAGAGATCCCAATCGTTGCTTAAAAAAAAACCCAACCTTTTGTGCTCATCCTCTTTTTATAGGTTTAAGAAAGGAAGGAGATACATTATAGGATCTCAAAAAGCTATGGGAAGAGTTCTGATCCAAGCCCCCCCCCCAAATTAAAATAAAAAGAGAGTAAAAACTGGAGCCAAGAATGGCCCATCTCCGTGAGGAAGAAGATGGCAAATTTTTACGAACAAAAGGCTCCCCCTTTATAAATTCCAACATTACATCCCTATGAAAATAGTTTTCAAAACAATACTTTTCCAAAATTACAGAAAATATCCCTCTAAAGAATATTTATGAAAAGTACATTTTTCGAATAAATTTTAGAAAAGCCCCTAAAAGTGTCAATTTTGCCCTCTTAGAGGAGTATTTTGTCACTTTTAGGGGTATTATGGTAAATTTAAAAAGCCTAGGGGCATTTTTGAGGGATCTTGGTAGGTCACAGGAGGTCATGTTGGTCCTACATGGGTGCAAAAATGGGTTGCTTACAGTCTTACAGAGGCAATTTTACTGTGAAGTATGCTGCACGCGATAATTTATTTGGAGGCTTTGGAAAGAGAGGAACAACATAATTTATGGGGTCTCAACAACTTATTTGGGAGGTGTTCTCTGATGGGAGAATGAGCATCCCTGTAACTCATTCAGTTGCTGATGACTAGGTAGTTGGTTCATATTAGATATCTATATAGGTGCTTTGACGCGGTGTCTGGGCTAAAAATCAATTTACAGACTAGTCTGATATTTGTTGTCGGTGAGTTCTTGACGAATCAGCTGTTTGCTTGGGTTGTAAAAAAGGGACCTCCTAACACCATATTTGGGTCTACCTTTAAGGGCTCGCAATAAAGCAAAGTCAGCCTGGGAGCAAGTGGTAGGAAGGTTCAACAAGTGACTAGAAGGGTGGAAGTCTTTACATTCTAGAAGTGTGAGCCTTTATATCTAAGGGAGGGAGACTTACTGTGTTATAGAGACTTCCTGTGGAGGGGGTGAAAACAAAGTACCATCTCATAGAGTGGGACTATGTCTGCTTCCCAAAAAATAAAGGAGGTCTCAATGGGATGCTAGTGAGAGATGTGAACAAGGCGCTATTGAACAAATGGATTTGGCGATTTAGGGCACGTTGCCCTTTGGCATCACTCCCAAGGAACAATTCTCTATTCTCTAGAATAGAAACTCCCAGGGAATAGAGAATTCTTCTTTGGGAGTGATGCCAAACGGGCCCTTAGAGAAGAGGGGTAGTTTGTGGAGGGATGTGACAGTGGCTACGCATGAGGAAAGGAATAATTGGGAAACCGAGGTTGTTAATGCCTTAATGGCCCTTATGGAGTTGGATTGTGAAAATCAATTATGAAGGTTGGGATGAGTTTAAGCATACTAAGTTGTGAAGTGGGGATAAGGTGAAGTTTCGGTTAGACCTTTGGTGGAGGGAGGATATTCTAAAACAAGACTTTGGGAATCAATATTTGGTAGCGATTGAGAAGGGAGCCCCAGTGGAATCTTCTTTTGAATGTTGTGAAGGCTCAGTGGTTTGACTTCTTAGATTAAGGCCTAATCTTAATGATTGAGAAGTGGATGACTTTATTAGGCTCTTGAATCGACTGTCGACCAACCCCCCAATTCCTCCAACTAAGAGATAGACGAGTCTAGCTTGGGGGTAGGGACAAGTGACAACAAAGGTCGGTTTACAGTGGGATACTTCCTTTTGGCTTTACGCCCATGCCCCAGCCCCGTATTTCCCCTTTCGGGTTGTGTAGTAACTAGTACCTTGGTGTACCTTCAAAGATATCTTTCTTTCTATGGACACCTTATTGGATAAGATCTTGACTTATGATCACCTAAAAAATAGAGGCCAGATGTTAATAAATCGTTGTTGCTTGTGCCTAGTAGCGGAGGAAGCCGTGGATCACCTACTCCTACATTACCCTTTCGCGATTGGACTCTAGAGCTGGTTCTTATCCCTCTTGAAGTCACTTAGGTCTTTCCCTACTCCTTCAGTTTTTATTTTTTTTATTTTTTGTTTATTTATATCTGTTGGTCTTCGACCTTGCTGGTAGCCCCCGTTGAAGTGGTATGGTTCCTTCTACTGGGAGCAATCACATGGTTCAATTGGAAGGAGGGGAATAGGCGTATATTAGAAGATACTGCTCTCCCCCAAGGCCCAAGCTAAGGTTTGAATGCGGGTTCGCTATCTGTTGGTCACATGGTTCTCTAGTAGGAGTGGTTTGGTGGAGTCGGAAGTTTCCCATCTTTTGTCCGAGTAGGATGAAATGGTAGTTCTGTTGTTGACATGGCCCTGTCTTTTTGGCCACTTTTGGTGCTTTATCTTGTCTACTATATAGCTTGGGCATTATGATTCACTCTCTGAGAACTTTTTGTCTTTTCATAAGCTTTTATCATTTTGCTTCTAATATACACATGATTACCATTCAAACACTCAAAAAAATCACAATAATTGATCGAATCGACTCGACAACTCTTACTTGCCCAAACTGCACTAACATTGAGGTTATAGATGGAGTCTTGTAGTTTGTCACGATTCTTGAATTATTTTTGCTGTTTTTGCTAGGGATCACCACTCATTCCCTTCTCACAGTACACGACAATATCATTTTTGAGACTAATTTATTTATTGTATGAGGCGCACGCCTCATACATAGGGCAAGCCGCATGGTGTGAGGTGTGCGCCTCATTTGAGCTTCACACTTTGAGGTGCAAGCCTCAAAGGGATTTGAGGCTCAAGGTGTAAGCCGCTCATACTTTTTGAAATACTAGTCAGCACATGCCCAAGGTGTGTGTACACAGTACACTCTCTCTCTCTCAGTCTGTATGTAAATACACATGTTATGTTGTGTATGTCTAGCTTAAAGACCCTCAAGGACCACTGTGTATTCATTACCTTTAAATTCCACTACTTCTGTAATTATATCAACAGTTGAGCTTCATTTATTTCTTTTAGGATGCCATTGTGCTCCACTTTGCTTCTATTATTACAAACTTGCAGTTATTACCTGTATAATACTGCAAACTGCTTTTACCAACTATTTTGGACTACACAACCGAGTTCCCTTCGATTAGCGTCTATTTTTTTATCTTTTTCTTAATTAAGATTTAGGATATCAGGCCCAGCATTACAAATCCATTTTGGTAAGAAGTGCTTACATTCATTTACAGACTTAGCTATTCTGTGAAGTTGACTGCCTGCACATGACATTTTCTTTGAGGAAAATGTCAGGTTTTGATAGTTTTGCAGAAGCTGCACAATTTGATGTATAATCTTATTCCTGAATCCTGTCTCTCAACTCCCAAGTTATTTTGCATAAGTAGAAGTCGTTTTTCAAGCATTTTCTTTCATTGATTTACAACTCTATATAGTGAATTCTCCTGCTCATGACTTGGAGAAATTTCGCTTCATCATCAGTTGATTCTATTTTTCGAGCCCCAGTTTGAGTTAGTCCTGATTTCTTCTTAGAAATGCAGATGTGAAACTGCACATGCACATGCACATGAAAGTAACGACTACCAGGTCTCATCCCTGTAGTGCAACAGGTTAACTAAAACTAAAAACAGTCGTGAAGTAGCAGGATTGGGGATTGCAGATCCACCTGGATAGTAAACACAGTCTCATGCATGCTTGATATGAATCTCACGTCTTAATGTGGAAGGACCAACCTCCAAACTAGGAATTATAGTGTCCAGATGATGCTCAACATCTTAGACAACTGGAAGTGGGTTATCCAAACATTTCTGAAATTGTCAAAGGGTTCTCTAAAGATGTAAATGCACATGCACCTGAAAGCACTGATTACCGGGTCTTGTTATTTTCATGGGTAGCGAAGAGCTGTCACAATTTAGCAGGTCTAGTTTAGGTGACTACTGTCTCATGTGTGCGTGATATGAACTCATGTTGTAGTGTATAGAGGGACCCGACTCCCGCATTAGAATACCAGTTGCACCTGTCACAACACAAAAGCAACATTCGATTGTCTTTTGGCACATCCCATGAATCTTTGGCAAAAAACAATTCTACAGTGGTTTAAAGTGTCTGTCTCAAAATGTCAAGGTGGTCGCATAAAACAAAGATTTCATTCTGATCATGTTGAACTTGCCCGTCTTTTGAGGACAGCCATCAGTAGCTCTAGTTATTTATATTATACATGTATCCAACATGAACACAACAGTGCTCATACAGCCATAAATATAACCACATAAATAAATGTTCACTTTGTGCACTTGTAAACGGGGAAAAAAGGCCATTTATCCCATATTTATGCATTATTTAAAAAAATGCCTCAGAACTTATTTATTTCAGTTGTAGAATAGATAAATTACCAGCTACATCTTCATATTGGGACAAACTGTATCAAAACCACCAAATGCAATTTTCACGCCTATGAAGATCATGTAGGAATTGTTGAATCATCCAGTCCTTAAATATTGGTTCCTTATTAATTTTTAATAAACAATATGCAAACGTATTTATTGATGAATACAAATTATCAAGTAAGATATTTATGATTGTCATTGCCCTCCTACTATCATGTGAGCTGGTTTTAATTTTTTTAATTTTTTTTCGCTGGCTTATAAAAATCCTATATTTTCTCAGTTTGGGAACTTCTTTTATTGATATTCAATTTCTTCTCTGGCATATCCAATTCCCACTCTCAAATTGCCTCTTATCTTTTCCCAAAATTTGAAAATTTTGACGTGCTCAAATCACATATTTATAATTTTAAAACAAGTATACAGAGATTTTTATTCTAGATGTGTGAGCAATGAACATGGTTTATTATAATAAAATGTGATGCTTAGTCGTGATTTTACATGTTCATTTAGTTTAGGATAAAAACTATGCTAGAACCTAATTTATCTCTCGTCTTCTATACTCTGGATGCCATAATGTAGTGCAATCAAAATTTTTGGTTGGCCTGCCTTGGCCATCACAGGCTTGGGCCCAAGCCAAATTAATATAGGGCTGGGACTGGGCTTTTAGAAAAAATGTCTCTTGCTGGACTTGGTCTGTATTTTTCAGTGTTGTCAGAACCGGACCGGGCATCGAACCGGTAGAGTGGCCGGTTCCCGGTTCGACCGTTTCAACTGGTCTGGTTCAACCGTGTACTTTTTACAAAAAAAACCATTTTTTTTTAATTTTCCCCTAATTTTTCCCCGTTCTGATCAGTTCCCAACTGGTTCTACCACCAGTTCTAGCCGGTTCTTAAAGAGTACCAGTTTTGACGGTTTTGGGAACTGGCGAGGGGGCCGGTTCCCTGTTCGACCGGCCGGTCCGGTCCGGTTCTGAAAACACTGGTATTTTTAGCCCATGGGTCATGCTCATGATTTTTTAAGGCACATGACATTAATGGGCTGGGCCTGGTTTAGCTTGGCCAGCCCATGTGCACCTCTAATCCCCAGTAATTGGATTGACAGATTGAATGACTTTAAGGGGAAGGTGTGTGTTTGCTTTCTGCTTTAAGGGCTTGTGTTTCCCTTCTTTATCAGTTCTTTATTCCAACTATCTGGGTTGGCAACACAAATCCTGTTCCACCATTCTAGCTTTGTCTTCTTCTTTATCAGTGCTTCATTCCAACTAATTGGGTTGGCAACATGAATCCCCGTAGCTTGCCTTTTACTTTAGGGGTGCGATTCCTCTTTATGAAACTTGTCAAAGTAATCTTAGCCTCTGCAGGCTCATCTCTGCATGGTGGGTTGAGTTTAATCATATGTACGGTGAAGCCTGTGAAAATCCCCTGCAGGTGTGCACCAATCCCTTTTTGTTCCCCTCAACTTAAGAGGCCCTTAATTTTGTAACACCTGGGTTGTGCCTCTAGCACAAGCACTGTATAATCAGTTAAATCACACCAAGACAGATGCTCAATTAGGCCCAAAACCTTTCTCTATATCTTTCTCGTGTCATCTTAAAAAGATTCACATATATATATGTATATGTATATGTATATGAATATTGCAATCACCATGCTATTTATGAATTCCATGGTCAAAAGGTCTGCTTGATTATGCACATTTGCTATTTGAAATTAATATAGATCAAGGTGTCTTCAGATTAATTCGGTGGCATGAATTTTTTGTTCAATCCTGTATATTAGTCCCGCTGTCATTAATCTCTTTTAATTCCATTATTTTATAAAGTTCAATCAATGATAACACCTATTTGTTAATTGGGTAGTTGCTGTAGCAATCACCCTGCTATTTGTGAATTGGAAGGTATGCTTCAATACACATTTGTTATTGTAACTATTACAAATCAAGGTGGTTCTACCTATGTGCAATCTCACGGTCAGATTAATGTTCTGGGCCTGCTGGCATGAAATTTTGTTCAATCCTGTACATTAGTCCTTCTGTCGTCTGTAATTTCCTTTAATTTCTTGATTTTCTCCAGCTCAATTGATGATGACACCTATTTGTGAATTGGGTAGTTACTGTAGCAATAATCCACACTATTTGTGAATTCCATTGTCAAAAGATCTGCTTGAATATGCATATATGCTATTGAAATTATTATAGATTCGGTGGCAAGACTTTTTGTTCCACCCTGTATATTAGCCCCGTTGTCTGTAATCTCCTTTAATTCAATTATTTTTTCCAGTTCAATTGACGATAACACCTGTATGTGCTTGTGGTGGTTCAACCAATTTGGTAGCTAGCTCCCTTCCTTTTAGCACTATATTAGTTGCTTGTTATGCACAGATGATATTTGCATTCATTCTTCTCTTGGACTTCTGCAGATATGCAAGGATCTGATAATCCTGTTCCTCTTTCACCACAGTGGCTTCTTCAAAAGGCAGGAGAGAATAAGCCTGGAATAGTAACTGGGGTGTGCTCTTACACTTTTCTTCTTTGGATTTTTCCTAGTCTATGCAAGTGTTAAGCATTCTTATATTTGACAAATCTATGATAATATCTTTTATGCTTTCAGTCATTGGGATGCATCTATTACTTTGTCATATGTTTCCTTCCTGCTTGTCTTCTATGCAGGAAAACCATTTTAGCCCATATCCAGGTTACACCACTCGCTCAGATATCTCAAAGTCATCAGGAAATGGTGAGGAAATTGACGCTACTGAAAAGAAAAGGGACGTTTTCAGGCCCACCTTTCATGATACTGAATCTGGTCGCCGTGACCGCTGGCGTGACGAGGAAAGAGACACCAATTTTTCTATCCGCAGAGATCGTTGGAGGGAGGGAGATAAAGAGCTTGGTGATACCCGCAGGATGGACAGGTGGATGGAGAACTCATCCATTAGAAACTCTGGAGAAGCACGCCGTGTCCCATCTGAGCGGTGGACTGATTCGAGTAACAGGGAAAGTAATTATGACCAACGCCGTGAGAGCAAATGGAACACCCGTTGGGGGCCAGATGATAAGGAGTCGGAAAGTTGGCACGAAAAGTGGCTAGACACTAGCAAAGATGGCGAGGTGCCTCGTGATAAATTATTGCCTCAACTAACTAATCATGTGAAGGATGACGAGGGGGACCATTATCGGTCATGGCGATCTAACTCCTCTCAAAGCCGAGGAAGGGGAGAGCCTCTTCATCATCAAACTCCGAACAAACAAATTCCTACGTTCACCTATGGTAGGGGGCGAGGAGAAAATACTCTGCCAACCTTCTCTCTTGGTCGTGGAAGGATCGGTTCTGGTGGAAGCTCTATTAGCAGTATTTTTTCTCATTCTCATTCTTCAGGTATTGTCTCAGACAAGGGTGAAAGTGCCCACGGAGAGCCAACTTTAAGTTACAGTAGGACAAAATTGCTTGATGTGTACAGGATGACTGAGATGAGAACCTATATAAAGTCCTTAGATTGGATTGTAGAAGTACCTTCTCTCACACAGGCACAACCATTGGAGCCTCTGGCTCTTTCTGCACCTACTCCGGAGGAATTGGTAATTTGATTTACAATTGTTTTTGGTGAAGTTTCTTGGTGTTACTTGCAGTTGATCTCATTGTATTACTGCTTGAGTAGGTTATTCTGAAGGGAATTGACAACGGTGATATAGTTAGTTGTGACACGCCTCAGATTTCTAAAGATGGATCTGTTGGACGGAACTCGACAGATGTTGCACAATCGAGACGTGCCAAGCTTGGTACTGCACCTATCAATGATATTTCCGTAGTACATCTTGATTGTACATGCATGCATGCATGTGTATTCATATGTATGGTTATATATATATACATGCATAAATGGTTTTCAGGTATAGAGTAACTTTGGTTGGATCTGCTTTTGAATGAGCAGGCAATAGAGAAGATTTACAGTCTGCAATTGATGATTATAAAGATGAGAATTCAAGGGGTGGTTATTTGAGTCACTCTGAGAACCCTTCCTATGAAAAACACATCCATCCTTACGCGTCTCACTCGAAGTTGGAAACAATTCAGAATTTTCAGGCGTACCCCGATGACAAGTTTAATGTGGAAGGTACTTCTTCAATTCAAATGACAGAAACCCAATATTTTTTACAGATCTTGCATGTTCTAAACAGGAAGGTCAGGACTACTAATTGATGGGTTCCATTTAGGAATTTCCTTGATCAGAATTAACCTATTTAGATGATCATAAAGGCCCAATTTATAAAATACTGTACTGCTTGAGAAAATACGAATGGATCTGGAGAAAACATTCTACAAGTTGGATGGTTATTTTTGAGTTTGGAAATTTTCCTGCTTAGTGTAGGGATGGTTAATGAACAAGGTACTTGCGAACAGCTCGATCTTGGCTCGTTAAAAGCACATGCTCTTTTGTTTATTAAGGAAACAAGCCAAGCTCTAGCTTGATTTTCAAGTTCGTTTAGTTAACGAGCTGACCCTGAACACACCCCTACTTGCCTCGTTAAAAGCTCGGCTCAATTATCTATATATATATATAGTTAAAATATTTTTAAATTACTAAAATATTTAAGTTACGTACATAATTAACATACTTAAGGATTAAAAATGGAATTTTCAGCCTTCAGGCTTCTTTTGCTTGGTTACTTTGCGTAAAGGTTGTAGATTAAGATGGTGAATTTAAATGATTTCATCTCATTAAAGGGTTGTTTTCTAAACTAGTCATATATTATATTTATATTTTAAAACTAATCTTATTTTAACTGAGCTCGTTAAAAGCTCGAGCTCGGCTCATGTTTGTCTTGAGCTCGGTTTGGTTCGTTTATAAACGAGCCAAACCAAGCTTGAACACCTTGAAATATTTACATGCTCGATAAAAGCTCGGCTCGGCTCGATATCCACCCCAAGCTCAGCCTCATTAAACGATGAGTCTTAACTCCTTTCCTCATATATTGAGGATTTGTCTCAATATATACTTTGTCTGCATTCTTCAACATGATGGAGACTCATTTCCTTCTATTTGAGGTGGGGGTTTCCTTCAATTCATTCTTTAGGTGTTCTCTGTGCAGCTTTGAGAGCAGATGGTGCTTTCCATAAAAAGGCTGATGCAAGGGCAGTTAATAGGGAAGTGAGTATGCAGGGAAGTTCTTCTGCTCTTGCAGGCATTCCATGGAGATCTCAGTCACTGGGAGAACGCTCACATGTGACTTCAAATGATTTTCCCACTGATTTCAGGTCAAGAACCTCAGAAATGGGTGGGTCACATCCTCAGAAGGATCGGGATACGGAATGGCAGAATAATTCGGCAGATCTGTCGTCTTTCTACAAAGATGAACCAAAATGGCAAGTTGACGAGAGTTTTCATTCAGATATCCGGCGGGATTCTATTCTTAAAAGGCAACCATCTGCAGTCTTGGACAGGGAACAGGAAGCCAGAAAGTATTTGTCACAGCCTTCTCCTGAGGACCTATCCCTATTTTATAAAGATCCACAAGGTTTAATTCAAGGGCCTTTCTCCGGAAGTGATCTTATTGGATGGTTTGAGTCTGGATATTTTGGCATAGATTTGCAAGTTCGCCTAGCAAGTGCATCACCTGACACTCCTTTCTCATTACTCGGGGATGTCATGCCTCATTTACGAGCAAAAGCAAGGCCACCTCCAGGATTTGGTGTACCAAAACTGAATGAAATCGCAGATATATTAAGCAAGACAAATTCGAGTAGCCTTGGAAGGCTTCATGCAGGTTCAAGTGAAATTGATATCGGAAAGAGTGAGCCAAGACATAGACATGAGTTGGCAAAGGAAGCTGAGAATAGGTTTCTGGAGTCATTGATGTCTGGTAATATGAGCAGTTCCCCACTAGAGAAGTTTGGCTTATCTGAAGGTTGGTTGCTCATGTGTATAAATATTTTTCTGGTTTAAAATTGTGGAGGTGTCCTGTGTTATAGCTTGCTTGCGTCTTTTATTATTGTTCTTGTGCTATGATATTTCTATCAATTTATCATGCGGCAGCTTGATCTTACTTAGGTGGTTCTGTTTTGATTGTAGGTCTGCAAGGATATATTGGGAATAATTCTGGTGGTATGTCCCCATCTAGAGTAGAAAGTGGAAATAACCCATACCTCTTGGCCAAGAGAATGCCATTTGAGCGGCAGAAGTCTCTACCCAATCCTCATCCGTATTGGCCGGGGGGAGATGCAGCATCCATTGTTCCAAAAGCAGAGACAGTCCCGGACTCTTCTTTGCTACATGCGAAACTCCTTCCTCCAATGGCAGATAGTCCCCGCCAGCTTCCTCATCCTCCTAATGTGGACTTGATGTCTATCCTTCAAGGTGTATCTGACAAGTCTTCTTCCTCTGCCGTCAATAACGGGGTAAATGGTTGGTCAAACTTTCCTGTCCAAGGTGGCTTCGACTTGCGTCAGGATGGGACCGACATGCATAATAGCCAGCATTTCTCTCCCCAAGCTGCATATGGTATCCAACAGCAGAGGCTGCAACCACAGAATCAACCATCTTTATCTAATATACTTACTCAAGTCATAGATCATCCCTCTGGCATTTTAACCCCAGAGAACCTCCTCTCTTCTGGTCTCCCTCAAGACCCACATTTGTTAAGCATATTGCAGCAGCAGTACTTATTGCAGTTACATTCCCAGGCACCTGTTCTGACACAAATGTCGTTGTTGGATAAACTCTTATTACTAAAGCAGCAGCAAAAACAGGAGGAGCAACAGCAGCTACTGCGGCAACAACAATTGCTTTCTAAGGTTCTGTCTGAGCATCAGTCTCATCAGCACTTTGGTGATCCATCTTATGTACAGCTATCAGCTGCTGCTATGCCATCAGGGAATGCTCTTATGGATCATCCTGGGCTTCGGCCACTGCATGAAGTGTTTCAGATTAATTCACAGATACCAGTTTCTAATATTCAAGATGGACATATGACTAACGTTTCGAAATTTCCTTCAGAAGTTTCCCAGGATGTCAGTGTTAGTTCTGAAGCCTCTTCTCTACACTTGCCACATCAATTTTTTGGGAATACCACTCATCCGAAAGGTGGGGGTGCTAGTCTTCTGGAACAAAATATTGACATTCAACAGAAGGTGTCATTGGAGGTGCCCGCAACGGTGGATGGCTTGCTGTCATCAGAAGCGATGGAGAAGTCTTCACACGAGCCTTCAGTTGTGCATAAGCATGTACTTGTTTCTGACATCTGTTCTCCTTTAACCAAAGAACTGGTGCCACAAAATATTTCGAGAACTAATGAACGGCCTTTGGTAGTTCTTACCGCTGAGGCTGCAGAAAGTTTTGTACCTTCAGAGTGTCCAGGATTTTCTGTTGCTATACCATCATCAGAATCTGATGAGAACGAAAAATCTATGGCCAAACAAATCAACGACGTGAAGGTTCAACCGGCTAATCTTCTTGAGGAACCACAGGTTCAAAGAGAACAATACCACAACGAGTCCCCCATGGTGAAAGAAGTTAAAAATGTTGAAGCACGTGAGATAAAGAAAACTTCAGAGAAGAAGTCCAGAAAACAAAAGACTTCCAAGGCACACTCCTCTCCAGATCAGGCTAAGGGAGTATCACAGGCGTCTCCTTTGCAGAAATCAAAGCAGTCTGAAATTGATGGGACAAATTTTGCGGACACAAATATTGAGACACACATGGGTGCAGGGGCAACACTTAGTGGAACATCTCCATTAAAAATGAGAGATACCAAATCTGGGATACATGCTGTAGAAATGATGAGTTCTCAACAAGGTAAAAGCTCATTATCTAGAAACATTACCAGTGATGAAGTTGAAACTGTTGAAAGCAATGGCGAATCAAGAGAAGTTGAGTCCACCCCAGTACAGAAATCACAAACACATCCTGGACATCGAGCTTGGAGACCTGCTCCTGGCCTCAAGGCAAAGTCACTCTTAGAAATTCAACAGGAAGAAAAGTGGAAGGCACTGACAGAAATGGCTGGTTCTGATATTGCCGTGTCTGTTAACTCCATGAGTTCTTCAACCCCTTGGGCTGGGATTGTCGCCAATTCAGAGCCTAAAACCTCTAAAGATAGTAATCAAAATGCAGGTGGCACACAGTTGGCACCGGGGAAACCTGAAAGTGCTCTAAATCCAAAGAGCAAGAAGAGCCAGTTGCATGATCTATTGGCAGAAGAAGTTTTGGCGAAGTCTAATGAAAGAGTTATGGAGGTTCCTGACAACGTTTCTAGTCTGCCTTTGCCACCAATTACGACCACCCAAGAAGATTCTGTTGTTGATGATGACAAATTTATTGAGGCAAAAGACACTAGAAAGAGCCGCAAAAAGTCTGCAAAGAGTAAGGGTGTTGGAGTTAAGGCATCCATGCCCATTGCTTCCGCTGATGTGTCTGTTGCATCAAGTCCTATTGAGAAAGGCAAAAGTTCTCGTCAGATACATCAAGAGACAGAAATATTACCTGCTCCCCCATCAGGTCCTTCTTTAGGAGATTTTGTTCCTTGGAAGGGGGAGCCGGCAAATCCTTCCCCTACCCCAGCATGGGCTACCGACTCGGGGAAGCTTTCTAAACCTACATCATTAAGGGACATCCAAAAGGAACAGGAAAAAAGGACTTCTTCTGTCAAGCACCAAACCCAGATACCGACTCCTCAGAAAACCCATTCAACCCGGACAACCCAGGGAAGTGGTCCTTCATGGACACTTTCTGGTTCATCTCCATCAAAGGATGCATCTCCTATCCAGATCAATACCCTTGCTTCTGCTCGATCAAAATCTAAGGGAGAAGATGATTTGTTCTGGGGCCCTCTTGACCAATCAAAACAAGAAGCCAAACAGTATGTTCGAATGCTTACTTTCAATGTTCATCCTTTATCATTCTAAATTTATATCAGGTTGTCTCCATAGCTTACTTCTTTGAGATATTTCAAAAATATCATTAACATTTCTTGGTCTTGATCGCCGTATTAATGGCTGCATCTAAGGGAGGGAAGTATGTTTGGTTAGAACTAACATCTATGCCATTCGTGTCTGATATTTATTGAATGTTGTTTCATGATTCATCAGTAGCATTTCTTATTTTGCTGTGGTGCATTTACATTTTTAGGCAGTGCAAATTTCCAAGAAGAACTGTGTTATATTCAATCTTTTGTCAACTTCATATTGTTGTTATTTTCATTTTTTTGTTACTTCGAATTTTCTGTTTAACAATGCCTAAAATTAACTAGAGCTTCTCCCTTCAAAGTTCAAATTGAATTCTACATGGTGGTCTGTCAAATAGTTTTTTTTATATCGGTAAACAGAGATCATATATATGAGATAAATAGCTAAAACTTTCACCAATTGTAAACCAAGAAAGAGTGCAAAGATGCAAAGGAAGCAAAGGACAACAATACGTAAAAACAACCAATGACTACATCAAAAAGAACTACATGGCAAAGAGATTTCCCCAAGGATTTGCACCCATGCCCCAACCAAGCACCAAGCTGAAACTAGCTGTCGAACTCGAGACTAAATCCTGGGGACTATCGAGGAGTCAAAAACTCTATGATTTCTCTCTTTCCACAGGACCCAAGCTATCGCCCCCCGGGAGAAAGGGCCAAACTATGCCTGCTGGCGAGGAGAACGACACTGAATGCCAATAGGATAGGAAACTCCAGAGGGATTGGGGAAAGATCCATGAGATGCAAAGATGAGACATGAAATAGGAGCAAACCTTTCTCACCACCCAACAATGCAAAAAAAGTGATCCATTAACTCCTTTGCTATAAGACACATAAAACATTTGTTAGCCATGCACCAACCTCTATGCATCAAGTGATCAATAGTTAGAATTTATCAAGAACCGCTGTCCACAAGGAAAAGGAAACCTTAGATTGAACTGAAGGAGTCCCATACATTATGATGAGGAAAAGGTATATTGGGCCCAGACTGCAAAGCATGCAAAAAGGATCTTACTGCCCTTGTTGTTCGGTGACCAAACCCGACTGTCCCTAATGAGAGGATTAGGGGAGACTTGTTGGAGTTGGGAAAGCAATCTCATTAAATCCTAGACTACCCAATTCAATAGATTTTGCCTCAATTTTGGGGTCCACGCCGAGACCCCCTCCCTCCATTCTAAGTACTCGGCTACCGAAGTCTCCTTATCTGATGTAGGAGAAAGAGGTTACTAAAGTCCTGACTAAGGGGGCAGGACCACACCAATGATTACTCCAGAAACTAATTTGTTTCCCATTGCCCTCCTTGAGCCGAGTTCGATGATCAAACTCAATCCAACCTTGCATCACTGCCTTCCACACCACTATGCCCATAGGGCCACACCCCTGCTTAGGGCACCACCTATTACTCTCCCCATGCCTAGCCACTAATACCGCTCTCCAGAGGCTTCCCTCCTCTTTGCCAAAGCGCTAAAGCCATTTTCCCTTGTTAACCTTTGAAAGAGGATGCATATTGAGACCGCCACGACTCTTGGGTTGCATTATAGATTTCCACTCCACCAAATGATACTTCATCGACACTAAATTCTCATTCCATAAAAATTTCCTTTGTAATCGTTCGAGAGACGACTGAACTGAGACATGAATCTTGAACAAGGATAAGAATTATGTTGGGAGGCTGTATATGGTGCTTTTGATAAGTGTGAGCTTTCCCCCTTTGGACAGGAATCGAGATTTCCATCATTGAAGTCGCTCGGAAAATCTTTCAATGATCGGGTTCCACACCGATTTGGCTTTAAACGGAACACCCAAAGGTAGTCCTAGATACGATGATGGCTTTAAACGGAGCACTCTTGGGTTGCAATATTTCATCATTTCTTGGAATTATATACAAAAACCATCTGGGCTTGGGACTTTGTCCCCAGCCAAACTCCTAACCACTGCAAGCACCTCCTTAGAGAAATGATCCTCCAAGAGTGCTATTTGAGGATATGATAATTCAAAGAAAACTAAACCATCCAATTTTGGTATGAAGGATCCATCTTCAGAATAGAGATGCTCAAAGTAATTCTGTGACTCCTTATCTATACCTTTTTTGGAGACAAGATGCAAGTCGCCAATTTGGAGACTAGTGCTATTTGAGGATATGATAATTCAAAGAAAACTAGACCATCCAATTTTGGTATGAAAGATCCATCTTCAGAATAGAGATGCTCGAAGTAACTCACTAACTCCTTATCTATATCTTGCATGGAGACAAGATGCAAGTCTCCAATTTGGAGACTAGAAATTAGATTTGTTTTCCTCCTAGAGTTCACCACTTGGTGGAAAAAACTAGTATTTCGATCCCCCTCTTTAAGCCATTTTGCCCTAGATATCTGTTTTCTAAAGATTTTCTCACTACTCAGAAGATGGAGTTATTTAGCCTAATGTCTACACTAAATTGCATATCAGCGACTGACTGCTGGCCTACCTCCTCCCTTGCATCACTGTTACCGATTGCCTCTAGGATACTTATTTTCTTCTTCGGAATGGGGCCAAATACCTCTTTATTCCACGACTTGAGACAAACCTTAAGAGCTTTCAGCTTTAAAATGAACTTAGAACTTGAGGCTCCCCAAAAGGATGCTTAGGCCTAAGTGGTCTAAACTAAAGGCAAGAAATACAAGTGCTCCATCCACATGATTTTGAATTTAAAAGGATGAGCCCCCACTGATTTTAAATGGATCAAGCATGATTGGAGAATGATCCAACGTGGCCCTAGATAGACAGGAGGATCTAACATCCGGGTACTTGTCTTCCCAACGAGTGCAGATTAGGAATCTATCCAACTTGGTTCAAATAAGTGATACTTGGAAATTGGACCAAGTGAATCCAACGCCCGTAAACAGACAATCCAATAGGGATTTACTGGAAATAAAAGCCTCAAAAGATTGCATGTGGCTGGAAAGTGAACCCCCATTGGATCTTTCCCTAGGGGACAAGAGTACCAAACACAATTAAAGTCCCCACCAATGCACCACGGGAGGTCCCAATGGAACGCTACATCATCAAGTTCTGACCAACATCTTTGTTGATTCGAAATGGAGGGTCCATATATTCCCATGAATACCCACAGAATACCATCCGATAGAGACTTGCAACAAATCGAGAGGGAAAACTCCCCCTCTTCCCACTCTGACACCTCTAAATGGGCCGAAATCGTTAAATTTAGGAAAAAAGTTTACTATTCGCGATGCACATTTTGGACCATTTAAAAAGATTACTAGTTGCTAATTTTTCGAAAAACTTGTTCGAAAAACTTGCTGACTTTGTGACTAGGATGCACTTTTAGGATCTAGAAAATTTTTAAAAACAGCTATGTAAATAAGAGATGCAATCTTAAGGAGGCAATACTATATTGATATGTGCTGCCCACAATATATGATATTAATAAGACATTCATACATTGTTTCATACTTTCATACAACAATAGTCATAAAAAATAGAAATATAACCTGAAATAATACTGGACAACTACATAGGGGTTTTGCTCCACTATACACCAAACAATATATGTATTTTTTCCCATCAATATCCTATTTTGTTTAATTTTTTGATTACAATCAAAATGATTCTTCTTTATAAGGATAATTAACTTGACATAATAATCAATATTACTTTAACATAATAATTATGTTAGTTACCAATTATATTTTGCACTTGTTTATTTTAATTTTAGGTACTTACTAACATTTTTTAAATGATTTACAGCTAAAAGAATTGGTCAATGGTAAATCTGTCAAACATACAGAACATTCTAAATTTTGAACCACATTGACTGATAAAGCTTAAAAGTTTATATATTTTCAGAAATTAAGTTCAAATGTTTTTTTTAACAAATTAAAAATAACTAAAAAAATCTTGAAAATTAAAAAAAAATCAGCCAATTGATAGATCGGAAATATATACTACAATTAGAGCCAGATTGACCTAGTAATAAGCTTATAATAAAAATATGTACATACTTTCGTATATTAATTTTGAAATCGTTTATATTGAAATAATTTTAATGTTTTTCCTGAAAAATAAATTTTCCTGTGCATTTATGGATCATTCGAAAATACAGAACATACTGAAATTTTAAATTCATTTGCCTGCTATTAAGCTTTAAAATAGAAATCTTGACCCTTTTTTTCAACAAAAATTACCTCGTGCATTCTACTTTACGAGTCTCACCAAATGTCGGTTGATTTGGGATTGAACAACCCAAATCCAAGTGATTTTGGTGAGGGACGAAACCCAAGAAAAGAATCATAATTTCTGAATTCCCTTAATATCGATAAAAAAATATCCCTGAAACCGATACGAACTGAATGATACATATAGGTTTTGGTAGCTCCCTATACGATATTTATACCGATACGTAACGTGCGATACATAATATTTATTAGTTATTTATGTTTTCATTCATTGTGTAATTGCAATTGTGTACATATTATTTATTAGTTATTTATGTTTTCATTCATTGTGTAATTGCAATTGTGTTTGCTACTTCATCTTTGAAACACTTTCCATCCTAGTAACAAAGTCGGGGTTTGTGAATAATTCGATGAGGGTTTAGTTCAGAAAAATCGGCAAAGTCGGGAAAAAATCGAAATGCTAAAAAATAAATTTAAAAATTATAAAGACAAAGTAACATGATACCTAGTTACCAAGTTAGAGTATGAGAATTATTTATCTAGAAATTTTTTAAAAACAACTAGCAAAATTTGAAAATAAATTAGTAAAACATTGTGCAAGATATAAAAATATTAATTAATATTACTAGTTATGAAAATATAAACAAACTTATTTCATATATTAGATATTTATTTATGTTTTTAAATAAAAATTCGTGAAATTTGTGACTTTTGTGAATAAGTCATTTTTTTTTAAAAAAGTAATGAATAGGGTCACGTATTATTCAAGACTTTTTGAAAAAATTGGAGAACTTTGTTACTCTGCTTCCCATGACTTTATATTTGGGAAATTTGATTCCTATAAATCATTTGTTTTTTTAATTTTCAATATGATTTTTTTAATAAAAAGAAAAAATTATATGTATCATCTTAAACTGGTACCAAAACCGATACGTGTAGGTTTTGGTTAAGACCAATGCATCCCCCAAAACCGTATTTGTAATCCTCCTTGGAGGTATTAGACCCAAGAAAAAGAATCATAATTTCCCAATTCTCCTAATGTTGGTCAATATATCGAAATGATAACCGACATATGCATCAAAATTTCCGAATTTCCATAATGTTAGTCGCCGTATCGAAATGTCAAATAACATATTATATTTTATCATTGGTTTTGATTAATTTATTGCTGATATATGACAGTATTAGCTATAAATTACTATATTTAGGTGATAAATTATGATATTGAGGTAGCGATAAAATAATGGTATTTAGGTGATAAATTGGTGATATATATTGTAAGAATTGTATTACCCTTGAAAGATATATTTACTACCTGTGATATGGTGATATAAAATTGATATTTAGGTGATAAATTGGTGATATATATCGCAAGAATTGTATTACCCTTGAAAGATATATTTACTACCTGTGATATAATGGCCGATAGCTTGTAAATATTGCAGTTCTTTAAAACCTTGCAGAGAACCATGGGCAAAAGAAAAAGACCAGGGCCATAAACAGTGGGTAAAGGAGAGTCAGTTTACAACAGAAAGATGTACTCCATCAATACCAACGGAGGAAAATTAATAAAAAAATAAAAACTTCAGGACTCCAACTTTATACAGTAGTTCTCTCAATTGATTCATAATTCATTAATGAGTATAACCTTGATGCCCTTCCAAATTGGTTTGCCCGGCTATGGAGTTAATTCCTTTCATCTAGGCTCATGACCATGTTTTTGCATTACTTCTGTCCTAGGATTTTACTGATGAATATCGTCTTTATGCCTTTCAAACCCAATTCCACAGCGACATTTGCTTGTAATAAGAATTAGTGGAGCCCTAGTGAGTTTGTTACTCTTGTACATCTTTCATATGATCCATTAATGAGTATAGATTTGAAGCTGCTCCAAATTGTTTCCCCCGACTCTGAAGTTAATTCTTTTCCAGTTGGGCTCATGAATCCCATCTTTGAAGTACTTCTGTAGTTCTATCCTAGGAATTTCACAGATGAATATCACATTAATGTCTTCCAAATCAATTTGCATGGCCACAGTTGCTCATAATAAGTAATGGTCTAAAGGATTTTGTGGCTCTATATTCTGACTACAGTCGGATTAAATTTGCAGTTAGGTAAAATCTATGTTTTTTCTTTTATTGCCCCATGCATCCTGGGTTGTGTTTCAATTCAACCTTGTATATTTCCTAACAATCTTCTTTATAGTTTTACTTTTCTATTCTTATCACGTATCAACTGGTGAAGGTTCAAAAATTATGAATAAAGCAGCACTCATTGTGCTTGACATCTAATAAGAAACACGATATTCATTCATATCAGCGAAGACATGAAATCTAAGTAGCTTGTCTGGAGTTTATATCAAGATGACTAAAGGAGTCGTCTGTACTATGCATGCGATTTATTTTCATATTTAGGAAATTAGAAATAAGTCACAACAACTGGTAGTTAAATTTGAAAATTTGAGAATCTTCTTTGACTTAAGTAATGGTAAAGGCTTGATAAGGATTATTGTATGGAATTTTAGTCATTGAGTTGTTGAAGTACCTTTTTTTATTTTCAATTTTTTTATTGGTAAGCTTTTGAAGTACATTAAGTCGCTCATACTCACAAATTATTCAATACTTGATTATGGGGTCACTATAGTTTATCAACTATGAGATATTCTAAGGTTGAAAACAAGAAGTTTAGTATATTACACCATTCGTGTCTCTAATATTATGAGTGCTTACAATACTACCATCTTCAAGAAGAATTTTTAGTTATACTTTTGTTAAGCAGGTCGGATTTCCCATCCTTTGCAAACCAGAGCAGTTGGGGAACCAAAAGCACCCCAGTTAAAGGAACTCTACCGAGTCGACAAAAGTCCACTGGTAGCAGACCTGCAACCCGTTCTCTTTCATCCTCTCCTGCTGGCCAGCCGTCCCTAAAAGGGAAGATAGATGCCATAACCCGGGATTCAGGTAAACCTTTGTTAGCTTGGAGATTTTTTCATTTTAAGGATTTTATTGATATCTTGGAATTATTTTCGTTTTTTTGGCAGAGGCCATGGATTTCAGAGATTGGTGCGAGAGAGAATCTGTTAGGCTTACTGGGACAAAGGGTAACTTATTACCAATCCTCCTTGGATTACCTTTATTTATTTTGCATATTTACATATTAAACAAATTGGGGCGCAGCCAGCAGCAAAGTACAGGAATTAGCAGATTCCAGTTGTCTTTGCCTCCTTGGTGTAACCCACGCAAACCCGGCTTTAAAATCCTAGGGTTGTTTTGATGCAAATTTTGGTCTGGCTGGTTGGACGGACCTACCTAGTACCAGGACGACTTCTTTTATTGATAGTGCCGGATGTTGACTATATGGGTCCCAACCCACCCACTTTTTCTGCCTTCTGCTTCTCTGTCAGTTCAGCTGGTTGGCTTTATGATCCAAAACGAAAAGCAGGAAAAGCTGGCTGGTCGGACGGACCTACCTGGTACCAGGACTACTTCTTTTATTGATAGTGCTGGATGTTAACTATATGGGTCCCGACCCACCCACTTTTTCTGCCTTCTGCTTCTCTGTCAGTTCAGCTGGTTGGCTTTATGATACAAAACGAAAAGCAGGAAAAGTAGGTATCTCTTGGAGTTGCTTGTAACAATGATCTACCTAGTGCACATATCTCGCGGTTTGGCTCATGCATGTGTAGTGCACTGGAGATCATCTAGACTAATCAACCTGATAAGCTCAGCCTTCCCATCAAAGTCAATCATATTTCTTTGGAAGACTTCAAATTTTCTAGCCAAACTTGAAGGATGTAATGGTTTGATATCATCCAATAAAGTTAATGGCAGGCCAAAATTTTTCATATGGTAACCATTAAATTGCCCCCCCCCCCTACAACCACCAACTGGCTGTGCATTATGTGTACTACGTTGTCCTTGGCATACAGACCATATAGTCTAGTGATGGCACCATATTCTCAAACTCAGAAATGAAGTTAACAGGCTTTTGAATTCAATGGTGTCTGATCTTGCGATATTGTCTAATTTTTTTTTTTCCACCATTTCTTTAGATACAAGCTTCCTGGAATTTTGTTTGAAGCAATCTACTTCGGAGGCCGAGATCCTTCTGATAGAGAACCTTGGCGCATTCGATCCTGATCATGAGTTCATTGACAAATTCCTTAATTACAAGGAGCTTTTATCAGCGGATGTACTTGAGATTGCCTTTCAAGCTCGGAATGATCGGGTGTTCACTGGATTTGGTCCAGGAGATGTAAATACTGACAGCACGGTCAATTTCGACTTGGATATGGCAGCAGTTCCTGACAGGTCCACTAAGGGGGGAGGGAAGAAGAAGGGGAAGAAAGGGAAGAAGGTTAACCCAATGGTTTTAGGGTTTAATGTTATTAGTAACCGCATCATGATGGGAGAGATCCAGACCATGGAAGATTAGGAAATTCAAAAGCAAGTTGTAAATACATTATCTGAAGAACCACCTGTAATTTGTTTTTTAGGATTTTTGTTCTCCTTTATAGAGGAACAGCAGCAGCACTGAGTTGATCAGCTCAAGCAGTTTTGTGGAGTAATCTTTAACTGTAGAGCCCTGCGATCTGGTTATCTTTAGGAAAGCATGGCGCAATGTCTAATCTGAAATCAAGGTAAACATGTTCTGCTTATGCAGTCTCTTTTAGTATCTGTTTACCTTTAAGGTACATTTTTCTATTCATTTAATTTGTGTTGGAACTATTAAGTTGGTTGAATCTGGTTTTCTTTAAAGAGAAATGGTTGGGTGCAGCAGTTAGAGACCTGATTGAAGCTTGCACTTTGTCGATCATTTCAGATCTAGAATTGAGCGAGCTGGATGAAAGGCGATGCAACTGCGTAAATAACATATTCGGGTGCTTAGAATTGTTGAAATGAGTCTTTTGTTTTGTTTTGTATATTAAGACCTTTTTGGTGGTGGGCTGATCGGATTATGATCCTAAACTCAACCTGGAATGAGGAATGTGGAAAGGTTGAAATGATTTCATGGTCCTCTGGATGTTGTATCCAGACGGCTCTTGATCACAAGTGGTCATATATAGCTCCATTGTCTTGGCATCCTTTGATTTTCCATGTATATTAGAAAATAGGACCATATAAATGAGATGGTAGTTGACAAGTTATTATTCTCATTGACAACAGTTCCAAAAGAACAAACAGTGCGAATTCCAGAACACAGACACCAGAGCACTGAAGAGTGAAGATGGACAAAGCAGTGGCAGCAGAGATACCTTCGGTTGAGTTAAACCAGGTAGTTACCTCTAATTTGCTCCCCGAAGATACTGAGAGATGGGATTTCTAGTCTAGACAGAGTAGCAAGCCTGCAACCAGAAAGAGCTTCAGAGAGACACCAAAGAAGGCATTTGGCCAAAAGAAATTTGGTGTATGGGGGGGATGGCCGAGCTAAAGATTTTAAGGTTCTCGGTCATAGTTTGATTGATTCTGAGTTGACTCGAACGATTGGCTTGGCTTCGGACTGTTGAACGATTGGCTTCTTAGTGTTGTCCACTCGGTTCAAGAGACGGGCCCATCATATAAATTAGTCCAACTCAATGGGCGTGTCCTTCCTGAAACTCTGATTCAAAACAGCCCACCTATTAATTGTCCATCGCCTTGTAACCTCATGTGCTTGCCTGTTCTGCTTGTCGTGCTTCAATAAGTAGTCTAAACTGAATTCAAAAGTAGCAAGATCGTTTTGCATGATTATATATATCAGTTGAGATATCGTTTGGTAGAGGTATTAGGATTTTCTACCAATGAAGTGAAATATTTTGATGCCCAACTTTGGAGAGAATTTCCTCAGCTCCTCTTAAGAAGTGGTGGTCAAAGATTTGAATTACCAGATACCCTCACCATCTAGGACATATATGAACTGAGTTCCACAATAATGGGACGAGTTGTTGGATCCTGCTTGAAGATAAATCTAAGCATAAGTAAGATTTATAGGGTCGAGAGATTTGGTTAACTGCTTAAATTGCAAGTTGAGTGCCTTGACTTTATCATATATTAGTTTGTTTCCTAGGGTAGATTTCAAATCCCTTTCCTCTTGGAAAAAACCTTGTTGGATATATTTCTCTTGATAGTAGTTTTGGTAACACAATCCCTTGATAGCAGTTTGTCTGTGTGCCTCAAATATAGGTTTTTGATAGGTGTTCTCTATTACTTCTATTTTCCTTACATGGAGGTAGAGTGCATAATTCATGGCTAGCCCTTAGTAACCCAAACCGTTCATATTGCTTCCTACTCCCGCTCTCAAACCTCGCTCTCACGGTTTGAGAGCGGATTTGCCACCGGAGCACGGTTGAACTTTTTTGAGAGCACGATTTTGAATCTTGCAGATCGTGGTGTGAGGAAAACGGAGGAGTTGAGCTGTAGAAAGCGGTGATTGGCGAAGAAAAACTGGCAATATTTTTCTATGCAACTTGCCAGATTTCAGAAAAAGACGATGGTATAGTTTTTTCTAAGTCAAATACCCTTTTTACCCTTAAGTGGGGTTAAAGGCTTAAAGCTTTAAAAGGCAAACAGTAAACTATCACTTTATGATGAGTTTTCACCATCTTCTTTTCTCTCTCCAACTTACAGAAGTCAGAAAAATTTGATAAAGTAGATGACTTTTCAACTCCTTTTATTCTTTTCTCTTTACAAAAGTACAAAATAAGAGGGAAAAAAATATATATATACTTCGGCGCTCGGTAGGCGCTCTTGACCATATCCTAAATTGAAATTTGACGCTCTAGCGCTCTCGCTCCCGCTCTGCGCTCTGGTTACCCGCTAACCAATGTAATGATAGTGATGAGGCTAATATGTGGGTTTTGAATTCTCTTATTTTTACATGTTGCATGTGAATTAAAATTCATCATTTGGGTCCCATATACTTGATATATTGTAGTGTTTTGTGTAGTTTCCATAGTATTTGGTGGTAGTGTTTTGATTCCCTTGTATGCATGGCCTTTTTGTTATAGTGATGGTATGTCTTTTAACATTTTTCCTTAAAAGAACTTATATTGAGCTAAGGCTATTCTAAAAATATGTAACTAACTTTACAATTAAAATTGAAAATCAAAATTGCTAACATATTTACTAGGGCCTGTTTGGATAGGCTTGATTCGAGAACAATAGTGTGCAAAGTTTGCACCACCTCGGTTGGAAGTTAATATTAAAAGTACGAAAATTTGAAAAGATTTTTAGTAATTTTTACTAAACATTATTAACCTTTATTGTATAATAGAATAACATATGATAATAGTTAATCTTTGTCTAATAAAGTAATGCCAGAAGTTCCCTACCTATACAGTAGACTGTGAAGTGAGAATAAAATTGGCCTATTTTAAAATATTAGTTTTGTTTGTTTTAGAACAAAACATAAAATTTCTTCATACTAAAAAGTATGATAATATAGTTTAACAATATATACTAATATAATAAGAATAGTAAATATATCTCTTCACTCTAAATTTAAAACAAGAATTATCTACTAATAAAAGTGCAGGGACTATGTTAAACTTCTGGTGGATGTAATTACCCTTAACCTTACTTTATATAAAAAAAAATTATAAATTAAATTATAGTAAAAAAGTTATAAATAGGACCACTGTTACTCTATCTATTAATGACTCTTTTAGTATTAATAGAACTTTCTTTTTTAAGTTATTAAGTGATAAGTATTCTCTATTAATAATAACTAATAAAAATCTTATAAAAATAAATTAAGATTAATAAATAAATTTAAGATATTGTTTACCTATTTAAAAATTATAGACATTTACATAGTAAACATATGTTATTAAGAATTTAACATGAGTACTACTTAAAACTATCTTATTTAAAATTTCTATTATGATTATATATTATGTATTTATTAAATAAGTGGTGCGAATTATATATTGACGAATTGTAATCTCAGTTGATCGAGGTCTTAAAATTATAAATATTAATTCTTATTTTATTATGTTTTCTATTAATGAAAAATTAGTATGTGTAAAACACGTGCAACTTCATTAACATATATATGTATGTGTGTGTGCGCGCACGCCCCCCCCCCCCCCGGCGCATGCTTAGGTGTCTAACAAATATTTATAGAGGAAATATAATATTTGGATAAACTGAAAGGGGTTTAATGGCTTTGTTTGACAAGCCAATTCATTAGATTGAGGATTACCTGTCTATCAGAGACAAGTTCATGTACAAAACTTAATTATACAAGTACAAACCCAACTCAACCCAAGTAGCCCTCATCAACTTGAGTTAGCTTATGGTTAAAAGACGAGCCCTTGAATGGGCTTGGTGTAGACATCTTGGGTTAAGAGTATGGTTGGTTGGGCCTCTCAGGGTTGGCCCTAACAAATTGCTCCAGTCTCACGATGCTCACCCCCTAATTTAGAAGTTATTTACTTGTTTTAGTCATGAAGAGAATTCCTACGAAAGAAACAGATAGATTCCTAACTCCTCTCTCTCTCTCTCTCTCTAAATTCTCAAATTTTAAATCCTGCTACAAGAGTCATGAAATAGCAAACACTCAGGGTGTGCCCCGTGATTAAGGTAGCAAAATCATTTATTCATTCACCACACCTTTTTACATTACAAGCTTCAATACATAAATAACAACCTTCATACTAGCCTTACTTAGGTAAATAACACATAATTGTTGTTTCCCTTACTCATGGTAAACCGAAACATTGGGCCTTGGCTCGAAGTCCTTAACGAAGGACTCCTCTTGTTTTTTTTCAAAATCATCGTGGTAAACCGAAACATTAGGCCTTGGCTCGAAGTCCTTAACGAAGGACTCCTCTTGTTTTTTTTCAATATCATCGTGGTAAACCGAAACATTAGGCCTTGGCTCGAAGTCCTTAACGAAGGACTCTTCTTGTTTTTTTACAATGTCATCGTGGTAAACCGAAACATTGGGCCTTGGTTCAAAGTCCTTAACGAAGGATTCCTCTTGTTTTTTTTCAATGTCATCGTGGTAAACCGAAACATTGGGCCTTGGCTCAAAGCCCTTAGTGAAGGACTCCTCTTCTTTTGTCTCGACATCCTTGACGTAAATGGTGACGTCAGGCCTCGGCTCAAAGTCCTTGTCATAGGACTTCTCTTTTTTAGGCTCGACATGGTCCAAGTGGGGCTCCAAAGAAGTATGACAATTGGTCTTCTTGTTGGGAATGGACTCTGGATCCGTACGAACAAGGCCTCGAATTGCCTCAGGCATGGGCTGGTCTTTCATAACACCCTTCCAATATTCTCCTGGGCTCGTTCTTGCATCAACTGTGCTGGCAAACTGCAAAAGGAAATGAGAAATCATCATAAAATTACATTTCAAATTCAACAAGGATATATCATCTTTAATGTTGCTTCTCCATAGATTCTTACCGAGAGAAGTGAGAAGAGTGTGACGAAAGCAAGGAGATATTCCATGTTTCCTCTAGCAGTAGAGTAGAGAACACTGATTAAGCTTCCTCGTTCTCCTCTTACTCTATTTATAGATCAATAGAGATGACTGTGTGAAATGAGTAATGTTGTATGATGTTCTGTAATTGATTTGTTTTGTAGCATATAATTGGGCAAGGTATGCCAATCTTTTCCTTTTATATTTTGTAGTAACGTGAGTACGAGCGTGATGTGTATAGTTAATGCCAACCTATAGCGATTCGGACCGGGTCATACTCTACCTGAGTCTTTAGCCAAGCCTGGTAAATCAAATTTAAGCTTAGCAAGATTAATCAATATTTCCTGTATCTCATGCAACAATTTTTTTTTCGGTTGTACAAGTCATCATTTATGAGATGAGGTTTTTGCATATCAGCTGGTTAGGTTCTTCCTAGTTTGCAAATACATTGTTATGTGTAAACCATTTGCAAATTAACTCTTTGTTGTTCAATAGTTAGACAAATACCCTCAAACCTTACTTCCGTCATACTTTCGTTTGAAATTGTTACTAAAAAGATTATTATGCCCTAAACAAATTTCAAAACCTCACAAAGTCCCTTTAACTACTATTGAACCACGGTTAATAATTTTAACCCTTATGATTATTTTTTTTAATTATTTTTCCAAAAAACCAATGGTAGATGCTTTAACCTTAAGGGTTATTGAATCTTAACCATAGTTAAAGGGAGTTACAAAGGATCAAGTTAAATTTATTTTTAAAAATCTAAAAACCAAGGTTAGTTGCTTTAACCCTAAGGATTATTGAATTTTAGCCACAATTAAAGGGAGCTAAAAAGGTACACATTAATTTTTTTCTAAAAATCAAGGTTAGATGCTTAGTGAATCTTAACCACAATTAAAGGAAGTTAAAAGGGGATAAGTTAATTTTTTAAATTTTTTTCTAAAAACGATGGTTAGATGCTTCAACCCTAAGGTTAATGAATCTTAACCACATTTAAAGGAAGTTAAAGGGGACACATTAAATTTTTTCTAAAAGCCAAGGTTAGATGCTTTAACTCTATGGGTTAATGAATCTTAGCCACAGTTAAAGGGAGTTAAAAGGGACTTGCAATTTTCTTTAAAAAAAATTCTAATAGATGCTTTAACCCTAAGGGTTAGTAATCTTAACTACAATTAAAGGGAGTTAAAAGAGATGTTCAATTTTATGTTCTAAAAATTAAGGTTGGATGCTTTAACCTTAAGGATTAGTGAATCTTAACAACATTGAAGGAAGTTAAAGGGGACACGTTACTTTTTTTTTCTAAAAGCTAAAGTTAGATGCTTTAACCCTAAGGGTTAGTGAATCTTAACTATAGTTAAGAGTTAAAAAGAAACCACATTAACCATAGGGGTCAAAACTTATTAATCATAGTGCAAGAACAAAAAAATGGAATTTTTGAGGTTACCATATCTGTTAAGGGTATTATAGTTATTTTAGTAACAATTTCATACCAAAATCTAACGGAAGCGAGGTTTAAGGTATTTGTCCAACTGTTGGAAAATCATGAGTTAATTTGTAAAAGGTTTAGACACAACAGTGTATTTGCAAACTAGGAAGAACCTAACAGCTGATATGCAAAAACCCCTTATGAGATTACAATATTTTCAAGGAAACATATCCTCTGTGTTCTTCCCTACGGCCATGGGTGTTGGAAGGCTAGCATCAATTGGTTTCTAGGATGTAACAGTTGTAACCACACCTTGATGGCCATTGAGAAGAACATAGAGAATATGCCTTTTATTTTCAAGAAGGAACCAAATCATCTATGGTTATAATTGGATTCTGGTGAATTTGGTTATGCCCCTGAGGTCACCATGTGTCCCTTTTGACACCCTTCAAATGTGGTTAAGATTTAGCCAACCATCCTTAATTTGTAGAAAAAATAGTAAATCTTAAAAACTATTTGGTTCCTTTCAAGATTTGGGAGTGTCAGCTATTACCCATGCAGATCAAAGGTCAAACATTTGGACTTTGAGCTGGGGCCATTAAAAATAATTTAACTTTTCCTTTGCTTTATACAGGGCAATTAATAGTTGACGCGACCACTAACATTTCTTTTCAAAGACTGACATGTTGACCCTATAGGTGTACCAGGCCCGGGCTCATATTGGGCTATGCCTAAATGCCCAACGGAAAAACCCATCGGCTCAAGGCAGTTGATTAAAGCCCTTAAAAATGACCAAAATCAGGGTTTCTTTGCAGAAGGTACTTTTAGCCTGGATTATTATTTTTCTTCAGTTGGTATGTTATCACATTGTTCACTTTCTAAGGTTTGTGAAATATCCCTTTCTTTTTGAGTGTAAGGTGCAATTATTTGGTGATGGATAGTGGATACATATATAACATATCTAGTGTGGGTAAGATATCACATTGTCCACTTTCTAAGGTCTGTGGAACATCATTTTCTTTTTGAGTGTAATGTTCAATTATCTGGTTATGTAGTGGATACATATCTATTGTGGGGTCTCAACCACAAGAAATGTGTGCCATTATGATTATTATTTTTAAAATTTTTTAACCTCTATTCATCAATGAAGCTACATATCTGGTGTGGGGTCTTAAAATCAAGGAATGTGTACAATTATTTCTCTAATATATATTCAGCAATGAGGCTGTGGCCTCCGGGGCATCCAACTCATTGATTGGTCCTTGGTTTGATTTCTTGGACTCTAGGTTCAACTCTAATCTTTTTTAAGTGTAAGATGCAATTATCTGGTCATGGATAGTGGATACGTATCTTGTGTGGGGTCTTAAACACAAGAAATGTGTGCAATTATTACTAGGACTTTGCTACTGAGAACCAACCATATTAGGGTCGAGACCACCGAGGAGCATTGGATTTCAGGTGGGTCCATTTCACATGGTAGGCCCACCTGAAATCCAATGTTCTTAGAGCATGGTCTTGGCCCAAAGGGGGTCTCAGAAGCTTTATCCTTATTATTATTTTCAACCTCTAATCATCAATGAGGCTACATATCTGGTGTGGGGTCTCAGACACAAGAAATGCGTGCAATTATTTCACTAATCTTTATCAATCAATGAGGATGGCTATGAATCTGTCTTTGGTTTAACAAAAAGAAAATATTTTACTCGGGTCCATCCTCTAAATAGGACGTTTACCGACCCACTTTTTCGTTCTTATATGGCGAGGGGCTAATGCCTCCTAACTTAAAAAAAAAAAACGCTAAGTTTATATTATTTAATGAGTAGGGATAGGCGGACCAGATGCCTTAGGTTAGCAAATGGGATCCATGGATCCGTTAACTATTTCCCTTATTTAATTTAAGATGCCATAGGCATGGGGCAAGGAGGCAGTTGCCTCTTATACTTTTGGAAAAAAAAAAATAGAAACTAAAATTTATATTATGTTATTTAATTTAAGAGTTTATAGCCATGGCAAAGGGAAGCTATCCCCTAATTTTTTAAAAATATTTTTTGGCAAACGAATACACAAACGGGCGAGATGGACCATGAACTTGGCCCTTAAAAATAAATACGGCCCCAAGCCACAACTATTGGACCAAGAATATTTTGTACCCACTAAACCATTAATCATCAATAATAATTACTAACATATTTATCAATCAACTATTGCTTTCCCCTACAAGAAAATCAATTCCAGCTCCAACCTTCGCTATGCCATTGAATTTAACTTTTAGTAACATATTTTAACTCTTATATTAATTATCGAACTCCTGGAGTTAAGGGTAGTTTAATCTTATAAGGATTACTTATCAAGTTGAAAAGAGAAAAACTAACAAGTAATTGACATTTCTCTCTCTTTAATTTAATGAATTAACCCTTATGAAAATATGAAATTATTTTTATATTTAATAGACTGATATTCGATAGATACAGTCGAAAAAGAAAGACTAGCAAATGTTACCACATAATATATATATATATATATATATATATATATGATTTTCGTTTGCTTATGCCTAAAAATGGATATCATTTCTTGGGAAAAGGCTTTTGTTCTTCCACCCAATATTTATTTTAGAGAAATGCTAGCCCTAATCTTAGTCAAACTCTACTCTCAGTCTCCACCAACCATTTGTCCATTCTTGATGAGAGAGAGTGCTTTAACCATCACAACTGATTTGAAAATGAATAGGTGGTTGGTGGAGGCTGAGAGTAGAGTTTGACCGAGAGTAGGGAAAGCACGCCTCTTTATTTTATAGGAGGAGGAGGAGTGCGAGGAGTGCTAGGCCTTTCAATATCTCAGCTTCAGCCAACCATTTGTCTATAATCACGGTTAAAGTACACAATTTTTAGATATAAAGTATTATTTCATTGGAGTCTTCTTCCCCTTATAGATGGAGCAATGAAAGAAAGTGAAAAGAGGTCACGAAGAGAACAAGGATGGGTCGTGGATTAGGCAGTTGGAGCCTCTTCTTTCATGTTCTAATAATGATGGTAATCTCTACTTACTATTGAAATTGAACTTCGAATATTCATTCTATCATGTACATGTCGATCTGTCTTCGAGGAAACAGATCGACGACCACATTTAATGATTCATGAAAGGTGTGATTATGATCTTCATTCTATGATTCATGGAAGCAAATAATGATTATAGCTGGTAATCCATGTCTGTCAATCTCTAAGTTCTTATCAATGTTCATATAATTGCAGTGTGCTCATGGGAATGCAGCCAGGGAGCCACTCAAAGTGCACTGGAAAGGGTTAACAGGTCATGATCATGAAAATAAACAGCTCATGGAGAAGCAAATTTACGCCGAGAAAGAGGATGATCACAATAGAGGGACTAATCTCTTACGACTCCATAGCATGGATGGCGATGCCATGGATGATCATCTGTTAACACACAGAAAACAAGAGGATGATGATCACAAAGGGATAAATACAAAGCATATACATGCTCACCATTCATCCCACATGGATCACATGGATCCTTCACTAAATGTATTCTTCATAGAGAAGGATCTAAAGATAGGGAAGACTATGGTTATTCACTTCCCTAATAGAGATCCTTCTTCTTCTCCTCACTTCTTGCCTAAAGATGAAGCTATTTCCATTCCTTTCTCATCAACCAAACTCTCCCATCTTCTTCAAGTTTTCTCTTTCTCTGAAGGCTCTCCTCAAGCTAAAGCCATGGAAGATACACTTAGACAATGTGAACATGAACCTATCAAGGGAGAGACTAAGTTTTGCGCTACATCCTTAGAATCTATGCTTGATTTCGCACGTTCAATATTTGGAATTGGGGTTCATTTCAAAGTTTTAACCACCACCCACCACAAAAACTCAGCATCCAAATCTCAAACTTCCCTTCTACAAAACTATACTGTCTTGGAAGTGCCTACAGAGATACCGGCTTCCAAGATGATAGCATGTCATACTATGCCCTACCCTTATGCTGTTTTCTATTGCCATCACCAGAAGAGTGAGAGTAAGGTCTTCAAGGTTTCACTAGGTGGTGAGTATGGAGAGAGAGTTGAAGCTGTTGCGGTTTGTCACATGGACACCTCTGCATGGGGACGTGATCATGTGTCGTTTCGCGTACTTGGTATCGAGCCAGGGACCCCCAATGTGTGCCATTTCTTCCCCGCGGATCACCTCGTTTGGGTTCCTTGATCTAGGATTGTATTTGTGCTTAGTGTTTATTCAAGTGGTAATAAAAGCATAAGACAGTTGCTTGATATGTATAATCTTTATCTTTCACTGTATATATTCTATTAGGATTGGTACTCCATGCCTGATGTAGTGAGTTAGTTGTTAATTAGTCGCTTGATATAAGAATAAATATTTGTTGCCGCCCTTTAGTCAGGTGTCCTCCATTATCTTTCACTGTATATATCTTTATCTTTCACTGTTTATATTCTAGTAACCAACGGGTATATTAACTGTGCTTCTAGTTCGAATATTTCCCATATTGGCGATACATATGGAGGTTAGAATAAGATCAAACCTCATCAATCAAGCTATCTCAGTACTATGAACAGGAGAGAGATGGATATCTCTTTCAACCAATATAGTCATGAAATATTTTGTCATCCATATTTAAAATTTTTTTAAAAAAATAAATTACCATTTGATCCTAATGACGAAATGGGTAGGCCTCAAAGATGGAGGTGGAAGAAACTGGAGGCCTAGACTGCTTTGATGTACCACTAAAGATGCACTTGGACATGTCTAGCTTTACCAGCTTTAGACCTCGACTGGTGATACATTAAACAAAGTTTTTTTTTTTGTTGGGAAATTGCTATAACACAACCCATACACGTGAGGCCAACCACTCACGGGCCAACATAAGACTAAACCCAATCCCCCAAAAGGGCCTGACTCAAGGGGAGAGGGTGGAGGCAACGGATTACCTCTGGTGCACGCCCCAGTCCAAACAAATAAAAAATATTCAGGGATGCTGTATGACTTTGGAGAGGAAGACGAATAATGGCCGTCGGGTTTCCCATTCCAGTCCAAACAAATAAAAAATATTCCAGTTAGATTATGAGATTCACATGCCAGAGTTGGAGTAACTGTCTCCTTTTGGAGTAATGGAAACATTGATCCTAAGTTTTTTTTTCTTCAAATCGAACAGTTGGGGATCAAATGATTGAAACAATGGGCAGATCATGTTGCATTCAAGAGATGCACAAGAAAATGATTCAAAGCAACACAATTTATCTCCGTGTGATGGTGAAATCAAGGTGTGTTTTACAGAAGTCAGCCTATGGAGCCATCAGCACTAATGGAAAATCCTTAGAACTACAAACATGAAACGCCCCATATGCACATATCACAAACACTGCATGCTGTAACCATATATCAAAGTTAAACCATCAAAAACACCTATGAAACTGCCCAGTTTTTAACTTTCAATCATGCTACAAAGTGTTGCAGACAAGAAACATAAATGGATGAGAGGCAGACTAACTAGCCACAGATACGAGGCCATTCACATATGAAACATACCTTGTACCATCATTCGCCGACCTGCACAAGACTGTAATCTTTTTAGTATTCATATCATAAGAAAAGACAGTTTCCTCAGCCCGAACTACCACCAAATCATTGCCAACATAAAGAATCACTGGCATCTGGTTGGGAAATTTCCCCCCAATCTCTGAAATTTCCAGTGTGGCACAGTGTTTCTCAGACCACATCGGGGAAGTGCTTCCCATCTCCATCGTGTTAGAGTAGATGTTAGACAATGTGTTCACCCGTAGATTCAGATTGCTCGCAAAAGCATGACAAAGCCTCCCATTCATTTTGCCTAAGCACCCATTGAAGCCGTAGGATTGGATTATCCTTGACCGGTCCTTATTCAGATCAAAGGCTACCATGTCACTACCACTCTGCCAATAAACTGTTCCATTCACATGGACTCCTGACCATGGCAACAGCTTCCTTCTGCCAAATAAAATCTCCCCTGAGAGGCTCCACAATCCTGTTGAGGAGGAATAGATCTCAAATTCATATCCATCATCAAAGTCACCAGACGGGAAAGCACAAACAAGCTTGTAATCAGCTGCAAAATTGAGTAGTGACGGTTCAAAAATGAGTACCAGGGCTGAGTAAGGCCCATGGTCACCATTCGGTTTTGGGAGTTCTTTCCACTGCTTAGAAACAGGATTGCAAATATAGTAGGCCTTCCCATCAGTGCGACCCTGACAGCAAACCAGACCATTGGAAGAGGTCTTGATGTCAACCGGAACTGGCAAGAACTGAAGGGACGGGTCTGGCACACCATAAGACTTTGGATCGAGGGAGATGAATGATGGTGGGCCTCCGGGGTCCTGAGAAAAGAACCCCGAAAGAGCACGGAAAAAATGTGACTGGTTGTGAGCGAAGAAGGGGCTTGTGATTCGGAGTTTCCAGTCAATACAAACCCCAGTAAACCTGAAGAGTGATTTTGCAGGAAGAAATTGGAGAGCATGCTCTCTAACAATGTCTTTGAGGTCCATGTAAATCCTATTCTTCTCGCCTCCGATGAGCTTAGTTGGCCTCTTTCCCCGGTCCATTTATCTTTCAATTAAATTCTCCTTTACTACTTAAATCGCAATCTCAATCGTCAACCTCTTTCAGAACTGTGACTAGGAATGAAAAAAAAATGAATAACAAACACGTAACACATATGCACATAGAAATTAGGAATTAACCACTTAATTCCAAAAATATAGGAATTTGCCAAGATTGACTTTTTTTTGGGTAACTCGGGGTGTCCCAACCCTTCAGGCCAGGACTATTCCCCAAGGGTGCGACAGGGGCACGCAACCCGCCACACCAGGTAAGTCCAGGAAAGTGAGAAGTCGAACCTTTCTGACTTGCTCAAACCGAACAATGAATGCAGGTACAGTATGCTTTACTCCATAGTCTTTCATGTCGATGAGACGGAGTGCAATTTTGCATGAATGCATTGGAAATTCCATAAGGTGTAATTCATATTAACAGAAATACAAAGCATAATAGTGATTAGGATTTTACAAATTTGTGGTTCTGGTGATGATCAAAGTACTGTTTTAGTTAATTTAGTAATAATAACCCTAACCCTAATTCCCAATAAATAAATATAAATCAGACCTAGATCACCCAAAGTTCATATGATTAACTTGTAAATTTAAATCAATTGAAATCTGATACTCTTCTATTCATAGAGAGACTGTAAACCTAACGGAAAAACTTTTTCACCTAATTTGAGAAACCCATTTACTGGAGTCGGAATCCATGAAAATTAATTGCATATCATAGATTTTTTAATTTTAAGGATTTTATTGATATCTTGGAATTATTTTCGTTTCTTTGACAGAGGCCATGGATTTCAGAGATTGGTGCGAGAGAGAATCTGTTAGGCTTACTGGGACAAAGGGTAACTTATGACCAATCCTCCTTGGATTACATTTATTTATTTTGCATATTTACATATTAAACAAATTGGGGCGCAGCCAGCAGCAAAGTACAGGAATTAGCAGATTCCAGTTGTCCTTGCCTCCTTGGTGTAACCCACGCAAACACGGCTTTAAAATCCTAGGGTTGTTTTGATGTAAATTTTGGTCTGGCTGGTCGGACGGACCTACCTAGTACCAGGACGACTTCTTTTATTGATAGTGCTGGATGTTAACTATATGGGTCCCGACCCCACCCACCCACCCACTTTTTTTGCCTTCTGCTTCTCTGTCAGTTCAGCTGGTTGGCTTTATGATCCAAAACGAAAAGCAGGAAAAGCAGGTATCTCTTGGAGTTGCCTGTAACAATGATCTACCTAGTGCACATATCTCGCGGTTTGGCTCATGCATGTGTAGTGCACTGGAGATCACCTAGACTAATTAACCTGATAAGCTCAGCCTTCCCATCAAAGTCAATCATATTTCTTTGGAAGACTTCAAATTTTCTAGCCAAACTTGAAGGATGTAATGGTTTGGTATCATCCAATAAAGTTAATGGCAGGCCAAAATTTTTCATATGGTAACCATTAAATTCCTCCCCCCCCCCCCCCACCTACCACCACAAACTGGTTGTGCATTATGTGTACTACGTTGTCCTTGGCATGCAGACCTTATAGTCTAGTGATGGCACCATATTCTCAAACTCAGAAATGAAGTTAACAGGCTTTTGAATTCAATGGTGTCTGATCTTGCGATATTGTCTAATGTTTTTTTTTTTTTCCACCATTTCTTTAGATACAAGCTTCCTGGAATTTTGTTTGAAGCAATCTACTTCGGAGGCCAAGATCCTTCTGATAGAGAACCTTAGCGCATTCGATCCCGATCACGAGTTCATTGACAAATTCCTTAATTACAAGGAGCTTTTATCAGCGGATGTACTTGAGATTGCCTTTCAAGCTCGGAATGATCGGATGTTCACTGGATTTGGTCCAGGAGATGTAAATACTGACAGCGCGGTCAATTTCGACTTGGATATGGCATAGTTCCTGACGGGTCCACTAAGGGGGGAGGGAAGAATGTTAACCCAATGGTTTTAGGGTTTAATGTTATTAGTAACCGCATCAGGATGGGAGAGATCCAGACCATGGAAGATTAGGAAATTCAAAAGCAAGTTGTAAATACATTATCTGAAGAACCACCTGTAATTTGTTTTTTAGGATTTTTGTTCTCCTTTATAGAGGAACAGCAGCAGCACTGAGTTGATCAGCTCAAGCAGTTTTGTGGAGTAATATTTAACTGTAGAGCCCTGCGATCTGGTTATCTTTAGGAAAGCATGGCGCAATGTCTAATCTGAAATCAAGGTAAACATGTTCTGCTTATGAAGTCTCTTTTAGTATCTGTTTACTTAAAGGTACATTTTTCTATTCATTTAATGTGTTGGAACTATTAAGTTGGTTGAATCTGGTTTTTTTTTAGTATCTGTTTACCTTTAAGCAAGTTGTAAATACATTTTTCTAGAATTGAGCGAGCCGGATGAAAGGCGATGCAACTGCGTAAATAACATATTCGGGTGCTTAGAATTGTTGAAATGAGTTTTTTGTTTTGTATATTAAGACCTTTTTGGTGGTGGGCTGATCAGATTATGATCCTAAACTCAACCTGGAATGAGGAATGTGGAAAGGTTGAAATGATTTCATGGTCCTCTGGATGTTGTATCCAGACGTCTCTTGATCACAAGTGGTCATATAGAGTTTGTCCGTGAGCTCCATTGTTTTGCCATCCTTTGATTTTCCATGTATATTAGAAAATAGGACCATATAAATGAGATGGTATTTGACAAGTTATTATTCTCATTGACAACAGTTCCAAAGGAAGAACAAACAGAGCGAATTCCAGAACACAGACACCAGAGCACTGAAGAGTGAAGATGGACAAAGCAGTGGTGTGAACGCATAAATTTACCGCCTTTCCTCCCCTCTCAACTCTAAGTATCGGAATAAGGTCCGAGAGTGGAGGAATAACGCTAAATCTATTTTTAAGAGTCGCCACCTACTTAGGGGAAGTAGGATCCCGAGATAATCCAAATGAGGGGGTCTACGGTCCAGAATAGTCTAGGTAAGAGATCCCTTTAGGTCCTGGGGAAGGGGTTAGGCACCCCAGGACCTCCATCTGATGATGGTAACCTACTCATTAGGTCTAAATCAAACATTAAAAAAATGACTTAACATTTCCTAAAATTTATTAATTTTGCTAATCGAAATCAAAAGGGGGTGTAAAAAAAGTTTATTTTTGGTTGGGGTCGAACCCTGATTGGGCTGCCTACTTATCCGGTTAGTCGGAATCAGACCCTCATAGTAGTTCGGGGTCCGTGACTGTTTTTATACTCGTTTCGGAGTGTGGTCACTTCCAACTCGTGTTTGAGTTGGGGAGGGGAAGTGGAATTGAGATTTATGAATCTCAACCCGGGAGATGGCCGCGTAGCTAGGTGCTCGTGGGGGAGCTCTAGGGGGCGTTCATTTATTAGGGTAAGTCCTTTTTGCATTTTGTGGGTTTTTAAATGTTTTTGTATTTTTTATTTCTTTTTTTTGTATTTTTTAATTTTGGCAAGTTTTAACTAGTCAAGAACTAAACTAAATGCCCAAGGTAGGCAAAAAGGAAAATAAAGCCTAACTGACTTAATTAACTTAAAGGCAAAGAGCAGGGCGGATCGAGCGGCCTTAAACCAAAAGAGGCTATGGTTTAAATACGGACCCTGCTCTAGGTCCCAAGGGAAGATAGACCAGTACCTTTAATTTATTTTAATCTTTTTATATTTTTTTTGTTGTTTCTTTTTTGTAAGACTAACTAACGGGGTGGGCCAATTATTTAGGGTTAAAAAAGGAAAACTATCTAAGTGCCCAATGTAGGCAAAATAGGAAAAGAAAAATCGCGGCCTATCTCTATTGCACACACATGGATAATATATACATACACAACAAAATAGATGGGTCCCAAGGGAAAGTTAATGGGCCAAGGCCCATTGACCACTAATGGTCAATTGGCTTTGGTCCGCTATCTTTCTAAGGTCTCGAGAAATAGGCCCTATCTAAGGGCCCAAAAGATTCAAATCTCCTACTCAAATTATGAACTATCAAAACATTATACTACAATAAAATAAAATAAAGAGGGAAAAGATATACCTGCGAGGGTTGTTAGGAGAGTTGATGACGATTGAGAAGTAGAAGGACCGCTCTATCTCTCAAAAAAAAAGAAAAAAAAATCCACAGAACAATGGATAACAAAATAATATTTAAAATAAACAAAAAAATGAGAGATAAGAGCACTGGAATGGAATTTTTTCTCCTGCACAGATCAAGAACATAAGCAATTAATAATAATAATAAAATAAATAAATTAAAATCACTAGAATTTCCAAATGTATAAATCTAGATCTAGAAAAGTTGGGATGAGAGAGGGACAGGGACGAATGGAATTCTGGAGCCTGCAAGGAGTGAGGTGGAGGGGAGATAAATCTGTAACTGGGAAAAAGGAGTTGCAGACCAAATTATGAACCAAAATGGAAACACATGAATAAATAACTAAATCAATATGAAAGGAATTCTCAAAATATACAGAGATCTAACAAAAAAATAAAAAATAAATAAACAAATAAATAAAATAAAAAAATAAATGGTTCGCCTGAGACCGGACTTGGCCGGATTTTAGGGGTGGTTGCATGAGTGATGAACACGAGAGATCATAACAAAAATCAGCAAACATAGATCTAGATCTATAGATCCGGATTCAAAACTCTTGATCTCTTGATCTATGGATCTAGATCTAGAAGGAAAAGGGAATTGGGAATAAGAGAAGCTTACAAGGGTTGCACAGGAACTTGGAATGGTGAAGAGAATCTCAGAACGACTCGGCTAGAAACGGCAACGCCGGGGAAGATAATCGGAACCTGCTGCCGCCGACGATGGAATGATAGGCTAGATCTGTGATGGAGTAAGATGATGGCGTGAGGTACTGCCGATGCACTAAAAGGAACTCAGGTGAAGAACTTTGAGGTTTAGATCTGGAATTTCCAGATCTAAATCTAAGAAAACTGAAATGGAAGATGAAACCCATACGATTACCTGCTTACCGGAGCTGGTAGTGACGGCTTGGCTCGCCGGAGGGGAAAAGTGAAGATGGATCTTGGGATGGATCGGGACAGAATTTGGGGGCGTACAGCTGCTACCGGCCGAGAACGAGAGATCAATGGTGTTTGATCTCTCCGATCCTCAAAACCCAAGGAGATCTAGAAGGGAGGAGCTGCTACGCTGGTGGAGTTGCAGACGTCGGTGATGGGCTGACAGAACCTCCGTAGATAGGTTGCTCACCGGAGAAGATGGAGGAATAGCGGCTCGCCGGAGAAATCGTGGTATAGGCGTGATGGTGCGCCTGCCGCCGGACTGATGTTGCCTTGGATCAGAGATGTAGGCTCGGTGTTCTACCGTTTTTGCCAAAGAAAGAGAAAAGAGAGGAGAGAAATCGGGAAGGAAGGAGATGGGGCTACTAACCGAATGAGGTTAGGGTTTGAAAACCCTCCCCTTTGGTTTATATAGTAACGGGTTTTTTGGGCTTGAATGTTATAGGCCCTTTAAGGGATTGGGTTTTGCAATTGGGTCGTGGATCACAGGATTGCCCATGGGCTCTGGATACGGGATATCCTCTACTCTCTCTCTCACACACGAAATAATAGTAAATAAATAAAAATAAATAAATAATAAAGAAATAAAATAATAAATAAATAATAAAAATAAATAAATAAATAAAAAAATAATAATCAATAATATTGAATTTGCCAGGAGGATTTTCAAGGGTGTAAAAATGGGGTGTTCACAAGTGGCAGCAGAGATACCTTCGGTTGAGTTAAACCAGGTAGTTACCTCTAATTTGCTCCCCGAAGATACTGAGAGATGGGATTTCTAGTCTAGACAGAGTAGCAAGCCTGCAACCAGAAAGAGCTTCAGAGAGACACCAAAGAAGGCATTTGGCCAAAAGAAATTTGGTGTATGGGGGGGATGGCCGAGCTAAAGATTTTAAGGTTCTCGGTCATAGTTTGATTGATTCTGAGTTGACTCGAACGATTGGCTTGGCTTCGGACTGTTGAACGATTGGCTTCTTAGTGTTGTCCACTCGGTTCAAGAGACGGGCCCATCATATAAATTAGTCCAACTCAATGGGCGTGTCCTTCCTGAAACTCTGATTCAAAACAGCCCACCTATTAATTGTCCATCGCCTTGTAACCTCATGTGCTTGCCTGTTCTGCTTGTCGTGCTTTAATAAGTAGTCTGTAACGGATAAAATTCGTAAAAAGGAGCAAAAAGAAGGGGTAAAATAGTGATTTCTCATGCTCAGAAATTCTGACAATTTAGCCGTCATAAGCCCACTTGGGCTATGTGCTGGCTCACTTGAGTGTTATCTGACAGGTGATCTTATCATGACTGCACAAGTCATGATGACTCCAAATGCCTGTAAACAAGCAAGAATCACCAGGGAGAAAGGAGGGATGATGCGCAAGAGAGATGGATGGTGCGAAAGGCAAGAGAGGAGAAAAATGGCAGAAGAAGAAGAGAAAGAGGATGGTGCGAAAGGCAAGGAGGATGGTGTGAAAGGCAAGAGAGGAAAGAAAGAGAAGAAGAGCAAGAGGAAGAGGAAGAGGAAGAGGAAGAGGGAGATCTGAGAAGCTTGAGTCATTCACACCCCTCCCCCAAAGTGCTGTGTAGATGGCCACTCACCCGATTCTCTCATCTTCCTTTGGTGTTATCCGGCCACTTGATGCTCTTTGTGGCCTCACAAGCGTTTATGGCCGTCAGATTCTCTCAAATAGGCCTTGTCTGCCTGATGCTCTCCATGAATGGTCACACTGCCACTTGCACGGCCTTGCAGTTGATCATCTGATGAGTGCCATCACACTTGAACTTGTGCCTGATGCTGTGAATAGTGCCCAATACGTTGTGCTGTGAATAGTGCCGAATACGTTGTGCTGTGAATAGTGCCCAATACGTTGTGCTGTGAATAGTGCCGAATACGTTGTGCTGTGAATAGTGCCCAATACGTTGTGCCGTTGTGTTGTGCATAGTCCCGAGCTACGTTGTCCGAGCCCGAGCTACGTTGTCTGAGCCCGAGCTATGTTGTCTGAGCCCGAGCTACGTTGTCCGAGCCCGAGCTACGTTGTCTGAGCCCGAGCTACGTCTGAACCCGAGCTACGTTGTCTGAGCCTTATCCGAGCTGAGTCCTTTAGTCCATCCGAGCTGAGTCCCTTGGGCCATCCGAGCTGAGTTCTTTGTGCCTTCTGAGCTATATTCTTTGTGCCTCCTGAGCTACAATCTCTAGAGCATAATACCAGAGCTCGTCCTCAAGTGCATATGCCCAATGCCCTCACGATAAGTATCTCTATACGATACTGTGCCTTATGTTCACTGTGCTTGTGTCTTGTGCCATACACTGTGCTTGTGCCTTGTGCCTTACACTGTGCTTGTGCCTTGTGCCATACACTGTGCTTGTGTCTTGTGCCTTACACTGTGCTTGTGCCTTGTGCCATACACTGTGCTTGTGTCTTGTGCCATACACTGTGCTTGTGCCTTATACTGTGCTATGTGCCTTATACTGACTTTATCATCGGAGCTTATTTCAGGGTGCACACCCGCCCCCTCAGGCTCATTCACAGGTGGAGTTTTGCTATCATTCCTCTACCAGCTAAGCAGCTACAGACGCGTGGCATGTACGAGATTTTTTCCCCTTTCAAATTGGCGCCGTCTGTGGGAAAATCCAACCCTCTGTGGGAACAATTGGGAAAAATTGAGAATGAGGCAAAGGGGCTTAGACAATCACAAATGACGAGCATTCTCTACGTCTGAATGAGGCTTTCATTGCATGACAACAATCAAGAGGTAATTATCGAGTGCTTTCTCAAGTGAATTATCGAGTGCATTCTCAAGTGATTTATCAATTGAACTGTCCAGTGCATGCTCTAGTGAATTTTCAATATCAATTGAACTGTCCAGTGCATGCTCTAGTGAATTTTCAATATCAAGTGAATTATCGAAGTGCCTTATCAAGTGAAAAATCAAGAGACTTATCAAGTGAAAGATCAAGAGAAGCGACCAGTGCCATATCAAGTAAAAAACATCGTGAATGCAATGTCAAATGATGTCTTATCTGATATGTCTGAATACGGTGATGGGACACTTGTAGCTTCTCCGAGCAAGGTGTCTTACCACGCGGGTCAACACATATCTAAGCATGATGCTCACTACGGGACCTCTGTGACTCAGTCAGATGCATTGCCCGGTAAGCGACCAAATGGCTTATCCTCATGCAATGCCATCTGAGCATGGTGTCATGATGCCCCATTACGAGTCATTCGCGTGAGATAGCATTTGTCTATATTTATGATGGTTTTTATTGCAAACTCATCCGTGTGTTTATCAAGTGAATTTCTGTGCTTATCGAGTGAATCTCTGTGCTTATCGAGTGAATTTCTGTGCTTATCAAGTGAATCTCTGTGCTCATGCATCTTCACGAGTTCATGCACATTCTCGTGCTCGAAGTGCCTAATGACTTCATTTCTCATGGTGTTGTGATACATGTACATTCTCGTGCTCTCTGACACATGCTCTGAGGTACTATGCACGAGTGAGAGAATCCGGTGACTTGACTAGGGGCTGATGCAAGCTTGTCTTCGCTGACGAAAAGCACAACGTATCAGTGACAATGGATTATCTACAACGGAAGAGAGCGGAGAACGGAGCACAATCAGTGTCTGCGGACCAGGTATCATTTTCGGGAATTTTACCCATGGAGTATTCTCGGCACCTCGAACGGAGTTCAAGGCACCGAGAAGGGGCTAAATGTAACAGATAAAATTCGTAAAAAGGAGTAAAAAGAAGGGGTAAAATAGTGATTTCTCATGCTCAGAAATTCTGACAATTTAGCCATCATAAGCCCACTTGGGCTATGTGCTGGCTCACTTGAGTGTTATCTGACAAGTGATCTTATCATGACTGCACAAGTCATGATGACTCCAAATGCCTGTAAACAAGCAAGAATCACCAGGGAGAAAGGAGGGATGATGCGCAAGAGAGATGGATGGTGCGAAAGGCAAGAGAGGAGAAAAAGGGCAGAAGAAGAAGAGAAAGAGGATGGTGCGAAAGGCAAGGAGGATGGTGCGAAAGGCAAGAGAGGAAAGAAAGAGAAGAAGAGCAAGAGGAAGAGGAAGAGGAAGAGGGAGATCTGAGAAGCTTGAGTCATTCACACCCCTCCCCCAAAGTGTTGTGTAGATGGCCACTCACCCGATTCTCTCATCTTCCTTTGGTGTTATCCGGCCACTTGATGCTCTTTGTGGCCTCACAAGCGTTTATGGCCGTCAGATTCTCTCAAATAGGCCTTGTCTGCCTGATGCTCTCCATGAATGGTCACACTGCCACTTGCACGGCCTTGCAGTTGATCATCTGATGAGTGTCATCACACTTGAACTTGTGCCTGATGCTGTGAATAGTGCCCAATACGTTGTGCTGTGAATAGTGCCGAATACGTTGTGCTGTGAATAGTGCCCAATACGTTGTGCTGTGAATAGTGCCGAATACGTTGTGCTGTGAATAGTGCCCAATACGTTGTGCCGTTGTGTTGTGCATAGTCCCGAGCTACGTTGTCTGAGCCCGAGCTACGTTGTCTGAGCCCGAGCTACGTTGTCCGAGCCCGAGCTACGTTGGTCTGAGCCCGAGCTACGTTGTCTGAACCCGAGCTACGTTGTCTGAGCCTTATCCGAGCTGAGTCCTTTAGTCCATCCGAGCTGAGTCCCTTGGGCCATCCGAGCTGAGTTCTTTGTGCCTTCTGAGCTATATCCTTTGTGCCTCCTGAGCTACAATCTCCAGAGCATAACACCAGAGCTCGTCCTCAAGTGCATATGCCCAATGCCCTCACGATAAGTATCTCTATACCATACTGTGCCTTATGTTCACTGTGCTTGTGTCTTGTGCCATACACTGTGCTTGTGCCTTGTGCCATACACTGTGCTTGTGCCTTGTGCCTTACACTGTGCTTGTGCCTTGTGCCATACACTGTGCTTGTGTCTTGTGCCATACACTGTGCTTGTGCCTTGTGCCATACACTGTGCTTGTGTCTTGTGCCTTACACTGTGCTTGTGCCTTGTGCCTTACACTGTGCTTGTGCCTTGTGCCTTGTGCCATACACTGTGCTTGTGTCTTGTGCCATACACTGTGCTTGTGACTTATACTGTGCTATGTGCCTTATACTGACTTTATCATCGGAGCTTATTTCAGGGTGCACACCCGCCCCTCAGGCTCATTCACAGGTGAAGTTTTGCTATCATTCCTCTACCAGCTAAGCAGCTACAGACGCGTGGCATGTACATGATTTTTTCCCCTTTCATAGTCTAAACTGAATTCAAAAGTAGCAAGATCGTTTTGCATGGTTATATATATTGGTTGAGATATCGTTTGGTAGAGGTATTAGGATTTTCTACCAATGAAGTGAAATATATTGATGCCCAACTTTGGAGAGAATTTCCTCAGCTCCTCTTAAGAAGTGGTGGTCAAAGATTTGAATTACCAAGATACCCTCACCATCTAGGACATTTATGAACTGAGTTCCACAATAATGGGACGAGTTGTTGGATCCTGGTTGCTATTGGGCTTGAAGATAAATCTAAGCATAAGTAAGATTTATAGGGTCGAGAGATTTGGTTAACTGCTTAAATTGTAAGTTGAGTAGGGGTGTCAAAGGGCCGGGTTGGGGTAGGGCCGGGGTCAACCCTAGCCCTACCCTTCCTTATAAGAGTAGAGCCCTAGCCCTTCAAGGGCCGGGGTTGATTGGGCCCTAGCCCGGCCCCTCAAGGGCCGGGGCCAAGCCGGGCCGGCCAAAGGGCCGGAAGAAAAAGCGGAATTTTTTTTTTTTCATCTAAGATAATAAATTTTTTTTTACTACACCGACTGTCAACCTTACATGGAAATGGATACCCTCCTCTTTTATTCGGGTTTGGGATCAACATTGCAACAAAAAGAGCAATGACAGAATTAAAAAAAAAATTTCCTTATCAGTGACAGTCATGCATAATAAACCAAAACATAGTATAGGTAAACAAGTAGAATAATAAAACTATATAGAACAAAATTGAAAATATGTTTAAATATAAAACTGAAAGTAGAGAGTAAGATATGAGAGAGAGAGAGAGATGATCGATGAAGAGCCGAAGTGGTATGTGGCCTGTGCGATTGAAGTTGAAGAATGAAGAGGCAAAGTCTTAGAATGTGAATACAAGTTAGGGTTTGGTCTGTGTTAGGTTGGTTTTTATAAGGTCTTTAGTTGGCGCAATTACAAACATAGCCCTACTTTCATAACGTTAATGGAAAGTTAAAGGGAGCATATTAGTAAAATTATTAAAAAATATTTATCTTAAGATAAAGTAGGGCCGGGAAGGGCCGGACAGGGGGAGCCCTAGCCCGGCCCTAGAGAACAAGGGCTTCCAATTTTTTGGCCCTGCCCGGCCCAAGGGCTGGGGTAGGGCCGGGCTTTGGAGGGCTTTGGAGGGCCGGGCCGGGCCGGGCCGGGTACCCTTCTATATGGGCTTTTTTGACAGCCTTAAAGTTGAGTGCCTTGACTTTATCATATATTAGTTTGTTTCCTAGGGTAGATTTCAAATCCCTTTCCTCTTGGAAAAAACCTTGTTGGATATATTTCTCTTGATAGTAGTTTTGGTAATACAATCCCTTGATAGCAGTTTGTCTGTGTGCCTCAAATATAGGTATTTGATAGGTGTTCTCTATTACTTCTATTTTCCTTACATGGAGGAAGAGTGCATAATTCTATGGCTAGCCAATGTAGTGATAGTGATGAGGCTAATATGTGGGTTTGAATTCTCTTATTTTTACATGTTGCATGTGAATTGAAATTCATCATTTGGGTCCTATATACTTGATATATTGTAGTGTTTTGTGTTGTTTCCATGGTATTTGGTGGTAGTGTTTTGATTCCCTTGTATGCATGGCCTTTTTGTTATAGTGATGGTATGTCTTTTAACATTTTTCCAAGAAGAACTTATATTGAGCTAAGGCTATTCTAAAAATATGTAACTGACATTAAAATTAAAAATTGAAAATCAACATTGCTAACATATTTACTAGGGCCTGTTTGGATAGGCTTGATAAGAGAACAATAGTGTGCAAAGTTTGCACCACCTCGGTTGGAGGTTACTATTAAAAGTACGAAAATTTGAAAAGATTTTTAGTAATTTATACTAAACATTATTAACCTTTATTGTATAATAGAATAACATATGATAATAGTTAATCTTTGTCTAATAAAGTAATGCCAGAAGTACCCTACCTATACAGTAGACTGTGAAGTGAGAATAGAATTGGCCTATTTTAAAATATTAGTTTTGTTTGTTTTAGAACAAAACATAAAATTTCTTCATACTAAAAAGTATGATAATATAGTTTAACAATATATACTAATATAATATATTAATAATAATAAATATATCTCTTCACTCTAAATTTAATACTAGAATTATCTACTAATAAAAGTACAAGGACTATGTTAAACTTCTGGTGGATGTAATTACCCTTAACCTTACTTTATATAAAAAAAAATTATAAATTAAATTATAGTAAAAAAGTTATAGGACCCACTATTACTCTATCTATTAATGACTCTTTTAGTATTAATAAAACTTTCTTTTTTAAGTTATTAAGTGATAAGTATTCTCTATTAATAATAACTAATAAAAAAATCTTATAAAAATAAATTAGGATTAATATATAAATTTAAGATATTGTTTACCAATTTAAAAATTATAGACATTTACATAGTAAACATATGTAATTAAGAATTTAACATGAGTAAAGTACTTAAAACTATCTTATTTTAAATTTATATTATGATTATATATTATGTATTTATTAAATAAGGGTGCGAATTATATATTGACGAATTATAATCTCAGTTGATTGAGGTCTTAAAATTATAAATATTATTTCTTATTTTATTATGTTTTCCATTAATGAAAAATTAATATGTGTAAATCACGTGCACCTTTATTAACATATATATGTATATATATATATATATATATGTATGTATGTATGTATGTATGTATGTGTGTGTGTGGGCGCGCGCCCACCCCGCATGCTTAGGTGTCTAACAAATATTTATAGAGGAAATATAATATTTGGATAAACTGAAAGGGGTTTAATGGCTTTGATTGACAAGCCAATTCATTAGATTGAGGATTACATGTCTATCAGTATCAGACAATTTCATGTACAAAACTTAATTATACAAGTACAAACCCAACTCAACCCAAGTAGCCCTCATCAACTTGAGTTAGCTTATGGTTAAAAGACGAGCCCCTGAATGGGCTTGGTGTAGACATCTTGGTTAAGAGTATGGTTGGTTGGGCCTCTTAGGGTTGGCCCTAACAAATTGCTCCAGTCTCACGATGCTCACCCCTAATTTAGAAGTTATTTACTTGTTTTAGTCATGAAGAGAATTCCTACGAAAGAAACAGATAGATTCCTAACTCCTCTCTCTCTCTCTCTCTCTAAATTCTCAAATTTTAAATCCTACTAAAACAGTCATGAAAAGTAGCAGACACTTACCCTATGTTTGGTTGTCGAGAAAATAAGTGAAAACATGGAAAAGAAAAGAAAATTGGATAAAACACAACTAAAAATTGTATTAGAAATCCAAAATTTTCTTTTCTTTTCCATGTTTTCACCTATTCTCTCAACAACCAAACATAGCATTAGGGTGTGCTCCGTGATTAAGGTAGCAAAATCCTTTATTCATTCATCACACCTTTTTACATTACAAGCTTCAATACATAAATAACAGCCTTCATACTAGCTTTACTTAGGTAAATAACACATAATTGTTGTTTCCCTTACTCATGGTAAACGGAAACATTGGGCCTTGGCTCGAAGTCCTTAACGAAGGACTCCACTTGTTTTTTTTCAATGTCATCGTGGTAAACGGAAACATTAGGCCTTGGCTCGAAGTCCTTAACAAAGGACGACTCTTGTTTTTTTTCAATGTCATCGTGGTAAACCGAAACATTGGGCCTTGGTTCAAAGTCCTTAACGAAGGACGACTCTTGTTTTTTTTGAATATCATCGTGATAAACCGAAACATTGGGCCTTGGCTCGAAGTCCTTAACAAAGGACTCCTCTTGGTTTTTTTCAATGTCATCATGGTAAACCGAAACATTGGGCCTTGGCTCAAAGCCCTTAGTAAAGGACTCCTCTTCTTTTGGCTCGACATCGTTGACGTAAATGGTGACGTCAGGCCTCGGCTCAAAGTCCTTGTCATAGGACTTCTCTTTTTTAGGCTCGACATGGTCCAAGTGGGGCTCCAAAGAAGTATGACAATTGGTCTTCTTGTTGGGAATGGACTCTGGATCCGTACGAACAAGGCCTCGAATTGCCTCAGGCATGGGCTGGTCTTTCATAACACCCTTCCAATATTCTCCTGGGCTGGTTCTTGCATCAACTGTGCTGGCAAACTGCAAAAGGAAATGAGAAATCATCATAAAATTACATTTCAAATTCAACAAGGATATATCATCTTTAATGTTGCTTCTCCATAGATTCTTACCAAGAGAAGTGAGAAGAGTGTGACGAAAGCAAGGAGATATTCCATGTTTCCTCTAGCAGTAGAGTAGAGAACACTGATTAAGCTTCCTCGTTCTCCTCTTACTCTATTTATAGATCAATAGAGATGACTGTGTGAAATGAGTAATGATGTATGATGTTCTGTAATTGATTTGTTTTGTAGCATATAATTGCGCAAGGTATGCCAATCTTTTCCTTTTATATTTTGTAGTAACGTGAGTACGAGCGTGATGTGTATAGTTAATACCAACCTATAGCGATTCGGACCGGGTCATACTCTACCTGAGTCTGGCTCAGACATAGAAGCTTTAGCCAAGCCTGGTAAATCAAATTTAAGCTTAGCAAGATTAATCAATATTTCCTGTATCTCATGCAACAATTTTTTTTTCGGTTGTACAAGTCATCATTTATGAGATGAGGTTTTTGCATATCAGCTGGTTAGGTTCTTCCTAGTTTGCAAATACATTGTTATGTGTAAACCATTTGCAAATTAACTCTTTGTTGTTCAATAGTTAGACAAATACCCTCAAACCTTACTTCCGTCATACTTTCGTTTGAACTTGTTACTAAAAAGACTATTATGCCCTAAACAAATTTCAAAACCTCACAAAGTCCCTTTAACTACTATTGAACCACGGTTAATAATTTTAACCCCTATGATTATTTTTTTAAATTTTTTTTCCAAAAAACCAATGGTAGATGCTTTAACCTTAAGGGTTATTGAATCTTAACCATAGTTAAAGGGAGTTACAAAGGAACAAGTTAAATTTATTTTTAAAAATCTAAAAACCAAGGTTAGTTGCTTTAACCCTAAGGATTATTGAATTTTAGCCACAATTAAAGGGAGCTAAAAAGGTACACATTAATTTTTTTCTAAAAACCAATGTTAGATGCTTAGTGAATCTTAACCACAATTAAAGGTAGTTAAAAGGGGATAAGTTAATTTTTAAATTTTTTTTCTAAAAACCATGGTTAGATGCTTCAACCCTAAGGTTAATGAATCTTAACCACATTTAAAGGAAGTTAAAGGGGACACATTAATTTTTTTCTAAAAGCCAAGGTTAGATGCTTTAACTCTATGGGTTAATGAATCTTAGCCACAATTAAAGGGAGTTACAAGGGACTTGCTATTTTCTTAAAAAAAAATTCTAATAGATGCTTTAACCCTAAGGGTTAGTAATCTCAACTACAATTAAAGGGAGTTAAAAGAGATGTTCAATTTTATGTTCTAAAAATTAAGGTTAGATGCTTTAACCTTAAGGATTAGTGAATCTTAACAACATTGAAGGAAGTTAAAGGGGACACGTTACTTTTTAATTTTTTTTTCTAAAAGCTAAAGTTAGATGCTTTAACCCTAAGGGTTAGTGAATCTTAACTATAGTTAAGAGTTAAAAAGAAACCACATTAACCATAGGGGTCAAAACTTATTAATCATAGTGCAAGAACAAAAAAAGGGAATTTTTGGGGTTACCATATCTGTTAAGGGTATTATAGTTATTTTAGTAACAATTTCATACCAAAATCTAACGGAAGCGAGGTTTAAGGTATTTGTCAAACTGTTGGAAAATCATGAGTTAATTTGTAAAAGGTTTAGACACAACAGTGTATTTGCAAATTAGGAAGAACCTAACAGCTGATATGCAAAAACCCCTTATGAGATTACAATATTTTCAAGGAAACATATCCTCTATGTTCTTCCCTACGGCCATGGGTGTTGGAAGGCTAGCATCAATTGGTTTCTAGGATGTAACAGTCGTAACCACACCTGATGGCCTTTGAGAAGAACATAGAGAATATGCCTTTTATTTTCAAGAAGGAACCAAATCATCTATGGTTATAATTGGATTCCTAGGATGTAACAGTCGTAACCACACCTGATGGCCTTTGAGAAGAACATAGAGATTATGCCTTTTATTTTCAAGAAGGAACCAAATCATCTATGGTTATAATTGGATTCCGGTGAATTTGGTTATGCCCCTGAGGTCGCCACGTGTTTCTTTTGACACCCTTCAACTGTGGTTAAAATTCAGCCAACAATCCTTAATTTGTAGAAAAAAATTGTAAATTTTAAAAACTATTTGGTTCCTTTTAAGATGTGGGAGTGTCAGCTATTACCCATGCAGATCAAAGGTCAAACATTTGGACTTTGAACTTGGGCTATCAAAAATATTTGAACTTTTCCTTTATACACAGGCCAATTAATAGTTGACGCGACCACTAACATTTCTTTTCAAAGACTGACATGTTGACCCTATAGGTGTACCAGGCCCGGGCTCATATTGGGCTTTGCCTAAAAGCCCATCGGAAAAACCCATCGGCTCAACGCAGTTGATTAAAACCCTTAAAAATGGTCAAAATCAGGGTTTCTTTGCAGAAGGTACTTTTAGTCTGGATTATTATTTTTCTTCAGTTGGTAAGTTATCACATTGTTCACTTTCTAAGGTTTGTGAAATATCCCTTTCTTTCTGAGTGTAAGGTGCAATTATTTGGTCATGGATAGTGGATACATATAACATATGTAGTGTGGGTAAGATATCACATTGTCCACTTTCTAAGGTCTGTGGAACATCATTTTCTTTTTGAGTGTAATGTTCAATTATCTGGTTATGTAGTGGTTACATATCTATTGTGGGGTCTCAACCACAAGAAATGTGTGCCATTATGATTATTATTTTTAAAAATTTTTAACCTCTATTCATCAATGAAGCTACATATCTGGTGTGGGGTCTTAAAATCAAGGAATGTGTACAATTATTTCTCTAATATATATTCAGCAATGAGGCTGTGGCCTCCGGGGCATCCAACTCATTGATTGGTCCTTGGTTTGATTTCTTGGACTCTAGGTTCAACTCTAATCTTTTTTAAGTGTAAGATGCAATTATCTGGTCATGGATAGTGGATGCGTATCTTGTGTGGGGTCTTAAACACAAGAAATGTGTGCAATTATTACTAGGACTTTGCTACTGAGAACCAACCATATTAGGGTCGAGACCACCGAGGAGCATTGGATTTCAGGTGGGTCCATTTCACATGGTAGGCCCACCTGAAATCCAATGTTCTTAGAGCATGGTCTTGGCCCAAAGGGGGTCTCAGAAGCTTTATCCTTAGTATTATTTTCAACCTCTAATCATTGAGAGGCTACATATCTGGTGTGGGGTCTCAGACACAAGAAATGCGTTCAATTATTTCACTAATCTTTATCAATCAATGAGGATGGCTATGAATCTGTCTTTGGTTTAACAAAAAGAAATTATTTTACTCGGGTCCATCCTCTAAATAGGACGTTTACCGACCCACTTTTTTGTTCTTATATGGCGAGGGGCTAATGCCTCCTAACTTTTAAAAAAAAAACACTAAGTTTATATTATTTAATGAGTAGGGATAGGCGGACCAGATGCCTTAGGTTAGCAAATGGGATCCATGGGTCCGTTAACTATTTCCCTTATTTAATTTAAGATGTCATAGGCATGGGGCAAGGAGGCAGTTGCCTCTTATACTTTTGGAAAAAAAAAAATAGAAACTAAAATTTATATTATGTTATTTAATTTAAGAGTTTATAGCCATGGCAAAGGGAAGCTATCCCCTAATTTTTTAAAAATATTTTTTGGCAAACGAATACACAAACGGGCGACATGGACCATGAACTTGGCCCTTAAAAATAAATACGCCCCCAACCCACAACTATTGGACCAAGAATATTTTGTACCCACTAAACCATTAATCATCAATAATAATTACTAACATATTTATCAATCAACTATTGCTTTCCCCTACAAGAAAATCAATTCCGGCTCCAACCTTCGCTATGCCATTGAATTTAACTTTTAGTAACATATTTTAACTCTTATATTAATTATCGAACTCCTGGAGTTAAGGGTAGTTTAATCTTATAAGGATTACTTATCAAGTTGAAAAGAGAAAAACTAACAAGTAATTGACATTTCTCTCTCTTTAATTTAATGAATTAACCCTTATGAAAATATGAAATTATTTTTATATTTAATAGACTGATATTCGATAGATACAGTCGAAAAAGAAAGACTAGCAAATGTTACCACATAATATATATATATATATGATTTTCGTTGGCTTATGCCTAAAAATGGATATCATTTCTTGGGAAAAGGCTTTTGTTCTTCCACCCAATATTTATTTTAGAGAAATGCTAGCCCTAATCTTAGTCAAACTCTACTCTCAGTCTCCACCAACCATTTGTCCATTCTTGATGAGAGAGAGTGCTTTAACCACCACAACTGATTTGAAAATGAATAGGTGGTTGGTGGAGGCTGAGAGTAGAGTTTGACCGAGAGTAGGGAAAGCACGCCTCTTTATTTTATAGGAGGAGGAGGAGTGCGAGGAGTGCTAGGCCCACTCTAAGGCCTTTCAATATCTCAGCTTCAGCCAACCATTTGTCTATTCTCACGGTTAAAGTACACAATTTTTAGATATAAAGTATTATTTCATTGGAGTCTTCTTCCCATTATAGATGGAGCAATGAAAGAAAGTGAAAAGAGGTCACGAAGAGAACAAGGATGGGTCGTGGATTAGGCAGTTGGAGCCTCTTCTTTCATGTTCTAATAATGATGGTAATCTCTACTTACTATTGAAATTGAACTTCGAATATTCATTCTATCATGTACATGTCGATCTGTCTTCGAGGAAACAGATCGACGACCACATTTAATGATTCATGAAAGGTGTGATTATGATCTTCATTCTATGATTCATGGAAGCAAATAATGATTATAGCTGGTAATCCATGTCTGTCAATCTCTAAGTTCTTATCAATGTTCATATAATTGCAGTGTGCTCATGGGAATGCAGCCAGGGAGCCACTCAAAGTGCACTGGAAAGGGTTAACAGGTCATGATCATGAAAATAAACAGCTCATGGAGAAGCAAATTTACGCCGAGAAAGAGGATGATCACAATAGAGGGACTAATCTCTTACGACTCCATAGCATGGATGGCGATGCCATGGATGATCATCTGTTAACACACAGAAAACAAGAGGATGATGATCACAAAGGGATAAATACAAAGCATATACATGCTCACCATTCATCCCACATGGATCACATGGATCCTTCACTAAATGTATTCTTCATAGAGAAGGATCTAAAGATAGGGAAGACTATGCTTATTCACTTCCCTAATAGAGATCCTTCTTCTTCTCCTCACTTCTTGCCTAAAGATGAAGCTATTTCCATTCCTTTCTCATCAACCAAACTCTCCCATCTTCTTCAAGTTTTCTCTTTCTCTGAAGGCTCTCCTCAAGCTAAAGCCATGGAAGATACACTTAGACAATGTGAACATGAACCTATCAAGGGAGAGACTAAGTTTTGCGCTACATCCTTAGAATCTATGCTTGATTTCGCACGTTCAATATTTGGAATTGGGGTTCATTTCAAAGTTTTAACCACCACCCACCACAAAAACTCAGCATCCAAATCTCAAACTTCCCTTCTACAAAACTATACTGTCTTGGAAGTGCCTACAGAGATACCGGCTTCCAAGATGATAGCATGTCATACTATGCCCTACCCTTATGCTGTTTTCTATTGCCATCACCAGAAGAGTGAGAGTAAGGTCTTCAAGGTTTCACTAGGTGGTGAGTATGGAGAGAGAGTTGAAGCTGTTGTGGTTTGTCACATGGACACCTCTGCATGGGGACGTGATCATGTGTCGTTTCGCGTACTTGGTATCGAGCCAGGGACCCCCAATGTGTGCCATTTCTTCCCCGCGGATCACCTCGTTTGGGTTCCTTCGCCTACCTCGATCTAGGATTGTATTTGTGCTTAGTGTTTATTCAAGTGGTAATAAAAGCATAAGACAGTTGCTTGATATGTATAATCTTTATCTTTCACTGTATAGATTCTATTAGGATTGGTACTCCATGCCTGATGTAGTGAGTTAGTTGTTAATTAGTCGCTTGATATAAGAATAAATATTTGTTGCCGCCCTTTAATCAGGTGTCCTCCATTATCTTTCATGAGAAATCTGCCTTATTTTCTAGTAACCAACGGGTATATTAACTGTGCTTCTAGTTCGAATATTTCCCATATTGGCGATACATATGGAGGTTAGAATAAGATCAAACCTCATCAATCAAGCTATCTCAGTACTATGAACAGGAGAGAGATGGATATCTCTTTCAACCAATATAGTCATGAAATATTTTGTCATCCATATTTAAAATTTTTTTTTAAAAATAAATTACCATTTGATCCTAATGACGAAATGGGTAGGCCTCAAAGATGGAGGTGGAAGAAACTGGAGGCCTAGACTGCTTTGATGTACCACTAAAGATGCACTTGGACATGTCTAGCTTTACCAGCTTTAGACCTCGACTGGTGATACATTAAACAAAGTTTTTTTTTTTGTTGGGAAATTGCTATAACACAACCCATACACGTGAGGCCAACCACTCACGGGCCAACATAAGACTAAACCCAATCCCCCAAAAGGGCCTGACTCAAGGGGAGAGGGTGGAGGCAACGGATTACCTCTGGTGCACGCCCCAGTCCAAACAAATAAAAAATATTCAGGGATGCTGTATGACTTTGGAGAGGAAGACGAATAATAGCCGTTGGGTTTCCCATTCCAGTCCAAACAAATAAAAAATATTCCAGTTAGATTATGAGATTCACATGCCAGAGTTGGAGTAACTGTCTCCTTTTGGAGTAATGGAAACATTGATCCTAAGTTTTTTTTTCTTCAAATCGAACAGTTGGGGATCAAATGATTGAAACAATGGGCAGATCATGTTGCATTCAAGAGATGCACAAGAAAATGATTCAAAGCAACACAATTTATCTCCGTGTGATGGTGAAATCAAGGTGTGTTTTACAGAAGTCAGCCTATGGAGCCATCAGCACTAATGGAAAATCCTTAGAACTACAAACATGAAACGCCCCATATGCACATATCACAAACACTGCATGCTGTAACCATATATCAAAGTTAAACCATCAAAAACACCTATGAAACTGCCCAGTTTTTAACTTTCAATCATGCTACAAAGTGTTGCAGACAAGAAACATAAATGGATGAGAGGCAGACTAACTAGCCACAGATACGAGGCCATTCACATATGAAACATACCTTGTACCATCATTCGCCGACCTGCACAAGACTGTAATCTTTTTAGTATTCATATCATAAGAAAAGACAGTTTCCTCAGCCCGAACTACCACCAAATCATTGCCAACATAAAGAATCACTGGCATCTGGTTGGGAAATTTCCCCCCAATCTCTGAAATTTCCAGTGTGGAACAGTGTTTCTCAGACCACATCGGGGAAGTGCTTCCCATCTCCATCGTGTTAGAGTAGATGTTAGACAATGTGTTCACCCGTAGATTCAGATTGCTCGCAAAAGCATGACAAAGCCTCCCATTCATTTTGCCTAAGCACCCATTGAAGCCGTAGGATTGGATTATCCTTGACCGGTCCTTATTCAGATCAAAGGCTACCATGTCACTACCACTCTGCCAATAAACTGTTCCATTCACATGGACTCCTGACCATGGCAACAGCTTCCTTCTGCCAAATAAAATCTCCCCTGAGAGGCTCCACAATCCTGTTGAGGAGGAATAGATCTCAAATTCATATCCATCATCAAAGTCACCAGACGGGAAAGCACAAACAAGCTTGTAATCAGCTGCAAAATTGAGTAGTGACGGTTCAAAAATGAGTACCAGGGCTGAGTAAGGCCCATGGTCACCATTCGGTTTTGGGAGTTCTTTCCACTGCTTAGAAACAGGATTGCAAATATAGTAGGCCTTCCCATCAGTGCGACCCTGACAGCAAACCAGACCATTGGAAGAGGTCTTGATGTCAACCGGAACTGGCAAGAACTGAAGGGACGGGTCTGGCACACCATAAGACTTTGGATCGAGGGAGATGAATGATGGTGGGCCTCCGGGGTCCTGAGAAAAGAACCCCGAAAGAGCACGGAAAAAATGTGACTGGTTGTGAGCGAAGAAGGGGCTTGTGATTCGGAGTTTCCAGTCAATACAAACCCCAGTAAACCTGAAGAGTGATTTTGCAGGAAGAAATTGGAGAGCATGCTCTCTTACAATGTCTTTGAGGTCCATGTAAATCCTATTCTTCTCGCCTCCGATGAGCTTAGTTGGCCTCTTTCCCCGGTCCATTTATCTTTCAATTAAATTCTCCTTTACTACTTAAATTGCAATCTCAATCTTCAACCTCTTTCAGAACTGTAACTAGGAATGAAAAAAAAATGAATAACAAACACGTAACACATATGCACATAGAAATTAGGAATTAACCACTTAATTCCAAAAATTTAGGAATTTGCCAAGATTGACTTTTTTTTTGGGTAACTCGGGGTGTCCCCAACCCTTCAGGCCAGGACTATTCCCCAAGGGTGCGACAGGGGCACGCAACCCGCCACACCAGGTAAGTCCAGGAAAGTGAGAAGTCGAACCCAAGACCTTCCGCTTCCTGACTTGCTCAAACAGAACAATGAATGCAGATACAGTATGCTTTACTCCATAGTTTTTCATGTCAATGAGACGCAGTGCAATTTTGCATGAATGCATTGGAAATTCCATAAATGCTCTGTTTATTTTGATGTAAAATAGGGGAAAACAAATGAAATTCATGGAAAACGTCAATTGTCCTACAGAAAATACTCGCGAAAAATGACATTTTCCGTGGAATTATTTTGTTTTCCATTGTTTTACATCAAAACAGTCGGAGCAAAAGTGTAATTCATATTAACAGAACTACAAAGCATAATAGTTATTAGGATTTTACAAATTTGTGGTTCTGGTGATGATCAAAGTACTGTTTTAGTTAATTTAGTAACAATAACCCTAACCCTAATTCCCAATAAATAAATATAAATCAGACCTAGATCACACAAAGTTCAGATGATTTAACTTATAAATTTAAATCAATTGAAATCTGATACTCTTCTATTCATAGAGAGACTGTAAACCTAACGGAAAAACTTTTTCACCTAATTTGAGAAACCCATTTACCGGAGTCGGAATCCATGAAAATTAATTGCATATCATAGATCTACGGACTACGAGATTCAAACAAGAAGGTAAGGAAATGAAATTACAAGAAAGCTGAAGTAAACAGACATACCGCTGTGATTTCGGTCTTGATCGACAGAGTGGAGAGAAATTTTGATTTCTTTACCTCTTATTTTTCTCGATCGAAAGCGATTTCAGATCGTCTATGGCTATTGCCAGAGACGTTTCTCTAGCTTTTTGCACAACTCAACACGTGTCTTTTGTTTTCTGGTTAGGAAGCTTGAACCTAGAGTTATACTTCTAATCATGGTTATTAAAATAAAAATTCAAAACTAATAGGTATCATTCTCCGGTGAAAGCCAGAGAAGTTCTCTCTGGCTTCTGCCAGAGAGGATCTGGACTCGCTAGTGCTCCGTTTGTTTGGAAGGAGCTCTGTTTGTTTGCAGATATTTTTTTCTCCTTATCTGAAGAAGGATGAAATAGTATCGAAGAATTATTCACATAAAAAATTTATTTTTTTAGCATGTCAAACACAAAAAATATTTTTCTCAGGAAATTAATTTCGTTCACATATTTTCCTCTAAACAAATGCAGCCTAAGAAAACATAGCATTTTTTTTTGCAACAATAGTCATGTTTTTTTTTTTTTGGGTGAAAATAATAAAAGAAAAGAAAACAACCATTAGAACTCAAAAGTGTGTTACTTGCACAGTAAACGTAAGATAAGTGCAAGAAAACTCATGTTTCCTTTACCAATAGTCGTGTAATTTGGTCTCTCTTTTATATATTTGGTCGGGTCTGCCTACCTTCCAAAAAATAAAACCCAATAGTCATGCTATTCCTATCGTCCATCCGGACCATGCGATTCCGCTTTTAGTTGTTTTTTGGGGACGTGTTGGATCAGTCATATGGGTCAGACCACTTGGACCTGAAACAGAGGCTACATCGACCCGCATCAGTAAAGTCTGATTATTGAAGGACCATGGCAGGGTTAAGAAAACTAAGAGAGATGTTTTCCAGTGGTTCCTAGGCCTTTCCCCAAGTGGGAGGTCCTATGTTCCATTTCTCACTCCCCCTTTGGGACTAGTCCCGTATGGGTTTACCTGGACTTATCTGGTATGGTGGGTTACGGACTCACGTCGCACCCTCAGGGATTAGTCCCGACCCAAAGGGTTGGGGGGCACCCCGAGTTCCAAAAAAAAAATTAAAAGTGTGTTACATGCACAGTAAACGCAAGACAAGTGTAAGAAAAATGTTTCCTTTACATTTCCGCACTTTCTCGCCCGCCAAAGGAACGCACTCATCCTTAAAAATGTAAGTAGACGGGATATTAGTTAGTTGGTAAGTGCGACTATGTTAGCACCAATCGTTGATTTTAATTATATGAAGTCACAATAATTTAGTGGGCCCAAAAACAGTTTTTTGATTTTTCTACTTAGAAGCCGATTGGGGCTAGAATTTTCCTAGTTTAATATCTCAATCTTTTGGGTTAAACGGTTTTTCGACGATTCAATCCAGGTGGTCTGTTATTCCCCATTTTGGTTGTGATGTGCATGAGAGAAATAGCTCAATTTGGCCTCTTTATTTTCCTATTTGACTCTCAGTTTATTGGAATTTAAGAGACTAGGAAGGGTGGTGGAGGAAGGCTTCAATTTCCAGAGAGAATTCCGGTTCCTGTCGGATACAGTGAGCAGAGATATAGCCATGAGAATCATTCAATGGACGAAGGAAGATCAAAAAGGATAAGTAATGCATTTCAATTTCATATATGTTCTTCACAAATCAATAGCAAGAACAAATGCTTGTCTTCAAACACTAGCATAGAGAAGATTAAGAGCCTCTATTGCATTATCTTCACACTGTCCAACTCCAGATAGTAACTAACTACAAGAAACTAAGCACACCTTAATAGACCATAGAGAGGTAGAGAAACTTAGCCAAAGCACTGTTCTCCTGGGACTGGTCCGGGAATGTACCCCTGATCAAGGAATTGCAGCCCAAACACAACCACTATGGCAAGCAACGCCAAGTACGATAGGCCTTCAATGGCTCCCAACAAACCATAAGGCCCGTTAGGCAGACCTGAGCCAGATTTGGTCTTGGTGTACAAGGACCACGCGACGATCCCCACAACACAAAGATAGCTCACACCTTCAAGGGCACCTATCGAGCCCCCAGGCCCGGGTGGGAGGCCGCAGCCGGTCGTCTTGAGTGTATAGAGAGACCACCCAATCACGGGTGTTGACACCAATCCACCCACTATGGCTACCTTTTCTATAATTCCGCCACCACTGTCACTGCTCTCCTCTGCCATGCCCACCACCCTAAGTGGAGAGCACCGCCCAATTCTTCTACATGTTATATTGCAACTTTGACGTTGTAGTGATGGTAGCGCGGCAGCTCTCGCCGGCGGCGACAACAGCATCATCTTAGAGACTTCGATGTATAAAGAGGGTATGCAAGGACTGAGGAGAGAGACCTGCCTGTTAACTAATGAGTTTTGTAAGGCTCAGAGGAGACTTCCTCTATGCAATCTTATCCACTTCACGCGTTAGGAATATGCTCTTGCTTTGCAAGGGACCGCAGCTAACATGTGCCGTGTGATATGAAGGGAAGCCACTCTAAGAGGCACGTGCTGACAGACGGATACTGTGATGGCTGACCGAGAATAATGCACACTACATACACTACTACATCTTCATGAATCCGATGCCCCCAGCTAGGAATCAAGTACTGTATGGTTCGCATTATCCGGAATTCATGTGGGAATGGCCAACCAAATTACCAATTTACCATCGAATTCAATCTGATTATAAACAAATCCGAAAATACAGACCTGTATTCGACCCACCATTATTAGGGCCTATCTAAAAAGGATTGAATCTGGATCATGATTCAATCCATTGGTTGCATCATCCTCAGAGATGTCAAGATTCATTAGCAAACTGAGTTGTAGCGGCAACAGATTTAACACCGTCAGATAGGGGGCATTGCGCATACCAACACAATCAGGGTTGTTAATGGGCCTCATGGCACGATGATTATCATATCATATACTCCAGTTTCAATAAGGGCGGGTGGGCCCATCAAGTACAGGGTATCATTGCCTTGGCTGTTTGTAGATGAATCAGGACTGTAGATTTCTCCATTTTTCTTCTTTGTATAGAGCAGCCTGGGAAAAACACCATACCCTGCCCCTGATTGTAGTCAAAACAGGAATAGGTGCCGTCCAATCCCCCCCACACTTCTGGCTAACGAACCCTGCAACCAAACAAAGTAGCTGACAAGATACATCAGGTAATAACTAATAAGGATAGGCGCCCAATTAATTTACAAACCAAAAGAAAGGTGTGGGCAGAAAGAAAGAAAGAAATATATATATATGTGCATCCATGTTTTACAAGGCATTTAAGACTGGTTGGACAAAGCAAAAAGGGTAAAGATATTTCTATATGTTCCTTTCTGAAGGGGGGGCACATAAACCTCTCATAACTGCCATTTGAATAACAAGCAACGGTTATGTAAGGGAAGGCATGTGGAGACAAAAACACTAACGACTTTTTGAACAAAGGTATCAACCACAAGCCAAACTCTCTCTTCTTCTTCTTCCTTAGAACAAGGTCCCAACCCACAAGATGACTTCTCTCTTCCCTGCCATGTTCAACGGGAAAGTTATCAAAAGACACTCCCTAACAATCTCAACCAACCCCCCCTCGAGAGAGGATATGGGTATCCATTAGACACAATTACAGGTGGACTATCATCACTGATGCTTGAAGGACTTGGCATCCTCTACACTGTCATCATTATCTCTCTTCCTTTTGAGCTGATAAGAAGAGGACGGCTGCAGCTGTACTTTGCCATGCCCATCTTCATCTTCAACCTCCTCTTCAATGTCCTCATCATAGCCTGGGTCCAAATCACTTCCTCCCGCATCTTCTTCAACCTGTCCAATTGGCCGAACCCTGTAATCTGCACCATAATCTTCATCCTGTCATCAATACAAAAGTAATGAGTTGAAATCCTGAGAGATGTCAATAATTGCACAATATTCAATAACAAAAATGGGGGATCTTCTTGTTTGGGATGATAAGGATTACAGAGGATATAGATGCCATCTCTCACTTGCAGAAGGAGATGAAAACATACAGTTCATAAATAAAAGACCCACCAATCATTAGGTCTCCCAGGTGAGAAATTACTCAAGGGAGAAATTGTGCCACCATAACATTTGATCATGCAAACTTCAATTTAACAGATGCTGAAAGCAAATGAGGATAGGAGAGAAAAGTAGAACAACTTCACAGTCAAACAAATCCTCACTGAACAAAAAAGAAAAATAAAACTGTAGGCAGCCTTCCTAATCACGCAATCACTGCTCTCAACTATTTAGGCAGCCTTCCTATGAGCCAATATTAAGAATCATAGACAGTGCAAAATGGGAAGAAAAAAAAAACAGAAAAAAAGTGTTTCTACTGTAATTTTGTCCAATCTTGTATCTTCCCACTAATCAAGGGTGCAAGGATAGTCCACTGTCACATTATCAAATATCATTTTTAGTGCAACCACGGTAAGACCAAACTTAACTGAAAAAACCTAAACACACGTGAAACAACCTGACCTGGTGCTCCCATGGTCTAAAAACTGTGTAGAAATAGAAAAGCTCAACCCAAAATTAGCCAGATAATCGGGCATTTAGTTTTCTTCGCAAGAAGTGCATAGACTATAGAGAACATAAAAGTTTGATTTAACCCAGGAATCTCAGAAGCCCAAGGAATATCAATCAACCTGTTACAACACAGATAACATTGACAACACTGTCACTGATTTACCAAAAAATTCCTACTTCCCCGGCAATACAAATCGTTTCCTTAATATGCTCCTCAAACACTACTGATAGTGTGGTACCAATATTTGGCCAATCCAAGGTATAGAGCTAAGAAACGATAGAAGTGGAAAAAGAATATAATTCATAAGAATTCTAAGATAACTAAATGAAATGGATCAAAAATTTTCAAGCATCTCAACTGGATAGGAGGATCTATGTAGAGAAAAATACTAGAGATTATAAAATAGGTGTTATTGTTTACAGCATTGAATATGGTTTTACCAAGATACACATGGAAATGCTGGCTATTAGTAGGAGTTCAGAAGCAGAATGAGGATCTTCGTCATGTTAGGAGTCTCTCAATTGATAGGCCATATATTTATAAATAAATAAATAAACTCAATTGTTACTACTTTTACCTTTTGAGACACCAAACTTCATTGTCATACATTGCTTAAGTAAACATAAAACCAACAAGGACAGTCTGGACAGATAGTTGCATGTACAAGTAGTTAGATAACTGAGATAAAAAAAAAAAATGTAAATATGGAAAACAAAGATCAAGTAAAGCAATCAGTATCATTGAGACGAGTTTCTCAATATTACAAGCACAGATCAACCTGCAATACTCTGTGTCACATGTTTTCTGTTATCATAAATAACTCTTTCATCAAATTCAGATAGCACAATATCACTCAAAAATTTAGAATAGCAATGCTTGAGATTACTAACAAACAGAAAACGTATGCAAGACTAGCTAAAAAAAGGTATTCTCACCTCATCCTCATCCTCACCCTCATCATCTTCGAATTCTCCAACTTCTTCAATGCCCTGCTCTTCTTCCTCCCCAATCTCACCATTCTCATCCTCCTCTCCTTGCTCATGCCCATCGATCTCCCCTTCTGTGCTTGCCACACGCCCTGAACTCCCTGGCTCTTCATCATCCACTTCCTCATCTTCTTCACCATCATCCTCTTCAACCCCATCTTCCTCATCATCACTCTCCTCAATCTCATGAACCTCGACAACATCCTCCTCTTCATCTATCTCCTCCCCCAAATCATCATCGTCGTCATCTTCCACATCCTCATCATCCCCATCTCCCGCCGCTGATTCTGCGACCCGAAAACCATTAGAGTGGTGATGTGGAGCTCGATTCAAACCATTCGCCATTCTCGAAGCCTCTGTCTCCTCCTCATCCGCATCGCTCTCTTCGTCCTCGTCAACTTCAAGGATGCCTTCATCTCCAACATTGCCTCCGTCACTCATTTTCCCAGACCGGTCTTCACCGTCGATTTCTCCACTCCCAGGGTCGTCCTCGTCATCGTCTTCTTCTTCGTCCTCTTCGTCGTCTGATTCGGGCCTCTCATTCTCATAAGCATCCATCTTGTCCAAGTACTTGAGAGATTTGATCAACCCAAAAACCCTAGAACGATAATCTTTGATCCGCGTGACGGGACACTCGTAGAGATCCAATGATACGAGCCTGAGCTGCGCCAGTGGGCCGAGGTCTTCAAGGTATTGAATTCGATTGTTCGAGAGATCGAGATCCCGCAACGACTCCAGTCCCGCTTCGACAAGGAATTCGAGACCACCAGCGATCCGATTGTCGGAGAGACTGAGCCTCTGGAGGTTCGGAAGACGGGGAAATTTCTCTAGAGACGAAACACCAATGTTTGCAACAGAGAGGTGCTCGAGGCTCTGAAATTTCTCGAGCAGGCTTGGAGGAGGGAGACGACCCTGAACGCACTTCACTGCTCCGTCTAGGGTTAGGGAACGAGCCGAAGCAAAATCGGTTTGGCCGTCGAGTGCCGTTTCCACGGCTCTCTCCCAAACCTCGTCCATCAAAAACGAACCCTAGATTTCACAAACAATAACAATATAAAAAAAAAAAAGGAAAGGTATCAAGAAAAACAAAGGATTACAGAAACCCTAACAAAGCAATGGAGGGAACGAGCGAGCAAACAATCAATCACGTCTCTGCAACACATCTATTACTTCCATCCATGAAGAAAACGAAAGAAACGAATGGACCTAACCCTAATCGTAACCCTAGATTCAGATATCGATAAAGGAAACGACTAATAACCCTAATTTATCAGAAGATCTTCACTTTCTTGTTTCCTCCTCTCTTCTGCTTGTCTGTACTGCGAAAGGATAAAACCTATTCTCTCTCTCTCTAGGTTTTAGGGGCGAGTTTAACCACTACCGGTGAGGACTCCTGCACGAATCGCTTTCGCGGTTAGGGTTCCGGGTTTAACCCTTTCCGTCTTTTTTTAGAGTTCGAGCTCTTACTGGACAATTTAAACAATGTTTCCACCGTTGGATTATATAGGCACGGATGGCTGACGTGGGGTAAATGGGCGGTTGAGATCTGAGCTGTTGTGTTTGTTTTTCAGAAGGATGTGGATGTGGATGTGGATTGTGGAAGAGAGAGAAAGAGAGAAATGCCGATACTTTATCGGGTGAGTTAGGGAAATGCCTCTGACGATTCTAATAATAACGGAAATGTCGCACTCGATATTCTAAGATAGATCGATGGGAAATGGAAAACGGATACCTCATTGGTCCAAGTCCTTGTTTTTTACCATCCATCAACTTGTGATTAGGTCCTTAGGGTTAAGCAATCTAATCATAATTTTTTTAAAAACAAAAAATAAAATACTTAATTTAAATTAATTAAGGTTAACCATGATTAAATAAGGGACACGGAACACTGCGGTTAGCTTAGAAGACGACCGAGACATTAAATCACCTAGGCTTGGGACGAAGATTAAAATCTCCAAAATATCGAAAATTCGGACCCAACCCAAGCCGAAATTTCAAGAATTTTCGCATATTTTAAATTTGTAAAATTATTTTCCTTTATGTCGATATTTCATAAAATTTTGGTTTGGGAAAAAATTATTAATTTTTATTAGATAAATTAGTAGAATGCAAATTACTTTTTAATGGATAAATTACTTAAATAGATTAATATGTTAATAATTTAAGTAGGTTAGTAAAAGTAGTTAAGGATAATATTGAGGTTAGTTAAAGTAAATTAGTAGAAGTGTTTAAGGTGTTAATGTTTAGGTTAATTAATTTAAGAGCAATAGCTATTGCTCCTCGCTCTCACAAAACGCCCTGCCTTGACTTAGGTTAATTTCTAACCCTGAAGTTAACTATTTTTTATTTTATTTTATTTAAAAAAAAACAAAGGGTAGATGGGTGAACCTTAGGGGTTAGTGAATTTTAACGAGTTAAAAGGAGTTTAAAGGGGGACACGTGGCATGAAAAGGAGACCCAAGACGCCCTTATTTGCGTCACCTACGAGGAGGTGAATATTTCCCTTAATTTAAATAGGCTAACATAAGTAAACAAGTAAAAAAAATTATAAGGCATAACCATTGGGGCTAATCTTTCAAAAAAAATATATTATATTTTAATAAGACATAGCCATGAGGTATGAGGGCACATGTTCCCTTACACTTTGGAAAAAAATATTATTTTATATTATGTTGTTCATTTATTTAATAACACATAATCATGGGACAAGGGGCCGGCACTCGTCTCCTGAATTCATAAAAATATTTATATTTTATTATTTAATTATTTAGTAAGACATAGCTAGCTAGAGCAAGGGAAAAATTATCCAAAACTTTTGAAAACAAAATATATATTATTTATTATGGTATTTAATTGTTTAATAAGACATTGTCATGAGGCAAGAGTATAGCGTCCCGTAAACAATGAAAAACAATACCAATAAGATATGTATGAAACATATGGACGAAATATTTCATACTCACCTTATCATTCTCTATAAATTTATTAGTATTTACCAACATTTTCAATCAACCATCGCTTGTCCTCTCCAATAAAATTTTGTCTCCACCCTTGAGTAGAAGTGTTTAAGTGTCTTCTTAACTTATTAGGTATCTTATCATAATAATAATAGATTAATATCAATTAATATCTAAAGTGACAAAATATTTTTATTTTATTGATAAAAAAATCTCATTATTTTAAATTTTTTAAAGATTTTTTAAAATGTATATCCAACAAAATTTATATTTTAGTTTAAAAATAAATCAATAATATTTTAACCAAAATTCTAAAATTTCAATGGAAATAGTATAAGGTGAGATAAGAGGCATCATTTTCGGAGGGATAGACCAAAATTGAAATTTCATGAAATCTCAAAGATATAAAAACCATGATTAGGGTACTTAATACCAATTCCAATATTGGATTCCTTCCTCTCTAATTACAAAATACATGAATATAACTATCTTTATTCATTTGTTAAAATATTGCAAGCACCCAATTTTTACACCCCTTCATAACTATAGTTAAGCTCTTTAACCATGTTTAACCTCAGTTAAATCGTAAGTCAACCTTGAATCAACCCTAGGTCAACCCCAGCTAAACCTCAGGTCAAATCCTAGTCAACCTATAGGCAAACTCTAGCCTAACCCTAGGTCAACCCTGAGTCAAACCATAGATCAACTATAGGTCAACCCTAAGTCAAACCATAGATCTAACCCTAGTTAAACCCTAGGTCAACCTTAGTCAAAATCCTAGGAGAACCCTAGCTAGCCCTAGTCCAACCTTAAACACTACAAATCTAGGGCATGGTCCCAAGGCCCATGCAACACCTACCCAAGGCCCTTAGGGCCTAGACCCGTAGACAAACAACCCTGGGCCCATACATGGTCCACAAACCTTAGCCAAACCTTAAGAGGGGGGGCCTAGGACCTAAAATTCAAAATTTCTAAGAATGTTGGTAATCCAATTATCGACATTCCTTTTGTGGTTAAAACTGTACCGTGTGCATGATCATTTAACTCTGAGCAGACCTTTTTCGGAAAAAATTCGGAAATAGTGGTAATTATTCTATCGTCATTATCTTTTTGTCTTGAGAGGGAATGGCGGTACCTAAATTACCGTCATTCCTGAAGTTTGCATTTTACATAAACTTTGCCCTCTCCAGTGTCTCAGGTACGCCTTTGGCCGCCCCATATCCTTTCTGAGACCTCCACCTACCCATGTCCTTATCCCCTTCATGTCCCTAGACTCCTCTCCTATAAATCCAAGCCTCCCTCAAGCTTGAGAGGGCATGCCAACTCTCTCTTGAGAAACCTCTGCGAAAATCCGGAACATAAAACATATGTGAATGCCTTCAATTGCTCCTGAGCACCCTAAGCACCTCCTCAACCTTCATCACCGAGAGCTCCCCACCACCACCACCGTTGGAGGCAGGTCAATAGTGTAGGGTCCTCCCCTACCCCTCTTTCTCTTCTACAAAGCTTTGTGAGGCCTTGGTTCAATTTCAAGGGAATTTATCCAGCATTTTGTTTCTATTAAACCTTAGAGGGGGGGATACTTTGCCTTCCTTGTAGGCATAGAGATCCCCTTCGAGAGAGTAGGCTCGGCCACGTAGCCCACTTCACACGCAAACACTCCCCAAGCATTCTGGACGACCCTCGACCCATGAGAGATTATTTGGAAGTAGCATGGTGCAACACTAGGGAGAAAAAATTCAATGCTGGAAAAATCCAGAAATTGTGGTAAACACAATACTGTCATTTCTGGGCTTTCCCATTTCAGTGACTCTAGATCTCTCATAGGGGGTCCCTGGTCCATTCTACGGCCTGATTTAGGTCCCTGAGATTTTCCCCTCGCTTCCCTGGTCCTTCCAGGTTCATCAGACTAGCTTAACCAAGGTTAAAATGAACGAACTTGGGAACTGTTCAGAATGTTGGTAAACAGTTTACTGACATTCTAGGTATTCTGCTTCTCACTGTAGACGACCTCTGTGAGTCCAATCTAGGCCAGGCCTAGGGCCCATCTAGGCCCAAGACTTGTGACAAGTCCCTGAGCACCCTTATAGGTCCAGAACCCCCTAAACATCATCCTCAATCTTCGTTATGACTGCAAAACCACTGTTCTAGAAAACAATGACAATGACGGTAGTTATTCTACCGCCAATCCCATTTTATAAAGAAATGAGATTGACGGTGATTATTCTACCGTTAATTCTACTGTTTTCACATAACTGTGGTCTTGCAAGGCTCAGACTAGTAGGAGGTCAGTTTAGGCCCTGTTGCACTCTCTGGGCCCACTCCTGACCGGACCAAACCCTTAACTAGGGTTAAATTTAACACCAGTTAACTTTTAACCATAGTTAAAACCATTTTAATTTTGGGAAAATTTCAGAAAATTCTTAAAAATCTAAAAATTGCAAGAAGGACCATAAATCTAACCTTGTATCTTGTAAACCATGGTTAGCATCCCTAACTATGGTTAACTCATCTCTTAACTCTGGTTAAGCCACTTTAGGCCTCCGGGCCTACCCCATTAGCCTACTGAGCTAAACATTGGCCTACCGGGCCCAACCTTAGTTTACTGGACTAATCCCCTTAGCCTCCAGGCTCAAACTTTGGCCTCCGGGCCCATGCCTTAGCCTCCGGGTCTAATCCTAAGCCTCTGGGCTTAAATCCTTTACCTTTGAGCCCAAACTCTCTAGACCATGCACTTGACCAATCCGATCAACCAACCCTAACCCCTAGGCTAGACTCTTAGCCACTCTGGTGCACACACACACTCTCCTAGCCTTGACAAGGGCTCATGCGTCAAAACTATGCTCGGTCTGATCTTACCCTATGTGAGTACGTAGGCAATCTTACACGAGTTCGACCCTAGTTAGAATTTTTTGTTTATTGGATTAGTATAATCTAAAACTTTGGCATTTGAATAAAACTTTGACATTAATTTAACTTATATGTAGGGAGTAGGTAATCATTGTAAAATGAGGGCCTCAGAGTGCCTAACACCTTCTCTGGGACTTAATTGAACCTTTTACCTAGACTCTCATGTAGACCATAAGGCCTTATCCATATTCGGGACTTATCCCTCATAATTAATAAGTGGTGACTCCTAAACGAAAATCAGTAAGTATAAAAATACTTGCTCACAAATATTAATAAATGACGCCTTATAATTGGAGAGGGAAGATTGTGATACCAAAATTGATATTGAATATACGTTCTAAAATGGGCTGCAAAATATCCTAAAGAGTAATAGTTCTTTGCCATTTTACAAGCTAATTCATGAAAACCCAATTATTCATTAATTATTTATTTTATTTTTTAGTTCTTTATTTATCTTGTGCATTTATTTATAAAACTTTGTGGTTTTTAATATTATATCTGTTGGAGTCGTACTTATTTACTTATGTGCCCTCCTTCCCATTCCATATTATTTCATTCTTCTTTTAATCTTAGGTGGCGATTGGCAACATTAATTTAAATAGGGACAACTTATTTGAAAATTGTTCTTAGTTGGATTTTAGATTGTTAAGTTGAAGGTTAATTGAATGTCTACATTTTTTGGAAGTAGGGGTTTTATCTAAAAAAAAAATAGTTATGAGATACCTTTTTAATAAGAGGTAAAATACCTACTTCAAAAAGATGCAGACATGTAATTAACCTTAAACTTAACAGTCTAAAGTCCAACTAAGCATAATTTTCAAATAAGTTCTACCTATTTAGATTAGTGTTAGCAAACGCCACCTTATTAAACTTATGATGTCATCATATAAATCATTTTATAATTCATATCTTATGCATGGTCACTAGATGTCTTTAATGAGTGTAGATGTCTTTAATAGATCTAGCATTGTTTTAAAAAAAAGTTCATTAGATATATACGAAGAGCGTTCCTTAGTTTTCATTTTGAAAGCCAACCAAGCCTATTGAAAACTATACTTGGAGGTTGGGAATAGACATTTATTCAAGCCAAGCTTGGCTTGAACATGCTCGAGCTCATGTTGAGTTTGATTCAAGCTTGAATGTTAAGTGTTGAGCTCAAACTTAATTCAAGTTTAGCTAAGTTGATTAGCTTAAGCTTGAGTTGTAGGATTATTTTTGCTAATTTCACATGATTTTAATAAAAAAATATTTATTATTATATTTCACTATATGAAACTAATATTCATACACAAAATATAAGAGTTGAGAATAGTCATTAATTGCTGAATCTTGCGCTCTTGTTGATGGGCTTCTCTCGTGTGCTAAACACAATTTAACTCGTTTTATGGTTGAGGCATATTCTAAGGTTCTCATTGATGCTATTAATGGCTTGCATTCCCTTCCATAAACATGCTGGAAGTGATTACATCATATGCGAAGACTAGTTTCTAATTCCATGTCAAGCTTCCTTCATATTTTCAGAAAAAATAACAAGGTAGCGGATGGTTTAGCCAACATGGCTTGTGATCAGGAAGGTTATAATCTTTTCATTGGTTCGATGCAATTTCTAGTTCATGTTGCTTCTTTGTTGTTTGATGATAAATTAAGTCTCCACAATTTTCTTTGTGTTCTCAAAGGGTTTGGTGTCTGGTGGGCCGTGTCCCTCTCTTATTTCTTTTTTACTTTCCTTTTCATTAATAAAACCTTGTCAGGCCAGCCTGGGTGTGCAGAAATTCTAAGTAAATTTTTTTTATTATAATATATAATATTTCGAGTCAAATCAAACAGACCTTAAGCTCAACTTGTTTCAATATTTGAGCTCAAAAGAAAAGCTTTGCTTGATTAGTTCGAGCTAGGGCTATAAATGTATCGATTCAGACTTAACCTAGTCACTTTTGATTTGGTTAAAAATTTTGTAGACCCAAATCCAAATCACAAGTTGAGATTTGTTGGATTCTAAATTACCTAATAATTCGATTTCGATTATTTTTTCATCATTCAATTCTGATCTGACTAATTTTAATATCTTTATAAACACGCCGTATAGGAGGATTTTGAGCAAGGAAATATGTAGTGGGCCACAATCTTTGTCTTCTTATCCGAAAGGGGGAGAGTGCAAATATAGGGAGAGTGGAGCTAGCACTCAAAGGTCGGAGTCATACTCGACACACCCAAAGCCTACTCAACGCTGTCCCAATAGTTTCCTGTACACCTACGGCGCACGGTAGCATTGACAGAAGATTATTGAAGTCACTTGAGAAGAGAAGAACTGAAAATTGAAGGAAGGCGAAAGAAATGCGGTGCCCCTACTGCTCGGCTGCGCAGGGGCGGTGCGCCACCACGACGTCAGGGCGGTCAGTGACGGAGTGCTGCTCCTGCGGACGAGTGGTGGAGGAGCGACAAGCCCAGGCCCACGATCTCTTCATGCTCCGGGCCCAAGACTCTCCTCTCTGCCTCGTCACCTCCGACCTCCCATCTCCCCCAATGGGCCTGGCCCCGCAAGTCGAAACAACCACCGATGAAGACCCGTTCGAGCCGACCGGGTTCATCACCGCTTTCTCTACCTGGTCGCTCGAGCCGAGCCCGGTCTTCACCCGTTCCTGTCTCTCCTTTTCCGGCCACCTCGCCGAGCTCGAGCGATCCCTCGAATCATCTTCGCCTTCAAACTCTTCTGGACCGTCCGTTATCGTCGATAATTTACGGGCTTATCTGCAGATCGTCGACGTGTCGTCGATACTGGGGTTGGATTACGATATCTCGGACCACGCGTTTCAGCTTTTCAGGGACTGTTCTTCTGCTACTTGTTTGAGGAATCGTAGTGTAGAAGCTCTTGCCACTGCTGCTCTTGTTCAGGCCATCAGGGAGGCCCAGGAACCTAGGACCCTCCAGGTATTATTTAGGGTTTTCATTTGGTTTTTTTTTTTTAATTTTGATTTTCGTCTGCTTTTTTCTTTTGGCTCTGTTTTATATCTGGATTTTCTTTTTTAGGATTTTGAAGGTTATTGATGTAATGGGTAAAAAATTGAGAAAAAAAAAAGATTGGTATTCTTCTTCTTCTTTCTTGAATTGGTATTTGGTTTTGTGTTGGTTTGATTGTAATTATTTTGGTTTTCTTAATTGAATTAGTTTGGGTTTCTTTTGTGTGAACTAGTTATTTTAAGGTATATGATTAATGGGGCAAAAATTTAGCTTGGATTACTCTTTTTTTTCTTTTTCCTTTTGTTCTTCTGCAAAGTATACATCTTTTTCGTTTGTGTAGTTTTTTGAGCTAATGTTGGATTTACCCATCTGAGAATTGGGTCTTCAAGGCTTGGCAATTTATTAGATTTTTTCTGGGAAAGGGAAAGTTAGCTACAGGCCTAAGAAGTGGAATGAGCTCAAAACATCATTTAGAATTGAAACCAAAATATTTTGTTTGAGAAAATTTGGGGAATTGCTCTACATGAACAAATTGGTAATATAATTTGGTTGGGAAAATTTGTAGCTTCTCCCTTCTCTTTAACCTCTGGGATATTGGTGTTTGACATATTCCTGATTCCAGTCATGCTTGTTTTCCTCTATGTACTGTGTTTTGGAATTGTAATATATGTACTAAATAAGCTTGTGTTGTCTCTTCAAGTTCTAAGTCTTTCATATTGCGCTTTCTTATAATGTTGTTTGTAGGCGTGATGATGGATGATCCATTTTCACGGAAACTAATCCCATCTGCTGATAGTAATAGTGCACTTTCATTGACTTCTCAAAAGATGCTATTCATCACATCTTTCGCATTGAGTTGTGTGTCAACCCATTTGTCCTTGATTGAAGCACGGCGTTGTTCATGGTTAGATGCACCTCTCATTTAGTGTTCTTTGTGGTTCCTCTTTCAATTTCGCTTTTGCCTAGAAGTTTCTGAATGATTCTCAAATCATTTTCTTAGGTTCAGAAGCATTTCTCGGATGATTCTATGTCATTGCTCAATATTTTTCCTATGGATAAAGGCCAGATTCCGGATTATATTTGAAAATGCTGGGACCTTTCATCCACTAGGTCCTACTGTTGGGTTAGCTCATAGAACAATTAATGCTCATTTATTAGTTGTATCATTGTATGAAGCTTTGCATGCATCTGGAACCTTTTAGGTTTTTGATCTGTAGTAATCATCACCCATTCTCTCTGTTATCATTCCTAGAGCATCCTCAACCTAACATCATCTCTAATATAACAGGAAATCTCAATTGCAGCCAACGTTCCCCAGAAGGAGATTGGGAAGTACATCAAGATACTGGGAGAAGCTCTTCAACTGAGTCAGCCCCTTAACAGCAACTCCATATCTGTTCATATGCCGAGGTTTTGCACTCTCCTCCAGCTCAACAAATCTGCCCAGGTACCTTCCATTGGAATTAAGACTTTGGCTTGGCAAGTTAAAGAGCCTTTACACTTGTCTAAAATATATAACACGATCTGAAAGAAAAATATTGGACCTTGCTCTTCATTTTCCTTGTTTATATACGACCATGTTTAACTCGATCCTTATAAACTTCTCAGGAACTAGCAACTCATATTGGGGAGGTAGTGATCAACAAGTGCTTCTGCACCCGCAGGAATCCCATTAGCATATCTGCAGCTGCTATATATCTGGCCTGCCAACTAGAAGACAAGCGAAAAACCCAAGCAGAGATTTGCAAAGTGACAGGTCTCACTGAGGTCACTCTGCGGAAAGTCTACAAGGAGCTACTGGAGAACTGGGATGATCTGCTCCCACCCAACTATACTCCTGCTGTTCCTCCGGAGAAAGCATTCCCCACCACTGCAATCACCTCAGGCCGTTCTTCTTCAGCTCCTAGAGTTGACCTGGTTGAGGTTGCTTCTTCTTCAGACAAAGAAAAGCAACCTGAAGTTACTAAACCTAATAAACCACCTGAGCTTTTGGAGACTGAAAGTAAAGGTAATTCTCGTGTGCCCCATCCCTCATCAGCACCATATGGAGTGGGGAACATTGATCACCATGTGTTGAACCGAGCAACGACTTTCTGGCAGCCCCAGCATGCGTTTGGGACGCCTGGTTTTAGGCCATCTGAAGGAGAGAGGAGTCAGAATGTAAGCCGAGGTATTGCCGCCAATGAGACTCAGTCTAACCCTTCAGAGTTAGAACAGAAGGTAGATAGGGATGCAAAGGCTACTACAAATTCTCGAAGGCCGAACCAGTTTTCCAGTCCCTCAGCTTCAAGTGGTAGTTCAAACATGTGGCCTTTTCGGCCTCCACTTACATCGGGGCCTACTCATGTTCGGTTTGTGCAGCCACCGAAGATGGTCTCGACTTTTGAAGAGCTTAAAGGAACTGGGAATCAAAATGAAAATGATAATGCAGACCAGAGGAGGGATACTGAGAGGCGCTAGCAGTGACTGGGTCTTCCTTGTGGAGCTATATGTCTTTTTTGGGGTGTTTCTTTTGCTTCTGGATGCACCTCTATACAGAGAAACGATTCTGTATATAATCATCAAACGTTTGTTTCTTTTGTAACATTTTTGGGTTAATGCTCAGCTCTTGCTCAAGTACTACTAGTTAATGATTAACATCTACAGTGCATAGGCACATGTCAGTGTGAATTATGCATGCTTGTTTAGAGGATTCAGCTGAAATCACAATGCACCTGTTGCGTATTGTATGTACCAGCCAAGTTAATCTGAATTAGTAGCTACCCATTATCCTAGGCCTGATTGGCTTAGACCAATACGTACCAGCCAAAAAGTTAATCTGAATTAGTAGCTACCCATTATCATGCCTGATTGGCTTAGACCCTATCGCCTTTTTGCTGTATTAGTGTTCACATACGCTAATCGGTTTGTACCAATTGGTAGGGCTTTTGCTAATCGGTTTGGACCAACTGATGCACCCTAAGAAGATATTACTTTTTTTATGTATCAGTGTTCACACTAATTACCGAAGACTAGATTGGTTGCGTGATCATCTTGATGAAATTTCTTTTATAGTGTTGCCCTTTTATTCCTGGTTGTACAAAAGTATGCAAATTAATTAGAGAATTAGGATGCCAATTGCTTTGAAATTTTTTCTTCCTCTAAATCTCTTCTCCATCAGTTTAAGTGATCTGATTGGTGATGTTATGGAACTAGTTCTTCTTTCTACTTTCTTATTTAAATATCAGAGCCTTTTTCCATATCTCAGTTGATTGGAACACACAACTACAGTCTTTTGAGTTTGAAGCTCAATGAGGGCACAGATTGAATTTACACTCCCTTTGTGAACCATCAAGTTTGGGATTGTTTGAGAGATTCGGAGAGAAAAGGTTACACTATTCTCCACCTCTTCTAAAACGAATTCTAAACAAGGCTCAAAGATAGTTTTTGCTTCATTAAAAAAGTTATTGAGTCCACAAGAATACCCATATTAGGGACCAGCAGCAATTGTATTCCATGCTATGTATGTATATATAATTGCCCTTCTGATGTTGCCAACTTGGCTGAACACAAACTAAATAAACAAGTTCTAACTTTGAAGGCGGACGTTGCGAACTTTGATGTTTCCAGTGGTTAGTGACCCGTAATCTTTTGTTACACCTGTTAGTCAAGACACTGTTCTCCAAAGGTGCTGCTGCTCATGAACCTGATGGTAAAAATAGAGATCACAGAATAGTTCCAACAGAATACATAGAAATTTGATTTTGTTAGATTTTTTCATCTGAAGCCTTCTATCCTGAGCTTCCAAAATCAATAGCAAATGAATTGAAAGCTGTTCTAAAGAATCAAAAAGTACAAAGGCAAGGGTGCAACGAGTTGAAATCGATGACATAAAAGGTTAGATGGTCTTTTAATCAACCCTACTGAACTTATTAAGACATTGGAAACCATGAATTAAAGGGCAGTTCTAATTATGAACAACTTACCATAGTTTTGGTGCACCATTGTGAACTTGTGAATGGCTTTTATCAGGGAACCATATTTCATGGATTTTAGTGGTCCTATATGTCTGCAACACATCAAACAGGGTCAGAACAAACATTCCATGAAAAGCAAGTCTATGCAACACAAAGGAAAGGAACTTATCACGTGTGCATGCCACACGTGAGGATGAAATTGGAAAATCTACAAGCTTAGTCTCATAATAGGATGAAAGAGGAAATTGAAATTAAAACTGCTACATAATCATTAATCAAGATTGGAAAACAAGAACCTAATAAAAAAGAAAAAAATAGGTAATAGAAGAGCAACGCAATAAGTGATGTATTTGGTTTAGTTCTTGCATATGAGCCAGGGTATATGCCTGATTCTAGTTGGAGATGGGGTCAGTCAAATTGACTGAGAGGCTCAATTGAGCCTTCAACAAGTGTTGAACATTAAGACTCAATGTTCAATGTATATTAAAAGATACATGAAGTACTTGATACATCAAGGATTTAGGGATTTATCAAGGTTCTAAGAAACCTCTCAAAGCATTAGAAAGTATTCTCTAATCAACCATTCTTGAACTTAGCCTTATGAAGACTTGATCAAGTTGGAATGTCGGATAATCAGTTAATGGCCGAGTTTCCAAGCCAACTAACCAATCAAGTTAAAACATGATAATATAATGCACCAGGATGAGTTTTCAAGGTGTGAGCGGCTTCGTTATGAGCTTGAGCCTCATTCACTAAATTTACTATAAGAAGTTCTAGAGGAAGTTGATTTTGGCTTGATGCTAATAATTTCCTAACAAAAAATCATCACTTCCTTCTTTTCACTTGCCATCAAGACTACTAAAGGTAAGATTCTCGAAACATCACCAAATAGTAAAGCTCTGAGGATCATTTTTTTTTTAATTGAGCACGCAATTGAGGAAGAACACTCACACAATCTCCGTGTATCGCAATCTCCACGCAGGGAACCCAAGGTGGCATCTTGCAGGTCCACAAACTAAAAGGAGGTTTGGTTCTGGCCCTCCACAACCTAATATCACAAAAAAATCAACATCCAAAAGGTGAGATATGAAAACTTGAAATCAAGACAATTCTACAAACCATCAATCAGATCTGAACACGAAAACAAACCAACTGCGCTCAGTGCCCTGGTCAGGTTGGGTTCCGTAAAGACTAGCTCTTCCTGATTTCCACCTAAAGAAGCAGGTTTCAAGTACTTCGAACAAAGAAAGTTGGCTGCCTTAGCCACCCCTTCTTTTCCATCCGAGATTGAAACAAATTCTAAAATCACATGTTTTTGGTGAAGAGGCGAATCCTTCTCATTAATTTCCTGAATGAAACAGGTACCAAGTTGAGTGAGAACTCTAGCATCAAGCTCAGAACTCCAATGGCATAAGAGTACAATAAACATAAATGCAAATATGATTGCATAAATTTAAACCGAACATGATCAGGAAAACAGTCAATAGATATTCATGCACTAAAACATCACATCTGGAAACAAGAAAAAAAAAAAATCTATGCTGTATCCTAGATTCATAATAAACTCATCAATGAGCAGGTCTTCAGTATATTGTGAGAATAGATATGACATAGATGATAGAACTAAATTGTCTGGATTTCAGAACTTGACCTAGGCATATCAGAAGGGCTAACAATTGTCTAAAATATGTAATAGAAAGGTAAATATTGCTTCCAGAGAGTATATCACATTATGTTGATCTACTAAAATGCTTGTGTTAGTCAACTGAACAAGGTAAGTCGGTGTCAAACAAAATGTTCTTTCAAGACTAGCAAATGACCCGTCTGTAGATTTGGTACGCCAAAAATATCTCTTTGAGTCGGTCAACAAAGGAATCGATTTAGAGAGTTTCCCAACCATTAATGAAGCACTCTTGGTAGATTGATCACGACCCAATATTACAAGAGGAGCCTCTTCAAAATGATGGAAACTCCTGTCTATGAATAGGGGTGAATTAAGGAACGAAAAATAGTTTTAGGTTAAACTACAGAGGCAGAAAAAACTACCTCCGACAATCTTGCATTACTCAATTTCTTCAAAATAATTTCCTTCGATTCCTTTAGCACTCCTAGAACAACAATAAGCAACAAATATTGGTTATGTGATCCAGTATATAGAGACAATTTAATATAGAGATAAGAGAAGTCATTATTACCAATAACCATATAGGTTATGCTCTTACATTCTTACCATCCACATCGTAGAGGCAGACATGCTTCACGCCAATAGCTGACAACCAGCGCACAATCTTAACAACTCTTGAAGTATGGTGAGCTTCTTCACTGTCTACCACAACGGCTAGGCATTGAAGGTTACTTAAATCAAGAGATCTGTACTTTGCCAATAGCCCACTAGAGATAATGCAGCTTTGTAGAACATGAGCTATACCCAGCACAAAAAATCCTATGCTGAGTAAAAGATGTAAAAAATGCCAGAGTAATCGAAGCACAAGCTTGCGTATCCGACGCACACAAGAAATCTGTGCATACAAACAAAATGAGCATCTAGTTCAGAAATCTGGAAAAACCAAATGAGCATCTAGTTCAGATCTTCTAAAATACATACAAACAAGCTTATCAGTAAGCTATCTTCATCAACGGGAAATACTCTGCCTACGATTGGCCCTAGATAGGTGGCCGTGGCCTAAGTCCAGCATGAATTTGTGATTCTTTTAAGTTAATAGGCTATCCTGTGACAATGTTGGGGGACTAGGTCTTAGCCTGGATATATGCTGCGATGATGGGGTTGCTTTGTGCTCCCATGCCCTTAGCCAGGCCTAGCCATTTAAATTCTAATATATCAAATTTTTTTTTCTGAGAACAGTAGGACTATGCTGTCAGGTATTTAATCCCAAATAACAGAATGTTCATGAGTTAATTGAACATGAAGTTACACTTCGATGATAAGAGAAAAAGAAAAAGAAAAACTGAAAAATAATACAGCAAGAAGCCTTGCAAAGGTCTTGTTTCCAGTAAAGAAATCCCCATTCTGTTCCTCATCCTCTCCCTACAGCCGCGTTTGGCTTGACAAAAAAGTGGAAGCTTAGGGTCTTAGACTGCAGTCTGTGGTATCTTAGATGAAAGATCTCACAAAGTCAACCTGATATATGATCGTAACTATCTAACAGTCACATTCTTTTGCAAGTTCAGTGAAATTAAAACATTCCGAAAAGGTCCATAGTCAGAATGCTTACATCATCTGGACTTAGGAATTGGTTCCATTGAATGGTGAGTCCTGAAAAGTTGTATGTGTGCCTTGTTATGGCAAGACATCTGAACCAGAATGTGCAACCTCAAAAACCTGACTTTGATTGAGGAAGAAGATCGTTCAACAATAAGCCATGTCTTTTCAACCAAGCCTAGAGTGAAGCTGTTCATTCCGCAGCAAGCCATGATTCTTAATCCCAGTTTGGAGTGAAGATGTTCAATACACTAAAATGCATAATAACCAAGACCTCAAAATTACCTTCTGACACTGACATACTTGTCCATGTTTAAATATTGCTACTACCAAAGGATCGTTCTGCAAGGCGTGACATTGGAATCTGACCTGAGCAACCAGCTTGGACAATCAAGGTCCAATTTGGGTAAGACTCATTCTTTGCAGAACTTGGCGCATCTTTGTGGTTCCACGCGCAAACAATTCGTACCTTACGAAGCTATCATCCTCTTCAATTTTCTCTCAGCTCTCAAACTTCACCTATGGAAGCCAAAAACCTTTGACGTGATATATAGAGCTACCCAACCTCCCAATTTTGGGCCAGGAATCTCCTAGGTCAAAACTATTACTTGGATGCTATAGAGGTTCTCATTTGAATTTCATAAAGATTTGCTATGCCAATTGGATTACATACAATTAAATACAATTTAGAGTCTACTCAAAAGGGTTACCAAACACTAAATTTGAAATTTCACAATAATAAGATAATTTAATGCATATACAAGAAACAAAAAAAAGAGAGGAAAAAACCAACAATTCAAAGATAGAGAACAGAGAAGGTAAAGTACTTACAGGTTCAATTGAACTAAACACCTTCTGGATTTCATCTCCTAATTCTATAAATCTACAAAACAAGAAATAAGGAAATTGTAAAATCTATCAACAGTTCATCCATCAACAAATCATATTACTCTCAAATAAACAATTGAAGAAAGAGAGGAGTATATGGAGTTTAGTCTCAAACATTGGTTCGGGCATCTGGGTCTGCAGAGTTTTAAGTGACAGACCAAAACGTGGGGTTCGGGGTTCAGAGAATCGAAAAAAAAAAAAACAGACCCACAAGAGAAAAATAAAAATAACGATTATAAGGAAAAAAGGGGGGAAAATGAAAGAAGTGAAATCTTTTGTACCTGTTATTACTTTGCTCAAGAGTGCAATCTGTTCTTCGTCTCATTATTTGGCGTTGTATTCGCAATAGACTAAGGAGGGCATCTACAGCGTGTGGGAAATAGCTACAAAATCTAAAACCCGGTAAATCCCAATCTACCTAACACTTGCTCAAAACAAAAAGAAGTCTCTAGGGGTAGAAATAAATAAATAAAGAAATAAAAGGGTGTTTTCTGATTGATTGAGATGGCAGAAATCCCCTGTAGATGCGCTTGTTCAATGGCAGAGAAGGAGGACTCTCATCTCATGCGTTGAAGTATCCTGAAAGGAGGACCCTCATCTCATCCAATCTCTGGTCTATCCAGGATTCATTGTTATTACTTCTTCATGCTGGAAGCTGGATAACAAATGAAACCGTCTTGTACTACAAACAGTGTTCCGGTTTAAAATTCCAGCGCCCAACCGGCGATGCCCTATCATCATCATCATCATCATCATCATCATCGGAAATCAACGGTACCACAATTCAGCCAATAAGTGGACCCCAAGTCGGTTACGAATCACTCGTACCAACTAAGGTGGCACAGGACCACCAAGCATGTGCCTGCCCAGTTGGTTAGGTTAATAGGTTGTGGAAAGAGTCCCGAGAAGAGGACCCTTTTTTTTGTTTTTTTTTTGTTTTGTTTTGTTAAGAGATCATTGTATTCATCAAAGATGGAGGAAAACATTGGCTAAGCCCACATCTGGGGGTCTAGACCCGGAGGAAAGAAAGGACGAATACAAACTGGGCACGAAATGCCTAATGCTAGAGGTAAGAGCCGCTAGGGCTTCACAATGAGCTACACTGTTAGTTTCCCGGGGAGTAAATTTGAATCTGACTATGCCACACTGGTCCCTTAGATGAATAATATCCTGAGGTTATAATTTGCTCAAGCCTTGTTTAGTCGTTTGGGACAATAGTAGGAATGGGCCGAGGCGCCCCAAACCCTACTCTGCTCCGAATGGGAAGACACCTACCCCGTTCCCGTCCCAAATCTAGAGCAGTGTGGGGGCAGTTTCAGTTTATCAAAACACTTCTTAATCCCGTCTTTGTCTCGTTAAACACTAGTCGGGACAGATTGGGATGGGCGGTTCACTATTTCATATTTAAGTAATATATTAAGCTAATTTTATGGCTAATTTTATGATTAATGTAAGTGTAAATAGTAAGTTTATGCTATAAAGGAGGCGGGACGAGATGGAGCGGCTTAAATCCATCCCCAGCTAGAACCCGAGCCGTATTTAACCCTTCATTTCCAAACCCGCCCCTACCCGTGTAAGAGCTCCCCAAACCCACCCAATAGGAGTAAGTCAGGTTACCTGTACCCGATTAATCTACCGTTGCCATCCCTAAATAACACTCCATTCAGAGTTGAAATTTTTTTTTAGAGACCTCTATAATGATTTCTTGTAGAGTGTGGGAAAGTCTGCTAGCTACTTTTTCAGATTCATTTAGAAATTCTATTTTTTTTTTAAAAAAAAAGTTGAGAAATACTATTCTTAATAGGTGTTATTTTGAAATCATATACTCGTATGTTGGTTAATTACTTCTAATAGCTTGCACACGATTACCACAAAATGTCCTTAATCAAATTCGGCTAAGAGGTGCGATAAACGTTTCTTGAAGATAGTTGGAGCCTCCCGCTTGTGCAAGACATTAAGACAACTCTATCTTCGAGATTCAACCTAGCCAGGAATCGATCCGTTCCTCTACAGATCTGCACTATCTGGTATTTAGGATGCCAGTTAAGGTCTTAGTTATCAATATACAAGGATAATAATTGGTTACATAGATTGTATAGACCAAATTAGGCTATCACAGTGATTGCCAAACAGAATTACTCTCTAGGAGTGATTCTGAAACAATTCAAGAATTGGACCTGTATGGATTCTGTAAACCAGATTCTGAGAATTCTAGAATTAGTTCCGAAGAGACTCACTGTTTGAAAATAGATTGTCTACAGGCTCTGTTTTGTAACAGTGCCCAAAGGTCAGTATATTACTACACTAGCCGAGATCTCCTTCTGTTCTCTGTTCTTGGTAAATTCGGACAGTGCTTTGTTTGGTTACAGAACAATCTCAATTGACCAGACTAATAGTCAGATCACTTCTCGGTTTGGTGACAGAGAATCAACTGGTTTGAATAGACTGGTTGAATACGTGATCTGGCTTACTGGGTTGAGTCGTCTTCAACCTTGGGATGGGCTTCAGATCTCCAATGGAGTTCAGGAGCTTTCTTCTCTGGTTCGGACTCTCTCTTTCTGGGCTCAATCTCGTAGAGGTTTGATACGATTTTCAACTTCTGTAAAATCCTCCTCTCCACGCTCACCTTATATAGGCAAGGGCTAGGCCTTGGGAGCCACTTGGGCTTCCTAACCGACCCACTCACTGAGTATCTTGGGTTTCCCCAACTGACCCATTCAATAGCCCACCAAATTCAACGAACCTGGACACACACCCATGATCCGTAACGGATCACGGAATCCGAACCACCATCTTAATCCTGATCAAATCTATACCGTTGATCTGAATTTTATTCTTAAAAAAAATAGGCGACTCAAGCGAGTCGCGAAGTACAAAGTGTGCCTCATAATGCCAATTTCCCCTGCACGTGCGCATGCACGTGTCGCGCTCGGTGCGATGCACCTCGCTAGTGCACCCACACTTGGTGTGTGAGCACACACAAGAGAACAATCTCTCAGGAGAGATGATTACTTATTAATTGGTTTCAACTCTCATTAATTTCCGATGTGAGACTAATAAAAACCATAACAATTTTCTTTTGAAAACATGATTTTTTTTCTCCCTAAAACCACTAGTGTAAAAACACCATTTTAAATCAAATCAAATAGTTTTCTTTCAAATCATTAAAACTCAACTTTTATTTTATTAGACCAATTAAAAATTCTGTTTTTAATAAATCAAAATCAACATTGTAGATATGTGTCTCCTTGATTCTACAAGGAATCTTGTAGAGATCTTTAAGGAATCTTGTAGAGATCTTTACAAAAGATTTGAATTCCATTCCTTATGCTAGCATATTTCAATTAATTTTCCTAACTATGAATGTAACATCATTGTTACCCTTCACGAGGTGAAGAAAGTAATATTTTTTTTTCATATAAAAAAAAAGAAAGGGGCGTTTGATAAAACTTAAAATAGGACTTATTCTATTTAATTAAATTGTTTTGGGGTAAATAGAGGGTTTGATAATCTAAAGATTTTATTTAAATTTATTAGAATTTAGTGATTTTTTGTCTACTTCAAAAAGTAATCTCATGGTTACTTTTTTAAAAAGCTATTATTATGCTAAATCGGGTAGCCAAATCACTGTAAAGTTTCGTTGATTTTGAGACATCTTTGTCCTCATAATATTTATTAAATACCAATACTGACCTCTTATGATTTAAAGGGACCGATGGTTTTTCTTTTCCTAGGTTAAACTCTCCTCTCTCTTCCGAAGTCTCTGGAGTCGCGGTCTGGCAACAATTGCTTCTCTCCGACGGAGGTAACTCCTCTGAACTCTGGTAATCTCTCTTTTTCTTTTCTCTCTTCCCTCTCTGTCTCTCCCGCTCTCATCACGCACATCCGAGAGGTTCCAAACGATGAACCCTAATGCTTAATCGATGCTGCATTTTCTTCACCAGTTGCTGAGTTTTGAAATTTCTGCAAATTTCAAATATTAGATTTACAGGGTAACTATATTACGGGTAGCATAGCTGAATTTGTGAATGGCTTTTCTGAATGCACTAATAGTAGCATAGAAGTACTGGACTTCTCATCCAATGAACTTAGTGGAAATTGTTGGAAAAATTCTGTTTTGGAAAATCTGGGAAAACAGTTTTTTACAAACTTTGACCCAAAATAAAAGTGGGACCCACAAAGGTTATGAGGCGGGTCCAAGTGGATTCATGTTCTCCTCCATGAGGAGATCAACGTAGTGTATTCACTTGTCCAAAACAGTGAAGTGGTGAATGAGAAATTCATCTCAAAGTGGGCCACTTGAACATAAATTATAAGTTGAAGAATGGTGTAGTTTAATAGTCCCACATTGGAAAACTATTGAAACTATAGTGTGGTTTAAATACCATTACCTTGGAGTAAAGGGTGGGCCCTTGGGGCACCCAAATTTTGCGAAGGAGTGAGCACTTGCTCCAAGGTGGAACCAACACACACGCGCGCGCCGCCGCCCCGACCCGACCCGTGTCCGAGTCCGAGTCCGGTCCGGTCCGGCCGGCTGGCTGGCTGGCTGGCTTGGCTTGCTTTGGTTCTAGTGGGCCTAAAGCCTGGCCCCTATATTTATTTTTTGTTTTGCTGGGCCAGAGCCCGTTTCAACTTATATAGTTATTCCAACAGCTCTTTTAATCCAACAGTCATGTCTGTTGGATTTAAATTTGAAACCCAAGAGACATGACTATTCTGGACAGTCTCCATTGCCTACTATTTAAGGCTTTTCTGGTGCATATTCTTAAGAATGAAATTCCTTCTTCTACTCCCAAGTCTCTGCATTCCTTCTGCATATTTATAAGTCTCTGTTAATCCAAGAGAGAGAGAGATAGCATAGTTTCTGGTTCGTTGGACAAACAGATTGCTGTGCTTCTTCTGTTTGTGTAAAGATCAATTTATCCTGGGAGGCAGACGTCCGTATATCAAAAGCACCAGTGTGAGGGACGAAATCTGTCTTAAGGAAAGAGTTACTACTCGACTTGATCTGTTGATTCTCAGTTTCTAAATCAGTGAGTTCATTCTATTCTGTAGTTTCTATTTATTGTTATATGAACAGAATATATATTCAATCAAATTCATATTCTGTACACTGAATAGTATTGTTCTATTTCACTTAATAAAGATTGAATACAGGATTATTTAATTCAAATACTGTTAATTAAAACAACAATCTTAAGACAGATTTGCTTTGTATCCAATCTTTTACTACAAATACTGGTTTTCAAAATTTTGATTTCTGTATAATGCTTACAATTTCAAAATTCTATGCACATTATAATTTCCAGAATTCTGTATACTGTTTCTATTTTCACAAATCTACATGCTGTTCCTGATTTCAGAATTCTGTATAATACAATAAATTCCTGCATTCTGTAATACTGTATTAATCTTTAATTTCTTAATACTGTATATCAGAAATTATGTCAGCCACTGCACCTACTGCTATGCATACTCCATTACACCCTACTGTTCCTGTGAACCATGGTGAAAAGCCAGAAAAGTTTAATGGAACAGAGTTTAAAAGATGGCAGCAAAAGATGCTGTTCTATCTTACAACTCTGAATCTGGCTAGATTTCTCAGAGAAGATGCTCCTGCATTGAAGGAAGGAGAGACTGATATGCAAGTTGTTGCTGCTGTAGAGGCATGGAAAAATTCTGATTTCCTATGCCGAAACTACATCCTCAATGGATTGGATAATACACTGTATAATGTCTACAGTCCAATCAAAACAGCAAAGGAACTCTGGGATTCCTTGGACATCAAATATAAGACAGAAGATGCCGGTGCAAAGAAGTTTGTGGTCGGAAAGTTTCTGGAATATGTAATGTCAGACTCCAAGACTGTTATCAGTCAAGTCCAGGATCTCCAATTAATTTTGCATGACATTCATGCAGAAAATATGGTTCTTAGTGAATCTTTTCAGGTGGCAGCCATGATTGAAAAATTACCCCCGGGCTGGAAAGATTTCAAGAACTATCTGAAGCATAAAAGAAAGGAGATGAAGATGGAGGAACTGATTGTGAGATTGAGGATCGAAGAAGACAACAGAATTTCTGAAAAGAAAACCGGAAAACTTCCAATGGAGTCCAAGGCAAATGTTGTGGAACAGGGGAAAAGATTAAATGGAAAGAGGAGGCAATTCAATGAAGGCTCCTCAAAAGGATATAAAGGTGGAGAGAACAAGAGATTCAAATTCACCGGCAAATGCTACATCTGTGATAAACCTGGACATCGGGCTAAGGATTGCAAGAGCAAGCGAATTAGCCAAAACAAGAAACCTGCTCAGGCCAACTTCACAGAAATGGACATGGTTTCAAATGGAGTCCATGATATGAATTTGTCTGCTGTAGTGTCTGAGGTGAACCTCATTGGAAATTCCAAAGAATGGTGGGTGGACACCGGAGCAACTCGCCACATTTGTATTGATAAGAATATGTTTTCTTCTTATCAAGTGGTGGGAAATGGAGAGCAACTCTTCATGGGTAATTCCTCAACTTCCAGAATTGAAGGACAAGGAAAAGTGGTGCTGAAAATGACTTCAGGTAAGGAACTTACCCTCAACAATGTGCTCCATGTGTCGGACATCCGGAAGAATTTGGTTTCAGGATCCTTGTTATGTAAGAATGGGTTTAGATTAGCATTTGAGTCAGACAAGTTTGTCTTGACTAAGAGTGGTATGTATGTAGGGAAGGGTTACATGAGTGATGGACTCTTCAAACTTAATGTAATGACCATTGTACCTACTAAGAATATGAATAAGAATGCATCATCTTCTAGTTATTTGCTTGAGTCTTCTAATTTGTGGCATGGAAGATTAGGACATGTAAATAATGATTCTCTACGAAAACTTATACACTTAGGATGTTTGCCTAAATGTAATTTTGATAAAAATCATAAGTGTGAAGTTTGTGTTGAAGCAAAATTAACTAGAACTTCATTTCAATCTATCGAAAGAAATTCAGAACTTTTAGATTTAATTCACACAGATATATGTGATTTAAAATTTGTACAAACTAGAGGTGGAAAGAAATATTTTATTACTTTCATTGATGATTGCTCAAGATATTGTAAAATATATCTTTTGAGGAGCAAGGATGAAGCTTTGGATATGTTTAAACAGTACAAAGCCGAAGTTGAGAATCAACTTAGCAGAAAAATTAAGGTTGTTAGAAGTGATAGAGGTGGTGAATATGAAGCACCCTTTGGTGTTTTTTGTTCAGAAAATGGTATCATACATCAAACCACAGCACCCTACTCACCTCAGCAAAATGGTATTGCTGAAAAGAAAAATAGAACCTTAAAAGAAATGATGAATGCTATGTTGATTAGTTCGGGATTACCTCAGAATTTGTGGGGGGAAGCAATTCTTTCTGCAAATTATATTTTAAATAAAATACCCCGAAAGGTAATCAATAGAACACCCTATGAAATATGGAATGGAAGATCACCTTCTTTCAAATACTTGAAAGTGTGGGGGTGTTTGGCTAAAGTGGCTGTTCCTAGTCCTAAAACGACTAAGATCGGACCTAAGACTGTTGATTGCATATTCATTGGTTATGCAAATAATAGTAGTGCATATAGATTTCTGATTCACAAATCTGAAAATCCTGATATGCATGTAAACACTATTATTGAATCAAGGAATGCCTATTTCTTTGAAAATATATTTCCTTGTAAATCTGGACAAGAGACTAGTTCAATTAAAAGAACTAGGGATATTACGATGAGTAGTAATAAAGACTTTGAAAATAATAGTGAAGAACCTAGACTTAGCAAACGTGCTAAAAAGTTAAAGTCTTTTGGTCCTGATTTTCTAACATATTTGTTAGAAAATGAGCCTCAAACTTTTAAGGAAGCTATGTCAAGTCCAGAAGCTCCTTTATGGAAAGAGGCTGTAAATAATGAAATTGAATCTATTCTGCATAATCATACATGGGAGTTAGTTGATCTCCCATCAGGAAGTAAACCTCTTGGATATAAATGGATATTCAAAAGGAAAATGAAAGCAGATGGTTCAATCGACAAGTATAAGGCAAGACTTGTGGTTAAAGGATATAGTCAAAAGGAAGGACTAGATTACTTTGACACATATTCTCCAGTGACGAGAATAACTTCAATTCGAATGATGATTGCAATTGCTGCATTAAAGAATCTTGACATTCATCAAATGGATGTCAAGACGGCTTTCTTAAATGGTGATCTAAATGAAGAAATATACATGGAACAACCTGAAGGTTTCTGTGTTCCAGGACAAGAAAGGAAAGTATGCAAGCTTGTTAAATCACTTTATGGATTGAAACAAGCACCGAAGCAATGGCATGAAAAATTTGACAATGCAATGTTGTCAAATGGATTCAAAATCAACGAGTGTGACAAATGTATTTATGTGAAAAACATAGATGCAGGATATGTCATAATATGTCTTTATGTGGATGACATGCTCATCATAGGGAGTAATGATCAAATGATCAAAACTACTAAGAAATTGTTGAACAAACAATTTGATATGAAAGACATGGGAGTGGCAGATGTGATTTTGGGAATGAAAATTACCAAAACATCTGATGGATATGCTTTATCTCAATCACATTATATTGAGAAAGTACTTGAAAAATTTAACAAGTACGATGACCATATAGCAAGGACTCCAATAGATGGAAATGTACATTTAGCTAAGAATACTGGTGAAAGCATATCTCAACTGGAGTATTCTAGAATCATAGGAAGTTTGATGTACGTGATGAACTGCACACGTCCTGATATAGCATACTCCATAAGTAAACTAAGTAGATATACCAGTAATCCAGGGAAAGACCACTGGAAAGCCATAGTGAGGGTACTTCGATACTTAAAGTTTACCCAAAACTATGCATTGTACTACACCAGATATCCAGCAGTCCTAGAAGGATACTGCGATGCAAATTGGATATCAGATACTAAAGACTCCAAATCCACAAGTGGATATGTCTTTACATTGGGGGGTGCATCAATTTCATGGAAATCTTCTAAACAAACATGTATAGCACGGTCTACAATGGAATCTGAATTCATTGCATTAGACAAAGCTGGAGAAGAAGCAGAATGGCTTCGACAATTCTTAGAAGATATTCCTATGTGGCAAAAACCTGTGTCTGCCATATGCATACATTGCGATAGTCAATCTGCAATTGGAAGAGCACAGAATCACATGTATAATGGGAAGTCTCGACACATTCGTCGTAGACATAATACCGTTAGACACTTGCTTTCAAGTGGAATAATCTCTTTAGAATACATAAGATCAAAGGACAATATTGCTGATCCTTTAACTAAAGGTTTATCAAGAGAGCAAGTAAGTAACTCATCGAGGGGAATGGGGTTAAAGTCGATAACTTAAGGGTATTCACAATGGAAACCCAACCTAGTTGAATGGAGATCCCAAGATCTAGGTTCAAAGGGACAACTAAGTTGTGTATGACTCGACCTAATCACTTAAGAGATAATGTCTCTTACCCATTTCTGAAATGAGAAAGTGATGACTGCATCGTGTTAGGATTAACTAAGTTATTAATGATTCTTATATCTTGGACTACCAAGTGGAGTATAGCAGAATACTCTTAATAAGAATCACCTATGTGAGTGTGAACTGGGCCGGTTCTATAAGAATTGACTAGACTACAATTCTCTAGAGCACTCATGAAACCAGGAAGTGTTCAGGGCCAAAATGAACACAACAATGAGAACTAAACTATGTTTGGGAATATCATGTGTGTATTCTATTGTCTTGGTTTACAATAACGGCTGGACAGTTCAAGACATCATGTTCACTGATTAGCCAGTAAATCCGATAGTTATACATAAGGGAAGGTTCAAAGCCAAAAGCTACCTATCCTTTGCACGATATCTCCTCTTATGTACTCTCTCTTAAGTGTCTGCATAATTTCTGTATTCTGTCCAGGAATTTTCATTCATGTGGGGGATTGTTGGAAAAATTCTGTTTTGGAAAATCTGGGAAAACAGTTTTTTACAAACTTTGACCCAAAATAAAAGTGGGACCCACAAAGGTTATGAGGCGGGTCCAAGTGGATTCATGTTCTCCTCCATGAGGAGATCAACGTAGTGTATTCACTTGTCCAAAACAGTGAAGTGGTGAATGAGAAATTCATCTCAAAGTGGGCCACTTGAACATAAATTATAAGTTGAAGAATGGTGTAGTTTAATAGTCCCACATTGGAAAACTATTGAAACTATAGTGTGGTTTAAATACCATTACCTTGGAGTAAAGGGTGGGCCCTTGGGGCACCCAAATTTTGCGAAGGAGTGAGCACTTGCTCCAAGGTGGAACCAACACACACGCGCGCGCCGCCGCCCCGACCCGACCCGTGCCCGTGTCCGAGTCCGAGTCCGGTCCGGTCCGGCCGGCTGGCTGGCTGGCTTGGCTTGGCTTGCTTTGGTTCTAGTGGGCCTAAAGCCTGGCCCCTATATTTATTTTTTGTTTTGCTGGGCCAGAGCCCGTTTCAACTTATATAGTTATTCCAACAGCTCTTTTAATCCAACAGTCATGTCTGTTGGATTTAAATTTGAAACCCAAGAGACATGACTATTCTGGACAGTCTCCATTGCCTACTATTTAAGGCTTTTCTGGTGCATATTCTTAAGAATGAAATTCCTTCTTCTACTCCCAAGTCTCTGCATTCCTTCTGCATATTTATAAGTCTCTGTTAATCCAAGAGAGAGAGAGATAGCATAGTTTCTGGTTCGTTGGACAAACAGATTGCTGTGCTTCTTCTGTTTGTGTAAAGATCAATTTATCCTGGGAGGCAGACGTCCGTATATCAAAAGCACCAGTGTGAGGGACGAAATCTGTCTTAAGGAAAGAGTTACTACTCGACTTGATCTGTTGATTCTCAGTTTCTAAATCAGTGAGTTCATTCTATTCTGTAGTTTCTATTTATTGTTATATGAACAGAATATATATTCAATCAAATTCATATTCTGTACACTGAATAGTATTGTTCTATTTCACTTAATAAAGATTGAATACAGGATTATTTAATTCAAATACTGTTAATTAAAACAACAGAAATTAACCAGACTCATTAGGACACCTTAAGAACTTGAGGTGCCTTGATCTTTCGCATAACTCATTCTGGGGTTCGATTCCAGCATCTATCGGAAGCTTGTGGTCCTTGATAGAGTTAGACCTTTCTTACAATGGAATGAATGGGACGATTCCGACATCTATCGGAAGCTTGTGGTCTTTGCTGCATTTTCTTCACTCCTTTGAATGATTTCCTTTAATGGGTAGTTGCAAAAACAAGGTTTTGAACTTGGGTTTGTTTTACTTTTTACATTTCTTTACTTCTTTGAGATGAACCCATCGACTGTGTCTTCTTTTTTGCTCCTTATTTTTTTGGGTTGATGGTTCTTTCTGGCCTTGGGTTTTTGTGAGATCCCTTATGCTCTAAGGATATCTAAGCGACAGAGTAGAGATAGTTGCATAGAGGCTGAGATCATTTGGTTCATTTCAACTTCAATGGATTATATGGGGAGTTGAGACAGTGCAGATTAGTATGGTTAGGGTTTTGGGTTTTGTTTTGTCATGGACTTTATTGGGGGTTTATAGTCTCCCTCATTTTTCAGAACTTTTTCTGTTGCTCTATTCCAAGTTTAAATGTCTGATTCATGATCTATTGATTTGTTTTAGCAAGGTTAGAGGGGATTGTTGGGAAATCATTTCATTTGTATTAATAAGTTGTTGTGTGTGCTTAGATTGAATAGGGGAACTTGGGGTTGTTTCCCTAGTTATACGGATTAATGTTCTTAATATTGTGTTTCTTTTTTTTACAATATGGATGTAGGTAGAAAGAGATGACTGAATCTGAAAAGAATAGGACAACGTGGTCAAATGAATTCAAAAAAATATTCATCGATATTTGTATCGAACAAGTGAAACTTTGCCAACGACCAGGCTCAACTTTAAAGGGCTCGGCTTGGAGAAAAGTTAGTGAAGAATTCCATAAAAAAACCGGTTTCAAGTATGATCAAAAACAATTCAAGAACCAGTGGGCATTTATGAAGAAACAATACCTAGCTTGAGAGATGTTAAAGGGGCCAATAGGTATTGGATACAATGAGTTTAGCCACACAATCTCAATGGAGCCAGAGAGGTGGACAGAGTATTTGAAGGTAATATATCATCTTAGATACAACACAAATTTTAAATTTAGATATTATACGCATTTGCATATCCCTAAACTATTACCTTTTAATATAGGTAAATCCAGATGCTAAAATATTTCAATCAAAGCCACTACAGTTCCTGCAAGAAATGGAACTCCTTTTTGGGGGAACTACTGCTAAAGGTTTGGGAGCTTGGACACCGGGGGGATGTACCTTTCCCACTGATCTCCTAATACCACCACAAAGTAACCCTAATTCTGTCACTCCTACATCATCCATGAATCCACCAGTAGATACACTACAAGAGGAAGATGGAGAGGGAGAGATTGGACTTGATGAGCACATGACTAGTGTTAGAGGTAAACGTCCATGTCGAATTCGTAGTAAGAAAGATCTGCGTAGCAATGTGATTAAGGGCGACTTAGATCACGTACTAGAAACTCTTGAAGCCTCTAACAAGAATGATGGGCCTTCCATTTCAAAATGTATAGCATCTCTCCAACTAGTGACAGAGATACAGAAGGGGAGCATACTGTACCTATATGCTCTAAATCCATTCCGACTAAAGGAGAACATGGAGATTTGGATGTCAGAGAAAGATGATGTTGTTCGTGCTGCGTGGTTAGAGATGAACATGAATGGAGTCTGATTTTATTCACACAAAAGATACTAGTAGTTTGGTACTTTTACTTCGATACTTTTGCTTACTAGTTTGACACTGTGATAGTTTGATACTTGTAGTAGTTTGATACTTTTACTTTGATACCTTTGCTTACTGGTTTGACACTATGGTAGTTTGATACTTGTAGTAGTTTGATACTTTTGTTTACTAGTTTGACACTGTGGTTTATTTTGCTTATCATATATTTTAGTTTAGTTTGATACTTTTCTTTACTAGTTTGATACTGTGGTTTGCTTTGCTCTAAAATATAATATAATTTTAGAACACTTTTATGTAATCAGATCTATGACACTAGAGCAGAAAAGATTACTTTGCATTATAGTCATCAAACTTTTGAAGGATTACGATGACAGTCACATAGCTAGAGAACCATGTGGAACTTCAATTATGTCAGGCCACTCTTTTGTGCGCGAGATATTAAATGGACATCATACTATATGCTTGGAGTTACTCTAGTGGAGAAACATGTCTTCTTTCGATTGTGTCTTCTATTTAGAGAGAAAAGGTTTCTTCATGATACTCGATATGTATGTGTGGGAGAGCAGATGACCATTTTTCTTATGACAATTAACCACAACGTATGAAATCGATTTCTTCAAGATAGATTTCAGCATTCTGGCGAGACAATACATCGCTTCTTTCGTATTGTACTGATAGCGATGGTGAAGTTCTCGATGGAAATCATAAAGCCTCCTTCCTATCAACATACTCTGCAGGGAAATATTATACAACCCTAGATATTACCCATATTTTAAGGTACATATATCAATTTATTTACCAAAGGTTATTTGTTTTTGTCTTTTCTTGATGTTATCAAAACATATTAGTGAAATGTTCTATTTTCTTGTGAAGGATTGTATTGGAGCGATTGATGGCACGCTTATAAGTGTAGTGATTCTGACTGACAAACAAGTGCCTTATAGAGGGAGAAAGGGAGAATGTGTGCAAAATGTGTTGGCCGCTTGTTCGTTTAATATGTTGTTTACTTATGTGATGGCTGGTTGGGAAGGCACAACACATGATTCACGTATTTTGCTAGATACCATTCATGATCCGCATAATGGTTTCCCACATGCTCCTCCCGGTAATCAATTTTTCACATTAGAATCATATAGAAACATTTGCATATACTTTGGGTTAAACTTCTTTTGTTTATATTTTTAGGTAAATATTACGTTGTCGATGCTGGTACACCAATATGCGTGGATATCTTACTCCATATAGAAACATCCGATATTGGTTACCAGATTTTCGTGGTATTCGTCCTCGTAACAAAGAAGAAATGTTTAATTACATTCATTAGTCATTGAGGACTGTAATAGAGTGATGCTTTGGAGTATTAAAGGCTCGATTTCCTATTTTGAAAAGAATGGCGCCATACCCGTTTCCGGTCCAACGAAGCATAGTTGTTGCAGCGATGTCGGTGCATAATTTCATTAGAAGAGAATCAATTGCAGATGCATTATTTCACCTATATGAGGGTGAAGACAGGGTAACTGATGATAGTGATGTAGATCATACTACTCCCTTAACAAATGAAGACGTGGATAATATTGAACATGTAGAAATGTCACTCGTCAGAGATGCTATTGCTGAATCACTCATGCATACTTGACTTGTTTTTTTTAATGGTGTCATATGATTTTATGCTTTCAAAACTTTATGCCAACTATGGATGATGTGCGCCATGTTAGGAAATGACAATTTGTGGTGTTCTGTCTAGTGAAGCCAAACATCTTGTCTCATAGTTGTTGTCTTTGTTCTTTATTTTTCTTTAGTTGGGATTCTTTGCAATGCATGTCTATATGATCCTTGCGATTTTCATTTACATAATTCAGTTTCAAAAATAATCTCATAAGAATTTAGAAGGATATTCTAATCAGAATTTAAAATGCCAATACAAAAGGCATTCTGTTTAAATTAAAGAAGATTTTAGTTTCCAAATTGGTAGGATCTCCTGGTAGCACCAAGTTGATATCTTCTGCAATCTTTTCACCAAAACAGTTGTTAGAGGTATTCTTACGGAGATTGTTATTTGTAAACTGAATGATCAGTATAAGCCATTTTTACCAACAATAGTTGACATGGTTGACTGGTGCCTGAACATGGTCTCCACCTGATAATCAGATTAGGACAAGTCCGCTCAAATGTATGCGCGCTTGTTTATTGCGAAGTTTTATGTACTACTACATTTAGCAGATGCATCATGAGCTAATTACTTGAGACATTGTGGATCTTAGGTCATTTTTCTGGTGGTGGAAGCCAATGTATATTTGGCAATCAATAAGGTCAAGTTGTAGCTTGGGGAATGCCTTCAAGAGAACCATCTGAAGGACACCACCACATCTACATGCACCACATAGTGGGGATCATAACTTCCTCATTCCACGCATAAAAGCAGCCTACACATTCTAAGATATAGAACCTTTCATCATGTAGTGTTTCCAGATTCACAGTGTTTTGTTTATTTTAGCCTTCGACCAACATCTCATACCTATTTGGTCATTATAACAAGGGAAGCAACCAACTATAGGCATTGTAAAACTCAAATTAATAAAATTTTAAAATGACATCAAATGCCCTTAAGATAAGCTCTTATTTAATGTATTATCAAACATGTTAATGAAAAATAATTACTTTTTATCTTAGCTATTAAAAGTTATCAAACAAGCTTATTTTCAGAAATGACCTAAAACAAATAGCTTTTATTTTTTAAAGCTGAATTTAAAAGCTCTAATTAGATTTGATAAGTTTTATCAAACGCCACCTAATTTTTTTAGATTAACTATTAACAAGAGCTACAATTTAACAGATAACAAGAGGAAACTCAAAAACCCTTTGACAAGGTAGTGATCCGAAACCCATTGATTCTCTAGAAATGAAAGCCATTGCTTTTGGGCTTCAAGTGGCATTAGACAGAGGGGTTAATCGGCTCGTGGTGTATGCAGACTCCAAATGGGTGATAGACAGCATCAACAAGAACTCTTCTCCTCCATGGCGGTGGAGGAAGGATTGTGGTGCGGCTATTTCGTTGGCTAGCAGGTTTGATTTTTGCTCTTTCTCTCATGTTTGGAGATAATCGAATCAGGTCGTTGGCTAGCAGGTTTGATTTTTGTTCTTTCTCTCATGTTTGGAGATAATCGAATCGGGCGGCAGATTGGCTTGCCAAATGCCATATTGGTGCTTCTAATGTTTTTTTCCTTACTGTCTACGATTATTGATGAGGACAAATCTGGTATGAGATACTTTAGAATGTAATCTCCTGTTTTTTTAATATATATGGTCGGAGTCTGCCTAACCCCAACTTACCTTTCCCCCCAAAAAAATAGTAGTTTTGAAATTAAAGGAAAAAAAACTAGTGATAGGAATTACTTTTCTTGGTATTGGTAATTTACCAAACTACAACTGCCATATTTTTTTTAGATTGCTCTGATAATCTATTGAACCGAAATCTTGTTCATAGGCCGATAATCTATGGAACTGATTTTTTTTATCTTCCAAAAAAAAAAAAGATTTTGGTTTAATAGATTATTGGAGCAAGATTAACTATGAACAAGATTTCGGTTCAATACATTATGAGTAATAAAAAATAAAATGGCAGTGGTAGTTTGGTAATTACCAATACCAAGAAAAGTAATTTCAATCATTAGTTTTTTTTTGGGAAGATAAGCTAGGTCTGCTACCAGATATATTAAAGCAACAGGGGGTTACATTCTAGGCCTCGGATTGTCTCTGGCGAAGCCAGAAAGGGCTTGTTTCGGGCATCATAGAATAGGAGATAAGGGGTGGAGAAGTCAAAATCATGCTAATTTTGTCTTCTCCACCCACTATATGACACATGAGGATAAGGTGTTGAGATAAAGGAAAAGAAAATGAGGAGAAGTCAAAATTATGGGGGGAGAAAATGAAATGATTTCTCATCTTTTTGCCACCTGTCACTTATTCAATGGTTGCCTGAGAATCCTTTCTAGCTTCGCCAAGACAATCGGAAGCCTACATTCTAAAGTATCTCATACCAGATTTATCCTATTGAACCGAAATCTTGTTCATAGTTAATCTCTCTCATGTTTAGAAAGGAGAAAAACATAAAGTAACACGGAAAGTAGTGACACATTACTTTCATTGTGAAAGTTTGCGTATCGCAAACATTTCTTTAAAAATAAAAATAAAAAACCATTCTAAACAAGACAAAACATTTTCCCAACGGTGAAGACTTTTGACTTAAGACTGAAAATAGAGATAAAAGTACTAAAATGACCTCAAACGCACTACAACGGTCAGGGCCTGATCCACAAGAGACTATTATCCTTTTAACTCCAAAATTGAGGAATCTTTGCATGATCAATTTTTTTTTTTTAGTTTAGAGCAGTGATTAACTGACCCCGCGACTGCCAAGTCAAATGCCTTCCTATTTTAAGATTAATATTTTTTCCTTATAAAAACCAAGGTTAAATGGATCAACCCTAGGGGCTGAGTGAATATTAACCATAATTAGTGAGTGTTAAAAAGAGGTTGGTGGACCAATGAGGACAGGGACAAGAGGGCAATTGTCCCTAGCACCAGCCTTATTTAATTGGGCCAATTATCCCCTAAAAAATTTAAATTACATTATTTAATATGACAGCCATGGAACAAGAGGGAAATTATCCGATGAACTTCTAAAAACAAAATATATCTTTTATATCATGTCGTTTAATTATTAAACATGACAAAGGGGTTGCCTCATAAACAAGGAAAAACAAGACCTATAAGATATGTACAAAATTACCAAGAAATCAGTCGTCCAAAAAAAATAAATAAAAAAATTCATTGCCTAAGCCCATGAATCCCCATTGCCCTCGACCCAGAATATACATTCCAACAAAAATCCATCTAACAACCCCTATCATTTTCAATCAACCATGGCCTGCCCTCCCTACCAGAAAATCCTGGCTCTGCCTCTACCCATTACTACTATATAAAAACATGTTCTTAAACTATTACAATTGACACACCAGGGACTTTGTCCCAGTGGTAGGGGATGGTAGTGTATCCCCTGCTTTGGGGGGAGGTACCGGCTTTCATTCCCGAGAGGATGGGAGTTTGTATATACCCTCCACCCATCCACTAACTGAATAGATACTAACACCTAACCGGTGTTGCGGCCTAAACGTATATCTCAAACCAAAATAAAACTATTACAATTGCGTTCAATCCAGTCCAGTCCTCCAAGTCGAGTTCATTTCAAATGGAGGAAAGACTCATTTGCACTGTTCTCCCCATTGGAGAGAGTAGTATTGTGTTTAGATAAATTTCTGGACTAACTTGACTTCTTTTTTTTATGAAAGTTGGGAGTTGTAAATAATTGCATTTAGTTTGTAGTTCAATTTAATTTTTATAGAAATCAAAAGTGTATTAAAGTTAAAATTTTGATTTTCAAGGGAGGCTGACAGGGGTGACTTCCGCTAAAAAGGGAAGGTTTCAACTTTTTAGGAAAGTCACCGCACTCTCATTGGCTCACATTTTGCAAAGGATGGAGTTAAAAAGTCACTTTTCAGAGAAGTTTAATCAAACAAGGCCTTAGCCTATTACGAGCTTACTCCTTGATCAGATCTTCCAAGACTCATTTGCACTATTCTCCTGAATGGGGAGACTAGGCCTATTACGCTCACTTCTTGATCAGATCCTCCAGCCTTCTATTGCCACCACAATGAAAACAACTCCACCTCGAGCTTTGCTACAGTCCATTGGTAGAACTGTCCGTGCCGCTTTTGTCCTAGTTTCATGTCATAGTTTCAACCATAGCTGAGATCTATAATATTGATTAGAAGTTTGCAATTGTCTCCAATTTTTTTTTTTTTTTGCTTCCGGAGCCTTTCCATAATCTGTCTGTCCCTTAATACCCAACACCCATAGCACTGGAACAATCCATATTTACAGTATATTTCTCACTTTTTGTTCTGTATCGTGGTGATTCAAGTTGTTCATCAATTTGGAACCAATACATATATCGACAGCTACAGGTATTATATTTAAGACAGATTCAGCTAGATTGATGATAAAAACACACACACACATTTTCTTGCATATCCTTGTGAATCAGAGAACTGCACAGCATTCACACTCATTCACCATTCATTAGAAAACACCTAAAAATATCTAAGCTAGAAAAAAAACAGTTAAAACATGATACCCTTGCCTTTTTTTCCCTGGATCTCAAGTGTGGACCTGCCCAGTTAACCCATCCATTGAATCTCATGTTCTTCTCAGTGGTTCATATTTCATAAAAGAGAGTTTTTCATTCATCCTTGCTTCCACACTTATTTGAGGATACAACAATATTTTAGGTTCATTAGAAAGATAAACAGATTGCTCATATATGTTTAGGTGTGCCCTCCTAAACATGATTAAGGAACCATGAAGCATGGTTTCAACAGCAAATTTTAGAATCAATATACAGAACCTGTAATTTAGATTGACCCATCCACACCGAATCAAGAGGGCTGAATATATATTAGATCATAATAATGAGAAATCTACTTACATGTCTAATCTCTGTCATGAAAACGAGTACCTGTATACTTTTGCTCATCACTACCGTTTGAAAACTTTGGGCAGCACAGGACTGATCTTGATAGGAGCAAGTAAATATATAAAAGATGCGATTTGCATGTCTCTTCTTTTTTATGGTAGAAATGACCCTTTCAACATTCTTCACATCACTGACTACTCCCTGTAGAAGTCACCGCTTTCTTTTTGCCTTCTTCTGCTTGCTTGGGACTCTTATTCATTTCTCGGGCACCCTAGAAAGAATTTGTATAAAAACAACAGGTCACATTCATTTGTTAGAAAACCACCTACAGCCCCCCCCCCCACCCCAACAGGAAAGCCACTCTATTCGATGTAACACAATAAATAAATAATTATCAACGTATCCATTGCTAATTTTTGGACAGTCGATCAAGTAAAGGGAAATAGATCCTCAAAGAATTCCATGGATGAGATGGGCTATATCCAGTCCAATAGTTGATATGTAAGAGCAAACCTTAAATATTACTTAGCAATATGTCTATGATCTTTTGATCCCTATAAAAAAAATGTTTATGATCTCGGGCATTGCAGATACGTGATGTGCATGCAAAGACACTACCCATCTGGATGGATCCCACATTAGAAGACCTGAGGTCAAACTAACTGAATGGGATAATCATAACCACCTAATCGATCACATTTTTATAAGAGAGTTAGAGAGAAAATACTGTTGACAATTTGACATCCCATAATTGATCAAACGATTGTATGGCTAGTGGAGTATAGATGTAATTATTATTAACCTAGGAGATATCTTATCTGGGATCCAGAGAAAAGTGGGTCATACCCTCAGCAAGTGTGCCAAGTGTCGTCCTCGGCACCAAACCCATTGCAAATCAGTACAGACGAATTGTACCAAGGGTTTCCTCTTATATTATAATGGTCTAGGAGTAGGGGTGTCAATGGGCTGGCCTCATTAATAAATGGGCTGGGCCAGAGGCTGACCAGCCCATTTATAAATTGGGCCGGGCCCACCTAAGGATGAAGAATAAAAAAAAGCTGCTTTTTTAAAAAATAAAATAAACTGTCCTTATTGGGCTGGTCGAAACCCGGTTACAAGTATAGTCTAACGAGCTCCGGGCCTAAGTCTCTAAGCCCAAGCCCACCAAAATATTTATTCGGGCTTATCTAGGAACAATGTTTGAAATTCACGAAATTTCGGATCATAAATCCGAAACAAAAATTCCAGAAATTTTAGAAATAACTTTCTTTTATAAATATTTTAATCAAACAAAATATTCCTCCGGAATTTTGGTTATTTGTCCGAAATAATTCATTTTTTAAAAAATTATCAATGATTTTTTTATAATTATTTTACAAATTTTTAAAGTAAATACTATAATCATATAGTTTACACATATTAATAGATTTGATAGATTTCAAAGTATTAAATGTAACCTTATAATATATAATTTATAGTTTGTACATTATGTCAAGTATAAAATTATTATACTTATTAATTTAAGATTATAAAGTAACTTATAATACATAATTTATATTTTATACATTATATTAAGTAAAGAAGAATTATTAGATTAAGTATAGTTTTTTAATAATAAGTATAACAGAAGTATAGTCTATAAACTATTATTACTTATTAGTATAGTCTTATAATAGTATATTATACTACTAGTAATATACATTAAATTAAGTATAGTTTGTAATACACTTTGAAGATTAGAATTAATAAGTATAATATAAAAAAAATTTATAAACTATTATAAGTATAATAATTTACATCAATAGTACATATACAAGAAATAAGTTGTCACATGGCACTCCTCTTTGATCCCCAATCTTTAATTTCGGTGATTCTATGAGTTCACTTCTCCCCCGTTTATTTCTCACAATGTGTCCCATTCTACCCTTTTTCAAGGGTTTTCTCAAATCTTTTAACTTCCCCAAACGACCTCTCCCAAACGTGTCCCACTCTAACTTTTTTCAAGGGTTTTCTCAAATTTCTTAACTTCCCCAAACGGTGCGAATCTTGCTCTTTCCAAAGTTTATCTACACCCATATTTATCTCTCTCACAAACGTGTCCTACTCTACTTTCTTTAACTTCTCCAAACGACACGATCCTTCATCTTCCTAAAGTCCCTCAACTTCCAATTTCAAAAATAAAAATCTGTAGTCTTGGAGCGTACGACACGTGAGTAGCATTGGCTTCAACACCTCTCTCTCTCTCTCTCTCTCTCATGATCACAGACACAAGATCTTGGCTTTTCTTGTGAAAAAGCTATGATAGTGAAAATTAGGTTTCAAATCCGATTTTGGTTGTTGTTCCATATCTCTCTATTTATCGAGAAGGAAGGTTACGGTCATCTCAAGAAAAGTGCAAGAGATGATCTTTGAAGCAAAAATGAGTGACACCTTTGCCTATATCATATCCACCCGATATCTTCATCTTCTTTAGGTATTACTCTCTCTCTCTCTATATTTTCACTGTCAAGTCCATTTCCATTTTTATGTTCTGAAAATAAATTGGGCTATTCAAGCAAGGGCCACTCGCACTCTTTCATTCTTCAAAGTTCAAGCAAGTGAAAAGCACTTCAGGCTTAATCTCAAGGTGAAGAAGTAAGGTACGGAGGCTCAAATAAAGCAGTTCAATCGGGCAAGCAAGGAAAACCATAGTACTAAAACTTGCCGAGTCAACTCGACTCGGTTGGGTTTCGAGTTAACTCACTTGAAAAACTTAGTTTTGAATAATCGGAAAAAACTTGGACCAGTCAGGTCGAGTTGGGTCGGTTTATTGACTCGATTGAGATATACAACTCAATCTCAAATACATGGCAGTTTGTGAAGTCATTTATGCCACTGGATGTTGTGGGATCCGTCGATGGGAGATTGGTGATACTGACTTGGTCAGATAGGCTAAGGGTGCGACTTTGGATCTGAACGAATTCCTCTAAAGCATTGACGATTGGTGGATGGGGGTTGATAAGCTTCTTCCCAAACCAAGAGGTTGAGAGGAGGCGGCTGAGGTAATACGGGGCAAGATTGGTTCATGCCATAAGGTTTGTTTGGATTTTCCTTTTTCGAATTAAATCATAGTAATTTCATAATGTTTGTCTTATGTTAGTTCTAATATATTCTACTTTTTTTGTTTAATTTTTTTATTCACTCGTGTATCGCAAGGGTCTCTTCTAGTAATTACTAGAACGAGAAGTGAAAACAAGAAGCAAAACAAAAGCAAGAAGCAGAAAGTGAGACTCAAAAAATCCTTAGGAAATAAAAACTTGAGAAGTAAGAAATGAGATATAAGCGCCTCATTTTCATTATATTAGTATAGGCAGATACCTAAGATTTAATCTTACATGAGATATTTGTGAAGAAATTAGGTGTCCAAGGTTCCAATCAAATGATACTTGCCAGGGTTTATACACTAGGTTGAAGATTAGGATATATCCCATCACTTCTCACATACATAACCCCCTTTGAACACTCTATGGGACATGATGAAAGTGAGCATCCTAGAAAGCAAGTCTAGGAACGATCTTCCTAGGAAGCGAACAACCCACCCTATACATAGTTTCCTTGCAACTATGATAATTAATACTTATTATATTATAAAAACAATATTAAAATAAATATAATATGATAAAACCTGAAATTTCAATCGAAATCTTGGTAAATATTCACTCAATCAAAATTGGGAAAAAGGCGAATTATTTCAGCCAAAATTGTGTCGTCCAATATATTTGTAATTTCGATAGCCGAGTCTGAAACCGAAATTTCATACCATGAGTGCTCTTATATGGTATGGTGGTCCTGGCTCTCTCTCTTTTTGTGTGTGTGTGGGGGGGGAGGGGTGGCGTAAAGGAGGGTGTCACAAATCCTTCAAGGCAAGGACTAGTCCATTTGGGTGTCCGCTCCGACCCACTTGGAGTTTTCCCAATGGACACCAGGGTAAGTTGAGGAGAGGGAGTTGAACACACAACCACAGCAAGAAAACCCGGGATGTTAGCCAACTGCACGTCTGCACTAACCCTTAGTGGGAACCGGGCTCTCCCTTTGCCTACAACTAGTAAAAATACAGTTTACCTCACAAGTACTACTGTAGTGTTTGTTAGATTTTTCAAGTGTTCTGCTTGACTTGCGCTCATGGGTTCTTACTATCTCCTAAAAGTCCCAAATTAATCAAAATCCTAACCTCTAAGAGAAAAAGCTCCACAAGTAAGAAAACATGAGACCACTCTAAAGAATGGAGACAGAAAAAACCAAAGATGAGTTAACAGGAAACAGGATACTCTGGCACTTGCAGCTAATCAAAGAACTTGAATACTAAAAATTGATGTCCACATAAGAAAAAGGTAAAAAAAAAAAAAGGATCTGATGGCTGCTCTACCACTAATAAACAGATGAAATAGACCGCAGAGAGAAAGAGATCTGTGGTGATTTGATAAGAAAAGCCAAAGAGGAAAAATAATAAATTTAGTGTAAAGAATGAACATTTTTAGCATTCCCAAATCGCAAGAACATTGAGAATATTTAAAAAATCAGGAAGGATTCACAAAATGATCAAAATTTTAAACTAAAATGTTGAAGATTAGCAGCACAACTAGGTTATTAAAAAAAGAAATAACAATCTAACACCTTCAAAACCCTAAAAAACAGCTAATATAACATGATGAAAAACCCTAAAAAACAGCATTCAAACAACATGGAAGTTCAAACAGAGAAAGAGATTAAAATGGAATACCAACCGTAGATTGAATGGGAGGCGGTTGGAGATCAATGGACCGCATAGACATCTTCGCGATCTCAGAAATGGAAGCCTCTCTGACGTCGGGAACATCACTGACCATGTTCTCATACGCGGCCTCGAAAGCCTCCTGCCAGAATCGCGGTAATCGGATCCGACGGCTATGCGTATAAACATCCCACATATGCTTCACCACCTTCTCTCTCTCCTCGATTTCCTTTCGCCGGAAAATCAAGAAAGGGAAAACCCAAACGACTGAAATCAGCTTTCCGGCCAAAACCCAAAAACGAAATCACCAAAAAAAAGAAAAAAAAACAAACCAGAACGTCGAGATCGTCGAGAATCGGAGTATCGATGTCATCGGAGATGCGATTGAGGTTTCCGGCAGACCATTTGAGGGTAACGGTGCCGGTGAACATAGACCAGAAAGCGAGGAGGAGAATCGCGGCTAAGGCCCAGAACTTGTATCGACCTTTCCCGAATAGACTCGCATCAGAGCTCTCCTTCTTTGCTGTTGTTGTGGGTGCATCGGCGTCCTTCATTTCGCTTTGGCTGCGTCAAGCTCTCAGCTACTGAGATTTGGGAAACTGAAACCAGTGAAGCTTACTTGGAAGTTCGTTTTTCCATTGCCATTTCCATTTCCATTTCTTTCTTCTTAATTCTTATCGAGGGAAATCATCAGGTACCTCGCGAGCTACCAAACCAAATAATTACAAAGAGCTCGCGACCGTCTAATTTTGTAATGTCCTTCCCTATTAAAATACTCTCTAGATGAGCTTAGCGTCTTAGCCGCGTAGCCCTAAATCTGGCTGGAAATGGATTTCAAGGTACGCCTATCACTACTCTTGTTTGTTTTTTTTTTTTTGTGGTTTTATCACTACTCATTAGGATACCCATTTTAATTAATTTACTTATCATTTTTTGTAAGGTGTTATCATTGGTGCAGGTTAAGAGTTAAAAGTTTTTTTTTTCCTTTTTGGGAATTCGGGGTGTCCCAACCCTTTGGGTGAGGACTAATCCGCCTGGGTGCGACGTGAGGCCACAATACTAGGTAAGTCCGGGTAAACCCGTGCAGAGCTGGCCCAAAAGGGGAGTGAGAAATAGAACCTAGGACCTCTCAATTGGGGAAAAGCCCAGAACCAGTAGGGTTAAGAGTTAAAAAAGTTAGTTCATCGAGCAAAGCTAAGTTTACTTTAGGTTGTCGACTCTCCCCAATTTTTGTACAAGAAAAAATAGTATGACAATCTTTTGTGGGCCCTATTATATTTCTTTTCTAAGATCAAATCACTGCCAATCGCAATTGAATTCAGAGAGAGTTCAATCACTCCCACTAGTCAACATGTGTCTCCTTAAATCCTTATTAATTGTGGCCAATATTCTTTAATCCTTAGTGTTTAATAATGTAATTTTTATTTTTTGAAAAAAATACTAACCCAAACAATTAAAAATTCTTAACTAGAGTTAAATATTTATTAAAAAAATTAATGTGAGATTAATGAATACTAAGGGTTAAAGAATCTTAATCTTAACCATAGTTAACAGGAGTTAAAGGCAACAAGTGTTGACCTCACATGACTCGCCCTCAAACTCGAGCCCTTCTGGGTGTGTCTGTTTGGCGAAAAAGTAGCGAAAGAAAATAACTATATTAAAAAAAAAAGATGGAAAAAGTTTTAGTTTAAATAAGAAGCGGAGCTCAATGCGGAGCGCTCTTTTTACAAAACAGGGGCAAAATGTGCTCCCCATGAAAATTAATCTCAAAAAGTTTTGAGGAGAAAGTATATCACCATTGAGAAAGTGAAAGTGTGTTGCACTGCACACCAAACACAACAAGAAAGTTTATCATGGGTTGAATGCTTTTTAAGGACACTTGACACCTTTTGATAAGGGATTCTTGTGGAAAGTGGAAACATCCTTCCCAGTTTGGTTGAACAGACCATTTACACGGTGTAACTAAGTTCCATCACACTGAGCTGAACCTTGGTAGCTAATCAGGTCGATTGAGCAATATCCTGAAAATCAGACGTACAAGAAGATTTCAAGTTCAACGATTTGGTGGGGATCAGCCAGAAGAAGCATCCAATCACTTCCCAACAACTACACTAAAGATAGCCCCGGAATTGATTGTGTATTCTCAACACGAGTATTGTTCATCACCGACAATAAGGACTCTGGTATCTTAAGTTATTTAAAATAGTAGCTCGCGATGTACAAAAGAGCAATAGTCCCCTTGTCGGCCGAGGAGGAGACTATTCCTCCTCGCTTTCACATAGCCGACCCTTCAACTCCCATTAACTCGGATTAGTTTTTTTTTAACCCTCAAGTTGATTTTATTATATTATTTTTCTAAAAAGAATAGATGAGTGAATCCTAAGGGTGGATAAATCTTAACTACAGTTAAATAAGAATAGAAGGGGGACACATGGTAAGAAAATGGAAGCCGAGACGCCCTCCTCGCGTCACCGACCGAGGAGGTGATTATTTTCCATCAAAGAAAAGATCATCACCTTTCGTTGACGCTAAAACATCTAAAAAGTAACCTTTTTATTACGTTGATTGAATCAGGCCTCCTCTGCTTGGGCTAACAGCCTAACAGTAACAGATTCCGTGAATGGGCCCCACAAAGTGCAACCAGGCTTACTACTGAGTGGGTCCCAACCTTTTGCTTTGGGGCCTCGGTAACCGACTGATGACTTGCACTCTTTTCTCTTCTGGGAACTGGGAAATGGGAAATGGACCGCGCCGCTCAATCTCATAGGCCCATGCCCCTCCTCTCCTTTTTATCAACTCACCAAATGTTCACGCACCCTAGAGTTCATCCGGTTTTTAGAAAGGAATATTACAATTAAAATTAAAATATTATTTATAATTTAATTAAGCGGGACACTGTGGTCAGCTAGGAAAAGAGGGTTAAAAGAGACACAGGGGCACTGCAGTCAGCTAGGAAAGGGACCACACTTACAGTCCCAAGCTCGAGCTCGTTCGTTTATTTAGTAAACAAGCCAAGCTCAAGCTTGATTTTTAAGTTCGTTTAGTTATTAAGCCAAGCTTGAACACACCCCTACTCGGCTCGATTATATATATAATTAACATATTAAAATATCTAAATATAATTACTTCATTGGAATTCTAAAATTAAGTAAAAGATTAATAATATATAATGTATTTAACATGATAAGAATATTCATTATACATTTTGAACTTTTCCTAAAATTTTAGGCAACACTGTATTTTTTTTTATACCTATACTAAGATACTAAGATAATAAAGTAAAATTTAAACCTAATAAATAGCTATATCTAATGAATCAAGCTGCTCGCAAACTCGTGTGTTAAAGTTCCATCTCATTTATTTAACAAACAAGCCAAGCTGAGCTCTCTTAATAAACAAGCTTGAACATCCCACTACTTGGCTCAGCTCAGCTCAGCTCGGCTCGGCTCGATAACTTCCTTATCAGTGAGTGTGAACTGTGATGTAGGCAATATCCAGCCCCACACCCCCATCTGATAAATGGGTTTGTCAGGTCTTCAATCAGAACCAGCAAGACCAGACCATAAGGGTGTGTTTGGCTTAGCAAGAAAGTGGGCGAAAGAAAAGAATGGAAAGGAAAAAAATTGAAACACAAGAAATTGCAAGAAAACTCACTTTTCTTTTACTTTCCCTCATTTCTTGCCAAACGAGCACATCCCAAGAGTTTTAACAATTTAACCATATCTGCAATTTATTTGTTCCTGAAACATAGCTTTTTTTACTCACAAATTCACTTCATGGAAAAATAATAGAGAAAATACAAACTCATAATTGGAAAACAGTAGATGAAAGAAAAGAATGGAAAGGAAAAAAAACCGAAACACAAGAAAATTACAAGAAAACTCACTTTTCTTTTACTTTTTTGCCAAATGAACACATTCCTAAAAGTTTTTACAATTCAACCATATCCACAATTTATTTGTTCCTAATACATAACTTTTTTTACACACAAATTCATTTCATGGAAAACTAGTAGAGAAAATACAAACTTAACTGGAAAAACAATAGTGAACAATAATTTGGAAAACCACTTACAGGACAGTGCAGAGAGTGCCTTGTTAAAGCAGGACTAACACTTTATACGGGTGAGAGGGGCAACTTCATCTGAGATAAAACATCAAATGAAGTAATAAACTCGTTATCATATGCCTTCTGATTTCATAAGCAGAGGCACTAGTATGCATGCTATATGCCATACCTTTAAGTCAAGTACTAATATGCAAGGCTAACATCATAAGCAACGAGCACCTTGATAACATAGAGTGGCATTTCAAGGGCGGTGAGGTCTAGTATGGAAATTTATAAGGTGACAAGAACAGGAAGAGGTGGATATCCCATAAAAATGAAGTATTAGTTCTGCTTTAACAAGGTACGCTCCACACTCAGTTCATGAAAATGGTTTTCTGTAATGAGTTATGAATTATCTCACTTTGTGAATTAGATTTGATTCACCTGATTATTGAAACTTGACTTATATAATGAGTCATGAATTTTATCTAAAAGACTTAATAATATTGTTTCTTGTAGTTGTTTTCATGCATATCCGCGTCCGTGTGTACATAAAATTTTTCCTATGAGACCCCCCCCCCCAGTTAACTGTTGATCAAAAGATGATCAATTAAGAACACTCAGATAAGCCATAGAAGAATGGGGAAAAAAAGAAGAAGCCCAGAGTGGAAACACAAGATATTTATATGACAAATTAGAGAGGGGGTGAGGGGGAGGAAGGATAAAAAAACACAGCAATAATGTGGTGCAGTTAAAAACAAAAACAAAATCGAGATGGATGAGGAAATTGGAAACTAGCTTCAAAGTTGAACAAATCAAGGAGAGCTGATAGCTGAGTAATACTCTCAACATGTCAGCTTATCAGACAGAATCAGGGAACTCATCCAGGGCAACTCAAGATTCAGTTGAGTACTTTATTCAGCTTTTCCAAATTAAAATTCTCACGGCATATGTAATCTGTTTTGTATATTGTTGATTTCTAGGGATCTAAAAATAACAAGTCATCCCTTTAAATTGATTGATTTAAACTAACTTTGTCTACTCAGTTCCTGAGGCAACAAAGCAAATTGACAAACTCATTTACTATTGTTGATTTTCCTGTTAAAAAATGCATTATGCAGTAGGTATTATTAATTTTCATTACAACAGGATGAAATAACCTCTGCTTTGACAGTTCCACTCCTCTCATCTACATATTTTGTTTCTCCTCACCTGCCTTCATTCTCTTTCGGATTATATTAGCAGCAATAACTTCATTAATCATGGGCAATGTTTTTTTGGATCGGTAAATCAAATATATTAAAGATAGTAAATGCAGTTTACAGAAATGTAAACAAAGGAAAGCTGCATACAGGACTAAACAAGGAGGGAAATCAAATAACATTACGAATACATCTGCTTCATCAAAATAAAAGAGCATCCCTCATTTCTTGTCACGATGGGCTTATGGAACTCCAATCCACAATCGAGTTTATTTGCTGATTTCATCAACTTAATACATGGAAATTTGTAAGTACCCATTTGCACAAGGGAGAATCTAAATTCACATAAACAAAAGTGTTTGTACAAACTCTCTCTAACCACAGCTGAGAGACTGAGACAGGTAGCCTACAAATGGAACCAGATAATCTAACTGAGCAGCACCGCAGCAATCAAATGACTCCTAACAGCCCAGAATTGGACAGGTGGCCTCCACCACATCATCGCCTACTTAGACTGGTTGACATTCAATGCTGCAATTGTGACAGTGCAAGTTATATTCTAAATCCTAATTTACCAACCAAATTAAAAAGGGGAGTGCTACCCCACTCTCCTATTGCACTCTCCCCTTTTTCAAGCAAAAAGACAATGATTTTGTGTAAGGTCCTTGAGGGCCGGGCCCTACCACAAAATTCTTGTCTATTTCCATGGAAAATGGGATATTGCAATAGAGGAGAGTGGGGCTAGCAAAATCAAATTAAAAATAGAAACGTTTTGGTATTTATAAAATGTGCAAAGAAGATCCGTTTGTGTGAGGAAATGTCATCATTATAAGATAATATGTTATTGGGCATCGGGTGAGAAATTGATCTCCTTAATGGTGTTGATCAGTAGAAATTCGAACTAATTCCCACAATTTGATCCAGTAAGCAACCACATCTCATTCAAAAGCAAAAACTGAACGTGAAGAACATGACTTAATTCTGCAGAATAAGGATGCAAACCTATTGAGCTGCATCATCGGAGAACCTGGCATCAAAAGGAACAGACGAATGAGAATGGGAAGCAGCACCAGCAGTCCCAGAACCATGCTGGAGTTCGATCACAAGCCATCGGACTGCTTTACTCATCTGTTCCAACCGTACTGCGCTGATGGGTGGAAGGCCAGTGGTAGCAGCTTGCCCAGGCTTCCCTGCCATTGATCCAGTTGCCTCATCCACCAAGCATTCCGACCCTATTCGTTGCTTCAAAGACTCCACGAACTCCTCTGCTTGATCACAAGCCACTCTAAACAATTCCCACCGTTGCTTAAACTTCTCTAGGGCCTCATCGGTGGATTTTGTATTATGGCCATGGGATATCTCCTTGGCTTCAAGCACACCAGCTGCGGCGGCAACAAAATCCTGATATGCATTGTTCAGAGCATCTACAATGTTGTCCATTATTGGATACACAACCTGCTATAGGTATCACAAACCAAAAAACTATGTATTTGTAAATATTGGGGATGAATGACAAATGCAGACTACATTACTCCAATATAGAACCAGTTTTCGTCACTCTATAATCTCCGAATTTGGACTTCACTTGCTCAAAATGAGGAAAGTCAAAGAGGGTTCTGAAGAGTATGGCAAGCCCCATTGCGAGCTCTAGGTCACCATGAGACAAAATCCAACACCCTTCTATTTTGTATGTAAGATAACGCAGAAAGAATGAGAAAAGTACCATGAATTTAAACTTAATATGTGACTAAATAACTTGAAGAACCCTTAATTATCTTTTTGACCTACCATTACCAAAAAATCAAATCAAAATTTCTCAACAAATACGTTTCCTTAGTCATTTTAGATAAAACACCTTTCTTGTTATTTTTTCAAACATATAAAATGCATCGCCAATGAACAAGTCATTACATTACAGATTAGAGATTGAATTTACTGTAAAATAATGAATTGGGCACTAATTAAATTACTGCATATGTACAAATTTTATATGCACGGGAGTGGGAAGCTAAGGGTTTTGAACTGGAAATCACAGTTTGGTTCTTGGTTAACGAAAATTTTGACAAACATCCATACAAAAAAAATCTAATCAAACCAATCACATATAGAACCCTAATTAACCGATTCTTATCGCAGATGGAAAATCAATATTCACATATACTCTTCTAAGCAAAGATGCAATCAATAATTAGAAAAAGCAAATCCAAAATAAATTTCAAAAATAAAATACGTACCTCTTAAGGAATAATTCTTTTCAGATGGATGACGCTGATCGGATCGTCCGACTCACTAAATTTACGAGAAGAGAGATAGAGGTTGCAGTATAAGCCCTAAAACTATTTCCCAATATCTTTTGCTTTAAGAATTTCGAGCACTCGCAAGAAAAATAGACCATTTTACCCCGGACAGGCTACACAAAAAACAATGAGTCAGTCAATGGGTACTCCCTAATCTTAACCAATTATAACCAACCATTAAAGGCCAGATTTCAGTTGGTTTATTTTGTCTTTTCTATTGCCACATCAGCTGGAATCCTAACCGTTTAATAATTGAGATAAACAGTTAGGATTAGGGAGTATATATGGGAGTAGACTTTGGGAGTATCCCTAGACTAATTCAAAAACAATAGACCATTATTCGTACTGACATTCGCCCAAGTTTTGAGCTTGGCTTGAGTTTTATTGGAGCCTCGAATGTATAGGCTTGTTGAGCTTGGCTTGAACAAGTTTGATTGAGCTCAAGCTCCGTTCAAGCTCTAATTTTATTAAGTTAAGCAAAGCTTGGGTTAGCTCACACTTGTTTTAAATAATTATTTTGTTTAATTTTACATGATTTTAATAAAAATATTTATTAATAAATTATAATACAAAAAAATTAAAACATTCAAATAAGAAAATAAGATTTGAGAGTAGTCTTTCGGTCCAAAAAGTGAAGTTAGATCATAATTTTTGCATTTAACTTCTTAATATTTTAATTATTATCTCCTTAAATTATTTATTATAAATTTAAATTTATTACACTTTATAATAAAAAATATTTAAAAATATTATTTATATTAATATAAATAACATTATAAATATATATATATATATAGCTGAGTCGAGCACAAGACAAATAGTCCAATGAAATAGGGTCTAGCTTGTGCTTGGCTTGTTTAAACATTCGAGTTCAAATAAAAGTTCAACTTGATTAGTTCGAGCTTGAAAATGTTAGCTTCAGGAGCTGAGTCGACCCATCAAACTAGATTGGCTGGAGTGCAACCATAGTGAAGCCACAATCCTGATTTGAAATCCCAAAAATATCAAAACGGAAAGGACAAAAATCGAAGGGAGAAGGAGATTTTGAAATTTTAAGAAAATTCTTACTTTTAGTTATTTTAATGTATGAAAATATTCTTTCAAAATTTTGGGGTGATAAAATTTTTATTTTTTATTTATAAGTTTTTAATATATTAAGGGTCATAACTCCTTAATAATTAAGTTTTATAATTTAAATAAATAAATTTCTTAGATTTTCTAGCTTAAATAAGTTATTAGAAATGTTTTTTCTAAAATATGAACAAGTCCTAAACCCTAACTCTTAAGAATTAAGTTTACTAGTTTAAATAGATAACTTAAATAAATTTTTTTAATTTAAATAAGTTATTAGAAGTAGTATTAATAAGATTTTGTAGTTTAAATAGGTCAATTAAAGTGTTTAAGGTCTTGCATATCTGAACTTATTTTATTATAGCAATTAATGAATACTTAATTAAATTATAATTTAAGTAAAAATTACAGTACTATTTAACAAAAAGTTTTGAACAATTTTTGTGAATTTAGGATTCTTGCAACAAATTCATGTTTTGTAGCTGCCAATCATCAATTCTTTAATTTTTGGAAGTCCTCTGTCTTATTAGTCTTATTAGTGCTTGTGGACAGAAAGTCTTTTGAAGTACTTAGATTATTCTAGCCATTTGTGGCTGTAAAAAAACAAGATTATATAAGATAAGTGAGGTTTAATCACTGCCTAGAAGAAGCACATATATATACAAGCCTAAGATGAAAAGACATATAATTGCGGAATTCGCAAAATTAAAAATTGTAATATATTGCTTAAATATGCGAAGAGTATTTTCAAATCCCTTTACAAAAATGGTTCCATTGACATATGCATCTTCTATATTTAAGAAGATAACACATAAGAAGATTTTGAAAATACATGGATTCTATCCTTCAAATCACAATCCTAAATTGCAAAGAAATAAGTTGCAAGATTAATCACCATTTGGGTATTCAAGATCGATCAACATGACAAAACTTTAAAAAGCGTATTGAAATTTGTACGGTCTCGGTGGTCTCGGCCTAAGACGGTCTCAAAATCATTTCCCATATTGAAGAGATAAGAGTTTTTACAATGAAAAATTATTTATCTTTGTGCATGTGTATTAAAGTTGTACTTTTATTTAAGATATGTAACGTGAATAATTTTTTAAAAACAATCATGAGGATATTGTGCCAATTAACACTACGTTATCAAAGGCAGCCCCGAATTCCATTTTTGAAACCTTTCTTCTTTTCTATTTTCTTCTTCTTGTAGCAACTTTGCAAAACCATCAAATACTAATAAATATCCCACAAAACCTAGAATTCTAAAACCCAATTCATACTAGAAAGAGATAGAGGCTAAATCTCTTGGTTGTGACTTAACGATGCTCTCATGCTCCAATAAGCTTTCTTTATCAGTCTCTGATATATTATTCATTCTTTTTTTTTTTTTGGGAAAAACGATTTCTTGCTAAGGTTTCTAAAGAAACAAACCACAAAAATATGTCTTCAAATCGATTTAGATTCTCTCTTGAGCATACTCTCATTATCGTAAATCAATTAGGTAAAGATATTAAATATCAGCCGGAGACTTTTTACTGTGACACATGTTTTGTGTCATTTCCTAAAAGAAAGGATATAAAACCTAGTCATTGGGTAGCTATTGTGGGTCTCAGTTGTAAACGCTTAGTATCTCAAATTTCGGAACCGTTACATGTAATTATGAATTACTACTAATAAATGATATTCTTCTTTAACTTCGAAAAAACGTGAACTTGACATTTTTATCCAAAAAAAAAAATTCAGTAGTCCCCACTTTACTTATATTATTTTATTAATAAAAAATGGTTCACACACTAATTTGGTTAAAATATTGATCTTAGGGATGAGTGAATCTTAACCACAATTAGTGAGTATTAAAAGGGACACAGTGACAACTTGATGATTCAAAATGCCGATATCGGGTGCCGTATCCATAAGTTCGAAACATGATGTGTATCGGCATATCAGAGCGTATCGGATGGATACGACATAAAAAATGAGGATACGCTAAGAAACGCTTGGATACGTAAGGAAAAACTTGAATACCTTATATAAAATTTCATTTAATACAAATATAATCTAAAAGCAAACTTAATGAAAGCCTCTAACTATGTTTATAACCATACGTATAAGAGTTAATGCCAATAAACGGGTTGAAAATACAAATCATAGTCATTTACCCAATGATAGAAAATGCAATCTAGATATTAAAACCTTAGATTTAATGAGTTAAATAAGAATATATTGAATTACAACAATAAATTATAAGCTTAAAGGTAAGTCTTTTTATGCTGAACTGTTACACCGTTAGTTGACTTTTTAATCTTGTAGATGAAAATATTTTCCAAGACTAAAATATGAAAATTTTTATTTGCCCGACTTCTGAATTTTGGTAATGTTTTGATATAGTAGAACTTATAAAATTTTAATATTTGAGATATACCTTGCCATTCAAAAGTTAAAATTTTGACATAATCCCTAAAAAGTGCTTAAAATAATATTTTATTCTTAAACTGAAAAATTAACTTTTTATTCTCCAGGAATTTAGATTCAGGATAATTTTTATTGAATTCAAATGAGGAGCATAATTTTATTTATATCTAGATATCTTAAATAAATAAAAGTAAAATTAATTTATAATTAGTTACTTAAATATTTTTTTATGTAAATAAGTTGTGTGTATGAAGACTATGCTGTGGATCCTAATATAATTAGAAGGAAAGAAAAAAAAAATTAATTGAAAAATCTCTGGTATTAGTTCCTCATTGGTTGCATATGCCCGATACAAGAATTTTTCTTCCAACATACTAATGTATCGAGTAGCTCCAAATAGGATACGTATCGGTCCGTATCAGTCGATACATATCGATATTTTAAACCATTACTTATAGAGAGCTTCATTTAACTTTGTCTAAGCATAATCAACCTAAAATTAATTTTTTAAAATTTTTTATTTTTTAAAAACCAAAGTTGGATGGATGAATGCTAGAGGTGCGTGAATCTTAACGATAGTTAGTGGGTATTAAAAGGGACACACGACAGTTTGTAGAGCCCCCTTTAGTCGTGGTTAAGCATAATCCACCTAAGGTTAATATTTTTGAATTTTTTATTTTTGAAAACCAAGATTAGAGGGATGAACCCTAAGGGGGAGTGAATCTTAACCACAATTAGTGGATGCTAAAATGACACATGTAAACTTTTAGAGCCCCTTTTGATTGTGGTTAAGCATAATCAACCTAAGGTTAATATTTTTAAAGTTTTTATTTTCTAAAAACCAAGGTTAAATGGATGAACCCTAGGGGTGAGTGAATCTCAACCATAGTTAGTGGGTGTTAAAAGGGACACATGACAACTTTTAGAGCCCCCTTTAACAGTGGTAAGCATGATCAACCTAAAGTAAATATTTTTTAATTTTTCTTCTAAAACCAAGGTCGGATGGATGAACCCTAAGGGTGAGTGAATCTTAACCATAATTAGTGGGTGTTAAAAGGAACACATGGTGGCTTGTAAAGCCCCCTTTAACTGTGATTAAGCTTAATCAACTTAGGATAATATATTTTTTCTAAAAAAACCAAGGTTAGATGGATGGATCCTAAGGCTTTAAGTGAATTTTAACCACAGTTAATAAGTGTTAAAGTGGGGCTACCAAAAAAAATTGAAACCAAATCCTCTATAGTGATCCGGTTATCACCCCTGAGGTTGCCATGTGTCCCTTTGACACCCCTTAATTATGGTTAAGATTCATCCACTCTTAGGGTTCACCCACCCATCCATGGCTTTTAGAAAAAAATATTAATTATTTTTAAAAATATTTTAATATTAAAAAAAAAAACCCTAAAAACAATTTCTTACTTAAAAAAAATTTAATATTTTTTTCTAAAAACCAAGGTTGGGTGGGTGAAGTGGGGTGTCAAAAGGGACACGTGGAGACCTCAAAGGGAACCGGATTTGTTATCACCGTCCTTAGAGATTTTGGTCTCAAAAACAATTTAATTGGTTAAAAGTGTCCAATTTATGTCTCTTGCAAGTGGAAGAATATCTTTACTATTATAATGGGAGAGGCAGGCGTAGATGATTTTTCCAAAATTCTCATATTACCCTTATATAAAAACAAAATTTTGATTTAATGTTTTGCTTTAAAACCCAAACTATCCTTTGCCTTTCATTTAATTTCCAAACTACCCCTTCCTCATCTATCTATTTAGAATCTCAGCCGGTCGTGATTGAACTTGAGGAAAGTTCAATCGCACCGGTGGGTTAACAAGTGTTCCTTTTAACTTCTATTAACTGTAGTTAACTTCTTCCTCTTGCTCTCACGTACATCGCACGTGTCACTAACGAGTTCAATCGCACCCGTGGGTTAACACGTGTCCCTTTTAACTCCTATTAACCGTAGTTAACTCTTCCTCCTCGCTCTCACGTGCATCACACGTGCCACCCGCTGGTGCACATCTAAAAAAAATTTAGTAGTAGAGGTAAAACCTCTAAAATAATAAGCGGTTTGGACAATTTTAGAAGTAGAGATTAGACGATCAGCGTAAAAAAATGTCAGGAGGATTTTGGACGATTTTACCCTTACTCATTTACATAATGCCAAATATATCCTCCAATATAAATTCCAAATTGAGAACGAAACCTCATTCCTCTCATCTCTTTCGATCGCCTCTCTCTGCTCTCTGTGTAGTTGCTAGAGAAGGGACACCGTCGTCGGAGCTCCGGCTATCAAGCATGGCGTTCATTATTCTTCTTCTCCTTCTAGCTTCTTCTTTTCTGTAGAACCCTAGATTTCTTCTAGGGTTTCCATGATGGATTTAGTGATAACCCATTGTTTTTTTTTAGGCTTGCGAATCTCTAAAATTGATGAGGATCTCCAATTTTTGCTCTCTGTAAAACCATAAATTTTACCATTTTGTGGGATTTCTAAGGTATCCCTAATTTTTTTAATTTTAAAAAAATATCCCAAGATTTTACTTTAAATTTCTTGTGATTTTTCTTCTCCCTGTTTCCAGATTTTATTATCTACTTTGTTTGTAAAACAATTGTGTTGTTTGTTTCTGTGTGAATGAATTGATTGTTCTTATTTTTCATGGATTTTTTTGATGGATCATCCTCATCTTGTGAATAGGAGATGGCTTTAAAATTAGGAAACAACACCCGGTGTCTTTCATGTATATAGGGGAGTCTTCTTTACAGGATCAAATGCTTTTAAGTAATGAAATTTTGTCCAGGTTTTTAATCTCCAGTCATTTATAATTGACGGATTCTTAATTACAATGTGATTGTTTTGAAATATGATAATGCTTCTGAGACCCTTAGAGCCATCCAGACCGTGCATATCCCAAACGTGATATGTACGGAAATAAAATTTTCCCAATCTTGTTTATGTGTTTGTGTCCCATGCTTATCAAAAGGTCTCGGTGTGGTTTTGCCCATTACAGTCATTCAAAAAAACTCAACAATATCATCATGAAGTTTGAGTCTTTATCTCTAAGAGTTTGTTTTGTTTCAATGACAACAATATCATCATGAAGTTTAAGTCTTTATCTCTAAGAGTTTGTTTTGTTTCAATGATTTCTTATAGATTAGGATTCTTAGTATTATATGTAACATATTGTTATATAAGGGTTATATGATGTGAAATTGAAGTATTTTTTTTTTGGATGGTAAGAAATTGAAGTACTTTATCTATCCTAATTAAGGAAAAGAGAGATTCCTCATTTTCAAAGTCCAAAAGCAATTCATGGAGGAGGAAGATGATCCATTAGCATTATGCCTCTCACCACCAAACAAGAATCAAGTTTATTTACAATCACCGCCACTGTTACCACCACCACCAGAACAGACACCACCATCCCTATTACAACTTCATACTTATGTGCCTTCTTTCATTGCTGGATCTTCCACATCTACATATGTACCTAGTCATGAGCCCTCTCCAACAGGTGAGCCCGCTCCATCGCGTCCGTTACACACCCGGCGCAATCCAACTCAGTTTCCTCGAGACGGAAAAGGCGACACTGTCCCCGTTCCCTTCCCATGGGCAACCGACCACCGTGCTACCGTACACAACCTTCATTATCTATTATCACATGGTTTATCTACCATTACTGGGGATGTTCAGTGCAAGGAGTGCGAGCGCCAATACCAGATTGAATTTGACCTGGAAAAAAGGTTTAGAGAAGTCGTGTCTTACATTGTGGCTAATAATGAAATGATGTATGATCGGGCTCCTAGCGTTTGGATGAATCCAATACTCCCTAACTGTAGTTTTTGTGAGAAGATGGGTTGTGTAAAACCTATTATGCCGTTGAAGAAAAAGACCATAAATTGGCTTTTCTTGTTCCTGGGGCAGATGCTTGGGTGTTGCACCCTTGATCACTTAAAGTATTTCTGTAAGCACACCAAGAATCATCGAACTGGGGCAAAAGATCGTGTCCTTTATCTCACATATCTGAACCTGTGCAAACAACTAGATCCCGAAGGGTTATTTGCTCGGTAAGGCCGTATCTTTCTGTTTTTTTTTTTAATGTTTTTTATTCTGGGATTGTTATATGATTGCCTGAAATTTATATTATTGAGGTCCCTATTCTCATTCATTGATTTCATTCCTTACTCTTTAGCCAAAAACCAACACATATTAAAGCAACCGAAGATAGAAGTTGGCTTTTAATTGAAGGCTCAGGATCCTCTCGAGTTCAACTCAAGAGAATCTCTCGAGTTTGAACCCTAGAGGTCGCCACGTGTCTCCTTTGACACCCCTTAACCATGGGTAAGGTTCACGCATCCATCCTTATATTTTTTTAAAAAAAATATTAATTCTTTTTTTTAAATTAATTTTTTTTTTAATATTAAAAAAACTCTAAAACAGTTTTGTTAATTTAAAAAATAATAATTAATATATAAATAAAAAACCAAGGATGGGTGGGTGAACCCTAGGGGTGGGTGAACCTTACCCATGGTTAAGGGGTGTCAAAGGAGAAACGTGGCGACCTCTAGGGTTCAAACTCGAGAGATTCTCTTGAGTTGAACTTGAGAGAATCCTGTGCCTTAATTGAAAGCAATGCCTGTTGATTTTTGGGTTAGAATAGGCGATGTGTGAGAGTAGGGCTAGCACGGCTCTATTTTGTTTACCGTATTTTCAAGTTGTGCGTAGGTTTGACAGTTATTTTATTGAAGAGCACTTCTTCATTGTTATTAAGATTAATTGGGATTTGTATTGTTGAAACAGAACATCATAATTAGTTTATCATCATCGGAGAAGATGCTTGCAATATCTTCCCAAGAATGAAACTCAAAGGAATTGACATGGGCATGCACAAAGCGGTGGAGCATGTGGTTCAGCGAATCCTCTTGAAAGAGAGGGACACATTCAGGAACCGGACACATTTGGGAGCGCGGACACGGGTTCATCATACATGTTGTTTTAGTACTCTTGTTGTTTTAACTTTTTATCATACATGTTTTTTCTTTTATTTTATTGTTTTTTTCTGATATTCTTGTTTATTCCTTTTTTAAGTATGCAAAATTGAGGAGGGCTAGCCATACTCTCGGTCAACCTCTACTCTCACTCTCCACCAACCACTTGTCCATTTTGTATTTTTTAAAACACTTTTTTCACAAAAAAAAAGTGGACAGGTGATTGATAGAGGATGAGAGTATGGGTTGTCTGAGAGTAGGGCTATCATTCCTTAAGCAAAATTTTACTTCGATGTAAATACCCTTTTAACTTATTTTATTAATACATAACTTAGGATATAATCAAAATTTAATTAGGTTATTAATTAAAATTAAAATTTTTAATAAAGAAGTATAGTTTGTTTATATATAATTCGTAGGTTATTATTTTAACGTAGAGAACTCCCTTCTCCACAAACCCCCTATCTCTCTTCCTCCTTATCTCTTCTTGTATTTGAAGAAAGAACCATCATAAACGGTAACAATTTAATGCCTGTATTCGTGCCTTTCTTTTGAGTTTAATAAAAAAAATATCAAGAATTGTAGAAAGGGAGAGAAGATATTTACTTCAATCCTTTGCAGATATAAATATTTCTCTAGAATACGTCAAGAATCTCATTCAGAAATAACAATTTGATTAACCATTCATGAAGGCTCAAATGAAGAAAATGATAATAACATTTATATATATTTGACTACTTGCTTGTGATCCCCAAAACTTATAAATATGCCATCAAATTCAATAATAATTACTTATGATTAAATTTAGATAATGTAACAGAATGGTGTAGAAGAAAAGGAAATTCAAAAAGAAAGAGAGAGAAAGATTGAGGGGGAATTACATACCCTAACATCAAATTAAGCAGTCTGGATAACTCACCTAAGTTCATGAGTGCCTGAGGATTGAGGATGATGGTTTCACCCAAGGAGAGAGGAGACGCCCATATGGTTTCCGCATCCGTTTACAGCCCGTCTAATAAGATTCACTTTCTCATGGATACGTTTGAGGTAGTGGATTATTTGTATATTTATAATTCAATTCTACTTATCAATTGTAATCAAACTGTAATTCTATTATAAAAAACTTAGTACGTAAAAATGCATGTGCCTTGTATGAATAATTTTTTTTTTTTTTTTTATCATTAATGAAAACATAACTAAAAAAAAAATTAATATATTTTTATTAGATGCCACGTTAGTCTCTTTATATTAAATAATTTTATCATATATTAGAATATTTTACATGAATATATTTTAGTAATTAAATTTAAATTTTCTTATAGGAATTATAATTTAATATTAGAAAAGAGTTACTAATAGTTGGATTATTTATGGGACCCGCTTATAAATGTATTAAAATAAAGCAAGGAATCGTGCGTAATAATCTTCTACTAAAATAATAATAATAATATTAGAAATAAATATTAAGACATTATTATTATTTTCCTTAGTTAGAATATTGGTGCTTTTGACTTTAAAAAATAAAAAATGTAAAATGTAAGAGTCTATAGAAACCTCAAAAAGAATAATTTTTATTTTTTGGATATTGTTGTATACTATTATTGGAATTGAATATAGTCTCATTTTACGAAGACTTATTGCAAAATTTAAAGAAATATACTTAAATGCTCCTTCGACACTAATGCATAAAAAGAAGCAAATAGAATCACAATAAAAACTGCTTAAAAGGTATAGACTTCTTCTGTATGGGAATTTTTTTTAAAAATAAATTATAACAAATTTTAGTACACTTTTACTAGAAAAGTCGAGTTTTCTGATTCAAGATAGTAGGATTTTTTTCTACACTGAATGCCAACCCAACATATAAATCAATTGAAGTTATCTAAAATAAAATTTAATAAATATAAAGATAAATTAAAACAAACATAATAATAGAATTATATGAAATAGATCAAGTTGAGTTTCTGGCAGGATTTAATATATAATTATTCAGTCTGAAGTTTTTTATTGCACACAAAACAAGTTTGTATGAGAGGTTGTGAGAGAGTGATCTTTATAATCTTTTTGCTTTGAACTCTCCGTGGGCGTACCCTACATCAGGTGAACCACGTAAATGTTGTGTGTTCTTTTGTGTTTCTATTTTCTATTTGCATGTTATTTTCACCACATATGCCTCATGTGTAATGTGTAATATAGAAGATTGGAAGTATACCAATTGGCATCAAGCAATGACTCATATGAGCAGAATTATGGCTAGCAAAGGCATCTGATGAGTAGGGATGAGAGAGGCCAGAACACAGCTAGTGGCGAGATAAATAGAGCTAGTAGCAGGAACAAATAGCTTCTTCACCTATAGCAAGGCCGGGTGGAAAGGAACACCAATGGGCCACAATTGAAACTAGTGTATCTGTCTATTTGCGAGTATATATGCATTCATGGCAAAGACAATTACATTGAGACATGGAATATATATGGAATATTGTGAGGTACGTTATAAGGTAAAATGCTATTGTCCTTCAGTCTATATTTGTCATTCAACAGAAATTCGCACACTGTGAAACTATAGTTGAGAGCTTAAGATTGTTTTGTGGTTCAACGGGTCCGTGAAGTTGCCATCAAAAGCGTGAAGGTGGGCATCGCCACACCAGGCTCTGGATGTTAAAGAGGAAAAGTTCAATGTAATTGAGAGATCTAGTGCATGAGAATATAATACAAGACAGCCCAACAAAGGTGGAGTGGCAGGGATTTCTAACAGAAGAGTTTGAAGTTTTGCATTAATCAGAGCAGAAGGATTGGTGCCATTAGTTTCCTCACATTCTATTCGGCTTAATGTTTTAAAAGAGATTGTTGAGTTTTGGAGAATTGAGAGAGGAGAGAATCCTTGTAACCTTTACTTGAGATTAGTGAAGACTATCGTCTCCGTGGATGTAGCCCACACTGGGTGAACCATGTAAATCCTGTGTTTTCCTGTGCGAGTGATTGTTTTGTTTTTGTCATTTTTTTCAACAGGCAGACCTCCACTAAGATCATATTGACTTTAATATGGTCACAAATACTTTGAATCAATGTGACAAGTGGACATGTGGACATTCTCGAGTAAACAGAATAGGACCTTTATTACCTCAGATTAAATCAACCCATTATGCAAGGAACTAGCAACATTTCCAAACATCACACATTCAAAGAAAGGGATGACTAGCAACAATTCTTGTTCATTCCTCACCAACCATTATCTGTTCTACCAGACCTTAGAATTTTTATTTGTTTACAGGGGCAAAGATAACTTTAATACTTTATAGCTTGTACTAGACATATATATATATATATATATGGGACCACAAGGAGACTTCTGAGTCTTGTTCTAGACAGATGTTACCTCCAAAGTTTCATGGAAGCCTAAAAAAAAGTATTTGCCCAAAAGATCTGCGAGAGTACCCTGTAGGATTCTCTCAACAAATTCATGTTTTTGTAGAAAGAGTGAAAAATGTTGCAGACAAGCCATTCATCAAATCTATGTTTTTTTTGGAGGTCCTCTATATTGTGTGTAGAGAGAGAGTTTTTTAACTTGGATTATTTGATGTAAAACGAGTAGCCGAGTAGTTAGCGTATCTATGAAATCCATTTCCAAACCTAAGGCACCACCTCATTGGTGGATGCCCCCCTCTTAAATACTCACCCAAGTTGGGTGAGTATTTAAGAGGGGGCATCCATCAATGAGGTTGTGCCTTAGTTTTGGAAATGGATTTCATGGGTATGTTAACTATTTCCCTTTCTAAAATGTCAAGATCAATACGAAATCAAACCGAAAAGTGTGACTTCAACTTTAAATGATCACAATTTTTTATCCCAATATCGCCATGTGGCCCACAAGTACTCAAACGTTCTCCTTGATGAGAAATGTTCATTTTGATGAGACCTCTTACATGGCAATGGATGAGAGTCCATTGCATCCATTGCCGGTTTCTAAGGCGAAAAAAAAAATATTTTCAGGGTAAAATCATAATTTTAAGAAAACATTACACGCATATTTAGGATTTTAGAGTCCAATTTATAATGCCTTAATTTAGTAATTTAAGGTTATCTTAAAAGTTTCGTGATAATTAGATTTTTACTATTTGGGGTAATTTTTACTATTTTGGAAAATTAGGGTTTTGAATGTAAGAAGTTTCTCATTTTTTTTTATACATAATTTTGATTCTTTTAGGGTGTGTTTGTTTGGCAAGAAAGTGAGTGAAGAAACGAAACTTAAATTTTCTTTCGAAACAACCATCAAAAGATGGAAGAAGTTTTTTGGAGAAAATTTGTCACTTTTGAGAGAGTGCAAGAAAAATGAAAGTGTGTTTCTTGCAAATCAAACTCAAGAAAAGTGCAAGAAAACTCACTTTTCTTTTATTTTCTCTCACTTTCTCACCAAACGAATGCACCCTTAGAAACTTATCTATGTTTTTGCTTGTAGATTCAAGGTAGGTCTTGGAGAGAGACGTTGATCTCATTTCCTTTCAATTCATGTTTCAGTCTGTGTCATTATTCCTGCAATACGTGATTGTAATTTTGAAAACAAGTTTGAAATAAATAAAAATTAAAAAGACCATATCCATAATTAGTAACTGTTTGGGAAGCAAATTGTTTGTGTTTATCCCTGTGACATTCACTGTGGCTGGGGCACTTAAAGGCAAGGATCAATTGTACAATATAAATTTAACAACTGAAAAATCATCCCTGGCCACAGGGATAAACACATAATTTGGTTCCGATTGTTTGCCAAAGGAAAATAAGTAAAGAAGATTTCACAAGATAACTGACACTGCTTAGAAGAAGCCATAGACAAGTCTCAAAATGTAGGTGTCATCGAGTTTAGTTGGTAAACTCACTTGGCATCGTACTAGAGACTTGGGATCGAATCCCACCTACATCAAGGTTTGGGGGGTTTGTGGGAGGGGGAGGGCTACCCCTCATTGTGTAGCCCATAGGTCCCTGTGGCCTCCAGTGACCAAAATAAAAGTCACAAATGTCCAGACATGAACTCAACTACAAAAGAATAAGGAAAGACTAGCAAAACAACCCAAAATTACCCAAATTAAACCCAGCCCGTTGCCTCCCCTATGTGTTCAAAAGGAGGGTGTGGACCAATGAGATACGCAACGCGATCCATTTTCCATTTTCAACTTGGGCTTTGTCTTACTCATTTTGAAATCAATAATACTATCTTTTTTCCCCTTTTATTTCCCTAGTTTTATTTGGATGGTTCCTACTAAAGAACCCCTTGCACTACAGATTTTGGGTTTCTCTTACAACCATAAGAGATGTGAAGTGTATTACTGATATATATATAGATGAATATTACAGAATTTTACAGCTTGTAGGATTCTCTGTCTTAAAGAGCATGAAGCTACTCAATTGACAGAATCGGAGCATGATACTGTGAGATCAATATCTGTAGCCAATAGGACAGAATTGGAGCATGATACTGTGACAGAATCAAAGCATGAAAATGTTTCTAAACCAGCTACTAAATCAGCGTTACTGATGGAGAAAATCTTGGAAGATACTTACTATTCTCAGTGAAAGAAATTCTGTATAGATACTTGATTGAGTCCTATTAGGACTCTTGCCATTACTATTGTAATCTCTAGATAATCTCTGAGATATATATATTTAGTAAACCAAGTAATCGTACAAGCTGTAAACTTGTGAAGACAGAGAATCCTACAAGCTGTAAAATTCTGTAATCATCATCTATATATATCAGTAATACTCTTTACATCTCTTACGGTTGTAAGAGAAACCCAAAATCTGTAGTGCAAGGAGTTCTTTATGGTATCAGAGCAACACATGGTTGAGTGTGATTAATTCTCTTGCCCCTACAAAAATCATTCCTCTCTTCAATGGTGTCTTTAACTATATCTACGGTTGCTCAGATCAGCTCCATGGAGACAGCCAAACTCACCGAGAAAAACTATCTCGCTTGGAAGGATCAGATTCTTCCCTTGATTGAGGTGAAAGAACCAAAACAACTTATTATCATGGATGGCACAGAGGAAACAAACCCTGCCTATGTGAGTTGGAGAAGAGATGATCAGCTCCTCAGAAGCTTGATCTCTGGAACCTTAACAGAAGAGGTTCACACCTTCATTATTGGCCTGAAAACAACAAGGGAACTACGGGCATGTCTAGCAGAAACCTTTGCTGAAGCTTCTCATGAACGGGAACTCGGGTTGATTTGCCAACTTCAAACTCTTCGCAAAGGTAATCAATGTGTTACTGAGTATTTGAAATCTATTAAAATTATTTGTGATGAACTATATGCCATGCAAAAGCTTGTCTCCGATAGGGACAAAGTATTTTGGACGGTTATTGGGTTGGGGCCAAAGTTTGATAGCTTTGCGGATGCAATCATGGCATGCGCTCCTCCCCCTACGTTTTCTCAACTCTCGGCATCCCTCCTTGCGTTAGAACAACGTAATGCGATGAATAATACAGTCCAAAATACTACCTCTAAATCTCATGCATATGTCGGGCAGCGACAAAATAAATCAAACAAAAGGAGCAAAAACTGGAATGCTCAAAAGCGCTAATCCTTTGAATCAAAAGGGCGTGGGTTCACACAAGTTAGCCAAAAAAAAAATACCACACCCGAATCGAACAGGGATGGTTCTCACAGTACTACTCAGTCTTATCAGATCTGCAAGAAACCCGGCCATGATGCTCTGAGATGTTGGCATCGCTTTAACCATTCCTACCAAGCTGAGGAGATACCTCAAGCACTGGCAGCCATGTCCATTACCGATCCACATGATCCGGAATGGATCCCTGACACTGGTGTGACTTCTCATATGACAAATAATCCAGGTATTCTCTTATCTGTCTCCCCTTATAGTGGATCAGACAAGATTATTGTCAGGAATGGTAATGAACTATCCATATCTCACATCGGTAATAGCAGTCTTTCTACTTCATATGGAAATTTAAAAGTAGGAAATATTTTGGTTGTACCCAACATCACCAAAATTAATTGTCTGTTGGTCAATTAATTGATGAATGTTCACGCTTATTTGAGTTTACATCTGATGGATTTTCTATTAAGGACCAGCAGTCAGGACATATCCTCGCGAAGGGAACTAGGGATGGAGGACTATACACTTTACGCAGTGACACAACTAATAAGGCATTTTATTCATCACGACAGCAAAAGACCCCAGAAGATATTTGGCATCAACGTCTAGGACATCCGCAACCAAAAGTTGTCTCTTATTTAAACTCTATGAATTTCTGTTACTGAATGGAATAAAAGTGGTTAAGTTTGTTCTAGTTGTCAGCTTGGAAAAAGTAGTAAACTTCCATTTGTTACTACACCCACTCACTCAATTGCATTATTTGATAAAATTCACTGTGATGTCAGGGGTAATGCACCTGTTTCATCTGTTCAAGGCTTCCGCTATTATGCCTCGTTTGTGGATGATTTTTCATGCTACACATGGATGTACCCGTTGAAATCAAAGTCTGACTTCTTTGCTTGTTATGTTCAATTTCAATTGATGATTGAAAATCAGTTTAATACCAAAATAAAAATTTTCCAATGCGATGGTGGTGAAGAATTTAAGAAAATTGAATTTCTCCAAACACTCCGTGATACTGGCATTGTGAGACAAATCTCGTGTCCCAAAACACCTGAGCAAAATGGGGTTGTTGAACGGAAACACAGAAATATTGTTGAGTTAGGTCTATCAATGCTCTTCCATAGTGGCTTCCTACGAAGTATTGGGTGGAAGTGTTTCACTCAGCTGTCTTTCTCATGAACCGGTTGCCATCCCACAAGTTGACCATGAAATCACCATTCCAGCTGCTACTCGGAAAGAACCCTGATTACACGTCTCTCCGTGTGTTTGGATGTCATTGTTATCCCTATTTACGAGACTACAAGAAATATAATTTCTCACCCAAATCATTCCCATGTGTGTTTATTGGATACAGTCTTCTTCACAAAGGGTATCAATGTCTTTTCCCCGCCACGGGCCGAGTGTATATCTCACGACATGTAATTTTTGACGAACTATCTCTCCCTTTTTCTAACACAACTGTATCTTCTAGTGGTGTTCTATTATAGGGGGAGCGAGTTAGTCTCTCTACATTTTCCGAATATATGCCTGGCATACCTGCTATTGATGCTTCCACCTCAACTAGATCTATCATTGATTCTACTACAGTCACGAATAGCACTGATGCACCCTGCTCACTAGCACCTGATGTGCCTCTATTGCCCCTCATTCATCTACAATCGGAGCACCTTTAGATTCAGTCTTTGAAAACGAATCTGGAGACTTTGATGTTGCCTCCATTGCTGCACCTCATGCCTCAGCAATAGTGCCCTCATCAAATGCTCCGACAGAAAGGGGGGTCCATTCCTCACAGTCTCCTGTCTCCTTAGATCAAGTTGCACAAGGCTATGCCAACCATGCTGTTGACCCACCTACCGCATCTACTGTAGATCCAGTGCCTTCCACTGACACTATTACTGAGCACGATCATGCTGCACCTACCTTATTGGATTCACCGGCCACTGCTCGCCCAGCGGAACCTCCTGTTCCAATTTCCTCAACGGTCGCACTCTCAGGTTCTCTCAATGGCGGGCATCTCATTGTTGATCTCGGGCCCTTGATGCCCCTGCCTTCTATATCTCCTACATCTTCCAATGTTCCTCAAGGTTGGGTTCCCTACACACCTACGCCTATTGATCCCGGTCATCATCTGGGTGTCAATACACATCCTATGAAAACTAGGGGGAAGGCTCAAGCTGCTGCCCTTCTACTTGCTTCTTCAAGCACCACCACTCCTACTGAACCTACTACTGTTGAGTCTGCCTTGACTCACCCAGGGTGGTTTGCGGCTATGAATGAAGAAATCCAAGCTCTCCGTGATAACTCAACATGGGTTTTGGTACCCCGCCAACCTGACATGAATGTTGTCAGTTGTCGATGGGTCTTTAAAACGAAGCTAAAATCTTATGGTAGTTTAGAGAGACTGAAAGCCTGCCTCGTTGCTAAGGGATTTGATCAGTTCTCTGGTGTTGATTTCGATGAAACTTTCAGCCCCGTTGTCAAACCACAAACTATCTGGCTTGTCCTCACCATTGCGCTTATCAAGCAATGGCCGCTTAAGTAGCTGGATGTGAAGAACGCCTTTCTTCACAGATTTCTCAAGGAACCGGTATTTATGGAACAACCACCTGGCCTCATTGATCCTGCCAAGCCTCACCATATCTGTCAACTCCAGCGTGCTCTCTATGGACTATAACAGGCACCTCGATCTTGGTTTGACCGCTTTAGTCAATATCTTCTCCAATTGGGATTTCTCTGCAGCATTCATGATCCCTCTCTATTTACACTCCATAGCCATCAAGGTGTAATTCTATTGCTTCTCTATGTGGATGATATCATACTTACTGGCAGTAATCCCTTCCACCTTGATTCCTTTATCCAATGCCTTGGAAAAGAATTTGCTATGAAAGATCTCGGGTGTCTACATTTCTTCTTGGGAATAGAAGTTCAATCTACACCTACAGGTCTTCTCCTCTCTCAAGGGAAGTATGCTCGCGATATCCTCACTTGAGCTTAAATGGTGGATTGCAAAGTTATCTCTACTCCTCTTGCTACTAAATTTGATCGTGCTCAAGAGTCTCCCCTATTTTTGGATCCTAAATTCTATCGGAGTTTGGTCGGTGCCCTACAGTATCTCACAATCACTCGACCCGACCTCTCTTATGTAGTGAACCTCGTCAACCAATATATGCATGCTCCAACTGTTGTTCACATGCAACTTGTGAAACGTATTTTGCGTTATGTCTGTGGTACATTGGATCATGGGACTCATATTCACCGTCACAATTCTTTTGATCTTTATGCTTTTTCTGATGCAGACTGGGCCGGATGCCCCATTACTCGCCACTCAACTACTGGATATTGTGTCTTTCTTGGCTCGACATTAATTTCTTGGGGTGCCAAGAAACAGCCCACCGTAGCTCAGTCAAGCGCTGAGGCGGAGTATAGGTCTATGGTTGTTGCTACAGTGGAATTGACATGGCTCTCCTTTCTTCTAAAATCCATCGGGATTATTCTTCATCAACCCCCTACTTTGTTTTTTGATAATATCAGCACCCTCTACATGTCCATTAATCCGGTGTTTCATGCCTGCACAAAACATATTGAGCTCGACTATCACTTTGTTCGTGAAAAGGTAGCACTCAGCTCTTTGATTACTTGTTTTGTTTGCTCTCATCATCAACTTGCTGATATTCTGACCAAGCTGCTTCCACGTGATTCCTTTGTCACTCTTCGCTCCAAGTTTGGCATTCATGCTTCTCGCCTTTGCTTGAGGGGGAGTAAAGAGCATGATGCTACTCAATTGACAGAATCGGAGCATGATACTGTGAGATCAAGATCTGTAGCCAATAGGACAGAATTGGAGCATGATACTATGACATAATCAAAGCATGATAATGTTCCTAAACCAGCTACTAAATCAGCGTTATTGATGGAGAAAATCTTGGAAGATACTTACTATTCTCAGTGAAAGAAATTTTGTATAGATACTTGATTGAGTCCTATTAGGACTCTTGCCAATACTATTGTAATCTCTAGATAATCTTTGAGATATATTTAGTAAAACAAGTAATCCTACAAGCTGTAAACATGTGAAGACAGAGAATCCTACAAGCTGTAAGATTCTGTAATCATCATCTATATATATCAGTAATACTCTTCACATCTCTTACGGTTGTAAGAGAACCCAAAATCTGTAGTGCAAGGAGTTCTTTACCTACCTCCAAGCAAAATCTGCTCATCAACTTGCAGAAACGTCATATCTAACCGCTGACAGTGTGAGACACCCTTTACAGAGAAACTTTGGAATTTTTAATGGCATATAGATTTTGCAATGTATGTCAACACTCTCCAGTAATATAATATAGGCCAGAAAAATGAAGTTCATCTTACAAACAACACTAAAACTGTATATGGGATTTCACATAGCATCCATAGTTTAGATAATATCATAAAGTAGTGTAATAAGGTGAGATGAGATACACTCTCATTGTAGATTTTAGTTTGAATTTTGAAAAAGATCGTTTAGAGAATACATTAAGTGGTGTAATGTGGTGAGATGGGATATCTTGTATGTCATTTCAAAGGAGAATTTGTGATGAGATCCAGTGTATTTCATCTCACCTTATTCCACCACTTTATGGCTAAATCCAAAAAAAAAAAAAACACATTAATCATTTTTTAAATATAACTTTTTCTCTTTTAATTTATATATTATTCGATGAAGATGATAAATAGATCAACCAATGAGACAAAGTGTTTTCAAAACACAATGCTTGTCAGTGCAAAAAATATCTTCAAAATAGATATACATAAATTTGAAGAAGTTGTTGTGTTCTTTTCGTGGAATTCTAAGGTTTTAGGAACTTCAACGTTCCTAGAACATCAGAGATTCAGATTTTGATGTTCCTAAAATATTTGTATTTATGTTCTTTTAGATTAGGGTCTTTATGACTAAATTCCTGGGACTTTGCAAGTTCATTGTTCTTTTGACATAGAACTTTAGGATTAAAAATTTAACATCAAAAACTTATTAATGTTTAATTTCTTAATTATAGTTGTAATATCATAAAATATAATTTAATTTTTCTTATTTTCTTGATATACGATGTGAATATAATTAGTTTTTTTTTATGACTTGAGGTATTCATATCATCATTCTACAATATTCTTATATCATTTGACAATGTTCTACGAGTCATTTGAAATTATGTCAAACTTGAATAAAAGTCAATAATCTACTTAATATCATTAATACTTATGACGTATGTGAGAAGGGAGTAGTATATTTGGAATGAGAGGCTCGGTTTTTACCTGGGCTCCTGCTCACTTAAAATTTCTACTCGGAAGGAACTATAAAGTTCTGGCTTTTCTTATATGAAACTATAAAGTTCCGTTTTTGACGGATTTTCAACTTCCACGAAACTTTAAAGATCCAGGACCTTGGGTTAAAAACAAACTTACATTTTTGAAGTTCCGAGATTTTAAAAGTTCCGCGAAAAGAAGACACCCCAGCTTAGGAGACTAGTTCGATTTTCCAAAGGATTGATTCGGTTTCTCTGGTAATAGGATAGTGATTATCATACAACGCCTTAATCAATAATAATAAGATGAAGCCAAATCGTCTATAGTGATAACTGGATTTGGCAAATCCGTTTATCACCCTTAGTTAAGATTCACCCACCCATCATTGGTATTTTCTTAAAAAATATTTAATTCATTTTTTAAATATTTCAATATTAAAAAAAAACCTTAAAAACAATTTTTTAATTTTAAAAAATTAAAGAATTAATATTAAAAAAAAAAAAAAACCAAGATAGGTGGATGAACCCTAAGGGTGGGTGAATCCTAACCACAGTTAAGGGTGTCAAAAAGGACACGTGTCAACCTCAATGAGTGATAACCGGATTTGGCAAACACCCTAGAATTGGCTTCTAATAGGATAGGATAGGATAGACTCGTACAGTGTTTATCTCATTGTTTCTCTATTAGAAATGAAATTTTTTTTATTAAATAAAGTCCAACACAAGTTTTACAATCTTGTGTTCCTCTCAATCTCCATTTCTCTTGTATTCAAACCCTTTTAATGGGGACTACAGAAATAAATAGAAACACAGAAAATGATGGAAATAGTTCTAACGATGATCCAACCATGCATAAATCAAAGTTATCAACATCCACCACCACAATCACCACCCCTACTACCGCCGCCACCACAATTTCCTACCAATCTGCCTTCTCTTGCCGCTGACGCTTCGACATCTACAGTTGTATTTAGCCAAGAGCCCACTCCATCGTGTCTATTACGCACCAGGTGCAACCCAACTCAGCCTCCTCGCGGCGGAAAAGGCCACATTGTCCCCGCTCCCTTCCCATGGGCAACCCACCATCGTGTCACCGTTCACAGTCTCCGTCATCTATTATCACATGGTTTATCTACCCTTGCTGGTGACGTTCAGTGCAAGAAGTGAGAGCATCAATACCGAATTGAATTTGATCTGAAAAAAAAACATGCATAAATTGCGACTTATTTTGTGGCCAACCAAAGTACCATGCGCGATCGGGATCCTAGCATTTGGATGAATCCAATACTGCTCGACTGCAGTTTCTGTGAAAGGACTTGTACTGTAAAACCCATTATTTCATTGAAGAAGAAAACCAACTGGCTTTTCTTATTCCTAGAGCAGATGCTTGGGTGTTGCACGCTTCCTCACTTGCAGTATTTCTGCAAGCACACCAAAAATCATAGGACTGGTGCAAAGGATAGTGTCCTTTATCTTACCTATCTTACCCTATGCAAACAACTAGACCCTAAAGTGCCTTTAATTTGATCATTAAGATCAATTATATTGTTATTGTAATTAACATTTTGTCATTTTTTTTTTTTTTTTGGGATTGTTAGACATGATCGTGTCCTTTAGTTTAGTTCTGTTGATGTGCTTGGATAAGTCTCTTTTGTCACTCTCCGTTTCTCAATAAAAGTAATTTAATTACTACTTCTATTTTTTTGTTATTATTAGTAAATACTCACTAATTAAATGGCTTATCATTTCTTTTAAATAATAAGGACTCTGTGCTTGAATTTAAAATTTCCAGGATAACTGGATCATTTTAATAATTTTAAATTCTAGTCATCAATAAGTCATCTAGAGAGTCCTTATTATTCGAACATGATATTTTGATTAGTATTAGTAAATACTCACAAATTAAATGGCTTATCATTTCTTTTAAATAATAAGGACTCTGCTTGAATTTCAAATTTCCAGGATAACTGGATCATTCTTATAATTTTAAATTCTAGTCATCAATAAGTCATCCTGAGAGTCCTTATTATTCGAACATGAGATTTTGATTGTTACGGATCTATTTTTTATTAGTAAGAATTTTAAAATCCTAAACTCTTTTAAAGTAAAAGTGATCGGAAGCTGGCTACTTGGAACAAGTAGTTTTATCACTTGGATTATTGGTTCTAGTGAACCAAGATTATACTAAGAATTGTATGCAGGACCATTTTCAGCATCATTATAGCCAGAAGTAAAGTTATTAAATGGACTTTGCTACGGAGACCGTTGACACCACCGACGGGATTTCAGGTGGGGTCCATTTCACATGGTGGTGCCCACCAAAAATCTCATACTCTTAGAGCACAGTCTCGGTGGTCTCGGCTCTAAGACGGTCTCATAAGCTTTATCCTTATTAAATTTAAAGAGTTTTAAAAATTTTATTAACTTTCTTAGTTATTAACTACAAAATTTAAGACCTATAACGGCGTTTTTAAATCACCGTCAAAAATCCGAAAAACACCGTTATAGTCAATCACGGCGTTTCAAAGAAAACGCCGTTATTGCTCGCATCGGGGAAGGTAAAGACGGCACTTATCTTGACGGCATTTTCAAAACGCCGTTATATGTGTCTCTATCAAGGCGTTTTTAGAAATGCCGTCATAGACTAACCGTGTTAGAAATGCCGTCATAAACTAACCTTTGACGGCGTTTCTAGAAATGCTTTCATAGACTAACCTTTGACGGATATGGCAACACCCTAGAAGATTTGGCTTCTAATAGGATAGGATAGACTGGGACAGTGTTTATCTCATTGTTTCTCCATTAGAAATGAAAATAATTTTTTATTAAATAAAATCCAACACAGGTTTTACAATCTTGTGTTCCTCAATCTCCATATCTCTTGTATTCAGACCCCTTTAATGGGGACTACAGAAATGAATAGAAACACAGAAAATGATGGAAATAGTTCTGACGATGATCCATTGGCACTGCCTGTCGCCACCACGCATAAATCAAAGTTATCAACATCCACCACCACAATCACCACCCCTACTACTGCCACCACCGCCGCCGCCACAAAAATTTCCTACCAATCTGCCTTCTCTTGCCGCTGGCGCTTCGACATCTACAGTTGTATTTAGCCAAGAGCCCACTCCGTCGCGTCTATTACGCACCAGGTGCAACCCAACTCAGTCTCCTCGCGGCAGAAAAGGTAACATTGTCCCCGCTCCCTTCCCATGGGCAACCGACCATTGTGCCACCATTCACAGTCTCTGTTATCTATTATCACATGGTTTATCTACCATTGCTGGTGACATTCAGTGCAAGAAGTGAGAGCATCAATACCAAATTGAATTTGATCTGAAAAAAAAACATGCATAAATTGCGACTTATTTTGTGGCCAACCAAAGTACCATGCGCGATCGGGATCCTAGCATTTGGATGAATCCAATACTGCTCGACTGCAGTTTCTGTGAAAGGACTTGTACTGTAAAACCCATTATTTCATTGAAGAAGAAAACCAACTGGCTTTTCTTATTCCTAGGGCAGATGCTTGGGTGTTGCACTCTTCCTCACTTGAAGTATTTCTGCAAGCACACCAAAAATCATAGGACTGGTGCAAAGGATCGTGTCCTTTATCTCACCTATCTTACCCTATGCAAACAACTAGACCCTAAAGTGCCTTTAATTTGATCATTAAGATCAATTATTTTGTTATTGTAATTAACATTTTGTAATTTTTTTTCTGTTTTTTTTTTTTTTTTGGGATTGTTAGACATGATCGTGTCCTTTAGTTTAGTTCTGTTGATGTGCTTGGATAAGTCTCTTTTGTCACTCTCCGTTTATCAATAAAAGTAATTTAATTACTACTTCTATTTTTTTTGTTATTATTAGTAAATACTCACTAATTAAATGGCTTATCATTTCTTTTAAATAATAAGTACTCTGTGCTTGAATTTCAAATTTCCAGGATAACTGGATCATTCTTATAATTTTAAATTCTAGTCATCAATAAGTCATCTAGAGAGTCCTTATTATTCGAACATGAGATTTTCATTAGTATTAGTAAATACTCACTAATTAAATGGCTTATCATTTCTTTTAAATAATGACTCTGCTTGAATTTCAAATTTCCAGGATAACTGGATCATTCTTATAATTTTAAATTCGAGTGATCAATAAGTCATCCAGAGAGTCCTTATTATTCGAACATGAGATTTTGATTGTTATGTATCTATTTTTTATTAGTAAGAATTTCAAAATCCTAAACTCTTTTAAAGTAAAAGTGATCCGCAGCCAGCTACTTGGAACTAGTAGTTTTATCTCTTGGATTATTGGTTCTAGTGAACCAAGATTATACTAAGAATTGTAAGCAGGACCATTTTCAGCATCATTATAGCCAGAAGTAAAGTTATTAAATGGACTTTACTACGGAGACCGTTGACACCACCGATGGGATTTCAAGTGGGGTTCATTTCACATGGTGGGGCCCACCAAAAATCTCACTCTTAGAGCATAGTCTCGGTGGTCTCGGCTCTAATACGGTCTCATAATCTTTATCTTTATTAAATTTAAAGACTTTTAAATATTTTATTAACTTTCTTAGTTATTAACTACAAAATTTAAGACCTTTAACGGCGTTTTTAAGTCACTGTCAAAAATCCAAAAAAAGCCGTTATAGTCAATCACGGCGTTTCAAAGAAAACGCCATAGACTAACCTTTGATGGCATTTCTACAAACGCCGTGATTGAGACGATTACCAATGACGGCGTTGACCAAACGCCACGAATAGTCATGAAATAAAAAATAAAAAATAAAAAAATTCCCCTATTTTATACCTATCAACAATATAAATATTTTTTTCCCCTGTTCTGTACTTGTCAACAATATAAAATAAACAAAACTATGCCCATAATGACATTATATATAAAAAGAAATTTTCTACATTAAAATCCACAATCGGTATAAAATAAATACATCCAATAACACGTGCCGATCATAATGTAATAATATAATATACATGTCCATAAAAAAGTGTCAATAAATCGTAAATGTAACTATTTTCATTTCACTGGTTCCCTCCCGCACCTCTAAAACTGGACAAATGTGTGCTGCTTGCTCCCTCCTACAAAGACAATTAAATAAAATTATTTATTAGAATATTGGAATGATAAAAATTACAGAATTCATAATTAATATGCAATGAAGAAAAAAAACAAACAAGGTTCAATCAATAACATGCATGAAAACTTATCACGAATTGCACACTGCACCAAATCTTAACCGGGCCTCGATTTTCAATGTCGTTTCTTCTAACGCATGTATTTTAACACAACCTAAGTGTGAGAATTGGTTTCGAGTGAATCCGAGGTTGTTTGCCCGATTTGGGCACCGAGTAGGCCGAATTCCTAAGTTTTAAAGAATAGTTTGGCCTAAACCTACAACCGCCCATCAAATCTTAACCAGGCCTCGGTTTTCGATGTCGTTTCCTCTAACGCGTGTATTTTAACACAACTTCAGTGTGAGAATTGGTTTCGAGTGAATCCGAGGTTGTTTGCCTGATTTGGGCACCGAGTAGGCCGAATTCCTAAGTTCTAAATAATAGTTTGGCCTAAACCTACAACCGCCCATCAAATTCTAATCGGGCCTCGGTTTTCGATGTCGTTTCTTCTCTGTTTTGCTATAATTTTCCCAAAACAGCCAAGGTAAAGCTCCTCCTCTGTTTTGCTCTATTTTTGGTGGTGTTCTTGATGAGTTTTTGTGTCCCTTTTCATTCTCTTTTACAAAACGAGTGGATGATTTCCATGATATTTCAAAAGAGTTTGGGTGGGAGGAAAATCCATGTTTCAGGGTTGGTGAGATTAGGCTCCTTTGGAGATGAAATGGGTCCTTTTCATTTGCCTCCATTAATGGATTCTTCACCCCACAGTGGCAAGACCAACCATGCTGCAGCTGAAACAGCTCACATGACCTGCTTCTCCAACCCAATGGAAGTCCAGAATAACCTGGAAGAGATGATCGATTACTTCAACACTCCTCTTTTTTCAGCATCTTCAAACCCTTCCAATATCTCCCTTGATTCAATTCTCCTTCCCAAAATATCTCTTCCAAACTCATTTTACACCACTCAAGGAGCTCCAAATCTAAGCAATTTCACATACCCATGTTCTTGTTTAATGCAAGAAGAGGCCATCTTGAGGGCTTTACTTGACAGCCATGAATCGAGCATGAAGCAGAGCTGCAAAACTAGCATCTCACAAGAAACAGAGCTAAGTACTGATATGAACACCGAAATCTATTCGATTTTACTGAATCATGAAATGGGTAGGAAGTGTTTTGAGGATCAAGAAGAGCCATCTACTTCAGCTGGACCAACAGACATTGATTGTCTTTGGAATTATTAGAATAAAAGAAGCAAAATGAGCATAAGATGAACAAGAAGAAGAAAAGGAAGATGAAGATGAAGAGCTTTAGTTACTTATAATGTCTAGATTTGATTGTGAGTGTGTGTATAGATTCTCTAAATCTAAATATCATATATGAAAAAGACTGATATTATCATATATATATATATATGAAAAGTTGGACTAAAGGTATCATTGGAGTCAAGACATGAACTTGATTGATTATTTGATTGAACACTTTGGCAAGCAAGCAGGACGTATATCATTCAATACTCTCACTGGGCAGAAGCTTGGTTTTAGTACCCAGTGAGACTAACAGTGTTCATGCAAGTGCATTGAGGGTACGTATTAGAGTTCATGTATAATTGTGAGACAAAGAATCAGTTCATTCTCCATGGCATCTCTGCACTAGATCTTTTCGAGTGCTGTCTTATAGTAGATTGTGGCTTATAAATGGAGTCAAGAGATGTTAGAAGGCACTTGGGAAAGTTAGAATGAATTTATGATGGCAGCAGGGTGTCAGATGATAGATATCGAGGAATCCATCTTGTCCACATTGAAGGAGTGTTTAGCTACAAGGCTGAGAGAAGGAAGCCAGACGGTCAACACCAGTTTAATTACATAGATGTGTTGGAGAAATTATGGATAGTGATGGTAAAGATGGAAGTCAAACTAATTGGGTTGGAAGAGATATGTAGACAACAAAACCCTTTGCACTGGTAATATATAGTCAAAGAAGACACAAGCTGTATATGGGCTGAGTTCACTTTTAGAATAATTCCTCAAGTTGCGAGTAATCAGGTTCCATCCTATGCTATCATGGAAAATGGGTACTATTTCCTAATACACTTGTGGGAAGCCAGTTTATAAAATAATGGTTGTCGACCCAACTAAATCTTGAATAATCTTTTAGGAAGATGACACAGTATCTAAAGCTGGATATGGAGCTGTAATTTGTTCTAAACACTACTCGAATGGCCTCCTTTATTATTTTCTAACGTATATAGTCCTTGCACAAGTTGTAGTTCTGAGTAGATTCTGTTCGCACATTGACAAGATTGGAGATATGGTCTGAGTATGTCTCTCTGGATCAAAGAGGTTACATAGAAAACTGAAAGATCACATAAAGTTGGAGTGAGCTGTTTAAGTCCAAGCTCATCAAATCATCGTGAGTTCACAGGAAACTATACAAATACTAGTGGAGGCTGCACGTGCGAAGCACGTGCAAGCGATTTACAATAATCTTAAAACATAAATATAAAAAAAAGTGAGGAATTTTTTTAACATTGCATTCGATAATATATTTATAAATGTAAACATGCAGCATATTACAGTGACAATTTGTGAAAAATCAAGAGGAAGAAGAGATGAGATGTAAGAATATTTAAAAGGTGGGTAAAGCTTGCAAGGGTGGAAAGGCTCAAGAAACATCTCAAATTCTTCTTGATTAGATCATTTGGTGAAGCAGGATGAGAAATAGCTTCTAAAATATTTGATGCAACTAAAGATTCAAAAAATAACAACAGCCCTCTTTTAATGCAAAGTGGAAGCATTAGAATGGATAACGATGCTATTCTGTTACCATTAGCACCTAGAATATAAAACAAATGCAGTAAACAGTCATTTTTGGTTTATATTAAAAGTTGATCACATAACTATTTTGCTAAAGAATTTTTTTTTAAATGAAATACTATCAATCCTTACTTGATAGCAGCCAAGGTTCAAAGATGCTATAATCTCATCTGGATATTTAATCCCAATTTAAATAAGGTGTTCTATTGTTCTTCTGAATTTACCTATTCTACTATAAAGTACATAGTATCACAATGACCACCCTGCTCATTGTAAATTAATGAAATTAGAAACAAAGGTCTAAGCATAAAATCTTCACAAACCAAGATCATATAATCATAATCCTAAAATTATAAGTAAAAACTGAAAGAGTCAATATTGACCAACCAGTATAGAACTTCAGAAGATTGAAGACCAAAGTACCAATTTCAGAAATTATAAATACTGTCTACTCTAACCTTCTTTAGTGAAGTATGTAGCAAACACAAAGGTTCTTATGAATGACCTTGAAACTTAGTCTTTAATTTCAAATGAATCTAAAAATTCTGCAATAGAAGCAAACAGTTTCGTCTTCCGCTGTCTGCTAAAATAACACAAATAGAGATGGATCAGTAAATGCAAGCAAGTCAAAGGGTGGTGAAATCTTACCTTTTTCTTCTTGATTAGATCCTTTGGTCAAGGAGGACAAGGTGATTAGGTTAAGCAGGACAAGCTGATTAGTACAAAATTTGAAATTTGCATTAGGCTTCTTGGGGACACATCCCAAAGAAATGGCTTCTAAAGTCTTGATGCAACTAAGATTCAGAACATAACAGCCCTTTCAGAACATAACAGCCCTCTTTTAATGGAAAGTGGAACCTCAGGATAGGACATGCTTAAACTGAAGATACCTAACATCTATGTTTTATTATGCATAAAAGGCTAAGGTTCAAGTGTAACTTAAACTGCCGTATATGTGAGATCCGTGACATCTCAAGCAGAAAATTATAGATGATAGTAGTTGCCTAATTCCTACGATGCATGTCTATGTCAGATCATCATCCATAGGGAAATTATTGAACAAAATATTATATAGTAACGGGTTATCACAATCATAAGTCATAAATACCTAAGAACATCCAAATGAAATTTCATGGGAAAATTAATATGACAAACCCATTAGTAGAAGACAAAATACCCAAAAGAATAGATTGAAAGACATTTTGTCATGATCCAGAAGACGAAATCGATTGACATCGAAAAGAAAACCAAAGAATGAAAAAAGCAATGAAGTTTTCAAATAAAGATGTATGCTATAGCGTTTTCTTCATAGTTATCACTTGATGCATTAAGGATGCCATGTTTCCTAGTTGAAATACCATATGATCTAAAACCAAAGAAAAAGGTAGAATACAACTAATGTTGGCTGGAACATATTCTAAGTATGCTCTTCGGGATGTCCTCAGCCTTCAATGAGCATGTATAAGTTACGCAACGGTAAAACATCATAGATATAGAAGTGTGTTACCATGCTAAGACATCAATATGTAAGTGTTCTTAAGTAAAAGATGGATCCAAGGAAAAAGAGATGCTTACTGAGTATAGAAGTAAAATATGCCACCTCCATCAACAATGACATTGAATATGAGCAGTGCTAAAAGCACAAAGAATGCTATAATTCGGAAAGCCAGCAGCCAAGCGGGATGGTGAAGCTAGTCTGACTCCGAAATCTTCTTGCGATAATTTCAAGTTAGAATCTGAGAGTTCAGTTCTTTTGCAGGTAAATCAAAAAAAAAAAAAAAATATATATATATATATATATATATATATATATATTTAAGTTTCCTTAATTTCAAAGCGATCTAAAGTCTAAATGATTAGGAAATGTACAAGGACTTGGTGAAGAGGAAAGTAGAGTTGGAGGAACACTTGGTAGAAATTTCAAAATCGTTGACCGGAATGCAAGAAGAGATGCAGAGGCTAACGTGGGCAATGGATAAAGAGAATGGAAAGTTAGCAATAGTTGGAGGTGCAGAAAATGATAAGGGCAAAGAAGAAGCAGCAATGAATTGCATTCAGTATTCCCAGAACCAACAAAACTATGTGAGCTAAGACTAAGACCTATGATGAATTGCATTCATGTTCCAACTGTATAAAGATCATATTCTACATACATACAAGAGAGAGAGAGAGAGAGAGAGCTTAACTTAAGGTCTAGCTTTTACTAACATGACCAAACTAACCAAACATTGACCTAACTACTTCTCAGAATTTTGTCACCTAACAGACAATCTAACTAGAGTTATGCCACATAAACCTAATCTAGGTTAAACAAAACTAAAACAGATTTTTTAAAACTAAGATTAACTCAATGACTACCTGAATTTAACTTAAGGCCTAAACTAGATTTATCTTAAGACTAACTTAAGGTTTAAACTTGGACTAGCCTAAGATTAGAAGGAACAATTAAGCTAAGTAAAACTAAATTAGTCACTAATCTACATCAGCCCGACATTGGTTTATAACATAACCTAATGATTAGAAGAGATTAAGCTAACTAGAGTTACCATGATGCTAATCTAAAACTAACCTCAATAAATTAGAAAAACAAGGTTTAAATGAACTAAAATATAATCTAACATTATTCCAAATAACATATTTTAACCCAACTAAACACCAAACATTAGCCTAATCTAAATCTAACCTAAAGACTAACTAAGTTAGATCTTTAAACTAGATAGTAATCAAATTATAAACTAACCTAAAGCTAAATAGATTATGGTCTAACCTAAACTAATAATGAATCAATACTAACTCAAAACAAATTTTCAAAAAAAATCTTCAATCAAGCTTGAGCCAACCCGAGCTTAGCACAACTTGAATAAAGTTCGATCTCGAACAGAACTCAAGCTCGATCAAAGCCAAGCACAAACCTAAATATTTGAGCTCGAGCATGTTCAAACCAAGCTCAAACTTGGCTCAGCTCGGCTCAAATATAGAACACTAATACGCCAGGCATCAGAACCAATCAACGCTGTACTGAATTATGAATATTGAGTACATAAATATCTTCAAACCATATTTCACGTGTTAACAACATCATATGCCCATTCAATATATACCAAAGCAAAAATTAATGAAAACAGAAGGTAAAAGCAATCCAGATGGGGTACGGGTTAACATGATACACCGTACACTACAATCTAAAGTATAAAATGAAAAATGTCGGTTTCTAGGTCTCCAGAGTCCAAAGAACCGAAAAATTGATAAGAGCATTAAACATAATTTGGGTGAAAAAAAAACTGTTCATATGCATCAGATTACTCCATGTATATTTAGTTTTTCTTTTCTGGATATCTACATCTGATCATATGTATCAGAAAAAAAAAACTAAATATATATCAAAAGCTAAATGCAAGATAAACTAAATATGCATTAAAAGCTACACACATATCTAAATCTAACACATATTACTCCATGTATATTTAAAGCATTTCAGAAATCACACAAATGCAAGATACATATGAACAATATGCAAACTACAATCTGATGGATTTCAAAGCAAATACGCAACCAATATCTCATGCAACGCCATTATCAGTATCCCTGGTATTCAAAGCTCAGGTAAGAACTAACCAATTTAAGCAGAGAAACAGAACTATATTCAATTGAATCAAATGATTTTGAGTCTTTGATTAACAGGAAATGACTATGTCGACCCCTTTAATTGCTAGAAATCCACAAATATCAAAAGAGCAAGATCCTGCAAACACAAAACAAGATGAATCATGCTGAAGAAGAAGAAGAAGAATCGAAACATTCGATTCCAATGAGAATGTTCTAAACATCTGGATATAAAAATCTCGAAAACTGAAAAATGTAACATGCAGAACAGAATCCAACCTGAAAAACTATAAATCAGCAGTAAAATACACTTTTAAGTGAAGAAATCAATCAACAATACTCTTTCCAAAAAAGAAAAAAAAAACCTAAACGAACAGCAAAGATTACAAAACCTCGATCAGACCAAACAATAAACAAAATCCTCACAAATCCTCGAACAAATCCACATTACAAGCAGAAAATCTTCAGGAATCGAAAAAACCCAAAAAAAAAAACCAAAATCACATCCAAAACCGACTCCATCATTAAAAATCAATTTTCCGAACCTTAAGAAACATTAAAGAAGTGGATTTGTTCGACGCTTGAGTATTTTGTTAGACGCTTTACCCTTTCTGTACTCTCTAGTTTCGACCTTCTTAAACCCTAGTTTTTTTTTGGGCAGAGGAACACAAGGCATTTGCAGTTCTTGCAGAAATCGTTTTGACAGTTTCAGTGTCAGAATCATTGTTTTCCTTTCTTTTCTTTTTTAAACGAGAATTTGAAATCTGGGTAAGAGCGGTTTGAAACTTGGGAGAACACTCCATTGGGCTTTTCCATTACTGCTGCGTTGTTGTATAAACTATAGATTGGAAACTAGCAACTCTTATTTACTGTTCTTTAGTTTTCTTTGAGGTTTTTGGGTCATCTGAAATGGGAATGCATATCCGTGGAAGATCGGTCAATTTAAGATATGGACTGTTTAGGGTTTTCTATTGCAGCTGAAAAAACCTAAGGAATTTTACCTGGATTTGGGATTTTGTTTTTCTTTGCTGTTCTACTATCCCTGTGGTGTAAATATCCATGAAATTTGATCTGCACTAGGGATGTCTCTCCCTGTTTAGTTTATAAGTTAATTTAGAGAGCAGAAATTCTTCTTTACTGTTTTTTTGTATTGAAGAAATGGGTTGTGCTGCGTCGAGGATTGATAAGGAAGAGAGGGTTCAGAGATGCAAGGAGAGGAAGAGGCTGAGGATTGATAAAGAAAAGAGGGTTTAGCGATGCATCTTTAGATTAGAGAGAATGATCGGAGAGACATTTCTGATGAAGAATTTGAGTCGGAGAAGATGAGAGAGAGAGAAACTTACCGGAGAGCACACGGGAACACGAGCAGGGGCAGCGCAGGGGAGTCGGATCCGGATCCGGAGCAAGGGAGCCGGAGAAGGTGGCCGGAGATGGGACCTGGGAGCCGGAGCAGGAGGAGGAGAGGGAAAGGGACAGAAAATGTGGAGGGAAAGAGAAGTGGGAAAGGGTCGGGCCTAAAATGCCAAATACAGGGCCTTTCCGGGCGTTTTTAAAAGTGCCGTGAAAGGCGTTGGCATGGCACGATCCGAATTCCGACTTCCCGTCATATCTTCCGTGGCACTTTTAAAAAGAAAAAAGCCGTGATGGAGTTCCACAATAACGGCATTTTTTTTAAAAACACCGTGTTGGAATCCCCAAGTACAACACGTTTTTTATAAAACGCCGTCACAGAGTCGTGCTACTATGTAATCTACGGCGTTTCTTTAGAAACACCGTGATTGAATGTCTATCAAGGTGTTTTTTTAATAAACGTCATTAAAAATTTGCCGCTAAAGGCCTGTATTTTTATAGTATAATTTACAACAATTAGTTAATTATTAATGCAAAGGATTGAAAAACAAATTCTAATAATTATATATGTAGGAAAAAATCAAATCTTGATAAGTACAACGATTTACTTTTAAAATAAAATCATTTACTAATATTTTAATTTTTATATGAGACCCACTAACTTTTAGAAAAAACTATATTATGAATTGAAGAAAATAGCAATAACTCTAAGGTATTTATATATAAAAAATGAAAATAAGTTCTTTAATTAATATTTTTCTTTTACTTTTATAATTAGGTCCCACTAACTATTAGATTAACCAATAATTATTAAATTAAGATATCAATAATATTTAGGTACATAATTTTGTTATAACTAAATTATATTATTTAAGATATTTTGATAATTTTTATTATAAAAATAAAATATTCTTAGGACTTAAATTACCAAATTTACTCAAAATATTTTACTTTAATATCAGAAGCACCAACTTACTTGGAAGTATGATATATGAATGCAAAATATTAACCATCTAGGTAATAATAAATGTTTGGGCAGCTGGTTAAGGAATACTGGTCTCATATCCGGTCTGCAGATTCTAGGTGAAGCTAACTAATAACAACTATGATGTGAGGAATGCTAGCCCTACTCTTAGTCAACCCCTACTCTCACCCTTGTCTACTTCGTAATTATTAAAACCCTCTCTCTCATAAACTCTTATGTATACTTTCTTACCTGGGCTCCGATAAGCTACACTCCCAGAGGGAATTAACATAAAATCAACCAAACAGAAAATAAATCCTCAAGCTAAACCAGGAATTAGGAAAAAAAAAAGGGAGAATCTTAAAGCTTAATTCTTCTGCCTATATTGTTCAAGGAACCATATCGTCTGTGATATTTGGTGTGGCTTCCCTGTGTTCTTGAAGGTTGAAAGGCTAAGATCTTTTGCTTTGCATTGTATGTTAAAATAGTTGTAACCAATGGTACCCATTTAACATAGACGATTTGGTTCCGTAGTTCGGGGGATAGTACCTTTCATGTTTTTCCCAAAGGTCTAGAGAAAGCTGCAACCAATAAGATTTTCCTAATCCTCTCTTCCCGAAAGGAAGAACGTGGATTCATCTTCTCATAGTAACAAGTAGAGAGGAGACAAAACAACGAAGAGGCGGAAATTGAAAGGGAAGAAGGCACCATGACAATGAAAATGACTGATGGTTCAAGAGGGGCTAGAGGCATTGCGAGTGGTTCGAGAGCAAGAGCGAGATCAAGAATGCCTGACTGAAGCTGCTGGATGCCGCTCCGACAACCGCTCATCCAGTGTGGTTTAGTGTAGCTGCTTGCTAACACATGCTGTGGTGGCCACATTTGACCATTTGCGAGTACATAGGCATTCATGGCAGAGACAATTACTTTATGGAATGGTGTGAGGTACGTCAAAGGTAAAGAAGCTATTGCAACACTTCAATCTATATTTGTCATTCCACAGTTTCCATAACTTAAGCTGGTTCTGTGGTTCAACAGGGTCCCGGGAATTTGCCTATCAAATAAGGGACTGTCCCACAGGCATTGGTTACAATAGAATCTGGATGTTGAAGAGGAAAATTCAATGGAAATGGGAGATGTAGGGCATGGTCTTTGAAAACAAATTGGAACCATGTAGCTCCTTTCTGCATTTCAATACAAGACAGGGACATGCCAAACAAAGGTGGAGAGACAGGGATTTCTTTTCCTGCGGGTAAGCAAACCGACCTTCAATAAGATCAGATCGACTATACATGCCCATGAATCCTTTTAATAAAAAGTTTGTTAAGCATTATGGTATCCTTTATCTGTTTTTTAATGCTATAACCTTGAAAAGTGATAGCAAATGGGTCACTAATTGACTGTAGTGTTTTAATTAGCAGTAACGAATGATTTGTGGTAGTTGTACCGACAGGATCCACTTACTGCTCCAGTAGCCGAAGGACGAACCGTAAACTCGGAGGTCTCCAGATCGCTTCCTGGGCTCCCCTCAATATCGGTTTCTTGCATTATGGGACTAGTCTGCATCTTTAAGGCTCAGGGTATCCACGTTTTATCAGAAGACAATAAAAAAAACAGATTAGGTCCTTTCCGTTAGATCTGATTTAAAGCAGATTAAATCACCCCCATAATGCAAGGAACTAGTAACATTTCCTGGGAACTAAAACATCCAAAGCAGGGGACTAATAACATTTCAAGGCATTTTGTTATGTGCCTGAGTTAAGTAAATTGATCATCTGCCTCTTGTCAGGCCGGTCTTTTGATCTTTTGTGGAGTATTGGTCGAGGCACTTATCAATGGTATCAGAGCAGACATCACGTCCCGGGTTCGAGTCGCGGGGGGTGGCCCACCCTTCATGACAACCACGTGGCTAATGGTCCCCTAAATTACCACCGTGGACGTCGGTTCAGAAGCGTGTTGGTTTGTTATGTGCCTGAGTTAAGTAAATTGATCTTCCACCCCTTGTCAGGCCAGTCTTTTGAGGAGTATTGGTCGAGGCACTCGTCACATTTTCGCACACCCAACAATTCAAGCAATAGGGATAACATTCCTCATCAAGGTTTGAAAGACCAATTTATTCTCCCAATTTTTTTGATATTTGGCTGAATAAAACCTTGTTCACATCTACAAGTCAGACCTCGTTTTTTTTTTTCCCTACTGTACAGGAGCAAAACCCACTTTATAGCCAGCAAGCACTAGACATGGGTTCACGGCGTTCATCTATGGTTTCAGATGATTACAAATAGACTTAAACAAGTCACGAAGGAGAATTGCAGCCAATTGATTGGTAGTAGTTCAACCCATCTGAAACTTGTTTCATAGAAGCCTAAAACAAGTATTGCCCAAAAGATCTGCAAGCGTACTAGTAAGGATTCTCAAAACAAATTCAAGTTTTGTAGCAGTAGTGAAAATGTCAGGAGATGGCCATTTGTGGATATAATGACGAGAAAACAAGTTTGAATGATGAGAGATTATACACATAATTAGCAGCAGTTTTCCAAAGGAAAATAAGGAAAAAAAAAAACAAAATTTCGTTAGATAAGTGAGGTTAAATCACTGCTCAGAAGAAGCACATCCAATCATAGACAAGTCTCAGATGTCCAGACATAAATTCAACTACTTTATCATTGCAGAGAGCTTAGTAAAATCAAAAACTGTAATGCATTGTTGAAATTTATATATATAAATTTATTACATAAATAGTTGGATATTTATCAAATCGAATATATCAATATTCGAATTTGTATCCAATTATAAACGGATAATAAAATTAGTATTTGAATTCGCTCTACCAAATACCTATTCGGATAATTATCCGAGTAAACAAATTCGACTCTGAATAGGGATATATTCATCCGTTTACACCCCCAAGTGGAGCGCACATTGAAAGTTGAGAACACCCCCTCCCCCAATATAAACAATCTATAAATATAATAGCCAGAGTCCATATTGTATTTATCGACTTACCCAGGGTCAACCCAGTTTACAGGTCATGGGCTTGCCTACAGAATCGCGAATGGGGAGCAAAGTTACCTATAGGTCATGGCATTATGTTCCACTATCACATCAAAAGGTTTAAAAACAATTTATCAATAAATTTCTAGTTATACAGCAACTTAAAATCTATTTATTGGACATTACTAAATTCCTGAAGAACATCATTTTCTAATAAAAGCATGTAAAGGAGAGGTTTTGAAAAGTTGATCAATACTCAAATTTAATCGTTGAACTCCTAGACCTTTCCATCAAAATCTGAAGTAAGCCATCTTGACCAGTGGTTCCTGGGCCTTTCCCCAAGTGGGAGGTCCTGGGTTCCATTTCTCACTCCCCCTTTTGGGGCCAGCCCCGCACGGGTTTACTCGGACTCAACCATGGTTGTTAAATTCTTGCGATTTACGATTCAAATCCTACGATTCGATTCGAATCCCAAGTAAAATGATTTAAATCAAAGATAAAAATCTTAGTTGGGTAAATCACATTTGATTTGTGATTCATACTACGATTTGCAATTCAAATTATACGATTCATACGATTCGAACACGAAACCCCTTTTACGGACCAATACTTAAAAAATATTTTTTAATCAGCGGACCCATGGGTCCGTTTCATATCTTACCATGTGTCGTCGTGTCCCTTTTAACACTCATTTATCCCTAGTTAAGCTTAACTAAATTAAAACTAAGATTTTGGTTTTTTTTTTGTTGAAAAACCATGATTGGATTCCTTTACCCTAGGGTGAGTGAGTACCAACCACAGTAAGTAAGTATTTAAAATTGGGGCGTGGACCAATGAGGACCTACTCCTTAGTTATAAAATGGGAACCCCGGGTACGTTTACTATTTTCCTTTTGACTATGATGGAAGCTCTAGTCAAAACTCTTCTTCTGCGGAATCGAATTCAAAGATTCCCAATCCAATTTTGCCTTTTCGGTGTCAATTCACTCCCTTGCATCTGCCATGTTGGCTCTTGACCCAAAATTTCAAAAATGTTGTTAAGATGGATTAAAGCGTCTTTTCCCATATGGCAAAATCAATAGCAAATTTCATTGAAACGAATATGAGATGACGTTCACAGTGGGACATATCAAGCCGCTTCCAATTATTTTAAGTAAATCAGATTTGAATTTGGTTTGAACTTCGCATATATTTAAACTAGTGGGTGGCACATGCGATGCACGTGAGAGCGAGGGGAAGGAGTTAACCACAGTTAATAGGAATTAAAAGGGGCACGTGTTAACCCACAGATGTGATTGAACTCTCCCCGAGATCAATCGCGATTGACTGTGATTCTAAATAGATAGATGGCAAGGGGTTGTTTAGGAATTAAAGTAAAACATTAAATCAAAGGCAAGGGTAGTTTGGGAATTAAAGTAAAATATTAAATCAATGTTTTGTTTATATATAAGGGTAATTTGGGAATTTCAGAAAAATCATCTACGCTTGCCTCTCGCATTATAATAGTAAAAACAAATTTTGAAGACACGTGTTGCAGTGAAAAAAGTCATTACTTTTGTTTTTTTTAAAAAAAATTATTGAGATAGACCAATAACATGCCCGATTTACCCCTTTAGGCTACCATAAGGACTTTTAGGCAACCATAAGGACTGTTGCTAATCGACACTTCTAATGATAGCCCGATTTACCCCTTTAACATAAGGACTGTTGTACACCCCGCCTCTTGCGTGAGTGGTAGGGGTGTGGCCTTCCAAGGGTGGAAGTCTGGGGATCTAATCCCCCAAGGGGTAAGAATTGCAAGAGCTCCACTGCCCCCAGCTAATTCCTAACCGGCTGACTCTACTGATGTAGGTAAATGATATCTGGCTCCTGTGGGGCCCTTCAATATAAAAAAAAACCATAAGGACTGTGCTAATTGACACTCCTAATGATGGCAATGCTAAGGTTTTTCAACTATATATCGTTCATCTTATTCCTTTTAATCCATTTTTAAATGAAGATGCAAGCTAACCACAAATAGCCAAGATCACCCACCCACCCTCTTCATCTTATTCCTTTTAATCCATTTTAAAATGAAGATGCAAGCTAACCACAAATAGCTAAAGATCACCCACTCACCCTTTTCCCGTTTGGGTATTAGTTGCCTAAACCACCTTGATTACCAAGGGTTACCAGATAGAAGAAGAAAAATAGTCATATACCCTAAAATAGGCACTCCTAGAAAATGTTTAGGTATGGAAACAGATAGAAAAAGAAAAAAGTCATATACCCTAAAATAGGCACTCCTAGAAAATGTTTAGGTATGGAAAGTGTAATGGGTAAAATTCGTAAAGGCAAGAGTAGAGTGGGAAACTCCACTTTGTCAAAACAACCAACTTAGCCCAAGTTGGGCTAAGTGTTGGCTCTTATGAGCTGGCAAAACTCTTGCCTAACTAATGAATGTTATATGACAGGTGATATCATCATGACCCCATAAGTCATGATGACTTCCTCCAACTGCCAAAGAAGAGGGGGATGATGCGTAAGGTAAATGAGAAAGAAAGAGACACCAGAAGAAGAAGAAGGAGAAGAGGAAGGAGGGCTGCGGGGAGGGGAGGGGAGGGGGGGGGGGGGGGGGGGGGGGGGGGGGCTTGGGCCATTCAGTGATGAACCTCATCCCCGAAGAGCACAACCACTCACCTGATACTCTCTATATCACTTGATGTTCTCCACACTGCTTGATGCTCTCCACGGCCTCACAATCAATCATGGTCATCTGATGCTCTCTCGAATTTGACATGTCCGCCTAATGTTCGCTATGATAAGTACCCCTACACTCTGTCAGTACCTAATGCTTTATGTTTATCTACTTGGTGATATGTCAATACCACACAACCACCTGCACGATCACGTATTTGGTCACTTGCTGAGTACACTCTTTCCCAAGTACACTCATCATTGACTTGCCCAAGTACACTCTTGTACAAGTACACATTGCCCCGACATGACGGTGACAATGACCGTGATTGTGCCCATGACCGTGCCCAAATGAAGAGAACCCCGTGCCTCGCCATTGACTGAGCTTGTGCCCATGCTCACCGCAAATAATCTCGTGTCTATGCTCACAGCAACTGATCCCATGCCCATGCTCACCGTAAATGATCCTATGCTTATACTCACTGCAAACGATCCAATGTCATGCTCACCGCAAATGATCTCATGCCCATGCTCACCGCAACTGATCCCGTGTCCATGTTCACCGCAAATGATCCTATGATCATGGTCACCGTAAATGATCTTGTGTCCATGTTCACCGCAAATGATCCCATGCTCATGCCCGCCTTAACTGTGCTCGTGCACGTGCCACCGTAACTGAGCCCAGCCACGTCCTTGAAATGAGCACGTATCCATCCTCTACTGAACCCACCTGCACGATATGCTCGACCTGCATACTTGCACAATGTTTTCTAATATTCGACCTCCGCCCTCTACTATCATGTTAGATTCCCACCATGCACGACGTTCCCGACCTGTATAGACCTCCGACATCCGACTATGCTCTACCAAACGATCGATGGTAAGTATCTCTATACTCTAATGCTCATATGTCTATGCCCTATATTGACTTGTCTGTCGGAGTGTCAATGATAGGTCGAACGACCGCTCACCTTGCAAAGGACGACCCCCGTGATGAACCGAGCTGAACCTTTGACGGTTCTGTATTGAACGTCATTTCATTCGAAGAGCGTGCCATATGACAAAGGGTACGGATGACGTACGCATGCAGACAATTGTACCAGACCTGAACAGTGCAACCCGCGACAATTACCGTTAGCCCGGGAATTTCCCTTTACAGAAAGCTATATCTGTTAAACCGAAAAAAGTCCTACACTCCTACAGTCCTATTAACCTCGAGATAGGATCTCAGTCAATTGCAATTGCGTTCAAACCATTTCAATTGTATATGTGGTTGATGTTGATTGAATGAGAGAAAATATGTTGAAAATTCAAATTTTGATTTTTTTTTATCTTCCAATCAACATCAGCCACATATGCAATTGAATTGAATTGGCTTGAATGCAATTGCAATTGGCTGTGATTCTATCTCACTACACCTCTTTAAAGTAAAGGAGATCATATCACAGCCAATTGCAATTGAATTCAAGAGAATTCAATTGCATATGTGTCACATGTGTATTGTTTTTCCCTCTCAAATCCACCATTGACACATATGCAATTGAATTCAACTGTAATTGGCTCTAAATTGATCTCCCCTTAAAGAGAGTGGACAACCACCATGCAAATGACTGGTGCCCAACTATCATGCGAAGCTTAATCAGATGATAATTTTTTTCCCATTTTAATCAATCAAATATCTATCTAGATAGAACATATCACCATTGTCGGGAGGAACGTGGTCGTTGACCTCTCTTCTCTATAATATATCGTCTGAATTTGTACTCTTGTTTACCTGTCCTTATCTTCATTTTTTTATGCGAAGGAAGACAAAATATAGCTGTGAGATTTCTTGAGACCGAGTATCATATTAAGTTGTTTCATCTCTACCAAGACAGGTTCACATGTTTCTCATCAACCTATAATTTTTTTTAATTCTCAAAATCACAAATAATAATAATAATAATAAAAGCACATAAATATATAAATGAAGAAAAAAAGAACCCAGGTTACTTAGGGGTCAAAGAGGAGGCACATCTCTAGTCCATCCGAAGGTAGATGAGTGCTTATGGCAATAGCTGAAAATCAAAACACTCAGTAGAAGTAACAAGATCGGTGCTTTGGAAGTAATTGCATTAGTTTTTGTTTGTTTAGAGGGAAAATTTTTTTAAAAAAAATTTCAAATTTTTAAAAAAAAAATTTCAAATTTTTTTTTTTGTCCTCTTCATTTTTTCTTGAGACTTATAAAATTTGGCACTTTATAAGTTGGAGATTTTAAGAGCTTGATTTTGTAAGCTTCTTCTTTTACACTTCTATAATTTTTGCAAAATCCCGTGGACACTTGTGTTAATCTCAATCTTCGAAAATCCTACTATGACCTAAAGATATTTAAAAGAACATCATAGACGATGCCTAAGGTTCGTACTACAAAAATGGCCTTACGGCCAGTACGCAAAGCTTTGTCCCCATAACAATTTTTATCGGAGGAGTCCTAGCCTTAATCTTAGGCCTTTCTTATTTTCAATTTCGGCTAATATCTGTCATTTCTTTTCTTTAACCGATTGCTTTTGTAACTATTTCTTCTTAAACCTAGTTAAAGAGTATGAGTGCGCTTTAAAGGTAGTGGAGTGTGTAGGAAAGGCTGAGAGTAAGGATAGCATTTTTATTTCATTATTAAGAAACCGCAATTTATGAGTACACGATTGCTGTTACTTTCAAATTAAACCCTCACGTCACGACTTTTCAACCTTTATATAATTAAAAACAAGGGCCTTCTTAAACTACATTTACGGATAAGAATATGCTAATGAGACTACAAAACGTCGAGATCACACCGAGACACTGCATGCGATGCACGAATCTTAAAATTTTAAAAATGATTTAATAAAATTTTAAGATTCATGAATCACAAGCACAGTCTCGGTGGTCTCGGCCTTTTGCGGTCTCAGTAGCAAAGTCCCGACGAATATGCCAACTAACCTTGCTCGTTACTAGCCCCTAACTGAACTTGACCATTGCTCGTCTCCTCTTTCTTATCCTTCTTCTTCATGAACGATCTCCACTTAAATCCATCAAACAAAACTTCCATCTCTTCTAGGGTTTTCCCTCGTGTTTCCGGTAGGAACGTATAAAAGAACACCCACGCCACTATTGCTATTCCAGCGAACAGGAAAAAGCTCCCACCAATAGTAATGGCTTTGTACAGTGATATAAACGACATCGCCAGTACCCCGCTTGTAACCCGATTCACCGCAACTCCAATACTCGCACCTTGAGCGCGTAACCGTAGCGGCAATACCTCCGAACTGTACACCCACGTGATGGGTCCCAGCCCGATAGAGAAGAACGATACGTAGGATAATACCGTTGTGATGCACAAAGCAACGGCCCAGATCTGTCTCTTATCAGAATGATCCACGACCGTTAATCCAAAACCCAGACCAGCAAGGGACAGGATCATTCCGGCAACGCTGCTGAGAAGCAACGGTCGTCGTCCGGCTCTATCTAATAGGAAAGTAGCCACCAATATGAAACTTGTCTTGATGAATCCAACGGCTACTGATGCTAATAACAAATGGCTGTTTCTCTTGATTCCAGCCTTCTTGAAGATTCGGGGGCTATACAATACGACGGCGTCTATGCCGGAGGATTGCTGGAAGAAATGTATGCCAACGGCGGCGATTAAAGCCCGGCGAACTGACGGAGTTGGATGGAGGAGTAACTCCTTCCAGACAGCCTCTTCGTTGCTGCGTTTCGGTTTAGGAACGATTTCGTCGGTGCAATCATCTGGTATTCCGGCGGCCATTTTGATATCGGCGAGTCGTAACTCGGCCTCCTCTTTAGAATCAGAGGTTTTGGCGAGTACCCGTTTCGCGTCACCGAGTCGGCCTTGCATGACGAGCCAACGCGGTGACTCGGGCATGGTGAGTACACTGAAAACCAAGAAGACTGAAGGAATCGCTCCGACTCCGAGCATGAATCGCCAACTGAGATGTTCTGGGAGTCTAGAAAAGGCGTAGTTGGAGACGTAGCCGAGTAATATTCCTCCGTTGATGAAAACTTCCGGTAAGGATGTTAGAAAGCCTCGAGAAGAAGCCGGTGAGACCTCGGCGGTGTAGACCGGAGCGATCACGAGAGCGTAGCCGACGCCGATTCCGGCGACAAATCGGCCGACCATGAGGAAGGCGTAATTCGTAGCAAAACCCATTAGTAGTGCACCTATGAAGAAGATGACGGCGGCGACGACGATCGTGTATCGGCGTCCGATCCAGTCGGATGTTCTTCCTGCTGCAGCTGATCCGATTAGAGAGAAGAGATTCAGAATTCCGACGAGGAGTTCTACTTGGGTATCGCTTATCTTTAGGTCGTCTTTGATGAAAATTACTGCTCCACTAATGACTCCAATATCTGTTCAATACAAAGGAGAAAATAAGATCAAAAATCAAAAGGGAACTATATATAGAAGTAAGCCTTAATTAAGACCTCTATAGTTACAAAAACAAAAGCCCATTTCTTTTCTTTCACAATCAAAGATCAACAAAGCAAATCACTCACCATAACCCAGTAAAATTGAGTTCATGGAAGCTAAAATCGCACAAGATAAGGCAAACTTATTTCTTTTTTTTTTCTCCGGTGGTGTAATCTCCGCAATTGGATTCTGGGGAGTTTCGGAGACAGCATTGTTTTCCTTTTTTTGATGATCCATGTGTCTCTGAGAGAGAGAGATTCAAGTAGCCATGACAGGTGGTTGCTGTGCGGAGCTAGCTAGGGAGTTAAGGGATTATAGAAGATGGAGAAAAAGGCCGGTTGGATGCCTTGTAGCTCGTCCACCAATTCTTATATATAGATAGAGATCGATCAACGCTAGCTACCCATTTAAAACTATTATTATTAAGTCTTTGTTTGGTTGAAGAATTTAAGATAAGGAGAATGCAAAAGGCAGCTGAAAAAATAAGACCAGGTGTTGCTCTGCTATAGAAAGTGAGAGTGAGGAAGAGAGAAGGCGTCGTACCAGGACCTGAGATAGAATCCCACCTATGTTTATCTTGTTAGTTCTGCCTAACCCTAGCTTACCTTCCAAAAAATAAACTTAGACTCCACAATTATTAATTGATGCTAGTCAATGGAATAAAAGAAATAGCATATATATATATATATATATATATATATATACCCAAAGTCTTGAGAGAACCTCTTAGATGATCCCAATTACCTAATCCAAAATAGCTTACATATGACTGCGAATCAGTCCAGAAGAAGAGGAATGGGCTCTGTGCGCAACTTGCAAGAGGGATCCGAATAAGATCAATAGCTACACATGGAAAATCAGGAGAGCAGATTAGTTGTTGTATCTCCTTGGACTAAAATTGGCAGGCTATTGACCCACTCCAATTTTTTAAAAACAAAACATTTTTGAAAGGACATGAAAGAAGATGATTTGATACCAGAAACTAAGTTCTATTAGAATATACCAATAGCTTGTTTGATGTAACCCAATAGAGGCTGCTGCCCATCTGTTCTCGAAAATCAGGATCTCTTAGGGTTAGGATTCAAGAGAAGCTAATCAGAACCCTAACTTTAACTCTAATCCTCTAATTTTTTTTTTTTTGTTAATCCTATAATAACTTAAGGCGGTTATTGGTTGCCCACATTCTTCCCATATTCATGTTCTTTGTTGCAGAATTAATGACTTACAGCAAGTCATCGTCCCAGTTTTACTGCTACATTGGATGGCGGACTCCTTTGCGTATACACAAAATAGTGGAGCTCCACATATAGCTTCATGTAAAATTATACTCATGAGAGATCTCAATGGTGGATATTTATTAGGATAATACTTAGGAGCCCCTAAACCCTAACAAATTGCTTGTGGGCACACAACAATTCTGCTATGTTAGCATTTTCTAAATCTTGAGAAAGCATTAGCCCAATAGGTTAACCCTGATGTGTTAGAGCATAGGCGCGCGTAATACTCATAGATTATATAAATATTTTATGTAATTTCCAAATGAGATCTCGTTATCTCTTGAACTACAGCTCTTATTTATAGTTATTCTTTTAGAATACCCCAATAAGCTACATCCACTATTTTAACACTTAATTTGTTGTTGCTGGTAAAGACCAGGGATCTTTTTAGTAACAGAAATGTTAAAATTCTAATATTTGTACTTAAGTTCAGTAGCATGAAGATTCTCTACGTACAAATGTCTATTGCTATAGAACATGATGATCCTCAGAAGAGTGAGCTTTCTGTTCCTCTCATTAATTTGCAATCACCTAAATCATTAGGCTCTGATTCAGCTCTTAAAGATTACTCTTAGTGTCAGCATGAAAATTTTCTAACAAAAAATTAGGTACTTACTGAGCTAAGCGATGTATTATTGTCTCAATATGATTTTGGTGATGCCATTAAAATAGCTCTAAGTATCTGACAAGGGTAAAGAACCGAGCAAAGGGGTTGATGATACCCCTATTGTTGAGCATTTAAGCTACGCTAAGATTTTTGTTAAGAAGAGAAATTCTAGATTGACTAACCATCAAAATGAGAACATATTAGGAGTGTCAAAGCAAGTCGGTGATGATATTCTTGTTGATTAGCCCAAAAAATACGATTTTCAACCAGTAACTTCAAAGAAAAATAAAAAGAATAATAATAATAATAATAATAATAATAATAATAATAAAGCAGCTAACTTCGCATCAATAATAGATTATTCTCAAGAAACACCAAACGAGAGAGGTTAGGAAACTTACTCGATTTAAGGAGTAGTTTTAAAGTGCCTCATTACTTGATATAATTGGCATTTTAATAAAAACAGGTAGGGTTTTGCCAAAGCCCTTCGCTCATCGAGTGGCTTCTTATTTAAAAAAAAAAACACTTAATTCTACCATTTTATAAATGCCCTTTTGATTTGGAATACTGTTATTTCCAAAAAAAAAAAAAAAAATTGGAATACTGTGCCCTTTGTAAGCATAAGACCTCATTGAAGGAGTACTGTGTACTGTACCAAAAAATAATTAGTTCAATGCTTTTTGAATTGGAATACGATTTTAAAAAAAAGTTACAAACATAGCCAAAATATTAAAGTCATATATGATGCAACTTTGTTTCATGCCTACATTTAAAGGGATTGTGAACCAATCCTTTGATGAAACCATTGTTGTGTACTTATGTCAACCCTGTATATGGTAAGGGAAACGATTGTCCAATATTCCAAAACAACAGTTTGAACTTACAACAGTACAACTCAGTGTTGGGAATGTAGACAACCTTTAGCAGATTACCCGGGGGGTTGGCAGGGGGCAGTGTCCTCCTGCGACGCACGAAGTGTGTCCGCAATCTGGGCCGTTAGGCCCAGATTGTGATGAAAATCGATATTTACGTTTCTGCAGGGGTATTTTTTGGCTTTACAGTTTAACCTTAAACATATAGCTGTATGCTTATTTTTTAGGTTTAACGAGTGTGAGAAGTGGCCGTAATTTTTCGAAGAGAGAAAAAACTCTGTGTATTCTATATCTTCAATATAGTGAATTGGTGTGGCTCCCGAGGACTTAGGCACGTTGCCGAACCTCGTATATCCGTGTGTTTTGTCTCTATTTTCTTCTCTGCAATTTTTCTATTTGTTGTGTGATTTCTGTGATTCATAGTCTCTCAAGATCCGAAAGGTTTAGGGATTAAACGCGTGGTTTAAATCCCAACACTCAGAGAGATAGAGATAGGAGTCAAATCCTCTACGGTGATAACCGGATTTGGCAAATCCGGTTATCACCCCTAGAGGTCGCAACGTGTCTCCTTTGACACCCCTTAACCGTGGGTAAGGTTCACTCACCCCTAGGGTTCACCCATCCATCCTTAGTTTTTTTTTAAATATTAATTCTTTTTTTAAAATTGAAAAGCTGTTTTTAGAGTTTTTTTTAATATTAAAAACAGTTTTTTTAATTTTTAAAAAAGAATTAATATTTTTAAAAAAAAACTAAGGATGGATGGGTGAACCCTAGGGGTGAGTGAACCTTACCCACGGTAAAGGGGTGTCAAAGGAGACATATGGCGACCTCTAGGGGTGATAACCGGATTTGCCAAATCTAACCGTAGAATTTGGCTCCGGATAGGAGTATCAGTTTGGTACACCAAAAAGGGGCATGCTAGAAGTAATATCACTTACACGTCAAATCGCCCCAAGAACATGAAATTTGGATTTGCAATTACTGATTAAAGCAGCATGTTGTGTAGTGTGGACAGTTGTTATTGTTTTAACTACGGTGCAAGTAATCTATAAAAGTAAATTCATAAACATTGTTAGGATGGATTAATGAAAAGCGATTATGCAAAAAGAAATATGATCCCCTAATATCCTTTCCCATTTATCACTTGATGATTAAATCACTCATTTGCCGAAGCATTCAATCTCAAAATCAACATCAGCCACTGTTTCTTTTTGTTGAAGTCGCCAAAATCAAATTATGATGATTTAACGATTAAATCAGTCAAATTATATTTCTGGGATGTCTGACACTAGCACTTCATCTGCCAGGTAGCTAGCAAATGCAACACATGTTCTCAAGTGTTGTAAGCTTTATGTGTATAGCTTTTTTTTTATAATCTTAGTAGAATCAACTTTAATTATTTTTTTTTGTTAATGCCGACTAGATTTGGTTTTTTAGGATACATGTTGCGTTTGTGTAACAACCGAACTATTGCAACACAAAGGAATTATGTGTTTGAAAAATTAAACGAAACTATAGCCATTGGAGCTTACTCCTAACAAGACAAATGTTTAATTAAATAAATGTATAATATAGACAATGGGTAATTTTGATTCTACAATAGTCTAACTAAATAAAGCAATTCAACCATATTTTGGCTCATTATATGGAATATTATGTCTGTGTCATAGCTAACACCTCATACTAATTTGTAATCTAATGATTATCAACATTATTTTTGGTTAATAGGTAAGATAACACTCTAAATATACACTATCAAACCTAAGGTAACTGCCAAGGTATCATAAGGAAAAACTCACACACTCGCTCCAAAAAGTCTAACTAATAGAGGTATTGTGGTCCTCACATTTTGTAATGTTATATAATTACATTTGTTTTAATTGATATTTGGTGGAATTTGCAGCCTCATTCAACTAGCATTTAAGAAATCATCCAGTCAACACCAAATAGTTAGAATAAAGAATAAGGCAATGATACTAAGATGTTGACCATAAAGTGATAATGACTCAATGATGGAATCGTCACCTATCATTATCTAACAGAACCAACCCTTGTTCGATTTGACCACTGGCTAGGGTTGTCTAACAGGGAGGGTAAAGTTTCGGATATAGCATTTTCCTTTCCCCTATGTTTGATTGCTGAGAAAATAAGTAAAAACATCAACAACAAAAAAAATTGTATTAAAAATCTAAAATTTTCTTTTTCGTTTCCATGTTTTTGCTTATTTTGTCCAAAACCAAACATAGCATTTAACTTATATATGATTCTTACCAGCTTTACTTTTGCCTTATAAGAGGTGCCAAAACCAATTATTCTAATGGTATATTTAAAATAATGTCGTTTTTTTCAACATTAATTTTTTTTTCAACCAAACATTAAAAATTTTCATATTTTGATCTGTCTTTCTAATGTCTTACATTTTTTAAAAAAAATAAGATAGTATAAAAATAAAAAAAAGTACAAGAACAAGAAAATTATTAACCACAATATAAAGTGAGTAAGATGTTTTAAAGCATAAAAACAAGAAAATAATTGAGTACAATAAAAAAAAATTATAGACATTTGTGTGAGAGCAAAATAATTAAAAATATATATATATAATTTTTTTTAAAAAAACTGTTGAGAAGTTACCGTTTTATATACAGAGTCATTGGAAGGAAAATGGCAAAAGTGTAAAAACAAACAAAAAAAGTCAAAAGATCAAAGAGAAAATGGCAAAAATGTAAAAAAAAAAGAAAAAAAATCAAATGTCAAAAACAAAATGGCTTTGGCCATTTCTTACGCCATATATGACCAAAGAAATGGCAAAAGTCATTTTACCTATTCCGTTTAGCATAGCATTGGAGTAACCCTAAATGTCATTTAAAGCTTTATTTGGCTTTGACAGATAGATTTGAAAGAGCACAGAAGATGCTTTAAGGTAGGGCAAAAATAAGTTATCTAAACTCTCAAGTCTTGAGTATGGTAAAGATTTTCAACTACCAATGAGAATCAGTTAATTATCCACCTCAAATTTTTTCTTAGTTTAACGTAATTTACCTATTGGGTAAATAGTAATAAATTTGGTAAAAGTTAGTAAATTCATGTTAAATGAAATAAATTCCTACTTTCTTAGTTTCTTATTTATACAAAACTAACAATAAAGTCATCAAAGATGCAACAAACAAATAAATAAAAAAAAGTCAAAGCATATCATCTCATAAAACCTAGGAAGCACGGGTATGGCGATACTTAGATACGGCGATACGGTAGAAATTATGAAAAACAGTCAAGTTTTACCTTAGAGTGCTATATCCGATACGACGATACGAGTACGTTTCTATTTTCCAAGTATTCGTGCTTCCTAGCATAAAACTTAACTCGTCCATTAAAAAAAAATGTAATCTCATAAAAATAATACATCCTTCCCTCCATCCATTCTAAACTACTGGGGTATAGCTAAATTAGGGATTAGGGGTATATATAAGATTACTAAATTATTCTTAGGTAATCAAGTAAAGGGGTAGTATAATACTCTTTACTCATACCTTACCAATTTATGAGTAATGTTAAATTCATTTATTTTTAAAGTCACTTTTTCAAAGGGATGACACGTGTTCATGCAAAACATGTGTCTCTCTCTTAGTGGAAAAGACTTAACACATTTCAACATCTTAAAGAATATAACTTTTTTTTAAAAAGTGGATTAAGTTAGTATTTATAAATGGGTAAAGACTTTATTACCTATTCCTTTTCTTTTAAGTCATTACCTTTACCCTCTTAAGTCAGGTAGGGTACATACCTCCCTAGTTGTTCTAGCGAATGGAAGCATGTCCTCCATAGGAGAGGGACCAAGTTCGATTCTCTTAATGGTGAGAGAGTTGGAAAGTCTTCAATTTACTAACCTACAAACATGTGTCAACTTTTAGTAAATACACTTAAAATAGTTAAATGATGTAGTTAAATGATGTCGTGTACTACAAATAGAAAAATAAAAGTCGGGAATGGCAAGTTGGATAATTATCAGGTAAATGATTAAAAAGCTGACATGGGATTGTCTCTGGCATATTGTCACAGTCAACTTTTTGATTTTGCAGAACAGTCGTGCGGCGCCTCGATCATCCTATGATCTCGGCCAACCTTACATCATTACACTATCCGTCCACTGAACCTACCCAACGTCTCGTGCTACAATGATACGACAAGGTACGACCCACTTCTGAGTCCCATTCGCTAAGCTGCGCTCAGCTGGCTTACGCATTACTTCATCGTGTCGCACCCGACACTCATCCAACACATAAGGTTCCCGCGTCACCGAGGTTCCGTCTCGCTCATCTCTCTTGATGCTAAAGTTCCCCGATTAAGCCAAACATCCAACATGGCCAGATACTCTCGAACACGACTATCGGTCATCCTCACGCATCGCAGATAACTTAGGAGCATCACTACCCCGTTTACCGAGCATTGAGGACATAACGCCTACAACACGATCCTCGGTCCTCTGATCGAGTATCCCAACCATACCTCGCATACCTCCTAGACAACCATGATGCATACCGCACACTTAAAGGCCGAACTAGGGTGAAACCTCTTGCCCGAAGGTTCTTGCGCAGTGCTAGGATATCCATCTCTTTTGCACTGTCCTTGGATGCTCCAACAACCATCCAAGGAGACTCCAAAATCTCCTTTAAGATCCTAGAGCCCACCCCCAACTCCTTTGGGGTTGTTCATTAGGTGGCCCAAGATGTGTCACAGGGAAATGTAGAGCTACGCGCCCTTCTCCTCAAGGTGAATGATAAACCTTTTACCCTTCACCAGAAGGAAACATCACCATTTATGGAATAGTACATTGAATATCTACAAACCATCTGTACCATTGAACTCGTATTAACTTTCTCTTCGAATGAATGTACTATTAGCCCTACTTCCAACATACCATGTGGGCCCCACAACACTTGCCCACATGTGTCCGACCAAGTACCAAACTCAAGCTTCACTCCATAACTCTTCGTGTGCACTTCACCCAAACCACAATATCAAGACACCTCCATGTCTCTTCACTTCGGTACCCAACACTAACACATCAACCTTGCACCACGTTACGCTATCTCTTGCATAGTGTCTCGCCTATCTCCTAGGCACCGCATTGGCATCCTTTGCCCATGCTCAGGCCATCTCGGCCCAATATCATGGTCATGACAGTATTTGACAACTTTTGACCGTGACAATATGCTAGAAAAATGGCATTTGGCTCCACACATTAATGGACATGCGGCGATAAAAAAGGGTGAGATATCAAGTGGCGAGAAGTAAAAAACATGGGAAAAAATTAAGCGACTTACCCATTTTTATCGCCACATGTCGGACATGTCGGATGATGTGTGGTAAGCCAGAGATCATTTTCTTGCATCTACAAGAGACCAATTTTTGGCATCTGCCAAAGACAATCCCATGCCTGAAAGCAAAATTTAAACTTACCAAGGATCTTAAACTTGGATCTGGGAGTAGAATTCGGGCCATTGTTTTGAGTGCGAGTAGCCCTTTTGCATAGGGTGTCAATGTTTCGGGATGGCTTCTGGGCTGGGCTGGGCTAACTTGGTTAAGTAGTTGGACGGCCTTGGACCTAAACCCTTGACTCAAGGCCCGTTTGACGATGCTTTAAATCGGGTTAACCCGTCCCAATTACTTAAAAATCGCTTCAATTTTTATGTTAGGTCTGAGGCAGCTGCCACGGTTAATAAATCAGGCCGCAATGGGGCGGTCCATTGACACACCTACGCTTACCACACTCAAAGAGAACTGTTGTCACTTCATTAGGAGTTTCACCTATGAGAATTAAACGCATTACACCTTCTAACAGTGGGCACACCTTAGATTCGTTAACCATATGATGGCAATTAGGTTTGTACCATATGAAAGATTAGCACAAATCCAATGATTAAATGTTAAAAAGTTTGAAGAAAAAAAACTGCTAGCTCAGACCCATATTTTTCTAAAAAAGAATTGTTAAAAAAATTTCCTTTATTTAATTTTAAAAAATATTAAAAGGTAAATCAACAGGGCTGGGATTCGGGTTCAGTTCAACGTATTTTGACCTAAATTTTAAATTCTCAAAGCTTCCTTTCAATGTAAATTAATTATTATATTTTTTTCGTCATAATTTTAATATTACTTTAAAATTTTAAATTTTTTTTTTTCGGTCACTAATTCTAAAAGATATTGAATGACTCTTCGATATTTGAGATTTGAGAAGAAAAGTGATGGAGATCTTATTATCATTCACTAGCGGGTGGCACGTGCGATGCACGTGAGAGCGATTGGTAAGGAGTTAACCACAGTTAATAAGAATTAAAAATGACACGTGTTAACCTGTGGCTGCGATTGAACTCACTAGTGGCACATGCGATGCACGTAATAACGAGGGGAAGGAGTTAACCACGATTAATAAGAGTTAAAAGGGTCATGTGTTAACCCACTGGTGTGATTGAACTCTTCGCGATTGGCTCTGATTCAAAATAGATAGATGAGCAAGGGTAGTTTATAAATTAAATCAAAGACAAGTGATAGTTTAGGAATTAAAACAAATATTAATTCAAAGTTTTGTTTTTAAATAAGGATAATATGGGAACATCATAGATGATGCCTAAGGTTCGTAGTACAAAAATGGCCTTAAGGCCAATAAACAAAGTTTTGTCCCCATAACAATTTTTGTCGGAGGAGTCCTAGCCCTAATCTCAGGCCTTCCCTACTTTTAGTTTCGGCCAATATCTGTCATTTCTTTTCTTTAACAGATTGTTTTTGTAATTGTTCCTTCTTAAACCTAGTTAAAGAGTATGAGCACGCTCTAAAGGTAATGGAGTGTGTAGGAAAGGCTGAGAGTAGGGATAGCATTATTCATTATTATAGAAACTGCAATTTCTGAGTACACGACAGCTGTTACTTTCAAATTAAACCCTCACGTCACGACTTTTCAACCTTTATATAATTAATTAAAAACAAGGGCCTCCTCAAACTGCATTTACGAATATGCCAACTAACCTTGCTCGTTACTAGTCCCTAACTGAACTTGACCATTGCTCGTCTCCTCTTCCTTCTCCTTCTTCTTCATGAACGATCTCCACTTAAATCCATCAAACAAAACTTCCATCTCTTCTAAGGTTTTCCCTCGTGTTTCCGGTAGGAACGTATAAAAGAACACCCACGCCACTATTGCTATTCCAGCGTACAGGAAAAAGCTCCCACCAATAGTAATGGCTTTGGACAGTGATATAAACGACATCGCCAGTACTCCGCTTGTACCCCGATTCACCGCAACTCCAATACTCGCACCTTGAGCGCGTAACCGTAGCGGCAATATCTCCGAACTGTACACCCACGTGATGGGTCCCATCCCGATAGAGAAGAACGATACGTAGGATAATACCGTTGTGATGCACAGAGCAACGGCCCAGATCTGTCTCTTATCAGAATGATCCACGACCGTTAATCCAAATCCTAGACCAGCGAGCGACAGGATCATTCCGGCAACGCTGCTGAGAAGCAACGGTCGCCGTCCGACTCTATCTAATAGGAAAGTAGCCACCAATATGAAACTTGTCTTGATGAATCCAACGGCTACTGATGCTAATAACAAATGGCTGTTTCCCTTGATTCCAGCCTTCGTGAAGATTCGGGGGCTATACAATACGACGGCGTCTATGCCGGAGGATTGCTGGAAGAAATGTATGCCAACGGCGGCGATTAAAGCCCGGCGAACCGACTGAGTTGGATGGAGGAGTAACTCCTTCCATACAGCCTCTTCATTGCTGCGTTTCGGTTTAGGAACGATTTCGTCGGTGCAATCATCTGGTATTCCCGCGGCCATTTTGATATCGGCGAGTCGTAACTCGGCCTCCTCTTTAGAATCAGAGGTTTTGGCGAGTACCTGTTTCGCGTCACCGAGTCGGCCTTGCATGACGAGCCAACGCGGTGACTCGGGCATGGTGAGTACACTGAAAACCAAGAAGACTGAAGGAATCGCTCCGACTCCGAGCATGAATCGCCAACTGAGATGTTCTGGGAGTTTAGAAAAGGCGTAGTTGGAGACGTAGCCGAGTAATATTCCTCCGTTGATGAAAAGATCCGGTAAGGATGTTAAAAAGCCTCGAGAAGAAGCCGGTGAGACCTCGGCGGTGTAGACCGGAGCGATCACGAGAGCGTAGCCGACGCCGATTGCGGCGACGAATCGGCCGACCATGAGGAAGGCGTAATTCGTAGCAAAACCCATCAGTAGTGCACCGATGAAGAAGATGACGGCTGCGACGACGATCGTGTATCGGCGTCCGATCCAGTCGGATGTTCTTCCTGCTACAGCTGATCCGATTAGAGAGAAGAAATTCAGACTTCCGACGAGGAGTTCTACTTGGGTATCGTTTATCTTTAGGTCGTCTTTGATGAAAATTACTGCTCCACTAATGACTCCAATATCTGTTCAATACAAAGGAGAAAATAAGATCAAAAATCGAAAGGAACTATAGAAGTAAGCCTTAATTAAGACCTCTATAGTTACAAAAACAAAAGCCCATTTCTTTTCTTTCACAATCAAAGATCAACAAAGCAAATCACTCACCATAACCCAGTAAAATTGAGTTCATGGAAGCTAAAATCGCACAAGATAAGGCAAACTTATTTCTTTTTTTTTTCTCCGGTGGTGTAATCTCCACAATTGGATTCTGGGGAGTTTCGGAGACAGCATTGTTCTCCTTTTTTTGATGATCCATGTGTCTCTGAGAGAGAGAGAGAGATTCAAGTAGCCATGACAGTTGGTTGCTGTGCGAAGCTAGCTAGGGAGTTAAGGGATTATAGAAGATGGAGAAAACGGCCGGTTGGATGCCTTGTAGCTCGTGCACCAATTCCTAATATATAGAGAGAGATCGATCAACGCTAGCTATCCATTTAAGACTATTATTATTAGTCTTTGTTTGGTTCAAGAATTTAAGATAAGGAGAATGCAAAAGGCAGCTGAAAAAATAAGACCAGGTGCTGCTCTGCTATAGAAAGTGAGAGTGAGGAAGAAGGCCTTGAATTGTCTTTGGCGAAGCCAGAAAGGGATGGCTTGTCTCGGGTTTCATAGAATAGGTGACAAGTGGTGGAGAAGTCAAAATCATGTGCCCATGATTTTGACTTTTCCACCACTTAAGACATGTGGCGATAAATGTGTGAAAATAAGGGTGAGAGATATTAAATGGGGAGAAGTCAAAATTATGGGATGGGATGGGGGGGAGAAAATGGAATGACTTCTCCCCCATTTTTTATGCCAACTGTCACAATGTATGGAACCCCGAGAGCCCTTTGGCTGGCTTCGCCAGAGAAAATGGGAGGCCGAGGAAGAGAGAAGGGACTGAGATAGAATCCCGCCTATCTTTATCTGGTAGGGGTCTGCCAAACCCTAGCTTACCTTCCAAAAAAATAAACTTAGGCTCCACAATTATTAATTGATGTTATTCAATGGTGTAAAAGGAATAGTTTATATATATCTATATATATGACCCAAAGTCTTGAGAGAACCTCTTAGATCATCCCAATTACCTAATCCAAAATAGCTTACATATGACTGCGACCTTTTTACGCCTATGTATTTGTATAGAGGTCCACAATCAGTCGAGAAGAAGAGGAGTGGGCTCTGTGCGCAACTTGCAAGAGGGATCCAAATAAGATCAATAGCTACATATGGAAAATCAGGAGAGCAGATTAGTTGTTGTATCTCCTTGGACTAAAATTGGCAGGCTATTGGCCCACTCCAATTTTTTAAAAAACATTTTTTAAAGGACATGAAAAAAGATGATTTGATACCAGAAACTAAGTTCTATTAGAATATACCAATAGCTTGTTTGATGTAACCCAATAGAGGCTGCTGCCCATCTGTTCTCGAAAATCAGGATCTCTTAGGGTTAGGATTCAAGAGAAGCTAATCAGAACCCTAACTTTAACTGTAATCCTCTTTTTTTTTTTTGTTAATCCTATAATCACTTAATGCGGCCGTTAGGTTGCCCACATTCCCATATTCATGTTCTTTGTTGCAGAATGACTTACAGCAATCATCGTCGCAATTTTACTGCTACATTGGATGGCCGACTCCTTTGCGCATACACAAAATAGTGGAGCTCCACACATAACAATCCTGCTATGTTAGCATTTTCTAAATCTTGCGAAAGCATTAGCCCAATAGGTTAACCCTGTTGTGTTAGAGCATAGGCGCGCAATATATAAATAGATTATATAAATATTTTATATAATTTCCAAATGAGATCTCGTTATCTCTTGAACTAGAGCTCTTATTTATAGTTACTCTTTTAGAATACCCCAATAAGCTACAACCACTATTTCGACACTTAATTTGTTGTTGCTGGTAAAAGACCAGGGATCTTTTTAGTAACAGAATTGTCAAAATTCTAATATTTGTACTCAAGTTCAGTAGCATGAAGACTCTCTACAAATGTCTATTGCAATAGAAAATGATGATCTTCAGAAGAGTGAGCTTTCTGTTCCTCTCATTAATTTGCAATCACCTAAATCATTAGGCTCTGAGATTCAGTTCTTAAAGATAATTCTAAGAGTCAGCATGAAAATTTTCTAACAAAACATTATGTACTTATGAGCTAAGCGATGTCTTATTGTCTCAATATGATTTTGGTGATGCCATTAAATTAGCTCTAGTGTCGACAAGGGTAAAGAAATGAGCAAAGGGGTTGATGATACTCCTATTGTTGAGCATTTAAGCTACGCTAAGATTTTTGTTAACAAAAGAAATTCTAGATTGACTAACCATCAAAATGAGAACGTATTAGGAGTGTCAAAGAAAGTCGGTGATGATATTCTTGTTGATGATCCCAAAAAATACGATTTTCAACCAATAACTTCAAAGCGAAATAAAAAGAATAATAATAATAATAAAGCAGCTAACACCGCATCAATAATAGATTATTCTCAAGAAACACCAAACAAGAGAGGTTAGGAAACTCACTCGATTCAAAGAGTAGTTTTGAAGTGCCTCATTACTTGATGGTTTAGGAGTAAGGCTCCATGTCCCCCATTGATGTAATTAACATTTTAATAAAACAAGTAGGGGCTTGCCTAAACCCTTCACTCATCGAGTGGGTTTTTATTTTAAAAAAAAAACATTTTATAAATGCCCTTTTGAATTGGAATAATGTGCCCTTTGTAAGCATAAGACCTCATAGAAGGAGTACTGTGTAGTGTTTCAAAAAGTAATTAGTTCGAAGCTTTTTGTGCATCTCGCCAATACACAAGAACTTGCTTTGAATCAAGGTCGTCGTGTTATCTTGTATTACATTCTATTTATATACGATAAAAATAAAAATTATAAACATAGCCAAAATATTAAAGTCATATATGATGCAACTTTGTTTCATGCCTACATTTAAAGGGATTGTGAACAAATCCTTTGATGAAACCATTGTTGTGTACTTGTGTCAACCCTGTCTATGGTAAGTGAAACGATTGTCGTCCATTCCAAAACAACAGTTAATTTGAACTTACAAAACTTACAACAGTACAACTCAAAGAGAGGGATATAGAATCAGTTTGGCCCTGGGTACACCAAAAAGGGGAATACTAGAAGTAATATCACTTACATGTCAAATCGCCCCCAAGAACATGACATTTTGATTTGCTTTTACACGTTTTTTTTTTTTTGAAGGGCCGCACAGGATCAGATATCATTTACTACGTCAGTTGAGTCAGCCGGTCAGAAGTTAGCTGGGGGCAATGGAGCTCTTGCAACTCTTACCTCTTGGGGGGATTAGAACACCGTACCTCCACCCATGGAAGGCCACACCCCTACTACTCACGCAAGAGGCGGGGTGTATTAAAGCAGCATGTTGTGTAGTATGGAAAGTTGTTATTGTTTTAACTATTGTGCAGGCAATCTATAAAAGTAAATTCATATAAACATTCTTAGGATGGATTAATGAAAAGTGATTATGCAAAAAGAAATATGATCCCACCTGATATTAATGTAATATCCTTTCCCATTTATCACTTGATGATTAAATCACTCATTTGCCGAAGCATTTCAATCTCAAAATCAACATCAGCCACTGTTTCTTTTTCTTGATATCGCCAAAATCAAATTATGATGATTTAACGATTAAATCATTCAAAATATATTTCTGGGATGTCTGACACTACCACTTCATCTGCCAAGTAGCTAGCAAATGCAACATATGCTCTCAAGTGTTGTAAGCTTTATGTGTATAGCTTTTTTTTTTTTTTTTACAATCTTAGTAGGATCAATATTAATTATTTTTTTGTTAATGCCAACTAAATTTGGTTTTTGGGATACATGTTGTTGTGTTTGTGTAACAACCGAACTCTTGCAACACAAAGGAATTATGTGTTTTAGAAATTAAACGAAACTATAGCCATTGGAGCTTACTCCTCACAAGACAAATGTTTAATTAAATAAATGTATAATATAGACAATGGGCAATTTTGATTCTACAATAGTCTAACTAAATAAAGCAATTCAACCATATTTTGGCTCATTATATAGACTATTATGTCTGTGTCATAGCTAACACCTCACACTAATTTGTAATCTAATGATTATCAACATTATTTTTGGTTAATAGGTAAGATAGCATTCTAAATACACACTATCAAACCTAAGGTAACAGCCAAGGTGTCATAAGGGTAAACCCACACACTCACTCCAAAGTCTGACTAATGGAGGTGTTGTGGTCCTCACATTTTGTAATGTTATATAATTACATTTGTTTTAATTGATATTTGATGGAATTCGCAGCCTAATTCAGCTCGCATTTAAGAAATCATCTAGTCGACACCAAATAATTAGAATAAAGAATAAGGCAATGATACTAAGATGTTGACCATAAAGTGATAATGACTCAATGATGGAATCGTCCCCTATCATTATCTAACAAACCCAACCATTTGTTCGATTTGACCACTGGCTAGGGCTGTCTAGCAAGGAGGGTAAAGTTTCGGATATGACATTTCCTTTACTTATTTATGATTCTTACTTGGGGGTTGTTATGAAGCCAAGTAGTGGTGTGTTCATGAAGCTTGTTGGTTTATTAAACAAGCATGGAAATCATGTTCAAGCTTGACTCATTTATTAATTAAACGAGCTCGAGTTTTACTAGCGAGCTCAAGTAGTTCATGAACAGCTTGTTTGATTGGATATAGTTATTTATATTAGGTAAAAAAATTCATTTAATTTATTATCTTAGGCAAAAAAATCACGGTTTTAACTAAAATTTTATTATAAGATTATAATTATATAAAAGCTATTCTTATAATATAAAATACATTATATACTATTAATCTTTATTGGTATGTAATACATATACTTAATTTTAATATTTAAATGAAATAAGTATATTTTAAATATTTTAATAGGTTAATATGTATGTATAATCAAACTGAGCTTTTATCGAGTCGAGCAAGGGTGTGTTCAAGCTCGGCTCATTTACTAAACGAGTTTGAAAACGGTGTTCAAGTTTGGCTCGTTTAGTAAATAAACAAACGATACTCGAGCTTTTAACGAGCCGAGCCCGAGTAGTTCACGAATATGTCGTTCAATAACCACCCCTAATTCTTACCTGCTTTACTTTTGCCTTATAAGAGGTGTCAAAGTCATTTTTTCTTGTGCCAAAGTTATTTTTAGGCACTGCTACAGTGTCAAAATGTATAATTTGATTTCGACGTTTTAAAGGTGTATTTAAAAAAATGTTGTTTTTTTTTCAACTTAACATTAAAAATTATCACATTTTGATCCATCGTAAATGTCCTTCCCCACTTTATTGAATGTTTTACATTTACAAAAATAATAATAATGAGATAGTACAAAAATAAAAAACCAAAAACAAGAAAATAATTAAGCACAATATAAAGTGAGTAAGAAGTTTTAAAGCATAAAAATAAGAAATTAATTGAGGGCAATAAAAAAATTATAGGAATTTGTGTGAAAGCAAAATAATAAAAAAATATATATATAATTTTTTTTAAAATAACCGTTGAGAAGTTACCGTTTTATATAGAGAGCCGTTGGAAGGATAATGGCAAAAATGTAAAATCAAACAATGAAAGTACAAGAGTCAAAGTGAAAGAGGCAAAAATGTAAAAAAACCAAGAGAAGTCTAAGGTCATAGACAAAATGGCAAAATGGCTTTGTCCATTTCTTAGGTCATATATGGTCAAAGAAATGGCAAAAGCCATTTTGCCTATTCCGTGTAGCATAGCATTGGAGTAGCCCTAATGTCATTCAAAGCTTTATTTTGGCTTTGACAGATTGATTTGAAAGGGCACAGGAGATGCTTTAAGATAGGGCAAAAATAAATTACCTAAACTCTCGAGTCTCGAGTATGGTAAAGATTTTCAACTTAAGAATCAGGTAATAATCCACTTCAATTTTTTACTGGGTTTGATGTAATTTACCTATTGGGTAAATATTAATAAATTTGGTAAAAGTTAATATATTCATGTTAAATGAAATAAATACATACTTTCTTATTCATACAAAACTAACAATAAAGTCATCAAGATGCATCAAACAAATAAAAAAAATCAAAGCATATCATCTCATAAAACTTAACTCTGTCCATTAAAAAAGTGTAATCTTATAAAAATAACACATCCTTCCCTCTATCCATTCTAAACTACAGTGGTATAGCTAAATTCGGGTTTAGGGGTATATATAAGATTACTAAATTATTCTTAGGTAATCAAGTAAAGGGGTAGTATAAAACTCTTTACTCATACCTGACCTATTTATGAGTGATGTTAACTTCATTTATTTTTTAAGTGACTTTCTTCAAATGGATGACACGAGTTCATGAAAACATGTATCTTTCTCTAAGTGGAAGAGACTAACACATTTCATCATCTTAAAGAAAGTAACTTAAAAATAAATAAATAAAAAGTAGATTAAGGTAGTATTTACAAATGAGTAAAGACTTTATTACCTATTCTTTTCCTTTTAAATTATTACCTTTATCCTCTTAAGTCAGATAGGATACATACCTCCGTAGTAGTTCTACTGATAGGAAGCATGTCCTCCATAGGGGAGGGATCAAGTTCGATTCTCTTAGGTGGTGTTTGGTATCACTAGTCTAAAAAGAAGTGCTTATTTGAAAATTATGTTTAATTGGACTTAAGATTGTTAAGTTGAAGGTTAATTGCATGTCTACATTTTTGAGATTTTAAGGATAAAAACTTCTACATTAAAAAGTAGTTATGGAGTTACTTTTTGAAGAAGTACTTTTTACCCTTAAAATCTCTAAAATGTAGACATGCAATTAACCTTCAACTTAACAATCTTAAGTTTAACTAAGCATAATTTTCAAATAAGCACTTCTTTTTAGACTAGTGTTACCAAACACCACCTTAATGGTGAAACGGCTGGAAAGTCTTCAATTTACTAACCTACAAACAAGTGTTAACTGTTAGTAAGTACACTTAACATATTTAAATGATGTCATGTACTAGAAATAGAAAAATAAAAGTCGGGAATGACAAGTTGGGTAATCAGGTAAATGATCAAAAAGATGGCATAGGATTGTCTCTGGCATATGCCAGAAAATTGGTGTTTGGCTCCACACATTAATGGACATGTCGCAATAAAAAAAGGGTGAGATATCAAGTGGTGAGAAGTCAAAAACATGGGGAAAAAATTAAACAACTTATCCCATTTTATTGCCACATGTGGATGATGTGTGGTAAGCCAGGGATCATTTTTTAGCATCTACCATAGACCAATTTTTGGCATCTCCCAGAGACAATCCCATGCCTGAAAAGATAAAGCCAGAGCTACAATGAGGCATAGCTCAAAATGTAAACTTACCAAGGATCTCAAACTTCGGATCTGGGAGTAGAATTCGGGCCATTGTCTTGAGTGCGAGTAGCCCTCTTGCCTTTGCCTAGGTTGTCAATGTTTCGGGATGGCTTCTGGGCTGGGCTAACCTGGTTAAGTAGTTGGACGGCCTTGGGCCTAAATCCTTGACTCGAGGCCCGTTTGACGATGCTTTAAATCGGGCTAACCCATCCCAATTATTTAAAAATCCCTTCGATATTTATGTAAGTTCTGAGCCCGGCTGCCACAGGTAATAATAGGGCATCATTGGGCCTACCAATAAAGCCCGATTAATGATCAGGCCGCAACGGGGCGGTCCATTGACACACCTACGCTTACCACATTCAAAGAGAAACTGTTGTCATTTCATTAGGAGTTTCCCCTATGAGAATTAAACCCATTACACCTTATAACAGTGGGAACACCTTAGATTCGTTAACCATATGATGGCAATTAGGTTTGTACCATATGAAAGATTAGTGCTAACAAATCCAATGATTAAATGTTAAAAAGTTTGAAAAAAAAAACTGCTAGCTCAGACCCGTATTTTTCTAAAAAAGAATTGTTAAAAAAATTTCCTTTATTTAATTTTAAAAATATTAAAAGGTAAATCAACACAAATCTCATCCACGTCCTGGGGCTGGGATTCGGGTTCAGTTCAACGTCTTTTGACCTAAATTTTAAATTCTCAAAGCTTCCTTTCAATGTAAATTAATTATTATATTTTATCGTCATAATTTTAATATTACTTTAAAATTTTAAATTTTTTTTTTTTTTTGGTCACTAATTCTAAAAGATATTGAATGACTCGATATTTGAGATTTGAGAAGATAAGTGATGGAGATCTTATTATCATTCAACCGGGTTGAGTACACGTGCTTTTGAAGTTTGAATTCAAGTCCTAATGTGTCTTATCCTTGTCTTGTCCTCAAACATTATGTATGAGTATATCAGTAAATGACAAGCAGCCTCAATAAAAAAAAACAATTTCCTGTATCAAATCATTCATTTTAGGGGAGTGAGTAGCCCGCCAAGCATTTGATTATGTCGTGTTTACGTGTCCATTTTAACACAATTTTAACTATTAACTATTGTTAAGCTTAAGAAAATTAAGGTAAATATTTTTATTTGTAAAAATCAAGGTTAGATTGCTTAACCTTAGGAGTGAGTGAATCTTAACCATAATTGATGGGTGTTAAAAAAGGGGCATGGCCAATCAAAGCCACACATTTGATTACATATCAAATGCAGCGGTAGGTTAAACATTTCCCTTCATTTTATTTCGTTTCAAAAAATATTTAAAATGACAAAAATTGTATTTTATTTGATTTAACCAATAGCTTGCCTGTGTTAGCTCAATGCGCTACAATAAGTGCTGCTTTCATCTGCTCTCCCACGGATACTCGAGCATGCGCCGCTTGGGAGATGCACATAAAGAGATGGTTTGCACCCAGGTGGTAGCCCTATTTTGTGCAAACCCGGGTCTCCGCAATTAGCGAAGTCTACTTACAATCTATTGGGAGTTTCCCTCTTACAGTATACATTCACCATCCTGATTAGAGGGCGAGTGTGAGTGTATAGTCCTTGACTATGTTAAAGTAGTAATTTCTCACATGGCCCCTTCAGTGGTATTCTTCTTTTCCTTCAATGTGAAATTAACCGCATCAAATCCGATTCGATTACTAGGGAAATTGCCATGGATTTTTGTCACTTCATTTCAATGGTTATAAATTAGAGTTGGCCTACATTCCCTCCCTTGTAATTCTTTGAGCCACTGCATCTGTGATGAGGATTTGATTTAAGGGTCCATTCCTTTGCCTACTTATAAAGCCATGCACTTTGCAACACTTTGTCAGCATAGTTGTTAGGAAATATGAGTCACCTTGTCAAGGTTTTTAACAAATGTAATTCATACCATGATAATATTTAATATTTCAAGTCTTATCAATTTTATTGATTTAAAATCATTAATTTTGTTACATTTAAAGTCCTTTTTCTGTTTTTTACTGAAGTTATTATGTACCTACGTTAGAAATCTTGAATCGGTTAGGCTGTTAGGGGTTAGCATTGGGTAGGGGAGTTCTAGTAACTCATACACGAGGGGATTCGATCCCTGACCTCCCACATCTGGAGGCCGCACCCCAACCACTGGCGCATTTAAAATCCTCTAGGAAATACAATCCAAGAGATTAAAAGCACCATACCGCTAGTTTTCAAAAAAAAAAAATTTGAATAATATCAAATGACAAAACTTGCAAAGGCAAGACTTTATAAGACTAGCAAAAGAACGGATGAAATATTTTCATTCCCATGGCCAACCCCTACATAATGAGCATTGGAATAAAAATTGAGAAGCTGTTTCCGCTTTGTGCCTAGACATGGACCACATGGTCAAAGGTTTCAATGGGCCAGGCTGTCCCTAGCCTCGGGCCAATGTTAGGGCCCAATAAATAATCAGACAAAAAAAAGGAGCAGCCTGAATTTGACTCAACCGGGCCCATTGACACCCTAGAGATGGTGCAGGTTGGTTGTATCATCGGTAGGTTAAAAGGTATGGTGGCTGACTGAGGATGGTCAAGAAATGTGATACCCTGGATTTTTTTTTATTTTTTATTTTTTATTTTGATTGAATGATACACTGGATTCAGATCTTAGATCTGAATGTGAGCCTGCAAGACTCCCAAACAAATAAAGTCAAAGCTCCTAGTTCTCCAGTTTTTCTTAGTGGCTGCGACATAGATTGCTTAGGCAATGATTGTAGTCAAATTAATCGAGCCAGACTAGAACACAACCATCTTCACGGTTTTCGAGTCAACCCTACTGAACCAAAGTCATGTAGGCCCATTAAATGATGGGCCTCTCAGAGACCTACAAGGAGTCAAGGATAGAAAATGGATGCATGATCGTCTGATAATTACCCACAGTAGGTATGAAGCAATGATATGCATGAAGAGGCATGTTAGCCCTACTCCTAGGCATTCCTATCCTTAGCAAAAAAATAACACTTGTTAAAGTACTGACATGCATTAATTTTCAGCTGAAAAGAATGACAAATGTTGGTTGAGAGTGGGCTAAGTTATCTTAAAATGACAATGAAGTGCCTTTTTTAAATGACAGAAACACCCTTATTAGTATAACCGTTGTTATCTTAAAAACTCATCTTCCTCATTCTACCTCCCTCTTCTCGAGTGTCAATTTTTATCAGTTTACCTTATATCTGCATCAGAAAATATGAGAGGTGGATTGTGGATCTTAAAGAGAATATCGAACAGTAGCCTCACATGCCTCTCCCTCACCACCACCAGAATCTCTCTCTCTCTCTCTCTCTCTACCCTACTAGTATTGCATCTAATGCTACTTAAGAAAAAGGTTCAGACTAGAATATCGAACAGCAGCCTCACGTGCCTCTCCCTCACCACCACCGGAATCTCTCTTTCTCTCTCTCTCTACCCTACTAGTACTGCATCTAATGCTCTACTTAAGGAAAAGGTTCAGACTATTTCAAGGATTAGGATATTTCAAGGATTAGGATAGAAAAAGTGAAGGATTAGGACAACACTTATATATTTGTTTTGGACTTGTGCATACAGTCAAATTACCATCCACAACCCACGTAGAGATGTCTCAACTGGTGCATCTTCGATCACGGTGCCAACCACATAAACTAGGCCTTGGCTTGCCTCTGGCGAAGCCAGAAAGGGCTTATCTCGGGGTTTCATAGAATAGGTGACATGTGGTGGAGAAGTCAAAATCATGGGGCCCATGATTTTGACTTCATACACAAATGGACATGTGGCAATAAGTGTGTGAGAATAAGGGGGAGAGATATCAAATGGAGAGAAGTCAAAAATTCATGGGGGAGAAAATAAACAACTTTTCCCCATTTTTCTGCCAGCTGCCGCACAATGTATGGAACCCCGAGAGCCCTTTCTGGCTTCGCCAGAGACAATCCGAGGCCCATAAACTAATCTATATAAGATCTCTAGACTCTAGTCTGGTTTTTGGCATTGCCGTTTAGGATTACTTTGAAATCTTGTGAAGAGAAAAGGCTAACCTCAATGCAATTAAAAGCTTACATCAAGTCCTCAAATTGATTGCCAAAGTTTCTTGTCAACCCATGGGATCTGAACTACCATTCCACGTCTACTGAATTCTCTAAACCCAACGTGCATTTCACAAGCTATAAGCTAGAGCTTTAGCACAACCAATTACTTGTATTGGAAATATAAGTTAACTGTCAATTCAAAGTAGGAAGTACATGTTAGTTTATAATAATTAGATCTATGTCGCATAACTTGGAAGCGGGGTGTGTGGCTAAGGGGAGCTTGCTCGCGGCGCCGGTATTGGATTCCGACCATTTCAGAGGACCCCCTCCAATGGAGGTAGAGAGTCGGAGCTGGTGCAGCAGCTCTATGAGTAGATGGCCGAGAATTTGACTGAGACGCTGGGGAATTTAAGTTTGGGGGTATCCGAGGTCTAGAACTTGGGGTCAAGGGTCTTAGATTTTAGGACGTACACTCGGATGTTTTCACTAGAAGAGCTGGTGGAGGTTGGCCAGGATTTGGCAGGAGTTGATGATTGCGATGATGATCGCAATTGAATTGGAAAGGCAGATGGAGTGGAAGCTCTTGCTAAAGATTGGCAAGGTTGAGCGGGCAGTGGCATGTGGGGGTAAAATTTCTTCGTCAAAAGCAGGGTCTTTCTGTCATTTCACGTAAAAAACTAACGATTGTGAGTGAAATTAAAAGTCAGGTCCCTCTTTGTCCATATTTTTAAAAAGTGGGTTTCTTAAAAGAATATTTTTTAAAGAGGGCATTTATATGTCATTCTAAGATAAGATAAATTCTGATATGGAATTAACCCCTCAGAGTATTGCCTGAGAGGATAAGGGCATTATTGTCATTCTATTCCTTAGTATCTTTTTCGCTCATGGTGTTTGTTATCAAATGTTGTGGTACAGGTAGCACCAGCCTTTTTTTTAATGGTATTAGGTCCACTCCCCCCCCCCCCCCCCCCCCCCAAAAAAAAAAAAAAAACCACAATCTTCTTATTCAAAAAATGAGAAACTTGAAAAGAAGAAAAGTAGACAGTATTTCCTTTAGTTTTTTTTATAAGGAAATTGATTGAAAACTCTTGATAGTAGGTACTATCGAGAGCTAAGCTAAGCTAAGCCACACGTTGACACGATTGAAAATCTAACGACAACAAACACGCACATGGATTAAATGATGGGCCCATGATGTTTGACGCCTTTTGATTTCCAACCGTGCGGTCCAACTCTCATAATTTCTCTTTTTATATTTACCTGAGTTTTGAGAGAAATTAACCAACGAGGGTTGGGTTGATGGCCAGGATCACGTCTTAGGAAGCGGAGGTAAAGAAATTAACCAACGAGGGGTTAGGTTGATGGTCAGGATCACGCCTTAGGAAGCGGAGGTTCTAAGTTCGATTCCCTCCCCTTGTTGGCCACCCTTCGAATTTATCCCGACTTTCTTGGTGCATGTGGAGAGAGGGCTCTACACGTGCCCCGGGGTTAGTCAGGTGCTCTAAGAGGCCCAGATACCCCCAATCCAAAAAAAAAAGAATTCAGAGAAATCCAAAGCTCCATATCATAGTTAAAATCAACACTTAATTGCTATTTTCCATACCCTCCATCCTATTTCGGCGACGTGAAATTACACATCTATTATTTTTTTAAATGAAACCAAATCTTCTCCAGTGATAACCGGATTTGGAAAATCCGGTCATCACCCCTTGAGGTTGCCATGTGTCCCCTTTGACACCCCTTAACTGTGGTTAAGATTCACTCACCCCTAAGGTTCATCCACCCATCTTTGGTTTTTAGAAAAAATATTATTTATTTTTTAAAATTAAAAAACTGTTTTTATGGTTTCTTTAATATTTAAATATTTTTAAAAAAGAATTAATATTTTTATGTAAAATTTGCCTTGGGAAGTGTTAGATTGGTAATTATGAATACAAATAAGGATATTTTTTAACTTTTCCAACAATACCCCTTCCCAAGGCAAATTTGGGGTTGCTCTGGTTGACTGTTCCAACCGGAACTCTTGTTGATAGTTATTCTCTTATTAAATTCACTAATGTTAATGATAGTTTATTTATTTTTTCATAAGAGTTGGTCATTAAATGCAAGAAAATGAAGTATTGTTTGTCTTTTATATATTGTACTTTTGTTTCTCCTATTTAATTAAGGATAAATTACACTGACCTCTCTTGAGGTTTGGCGAAATCACAAGGACTTCTCCTCTTGTTTTAGAAATTACATTGCCCTCCCCTGAGTTTCAATTGTCAGTAATGAATTCCCCCTTCCATTAGTATATCGTTATGACATGGATGAATTGTGATGATGTCGTGGTTTAAATATTTATAAATGCCCAAATTACCCCAAAAATACCATTAACAATTTCTTTTAATTCACTTATTCTTTTATTTACAAAAACACTTCAAAATTAAGGTAAGCAAGGGGTGTTAGTGACGCCATGGGAGTGTGACGTCAATACTCTTTCACCCTTCTCATGCTTCAACTTTTGTTGTGGCCATGGTATCATACACATACACTTAAAACAGTGTGGAACAAAAACTCTATGGCCAAATTCAGAGTTCTTCATCCACGGTTCTCATGGGACATCCACCTTGGGAACTATATTGTCATGAACCTTCACAAGATTAAAGCCATCTTTTGTACCTCCTTCCTCTCATCACTCATTGTAAGATCAATTCCCCCTTTATAGCAGCAGAAATCTTCATCTAGCTGCAATTTGAGGACCCCCGCATGTTTCAAAACAACGTAGAGGACAGCACAAGAAAAAAAATATGCCCCCACCTGTGCTCTCGAACACGTTAGGATTAACCCTCTAGGTTAATGCATCCCCTAAGGTTTTCTAAAATGCCCTTAAAGTTAGGGTAAGATTGGAAAAAAAAAAGGGCCTTTATTATAATGATATGACAGTCTCCCCTTTAAACCTAATCTTATCTAAAGGTTTTAATTTCCTTCAAATATTGACTAATATCAATTAAACCAACTAATGGGTTCTGGTGCACCAATATATAACTACCCATTCTCAAATTATAATTTTTGATTTATTTCAAGAGATACTATATTCATAGCTTGATCTGACCACATAAGCTATACATGGTTGAACCTCCTTGATATCATTTCATGCATGTCACCACTTTCTTGTGCATACATTAATGATAATATACCAGAACATACTATCAAACAAATATTGCAAATGGTCCCAGAAAAATTCTACACATTAGACAGCTATGATCTTCTAACCCTGCACTGCAGATTTGAGTTTCTCAAATCAATGACAAGTAAGAAAAACAAGCATAACTCCTTGATCTACTTCAGTTAAAAGGAGACACTGGAAAGAAAACCAGAAGCAGAGATACAATTAGAAGTTCAAAACTAGAACCCTAAAACATCTTTAAACATAAATAAAAATATAGTTTCTACAAGAAGCCATCAACCACTCAAATCATCTTTCTTTATTGGCTGAATCTCTACATCTTCTATCTTCCTAGAGTTAGAACCCCTAGCAAAGAACATCTCTATTTCTTCCAACGACTTCCCCTTGGTCTCAGGCAGAAAGAAAAAGAAAAACAACCAAGCCACTACAGCAATACCAGCAAACATAAAGAAGCTCCCACCTATAGTGATTGCTTTGTAGATTGAAATAAAACTCATGGATATAGCAGCATTCATAAGCCTATTCACACCCGCCCCAATACTAGCTCCAAGTGCCCTTAGCTTCAATGGAAATAACTCAGAATTATACACCCATGTGATTGGTCCAAGTCCAATCGAGAAGGCAGCCACATAGGCGTAAGTGGCAACAATGCTTAGAATAAGAGCCCACAAGAGCTGCTCTTTGGAGTGATCCGCCATTGTTAGGCCAATCCCTAATCCTGCAAGAGCTATTATCATTCCGGCGGTGCTCGTTAGAATTAGGCGTCTCCGACCAACTTTGTCTAGATAGAAAATGGCTACCAAGATGAAGAGAGTCTTGGTAAGTCCCACACCAACTGTTGCTAGCAATAGCTTGTTCTTGCTGGTAACTCCTGCTTTCTTGAAGATCCTTGGACTGTATAACACAACGGCTTCAATTCCAGTTATGTGCTGGAAGATGTGAAGGCAAATTGCAGTAAATAAAAGCCGACGGACAGGAGGTGAAGGCCTTAGAAGGAGTTCCTTCCACACCCCATCGTCTCCGATTTTCTTGGGTACCTTGACAATGTCGTCGGTGCAACTTTCATCGATCCCAGCGGTTAATTTTATCTCCCCTAGTCGGAATTCGGCTTCTTCGGCAGTGTTGGATACTTGTACCAAAACTTTCTTGGCCTCCCCTAGACGGCCTTGCATTACTAACCATCTCGGAGACTCCGGCATCTTAAAAATGCCGAAGCTCAAAGCAAGCGCAGGGACACCGGCGACGCCGAGCATCATCCGCCAGCCTAGTTTTAGGGGTAGCTTTGCAAAGACATAATTCGAAATGTAGCCCAGTAAGATGCCTATGCTGATGCAAAGCTCCGGTAGAGAGCTTAACCGGCCTCGGTGCCGTGGCGAGGATATCTCGGCGGAGTAGACGGGTGCAATCATGATAGCAAAGCCAACACCGACGCCGGAAATGCACCTTCCAGCCATTAAAAAGGCATAGCTAGGGGCATATCCCATTAGAATTGCACCTACCAAGAAGATGAGGCATGCAATGACAATGGTGTAACGGCGACCGATCCAATCAGAGGTTCTGCCAGCAGCAGCGGAACCTACAACAGCACACAGGTTAAGGATTCCAGTAAGGATTTGGAGCTGGGTATCGTTTATCTTGAGGTCTTCTTGTATGAATATCATAGCTCCGCTCATAACACCAGTGTCTGCCAAAAGAAAATTGAAAAATCTTTCTACTTAATGTGTATATCAGTTATTCTTCAATGAAGGCCTTAAAAATACTCACAACATTTCTACAGCCTAGGCACTTCATATTCAACAATTCTCTACAAAGAAAAATGAAAGGAAATTGAGGCACAAAAACAAGAAAAAAATGCAATTGGATCCAAATACATTCATATCTCAACTGCAATACAAAACCCGAAAGAAAATTTCAATATTTATATACATTTCAAACCCTATTCCCCTTTGTGTCTGTGTGTGAGAGAGAGAGAGAGTGTGTGTGTGTGTGTGAGAGAGAGAGAGAGTGTGTGTGAGAGAGAGAGAGAGTGTGTGTGTGTGTGTGAGAGAGAGAGAGAGTGTGTGTGTGTGAGTGTGTGTGTGTGTGTGTGAGAGATGTCTTTTTCACACAAATGAATATTGAGGCGTGCTACCCCCAATCGCAGCCGAATCTTACTTTCAGCCATATAGTAACAAGTGTCCACAGTTTGACCGGTTGCTTTTGCAACCGGTAAAGCAATCTCTCTCACCAACTATGTCAGGTTTTTTACATATAAATCCTTCATGTATTAAATAATATAAATAATCCTTTCAATCAGCACGTTTCTCCAAAAAACCAAAAAGCATTTTCATCCAAAAAGCCTCTTTCACCTCTCCCAGACTCCCAACAACGAACAGAAAGGGTATGCCGTGTTTGTATGCAAGTATTCCTCCCGTCTTCAAACACTAAACGCCGGCAAACAAACGACAACCGGGATTCCTGTGCAATCTTCTCCCAGTGGCGACGAAACTCAGGTCACATTTACCATTTTTCTCTAGCTCACTCCCTTTTCATTTTCAGAGCTCTGGGGAAATGACAATGAACAGGGACTGTGTTTTTGTTTTCCCATTTTTTTGTTTATTAATCTTAAGCATTAGGTTAAAATTACTCCATCTTCTACTTTTAATGCTACTACAAGGGATGAAGGTATATAATAATCATATAGCAATAAACAATAAAGAACGTACTAACCACCTCAAGTTACACATAATACACATTTGTGTTTTAACTTAAAATCAAAAAATTGTTATCATGCCCTAACTTGTTCAATATTTTTTAATTTATCTCATATGAAATTTTCACAGCAGTTTTATTGGTTTTTATGCTACTCATTCCAAGCCTGGTAGGGATAATTTTTGTTAATCATTCAACTTATGTTTTTTCATTGTATTTTCTAATAGGAAAACATATTTCATTTATTTTGGAATCTATGATGGAAATAGATCTTGGACTGCATGGGGACAAATATGACATGAAAGACATTAGATTGAATGTGGATAGAAATACAATGAATGATACAGATGAAGGGCATGATGAAGATGAAGGAGATGTGACATTTTCCACCATAGAGCCATATTTGGAAATGGAGTTTAATTCAAAAGAGGAAGCTTATTCATTTTATAGAGAATATGCTAAGTCTATAGGATTTGGCACTTCAAAATTAAATAGTCGCCGGTCAAGGGTTAGTGGAGAATTTATTGATGCAAAATTCGTATGTTGTAAATATGGAAGCAAGCAACGAAGCAATGTTGAAGTTGCTAATCCACGGCCTGATCACAAAACAGATTGCAAGGCAAGTATGTATGTAAAAAAAGTGCAAGATAGAAACTGGTTTGTATATGGCTTTGTAAAGGAGCATAACCATGAACTTTTTCCATCTCAATCGCATTTTTTTCGAAGCCACAGGAGGATTGATCCAACTAGCACAATTAATATAAATATTTTACAAAGTGTTGGAATACAAACAAGTAAAATCTATGCTGCAATGTCAAAACAATATAACGGATATCAAAAGGTTGGTTGTTTAGAGAAGGATGTTAGGAATCAAATTGATAGAGAAAGACGTTTAGGAATAGAAGCGGGGGATGCACAAGCTATGCTTGAACATTTTATACATATGCAAAAAGAGAATCTCAACTTTTTCTATTCAATAGAGTTGAATGATGATCAGAGTGTGAGAAATGTGTTTTGGGTTGATGCCAAAGGTAGAGATGATTATATCTATTTTGGAGATGTTGTTTCTTTTGATAGTACATACTTCACAAATAAATACAAAATGCCATTTGCTCCTTTTATTGGAGTTAATCATCACTTTCAATCCATATTGCTTGGATGTGCTATAATTGCAGATGAGACTACATCAACATATGTTTGGTTGATGCGAACATGGTTGAAAGCAATGGGTGGAAAAGCTCCAAAAGCAATAGTTACCGACCAAGACAAAGCAATGAAAGCAACTATTGCAGAGGTATTTTCAAATTCTCGACATCGATTTTGTTTGTGGCACATAATGAGGAAGATACCTGAAAAGCTTGGGCATGTAACCAGAAAATATGAAAATTTTATGGCTCAACTCAACAAATGCATTTATAAGTCATGGACAGAAGAACAATTTGAAAACCGATGGTGGAAAATGGTTGAAACATTTGAACTTAGAAAGAATGGGTGGATTAAGTCATTGTATGAAGATCGTAAACAGTGGGTGCCAACTTATATGAGAGATACATTTTTTGCCGGAATGTCTACTACTCAACGATCTGAAAGCATAAATTCTTTCTTTGACAAATATGTGCAAAGAAAAACTACATTGAAAGAGTTTATAGAGCAATACAAAGTTGTTCTACAAGATAGACATGAAAGAGAATCTAAAGCAAATTTTGATACATGGAATAGAACACCTATCTTGAAATCACATTCACCTTATGAAAAACAATGTCAACAGTCTACACATGAGATATTTAAAAAGTTTCAAAGGGAAGTTTTGGAAATAGTTGCATGTCATCCAAAAAAAGAAGAAGAAGACGAGACCGTGACAATGTTTATGGTTCATGACTTTGAAGCAAATGAAGATTTCATAGTGGAATGGGAAGAAGCAGAATCAAAGGTGTCATGTTTATGTCGCTTGTTTGAGTACAAAGGCTTTCTTTGCAGACATGCAATGACTATTCTTCAATTTTCAGCTGTGTCTAAAATTCTATCCCACTATATATTAAATCGGTGGTCAAATAATGCAAAAAGTCACAATATTGAAGCTCCTGCACTAGAAGAAGTTAAAAGTGTGATGCCTACACTTAAGGTGCTTGATCCTCAAGTGACCAAGACAAAAGGAGCTCCTAAGAGAATTAAGTCTGGAATAGAGAAGAAAAAAAAAAAAAACAACACAAGTAAAAAGGATAAGGTTGGTTGATTTTTGATGCTTGACATACTTATATTCTAGTAAGTAAGTTACAATTAAATCTTGTTTATTAAATTAGATTATTGTACTTGTAGGAAAACTCAAACTCAATAGTATCATGGCCAAGTATTGATGGGTATTGCACCACTCAACAAAGCATACAGGTGAGTATAAAATTAATTATTGTTATAACTACAATGAATTTCAGTCTATTTTATTATATTGTGGTTATATTCTTATAATATTTTTATTATTATTTCATGCAAGATCATTAGGTTTATAAATTTTTATTCTTATAGTAGTTTTCTGTTTGTTGTAGGGACAATCAAGTTCAATGTCATTAAACTTTGATGGTTATGTGCTTCAACAAAGCATGCAAGGGTTGCTACAAAGCATGCATGGTTAGTATTAACATATCTAAAAAATAGTTTTTTAAAAAAAAAATTTATTTAAGATTGTAAAAGAATAGCTTAATATTTTATAGGTGGAGGAGATGAAGTATATCTTCAAAGAAAGTAAAAAAAAGAAGGAAGGACCTTTTTGAGACTTTGGAATTCAATATGAAACGACACCAATGTGTCAATTTTTCAAGAGACGGTGCATGTTGGCACCCTTTTTTTTTTTTTTTTTTGTGACTTTATCTTTGGCATACTTTGGTCTAATATTTTATCTTTTTATTGGCTCCAACTTGGGCCAAACAATTAATAGGATGTTGATCTTCGGTGTTCATCAATTATTCATGAGTTGTATTTTAATTTTATAGAAACAAACTCTTACGGATGAGTTAAAAATAGGGGACCAAAACCCTTCACAAATCACAACAATTTTTTTTAATTTCATAAATAGTTAAAATTATAGATAAAACCTCATTCACTATAAATTGTGTCAATTTGGCAGTGACAACGCATTTAGCATGATTAATTTTAGTGTGCACATTACACGATTTATTTATCATAGTATATTAGTATGATTTTTTTTAATATAAGTACACAAACTCGAGGTGGGGCGAGGCAGGACCGGTTTTGATCTATCAAAACTCTTTTTAGACTTGTCCCTCTCTCGCCTCGTCCTCTTAACCACTAGTCGGGTTGGAGCGGGACAGGTTGGTTGATATGTTATATTATGAATAAGTAATTGAGATTTATTTTAGGGTAAAATAGTTCTTTTGCGTTATAAATGGGATGGGACGACTTAAATCCATCCCCTGCCCAAACCTGACTCAGGCTTAACTCTCCATTCCTTAACCCGCCCGTACCTTGTTTAAGAACTCCCCAAACCCTTAATGGGTATGTTAGTCATGTGAAGTGCTTCAGGTGTGTAAGTTAAGTATTTCCCTGGTGCAATTTGAAGTTAGTACACTAATTGTTTTTAAATGTGGCACCATTTATTTGGCGCTCAAGTAAACAAAAAGTAACGTGTTTTTCTACAAAGAAAAAAAAAACAAACAAAATGAAAATAGCTAAAGTGACGTGTTGGTTGAAACGAGGAAAGAACTGTGCTGATTTAAAAGATATACGGACAAAAGACTTTTGAGTTTTGAGAGACAGTTTCAGATTGAAATTGAAAGGGTTATTTTTAATATTTAATACTTCAAGGATTTATATGTAAAAAACCAGACACAGTTGGTGAGAGGGATTGCTTTACCGATTGCAAAAGCAACCGGTAAAACTGTGGACACTTGTTACTATATGGCTGAAAGTAAGATTCGGCTGCGATTGGGGGTAGCACGCCTCATGAATATTATGGGGACCTACCAGAACCTAAAAGGATTCTCAAACCTTTTACCAACCAACATATTCTATTTTCTTTTCTTTTTGTTTTGTCCAACCGGAGCTCTTGATGATAGTTAATCTCTATTAAGTAAAACCTAATTTAGGGATGGAAACATGTCGGGCGCCCCCAACCCTACCCGCCCCTATTGGCAAGACTAATACCCATTCCTGTACCAAATCTGAGCGGGACAGTTCTGAGTTTTCAAAACCCTTCTTAACCCCATCCCCCCACCCCTTAAGTCCTAGTCGGGGTGGGGCGGGTCAATATGATATTTTATATTATAAATAATAAATTGAGGTAATTTTAGGATAAATAAGTACCGATCAGTCACCCTAAATAAAAAATATCACCTAAAAAGACATGATTTGACTAGTTTTACCAATGTTACTCTTATCTGTGTTTGGGTTTTAAATGCGTAGGTAAGGGGTTAATACATCAAAAGCATATCCTATGGGTGATAAAAATATAAAGTATGCCTTTTTTGATAAATATTTTAAAAACATATCTTTTATGTAATAAAAATGCAAAGCATGACCTTTTAGGTGAATCGCCCTTAGGATAAGGATAAAATAATATTTTATATTATAAGCAGGCGGGTGGCTTATCACCATTCCTGAACCCAAGTTGGTAACCCGAGTTGGTAACTCCTCATTCCCAAACCTGCCCTACCCGTTTAAGAACTTCTCAGACTCGTCCCAATAGGGCGGCCCGGCCGTTGCCATCCCTAACCCAATTCATGGGTAGAGAGAGAGAAAGAGATTCTCTTCTCAGATAAATGAATATTATGAGGGACCTACCATAAACTTAAAGAATACTCAACTTTATAATAACAAATTTTCATATTAAAAAAGAATAAAAAAGAAAGAAGTTTGAGAATCTCAATAATAATAAAAATCCAAATTCATGGGAAGATAGAGAGAGCATACCATAACCAAAAATAATGGAGATCATAGAAGCAACTATAGCACAACCAAAAGCATACTTGTTCATCTTCTCATGCTTCTTCTTCACACCCTCCTCCATTGAAACTACATTAGGGTTTACTTCTTTTTTATAAATTTTCATCTCCTCCATTGAAACCACATCAGGGTTTTCTTCTTTTTGGAGACCATTCATCTCCTCACTCTTTGTATCGCCATTCATCTCTCCCTCTCTCTTTCCTACTTCAACTTTTCTTTTTCTTTTTTTCGGTTCTATCTCTCCCTTTCCAACTTAGAGAATATCTTTCTTAAATATAAAGCCCTTCTATATCTTATTCGATTCCTCTTCTGATAATGATTCGATTTAGATAAGAGAAAATAAAAAAGAGTCCGCGAGTTGAGTTCCTTGTAGATGATAACTCCACCAGAAACACCTATTAAAAGAGGAGATGTTTTTCCTCACTTTTCACTCAACAACACAATATCAAAATAAGTCAAGTTATATCTTGATTAGACTAAGGCAGATGGATTATCCCAGTTTAAGCGGAGACTATCTCTTAAGTTTCCTGATCTAATGGTTAGTTTCTTTTGTTTTCCAAATCATATATATTCATCGATAAGAATGACCAACAAGCTAACCTGGATATTCGGGTGACTTGGAACCAATCTTGGATTTCTTTCATATTTTAGCCCAACGACCCGTTTTCCAGATCCACAAAATTAAGTCGGGCTTGCCTACCAATAATCGGATTGGGTATGGATATGCTTCCCAGAGACCCAGACCCGGTACCTGATACCTAGTCAGTGGGGAGGGGTACAAGACATTGTTATCTACGGTTGGTGGATTGAATGAAGCACCCCTGCGAGTAGGTGTGGACGAAACTGGGTTAGGAATTGATGAGTGCTCCTCTTGCTTGGCAGATCACCGTTTGAGCTAGAACTGCATGAATGATACCTAGTTTTTTTTTTTTGCCAAAAAAAAAAGTGAAAGGGATGGCAACCCCTAACCACTAGGGATGTCATGGGCGGGTGGCCCGGCCCATAACAAGCCCACCAATTACCCATATCTTAGGTCCAAGGACTAGGGCCGGGCTCAATTCTTTCTGCCTATATAAACGCTGGGTCGGGCTTGTGTTTGGCTCCTTAAAGCCCGCCCAACCTGATATATTACTTATACATTCATATATTATATATCACATATCTCTACTATTATAATGAGAGGAGTGGGATTAAAAAGTTGGTTGATATTGTCTTAATATTTCTAATGAGTTCTAATTTTATGGTATCTTACTGTGAACGTAGTTAGTAAGGTGAATATTTTATATTTTTTCTATTTTATACATAACTTGATCCATTAAAAAAAAAATTTTAAATATTATGTTAACTTATTTTACATGAGAAAAGTTAGTAGTGGCATTAAAGTAATATCAACTACAACTAACAATAATCATTTTATATCTCCATGATTCCCTCAAATCTTTATCCTTATCTTTTCTCATGCTCCCTCCTTGCTCTATCTAAACGAATAGGCACACCCTCTCTACGTTGTAACTATTTTTCAAGAGAAAAAGCGGGTCATTTTCATCCTCAAAATGTTCTTTTCTATACAAACGTGTCCCTCACAATTTTTTTTTATCTAAAAAGTTCCGCAAGTTTGTTTACCCAAAATATTTTAAAAAAACAATTCAAATGCCCTCACTAGAATCCCTCTTCCCAGACTCTCTCCCCTTCCCCTCTCTCTCACGTGCATCGCACGTGCCGCCCACTAGTCATTTTACTTGTATACATAATATATGTGTAACATAATATATATACAAGTAAACTTAATAGGATAAAACACTGTTATAATAGTGTTATACACTTTTATATAATATATGTAATATGTCGTATATCATTCTACTAATAAAAGTATAAGGAGTATGCGCAAAACTTTATGTGGATGGAATTACCCTTCACCACCTATAAAAACCATTATAATGTATAGTAAAAAAATTATAATATATAGTATTATGTGGGACCTATGAGACCCACTATTACGTATTAAATATCTATTTTGCTATTTTCATGGATAAAGACTCTATTAGTTGAGTGTTAGTATGACTTATTAAAATTATACTAATCTAATGTGGGACCTATAAGACCCATTATTACATATTAAATCTCTAATTTGCTATTTTTATGGATAAGGATTCTCAATTCTATACATAGAGTTAGGATGACTCACTAAAATTTTACTAATCTAATGTGGAACCGAGGAGACTCTATGCTAATTTTATGGATAATGACTCTTTATTAAGTATAAGTATAGGAGAGGTGTTTAATATACTCTAAAACAGAAAGCTACTTGCAAGAGTCTTGCCAGATCCCATACAAGAGATTAGGGCCCTTTAGGCCTTAACTTAGATTTACTTGACATTTGATGACCATTTTTTTAAAAGAGGGAAGGGAAAGACAATTCACTTGTGAAGCATTGGGAGCCTTTCATGTCATTGGTGCCACGTGGAAAGCTTTGGCAATCGGTTGGTGATTTACAGTCAATTGGATTTGATCCCTTAGCCACCACATGCCTCACTCCAACACGGCAAGCCGACCGGAATAGATCGGGCTCAGCTCGTTTGAGCTTCTTTATCTAAATAGATGAATCGAGACATTTGGAGGTCGGCCTTCATGGGGGTGGAGAAGCTTGTTAGCTGGAAGGGATTTGTTACAAAAAGGGTTAAGATGGCAAATTGGTTCGGGAGACGAGGTTAAGGTTTGGTCTGACCCTTGGATCCAAAATCTGCCCCAGTTTACACCTACTCCTAAACCAGGCGTTCAAATTTCAGATTTAAGGGTGTCCTCCTTAATGGCTCCAGGCCGATCAGAATAGTGTTTAACAACTCTGAATAGTCTCTTCTCTCTAGCCACGGTTTCGGAAATTCGGAAGTTGGGTATCAGTAATCAAGGAGCATTGGATCAATTGATATGGAATTTCACCAAACATGGGAGCTTCAAAGTCAAGTCGGCAACTCACCTTAGCCACCAGTTATTTCGACAAAATCGACCTTCAACTAGTTTTTCTCAAGGTTCGGGAGGGGCTTCTTTCTGGCAACGAATCTGGAAAATGCCAGTTCCTCCGAAGATTCAATTATTTATATGGCGATTGTGTAACAATGCTCTTGCTATTGCTGATAATTTAAGAAGACGGCACATTCAGGTGGACGAAGTTTGTCCCCTTCGCAAAATGGCTTCTGAAACTATTGTCAACTTATTCTTAATGTGTCCTTGTGCGAGAGTGCTCTGGTTTGGGTCTAAGTTAGCTATTCGAATTCCAATAGAAGCTCCTAGCTCTTTCCAAAGTTGGTGGCAACGATGGTCTGGCTTCCGTGACTTCAATGTGGGGAAGAAGGAGCTGGCTATTCATTTGTGTTCGATATTGTGGAGCATTTGGAAAATCCGTAACGATGTCATTTTTAAAAAATCTACTCCCAATCCTAGGCAGATGGTGGATTATGCTCACTCGTTAGGGATCGACTAGTTATCTAGTGGTACGTCTCCGACTACTCTGATAGACAATATAAATAGTGATACTAGAATGACTTGGAGAAGGCCTAATTTTCCTTGGATAAAAATCAATGTGGATGGAGCGGCCTTGTTATCGGGCTTTGTGGCTGGAGCTGGTCTGGTAGCTACAAACATTGAGGGTGATGTTATTCACAGCGAGGCTATCCCTTTACTTGGGGGCACTGCTATTGTGGCTGAAGCTACGGCAATTCGCTTGGGTCTTTCTTTTGTGATTAGTCGGAAGTGGTCGCACGTCATTCTAGAATCTGACTCCAAGATTTTAGTGGACTTACTATCAAAAAATGGATGCCAGATACCTTGGGAAATCATATTAGTGGTGGATGATATTAATAGATTGAGCGGCAGAGTTCCTAATTTGAAGTTTCTCTTTGTCTTTAGGGAGGCAAACACGGAGGCCCATGGGCAAGCTAAATTAGCCTTAAATGGCAACTTATCCCTTCTTTCTTCAGCAAGTGCTGGGAATGTGATTCCCACACTTCTAAGTGATGTAATTACCTCTTCTCAGTAATATTAATGAGTTTTTCTTTCCAAAAAAAAAAAATTATCTAACATTCACTATTTCTCGGGTAAATAGAGCAACATATATGGGTGTCAGTAGGAATGGCAATGGGGCGGCCGGGGCGGTTTTCTACCTCCCGGCCCCGACCCGATTATAAAGCGGCCCCACCCCGACCGGGGCTTATATATAGTGAAACCAGCTCCACCCCGCTTATAAAATCCCCACCCCGGCCCTGGCCCCGCCCCGCCCCGCCCCTACTGCCATATATATATATATTATTTTTTTATTAAAGTGTTTCCAGGGCGGAGCACCGGAGCGGGGTATACTAAAACCACCCCCGCCCTGAAACCGAGTCGGGTCTTTATTTTTTATACCGTCCCTACCCCACCCCGATTTATTTGAAAAAAAACCACCACTATAGGGGCGGAGCGGGGTGGGCCCCCTATGGGGGTGGGTCATATTGCCATCCCTAGGTGTCAGGAACTCAAGCCCGGGCCCAGGATAGAATAGTGAGAGCAATTTAAAATGAGGCCCAGTCCGACCCATGCTAAGCCATCTTCTCCTTTTGCGTTGGGCCAAATTTGGGAGCATGTCAAGGGCTCACTGACCCAATTGGTTCCACAGTCCAGCTTTGTCTCAAACAGCTATTAGAAGCGAGTGCGAGCCATACGTGGGCTTGATTTGCTCCTAGCTCCGATCTAGAAATGAGAATAGCCGCGCCTTGAATCGTCTCCAAGTGTGTTTGATTGGACAGGTCCTTGTGCGAGCATTTTGGTTAATGAAACATATATATAATCTTCCTAGTGTTTAACCTGGAACCCCCTGCACGTTGGGTTCATATTGCCTTGTAATTGATGCTGGCGGGCCTCCAATAGATCTGGGCTCAAAGAAATTAGAGTATCTGTCATGTACTCGTATTTTGGGAAGGGCTGAAGATAGCAAGCTTTCGATTTTGCTTCCACACGGAGGCAGAGCGCACCCGAGTCATCGTATTAATTGCTAACATGAAGGACCACGAGTCCGACACTTCTGAGGTAATGAGTATGAAGCAGCCGACTCGCCTGGTTAAGGATAAGCAGCTTAAACTGGTGGGGGCGCAGTGTGCACTGTGCACCAGGTTTGAGTGAGAAAGAAGCCTAACTTTTCGGCAAGTGTGGAATGAAAAAAACACAGCCATGCAAAACATGATTTTGTTCCCTTGGATCCCCACCTTCTGTTGGGAATCACTTTGAAGTCTAGCACAAGTAGAAAATCTAGGCCTTTTTTTCTTCCATGAGGAAATCAGAAATAAAAAAAAGGTCACCATTATTTCTTTTGACTTCCAGTAAGTCCTCTTCCAAAAGAGCTTATCTGTTAAAGGGCATCAAGTTGTTCCCTGAATTTGAATTTCTGACATTGGGACATATAATTTTAGTAAATATAGGATAAACGTATTTTTCTTTGCCTTTTCCTTTTTTTAAGTAGGAATTTTTGTAAATGAGCTAGTACTAGGTTATCTTAGCTAGGGGCGTTTGGTAGCTCAAATAGGTAGAGCATATTTAAAAGTTGAGCTTGGACTTTAGATTGTTGAGTTAAAGTTTAATTAGAAGACTAAGGTAGCGTTTGATGTCACTAATCCAAATAGATGGGGCTTATTTGAAAATTATGCTTGGTTTGACTTTAGATTTTTTTTTGGTTAACTCAACTACACCACAAGGTGAAGCTGAAGGCAAGACAGACTTTTGATTATTTAGTTGAAGGTTTTTGATTATTTAGTTGAAGGTTAATTGCATGTTATATCTTTTTGAAGTAGAAATTTTAGAGATAAAAACCTCTACTTTAAAAAGTAGCTCATGGTCACTTTTTCCTTTAGAAGTAAAACTCCTACTTCAAAAAGATGAAGACAGACATGCAATTAACCTTTTAACTTAATAATCTAAAATTCAACTAAGCACAATTTTTAAATAAGCACTACCTATTTAGATTAGTGTTACCAAAGGCCACCAAAATCTTTTTAAAGTAGAGATTTTACCTCTAAAGTAATAAGGAGACATGAGCTACTTTTTTTCTTTAAAAGGTAATACTCTCAACTCCAAAAAGATCTAGACAGCTAATTAAACCCTTTTTTTTTTTTTTGTGGAACTTGTGTCCCCAACCCTTTGGGTTAACTTAACATTCTAAAGTTCAAATAAGCTCAATTTTTAAATAAGTTGTACCTATTTAGTTTAGAGTTACCAACCTTCTCCTTAGTTTCCAAATACACTTTTATATATAATAGTTTTGAAAATTAACTCATCATTTTTCAACCATTAGCCAAAAAACCTTAAATTTTAGTTCCATTGGACTTTCGATTTTAATTACAAGTAAAATAACTATTATGCCATTTAGATATTTCGTAATCTCACAATGCCTTTTTAACTACCCTTAAATTATGGTTAACAAGTTTTAACCAATGTGATTAGTTTTTTTTTAAGGCTAGATACTTTAATCCTAAGGGTTAGTGAATCTTAACCACGGTTTAAGGGATTAAGAAAGAACCTCTTTAACTGCCCTTGATCTATGCTTAACTAGTTTTAACCCTTGTGGTTAGATATTTTTCTAAATCCAAAGTTAGATGCTTTAACCATAATGGTTAGCGAATCTTAACCACAGTTGAAGGGAGCTAAAGGAGACACCCCTTTAACTTCCCTTGTACTATGATTAATGTTTTAGCCCCTGCGGTTAATTGTTTTTTTAAAAAAACTTAAAATCCAAGGCTAAATGCTTTAACCCTACTGGTTAGTGAATATTAATCATAGTTAAAAAGAGTTAAAAGGGGATACCCTTTTAACTGCCCTTGAATTATGGTTAACAACTTTTAAGCCCTATGGTTAATTTTAAAAAGAAAACTAAAAACCAAGGCCAGATGCTTTAACCCTAAGGGTTAGTGAATATTTACCACAGTTAAAGGAAGTTAAAAGGAGACACCCCTTTAACTGCCCTTGAATTATGGTTTATAAGTTTTAACCCGTGCGGTTAAATTTTTTTTATAAAAAATAAGGTTAAATGCTTTACCCTAAGAGATAACAAATTTTAACCACAATTATAGGAAGTAAAAGGAAACAGGTGCCACAAGAATATTATTATTCACTAAATGTTATAAGGGTATTATAGTCACTTTTTTAACATTTTTAAATACAATTAAACGGAAGTGGGGAATGAGGTTCTTTGTCTAGCAGTTGAACAATGGTGAATTGATTGAGTTGATTTGCAAATCTGTTACATATCATAGTGTATTTGCAAATTAGGATAATCCTAGATATGCAAAAACAACCCCAATTTATGAGTCCTAAGAAGCTTTCAAGCTGATCGCAGTGTCCTTGTTTCCCTTTTAACACCTATTTAATCATGATTAAGCTTAACTACATTAAAGTTAATAATTTTTTCTAAGAATAGATTTCTTAATCTTAGGGGGTGAGTGAGTTCAAATGGGCAACAACGCACGTTGTTGCCCTTTTGTATCTTACAAAGGAGGGCCCCACGTTTAACAGGGGTAAATTGGGAATCAAAAAAAATGTGCCCCTTTTTTGTAAGATACAAAGGGGTAACAACGCAAGAGCGTGTGTTGTTGCCCATCCTAACTCAGGGTGAGTGAATCTTAACCACAGTTCATGAGTGGTAAAAGGGGGCGTGGATCAATGAGATCACAAGGTCAGCTTCTAAGCTGACCCTGCAGTCCGTTTTCCATTTCTTTTTTTTCTTTTTTTTCCAGTATAGAAGGAAAATGCTTAATGTACCCATGGTTTCTATTATATAACATGATCCTCATTAGTCAACACCTACTTTTAAACACTCACCAACTATGGTTAAGATTCACTCACTTTTAGGGTTAAGCAATCCAATTTTATTTTTTAGAAGAAAAATAAAATCTTAATTTAATTTAGTTAAGATTAATTAGGGTTAAAAGAGTGTTAAAAGGGACCGATACGAGGACACGGGATAAGATAAGCAGAGGACCCCTGGTCCGCTAATCACTGCTCTTTAAAGATAGGAATGTATTAGCTCAAATCTCAATAAAACAGTGATAATAGTTTTAAATTAACTCTTAAATAGTTTTAAACCAAAAACAGTGATAATAGTTTTGAATTGGGACTTGAATGTCTTATTTAAAAAATAAAGGATGTGATTTGTAATAACTCTTAATTAAATAAATAAAAAGGTAAGAAAAAGAAAATGATAAAGCTCTTTTCTGGGCTTGAGAAAAAGCACACTTTTCACTTTTCAGCTGTGCGACTTGCAAAGTCAAAAAAGCAAAAACGCGTGCGGAGCGGACATCCACGAAATTTCCAGTTTTGTCTACAGATGTAGTGACGTGGACAAATCTCTGAAGCCAGGTGCTAGAGTGAAGAGTGATTTGTCGTGTCTATCATTTTTGACAGGACCTCGTAATTTAATGATTACGCTAAATATGTAAATAATTAGATTTAAGAATTATTTTTTCAGAAAAACAATTTCGTTAAGAACAGGTAGTCTTTCGTGTTTGTAATCTTGCAGGGAATCCGTCAGCGTACGGCTGGATACACCTCCGATACTCTCTGTCTCTCTCTCTCCAAAATCTGAATATAGTTTGAAGTTTGGACTCTTTCTCTTGGAAGGCGGCTCCTCCAGCTTCCCTCCAAAACTAATTCAATGACAACCAGAATATATATTTTTATTTTATTCATTTATTTATTTATATTATTGAATTTATAAGGCTCTTCAGCTTCTTGCCATTGTCCAACACTTTGTTTCCATCAGTAACCAAATAGCCAAGTACTGCCCGACTAGCTAGAGAGCAGAATCTATTACTTAGAGTTCATTAATATTCAGTCAGAAGACTCGTAGCTTCTTCCTCCTAGTCCTTGCTACTCTACTTCTACTCTACTTAAGTGAAGGTTGGGCTAAGGCCTTGGTCCGCCCAGTCTCTCTCTGTATTTTATTTTGGTTAAAGGAGGTAAAATAATACTTAAATACATACACAATCAGACCTAAGATTGCCATTAAGGTGCCGGGTAACCTACTTAATCACTCTCGCCCAACCTCTCCAACTCGCCCGCTGCCATGTGTCCCTTCTAATTCCTTAATTGCAGTTAAGATCCACTAATACTTAAGATTTCAGAATCTAACCTCATTTTTTAGAGAAAAATAATTTTAAAAATTTTAATTATAAGGTTTTAAATTCTTAGCCATAGCTAAAGGATATTAGAGGCTGAGCTACAGGTTGTGCTAGAGCATTTACTCTACCCCAAGCCAAAGTAAATCCACTCCCCCTCCCCCGCCACATTGCCACCTCTAACCATGGAAGCAAATCATTTGCAATGAGTGTTTAAAGGTCGGGATCAATTGAAATTGTATGGATTTAACAGCTGCAAACAGCCTTACAAGAATTCCTGACCTTTAAATACCCTAAAGAACACAGACCATTTAGTTTCCCTAACCATTCATATGCCATTATGTAGAATATGATCCATAAGCATGACATGTGTAATATGCACACGTGTATGCCATGGTCCACTAGTATAAGACACGGCTCAAGATTACCTCCGGTAGCTGCCCGAGCTAAGCACTCGGGCATCCACAAAACAATGGACACGTGGCCATTTTAAAAAGAAAAGTTGTCAGTGGGGCAGAAGTCAAAATGATAGGGATAGGTGAAATGACTTCTGCCGACTGACATCTGCCACTTGCCCATTGTTTTGTAGATGCCCGAGCGCCAGAGGTAATCCTGAGCCATAAGACACTCGTATGATTCCGGACTAAGCAATGCATTATGATAGCCTTGATCTCGTAAGAGGGGAACAAGGATCCCCGCAAGAAGCAGCCCTGGAAGAGGGCACTAACATAACCAAACCTTTTTTTTTTTTTTTTTTTTTTTGGTGCATAATAGCAGTTTTTTAAAAAGAAAATGAAAAACGTACTGTAGGTTCCACTTCCAAATGGACCACCCAATTGCTAAGAGAGCATTAACCGGGTTTAGGTTAATGTCCAAGGATTAGGGTTCGGGGGGGGGGGGGGAAGGTATACGTGGGTATCTTGGGCCAGACTCTGATTAATCTACATCTGATGTTGAAGTCAACCCCATAATCAACCTCAAGAGATCCCGGGCTACACCCCAGGGGCTTGTCTAGGGCTCAAATCAAACCGAAGAAATCCAAACAAGAATACTGAATCCAACGGATACGCATTCGATTGCGGGGCTCCAACTCTGGGACCCTCGTCTAACACTATCACGCCCTATTGAGCCCCAGTGATGCGTATTACGCACTGGGCGTATCATAACATGGAAAGGGTCTTTAACAAAACGCAATAGCCGATAAATTACTTTTGTGGTGGATAGGAAAAAATGAGCTTGAAATGACTGCGTTGCAGACTGCAGGCCCAAAGACCAATCGCCTCTCGACAATTCTTCGACAGGCGCTGCCGGCTTCCTGGCTTTCCTCTGCACTCGTCATCTCTCTCATTCTCTTATCATTCTCTTCTCTCTATAAATTACTATTAACCCCAACTCTCCCTCTCTCAACACTTCAACGCACAGATGGCGAAGCGTTTCAAGCTCCGGATTTCTCGAGTTCTTCCGTCTTTTCAATCCTGCCGTTCCAAAGACCCCTCTACGTTCCCGGAAAACCCAATCCCAGCCTTGTTCCGGCTCTCTCCGGTCAATCCCAAAGCTGTCGACATCGATTTCCGGCCGTCCACAACATTCCGGGACCCACGTCCATCAAAATCTCATAATTCTTCCCTGAAACGACAAGTGTCGTCGGCGATCGTATCCGTTGGCTGCGGCTGCCGGTCACGATCCGGCAGGCAGTATATTACCTCTGATGACGACAGCGATTCGCCGGAGTACAAATGGAAGAAAGAACAGAAATGGCACGTAGTCGCGAGAGTCCAGGACGAAGCTCCTCGTCGGAAAATATACAACTCGTCTGTTTCCGAAGATTCTGACGGAGATGTATACCCACCTGAACCTCCACCTCCATCGACGGAGAAGAAGAAGAAGAAACAGAAGAACAAGAAGAAGTCAAAACCGAGAGTTCGTATCAGTACTTCGTCAGCTGATAGTGGTTGGTTCAGCAGCGAATGTGGCGACGAGTACGACGATGAAGAAACGGAAACTCTTGTTTCGTCTTCTAGGAGCTTCTCCACTGACTCGTCTTGGGACTTCAATCCCCACTTGGAGACCATTCGCGAGACACCCATGAACCGCTTAAGGCGCAAGAAGAAGAATCTGAAGAAGGTGAAAAAGGTGAAACGTTACGCTTCAAAGAGTAGTGAAGGAGCAGCGAGGGCGCAGATTAAACCGCGTCCATCTCCGGAAACAGAGACTCCGGCAAGGTTGTCGGTGCTCCGACGGTTGATACCCTGTACGGTGGATGGAAAGGTGAGAGAGAGCTTTGCGGTTGTGAAGAAATCGGAGGACCCATATGAGGATTTCAAACGATCAATGTTGGAGATGATCTTGGAGAAACAGATGTTCGAAGCGAAGGATTTAGAGCAGCTCTTGCAATGTTTTCTATCACTGAACTCGCGACACCACCATCCAGTAATCGTCCAGGCCTTTTCAGAGATTTGGGAGGTCTTATTCTGTAAATCTCCTATGACCCACCTCGTTTCAAAAGCTCTTTGATCTGAGAAGATGGTGAAGATGAAAAGGAAAAATGAAAAATCTGTTCTTTTTTCGTTTATTTTATCTGATTTATAATAGCTTTTCAAGGGTTCTGTACGGAGATTAATGTGCTTGTGTTGATTTTTTTTGTTTTTCCTACTTGGCTCGCTGTGTTAAGAATTGAAGAAAACCCGGTTTAATTCGCTAATCGGTTTGAGTTAAGATGGATCATATCGTTTCGTATTGAAAGAAGCAGAGAGAGTTCGCCTCAGTGCACAATTTTAGAAGAGATAAAGTAGGTAACGGCATTCTGAGATATTTGAATCCACATCACGGGTATTTTCCGTCATTCCATTCTACGCTCCAGCTTCCAAGGGATCAGTCGGTTTTAGTGCTCCGGCACCGTACAGTGAAACATATTTGTTTGTTGGACCAAATGAAACGACTTTGATGAAGAGGTGGCAATCGGGCCGAGTTTAGGCTACCCGATTCTGGGCAGGCCGGGCCAGGCCTATTCATAAATGCTAAAATTAAGCCCATACTCGGCCCATTGCCATGGCTGTTGATTGGCCTTAAATTTGGCACGATGCTCTTTGTAAGTTTCACTCAGCTAGTGATTAGGCGTGAGCTCCCCTTCAAAATTGCACCAAAATAACTAAAATATTACTTTAAAAAATAGAATATTATGTTGGGTATATGAGTAATTTTAAGGGTTATGATGGGACCCAACCATTAGATGGTTAAAACCGACCAGATGGCTACAATGATGTTGGTGGATTGATGGAATCCTTCACATGTAATAATTGCCGCTCACATGTGATCCTTCTACAAATGGGGGGGGGTCCGGATTCGTAATAGTTGAGAAAAAAAAGAAGTGGGGTCCAGACCAACAATCTAGGGAATCCTAGCCATTGAATGCTGCTCATGATTCTTCCAAGCGGTGCGTATGTCTTGATGAATGCATTATCCTATCAAAAAAGCACCTAATCATTTCCCATCCTTTACTCGACCCATCTGCTCATGATTCAAACCCGGCCCGGACGATTCAACTGACGAAGTACCCTCGTCGTCCAAACAAGCCCGGTCTCTCTCTGACCAGTAGTTACTTACTTGACTAACTAAGACACACTCTCTCTCTCTCTCTCTCTCTCTCTCTCTCTCTCTATCTCTAAGACTCCAACTGGGACAAGTAGTGACTATCAGTAAGAGAGAGAGAGAGCACTGACAAGGGCATTTCGTGACGACCACGTCAATATCCAAATTGCCAGAATGAAAGCTTATTACTGTAAATGGGAGATGGCAGTAAGTGTTTTGTTTGTGGTGAGAGATAGCAGAGAGATTCTTTCCCCATAAAAGAAGTGGGACTGACTGAAATGGGCATCCTTCCAAAACAACAGCTTTTTCTCTCTTCAGATCTTTCGGATACTCAATTCAGAGTAACCAAAAGATCTTCCAGTCCATCTGCTGCACCATCCTCCGCACTCCCCTCCTTCCGTTTATCCTATAATTATTGCAGAATGCTAGCGTCACCACTCCTTTTCTTTGCATGATATCATAATCCTAATTAAAAATAGTCTGTAAGTGTATGTCATGAAGGACACAGGCTGTGCTTGACGGGGTATACTAATTGCTAGGTGCAGCCAAAAGGATTTTTTAAAAAATAAAAAATAGCAATTCTAAGTTCTAATTGCAGTCCCCGTCGCATTCGACCAAAGTGGAGAAAGAATATAAAACTTTTGTGTCAGTCTGTCAGGTCCAATATAGACACACCAATTTTATTTTATTTCTGTCTGGATGGAGAGTGCAATTAGCAAAATCCGAAAAAATAATAATAATAATACTTGGTAGGTTGGCCATGTATGCTGGCCTATATCAAACCTCTACGGGGAAATGTTAGCCTTAGTTTTCTATCTTCTCCCACTTTTCTATCTCCTTTAGCAAGAACACGCCAAGAGACAAACAAGAGGAAATAAAGAGAACTTTGCAAGTCCAAGGAGTTGACAGTCACGAGAGGTATCTAGGCTTGCCTACGGTGATTGGTAAATCGAAGAGATCTATATTTAATACAATAAAGGAGAGAGTGTGGAAAAAGCTTCAAGGATGGAAGGAAAAGCTGCTATCAAATGCGGGAAGAGAAATTTTTATCAAAGCAGTCGCACAAGCTATACCCACTTACACAATGAGTTGCTTTCTACTTCCGCTCCGGTTATGTAAAGAGCTCAACTCATTGATGCGGAAATTTTGGTGGGGTCAAAAAGCTTTTGAGCATAAAATTCATTGGGCAAGTTGGAGGACACTCTGTAAATCTAAGAAAGAAGGGGGTATGGGTTTCCGAGATCTTCATGCTTTTAACAAAGCCCTTCTAGCCAAACAAGGATGGAGGTTGATGATGAATGACAATTCGTTGTTTCACAAAGTCTACAAAGCCAAATACTTTAAAAACAATACTTTTATGGAGGCCAAACTCGGCCACAATCATTCTCATGCTTGGCGAAGTATCTATGAAGCTAGAGGTACTCTGGATGCAGGAATGAGGTGGCAAATTGGAAATGGAGAGCATGTTCAGATTTGGGGGGATCGCTGGCTACCAACCCTCACTTCTTTCCGAGTGATGTCTCCAGCTCAAGTTTTGCCCTGGGATGCAACGGTCAGTTTGCTTATTGACAGGGACCAAAGGACTAGGAACCACACTCTCCTCAATACAGTTTTTATGCCACATGAAGCTGACTTGATTGGAAGCATTCCCTTAAGCGAGCGATTGCCTCCCGATAGAAGAGTTTGGCATTTTACTTCCAAAGGCTTGTTCTCAGTCCGAAGTGCCTACCATCTTGCAAGTACTTTGCGAGATAGAGCATCTGCTACTTCTTCTTCCATGTCCTCTCTTTCCTGGAATGGCAGTCTGTCGGGAATTAAGTGGTCTCAGGTCTGGCATCTAGCTATTCCCCCAAAAGTTAAGATTTTTATTTGGAAAGTTGCCCTCAATATATTACCAATTCAAGCAAATTTGTTCAAGCGGAAAGTTCCGGTAGAAAATGTTTGTGGTGTTTGTGGCGAGGAAGGGGAAACAATCTTGCATGTTTTTAAGCAATGCCCCTTTGCGCGACAAGTTTGGTTGCTCTCTCAGTTGGGTCTACGCTCAAATGCCACTAGGGCAGATTCTTTGACTAGCTGGGCTGAGGAAATCATGAAGTCACATGGAGAAGAGGAACTTTCCGTTTTCTTCATGATTGCTTGGTCAATTTGGAAGCACATAAATGAATATTTCACTGTGTTCAAATGGCTAACAAGTTACTTGCCGACTTTCACAATGCTAACAACAAGGCTATCCCAGAATCGATCATGGCGGCGAGTTCCTAGTCAGCTCCTCCTGGAAATTTTTTTTAAGTGAACATAGCTGGTGCCCTTCATTTAGAGGATGGAAACGGAGGAGTTGGAGTGGTAGTTCGAGATCACAATGGGGATCTCATTGCAGCTATGTCTAAAAGAATTTCACATACTCTAACAGCTGCCTTAATTGAAGCTATAGCGGCAAGAGAAGGCTTAAAGTTTGCTCTTGATCTGGGCATCCAGGAGGTTATTTTGGAGAGTGATTCCATTAATACCATCCGTGCTCTTACTTCTCAGGAGGAGAATTCTTCTTTTGAAAGCTTGGTTCTAGATGATGTGAAAACTTTGAGCTTTTCTTTCCATCACTGCAGCTTCTCTCATGTTCGTCGCGAATGGAACTCAGTTACCCATTGCCTAGCAAGAACAGCTCTTTCCCTTGTCGATCATATAGTTTGGATGGAGGATGCTCCTCCTTTTCTGGCTGATGTTCTTCTCAAAGATGTATCTTCATCTCGACTTTAATTTCAATTCTCATCTTTCCATAAAAAAAAAAAAAACTAAGAGAGGATTTTGTTGCCGAAGTTTTAACCACAGCCGGGAATAGTGAAAACATATTCCACCAGAAAATGGGGAAGAGAGAAATTGGGACAAGCATTCACAAACCTATATATAATTTCCCCTAAAATAATATAGAGATGATAAAACTGATCCCCACTCCAAATGGACTTAGTTCGGGCACACTCACTTCAATCACAAACACAATCTACATGATAAGAGGGCACACTCGCTTCAGTCGCAAACAAAATCGACACAGTAACAAGGTACACTCACTTCATTAATAGGGGTGCCATCCTAACCTTGCCCTCAAGGGTCAACGCAGGGTCACAAGACTGGGAAAGAAAAGTGACAAATTTTCTCATTAGAGATGGCATGAATTTTTTTACATCAAATGTCAACCCAACAAATTATTCAATTGAAATTATTTAATATAGAATCAAATTAATAAAATAAACCAAATATAATAATAAAACTAGATAAAACAATACCATCTTGACAACAAACTAAAACTGTAATAATTGTTAGAGATAATCAGTGTTAGGATTAGGAAATCAGTCAATCAAGGGTTTAGGGTTAGGGTTTCAATGAATTATGATTAAAATTTTAAGAAGTTCGAGTTAAGGCAAGACTGTCAACAGGCAGGATCAGAGCAAGGCAAGGGTCAACACTAACCCTGCCCTAACCCTTCAAGGGCCTAAATTGACTAGACCCTAACCCTACCAGGGTAACCTTATTTAAAAAAAAAATTTAGGAAAGTGATTAAAAACTCTCGAGAGCTTGACCCTTGATTTTTAAATCAAAGGGTGTGAAATACCAATTGGGTCCCACCATTTAAAACTTATGTTCCTTTTGCACCATTGATTTTCAAGCCAACAGTTTCAGCTCTCGATAGTAGGTGCTATCAAGAGTTTTTAATCACTTCCCCTTTTTTTATAGGCCTATTCAGTCACAAACACAGCTTTTAAAATATAACTGGAGCACAACAGGCTGGGCTAGACCTTAATGCAAGAAAAGGACTAGCCCATGACAAAGGACTAGTCCCTTCGGATGCACACAATCTCCTGCAAAGCACGTGCCTTTAATGCAAGAGAAATATCCGACTTCTTGAGAAACAATTTCACTGGTTCTCTGTGGCTCTTTCGAGTATTAAATCAGCATTTTCATTAGCAAGAATTGATGTACACAAAGTATATTGCTTCATATTTTAGTTAGTTTGTAATTCTGGTTTTTCACATTTGGAGCCCAAGATAGAACCGTTGGAGCCCAGGATAGAACCCGGGCTATCTTCCAAAACCTTGACATGACATAGCATCCCACCAGCTTCGTCCGCAAAAGTTATTTTCCTCCTATCCTTGTGTACTCCATTACCAGATGCAGCAGCAGCAGCCTTCTTAGTTGATGTCTGTGACTGTGATCAGTGAAGGTGTGATTGGAATTAAAATGCAAAGAAATAACCAAAAATCCAAATTAAGTTGTTTTCTTTTGGAAGGAGTAAGATGAGAGTAACAAACCATGATTTTAAAGAAACGGTTGCAGTCCCTTGCCATCATGGAAAGCCATTTTCTTGTAGTTTCTTCAACTTCCGCTGCATTCGATATAGCTGTTCTTATCTGTAATAGTAAAGAATATTAAATAAAATGAATGTTATCCTGTATTCATGCACATATTTGAATAAATATTCATGAATGTAAGTAGCCATTTATAAATCTTTATGCAGTGTGCAAGGGAACACACAAGGACAAGTAAAATGAAGTATGTTTCGGTAAATTACATAGGACCATGAAATTTACCAAAACATCTTTTAGTATTTGCAACTCAACACCAGGTGGGTGCAGGGGACTAGCATTTCTCTTCTCCCCAATTATGACCAAATAAAAGAGTATCATGTAATTGCTACAAAATCTTTGACAAGGATCCATAAGGCATGAATAGCAATGTCTGAATAGCTGCTTCAATTTCAACTAGAAAATAGAAGATAATAATAAAACTTAAACATCTTGTTGTAACAAAACCCCAACAAATGGTTGAAACTTGAAAGAGCAACGCTTTACTAAGAAAAGAAGAACCATATTAAGAAAAGGAAGAGCAAAGTGTTGGGAAATCAAGAGTTGCCAAAAAATAAAACGGATCTCCATTTAGATTTTAGAGGGTTAATATGAGGCGGAGCTCTGCTTCAAGCGCTTTGAGCAAAGCTCCTCTTTTTCATGCATAGATGGTGGCAATCTTGCAACTTTGGAGAGTGGCAATTTTGTAAAGTGATTTCTCTCCATAATTACAAAATTGCCAACAATTTGCAATTTTACACACAAAGGGGAGCTCCGCTCAAGGTGCTTGAAGCAGAGCTGCTTCTAATATTTAAACACCCCTGTTCATACCATTACAAAAGCCAAAAGATCAACTAGGGAGAGTTTAGACACCTAAATGAAGTCGTTTGCAAATTGAGTCACTTAAGAGAGTTTCGTTTTCAAGTTTAATAAATTTCAGAATATACTTATTTGGGCTGTAGTTTAAAGATCAAATGAGAGATCATTTCACCAAACTCCGAAATGTAACCATTGTCTAGTGGGTCTCTTATTTCATGGCCCATTTGCAAATTGTGTCATTTAAATTTATATCAACAATAATAATTGAATTGCATATAATATTGAAAGCAAAACACTCTAAAATGACTGTATTTAGGTGTCCAAACGCCCCTAACTCATTGACACTAACCAAAATAGCGTAATAACCATACAAATGTACAACAAGCCTAATAAATCAATCATTAATTACATCTTAGAGGAATATATAAATTTATAAATCATTTAACCCAGATATAGATCTAGCATACAAGGTTAATAATTTACAAAATAATTTGTAATACAGGGCAACTACACATGGCTCCAAGTAATTCACATACCTTGTCTGCATTGTATTTCGAGGATGTAGATTGGAAGGCTTCAAACCGCAATGTTTCTTCAGCAATGTCCTTCATGGACTTCAACTCTTTTGTGAGCTTCATTGCAAGACTTTGAATGTCATGCATTTGCCTCTGTGAGAATGCGATGGCCTTCAATGAACAACTTTGGGTGGAGGTGCACTCAGTGCCAGCAGGTGGTATTGCACGAGAAACATGTGCACCCTTGAGAATGCCTTTCGGAACAAGTTGCAGAGATCCAATCTTAACATTATTTGATTTCTTGATGATCTTCTCAGAGTTTATTGTGGTTTCAGCTCCCTCGAGACCTGATCCTGCCCATGAAAGCCTTAGTCCATTTCCCAAAGCATAGACTCTCCCTACATTCTGAAATTATTTAAAACTCGATCAAAATCAAGCAAAGGTGTGAGATGGGAATGTGTTTTGTGTCCATTAAGGCAGTCGTACACATGGCCCACCGATGAATAGAAGGTAAGATACCTATTGCAGGGCAATAATCCCCGTCATTCAAATAGGATAATACACTTCCTACCGACCATTGCATTGTCCCTCGAACTGTTTAAGCAGTTAAGTTTTAGTCATCCAATTGTTATGCTTGCTTTTGCTCTTGAATAGATAGTAAATAGTCAATTGATATATATTTTGAGCTACTGCATGTCCTAGAGGTGACACCCATTTTTATGGTTCAAACTGCTTCATAGGAGGGTCATGTGTACAGTGTACAAGGACAAATAAATATAATCCCAAAGAACTATGACTTACTGTAATGTCCTATGTTTTCATGTAACTCGTTGGCATCTACGGCCTGACACAGCTTTTCCCCAGAAGCTGGAGAAATGGCCTACAAAATGAAAAGCATATAATGGTAATAACTTTCAGATAATGTAGATACAAGCCAAATTGACATTGAACAGAAGACTAATCCACACCTTTCTAGTTGAAAAGAACCTTTGCGAAGGATGTTCTAGATTGTGACTCTCAAGTACTTTCGTGACTGTGAATCCGTCTGTGGCATCAGAAGAATGGCTCCCTGCAGAGCAGTCTCTTGCTCCAACAACACATGCAGATACTGGCCTCTCTGTTGTAAGCGAGGAGTAGTTTTCCTCAGTTGTAGTTGAACCATCATCCATAGAATCAAAACCACCATTATGATCTAACCATGGATGAGAATCCTGTGATGAGATATAGTTTCTAAGAGAGTTAATTATAGCATTGGCTTCGAGAGAAGGAGGATCTTCCTTGTTGTCATCCTCAAACATATATCCATCACCACCATTGTTAAGTTCCTTGCATTGAAGGATACAATGAATGGCCATATCAGGCACTTGGATACCAGAGTTACTATATGTCTGGCATGATATCTCCTCCTGCGAAAAGGAATACCTTTCGCAGCTTCCATACATCTCAGAACCCATAGCCATTGTGAGAGAGATTGCTTCTGGAGGGCCGTCACAGGGAAGCAGGCAAGCGATGTTGTCCTCTTTCTTAAATTTAGATATTGGCCTCTCTGTTGTAAGCAAGGAGTGGTTTTCCTCAGCTGTAGTTGAACCTTCATCCATAGAATCAAAACGAACATTATGATCTAACCATGGATGAGAATTATGTGATGAGATATAGCTACTGAGAGAGTTGATTATAGCATTGGCTTCGAGAGCAGGAGGATCTTCCTTGTTGTCATCCTCAAATATATATTCATCACCACCATTGTTAAGTTCCTTGCATTGAAGGATACCACCATGAATGGCCATATCAGGCACTTGGATACCAGAGTTACTATATGACTGGCATGATATCTCCTCCTGCGAAAAGGAATACCTTTCGCAGCTTCCATACATCTCAGAACCCATAGCCGTAGTGAGAGAGATTGCTTCTGGAGAGCTGTCACAGGGAAGCAGGCAAGCGATGTCGTCCTCTTTCTTAAATTTAGATATTGGCCTCTCTGTTGTAAGCAAACAGTGGTTTTCCTCAGTTGTAGTTGAACCATCATCCATAGAATCAAAACGACTATTATGATCTAACCATGGATGAGAATTCTGTGATGAGATACAGCTACTGAGAGAGTTGATTATAGCATTGGCTTCAAGAGCAGGAGGATCTTCCTTGCTGTCATCCTCAAACATATATCCATCACCACCATTATTAAGTTCCTTGCATTGAAGGATACCATGAATGGCCATATCAGGCACTTGGATACTAGATTCACTATCTGTCTGGCATGATATCTCCTCCTGCGAAAAGGAATACCTTCCGCAGCTTCCAGACATCTCAGAACCCATAGCTGTAGTGAGAGAGATTGCTTCTGGAGGGCTGTCACAGGGAAGCAGGCAAGCAATGTTGTCCTCTTTCTTAAATTTAGATACAGGGGTAAGAAAAGATTCATGACTGGTAATTTCTGGAAAATCATCCTTCATTGTTCCCCAAACAGTGGCATTTACAGGAAGGAGGGAGATAGGATCAACATGCTCCAAATATTCATATGAAATTTCATTAACAACACAACTTGGAGATTCTTTTGCAATCGAAATTGATTCCCCCATCCCCAACTCACTTCCATTAATTCTCTTGGGCACTTCACCATATACATCTCCATGAAAATCCATGTTATCATGGCAATCAGAGGTAGAATCATCAGAAACACAAACCACATTTTCGCAATTTGAGGAACCCAGTTCCGTGATCTCAACCTCAATGTTAATGGGTCCAGGTAGATCCCCATTAGTTTGCAGTGAATCCTGAGGGACACTTTGAATCTGTTCAGTTTCTACCACTGAAACATCAGTTTGGGAAGATGAACAAGCAAATTTTCGGATACACTTTTGTTTAGCCTTCATTTTCTTTGAAATCTTCAGTTTTAGTCTACTTAAAGGTTCCTCAAGGTCAAAGTCATCTTCATTTGGTTCCAGATTATCATGATCATGCTTTAGATAGGAGCAAGTCTTGGTATCCTGATTTGTCAAGTCAACAGATTCTGAAAGTTTCCTTTTCTTTGCTTTGCATCTCTCCTGTAGCTGTTTCAATGTAGTTTCACTGAAGCTAATATTATTCCAGTCAATGTTTCTTTTGTTATCACCGCAATCATAACTAAACTTGTAAGTTCCAGGGTCACTTTTGATTATTCTACTTCCACCCATGGGCAGACATGACCTCTCAACATGGTACCTCCCACAACCAAACGGAAAAACATTATAGCCGCCTTCTTGTGGCTGCAGTGTTGAACAAGAGCCAAGGTTTCTGGAATCTTCAGATTCATATATAGCTTTGATCTTCTTGAACCTAAGTGCTGGTTTTCCCCGAGAATCTATGTTAAGGGTTTTTGTAACAAAACCCTTCCTAATAGCCTGAATAAAATGCACTTGGCTGCAATCCTTTAGCTCCATTTGTTGAAGATGCAACCTATGCTCTTCTTGCCATTTTGTAGATATTCGTCATAATGGATAAAATTCCCTGTCCTGCTGTAAAAAAGAAATTTTACTTGGAGCACAATGTATCATTTTTGACCAACAATTAAAATAGCAGCGGCCACATTTCTGCAGATGTAATACACATAGAACAAAACAAAGGAGCAATTCATAAGGAAAGCAGACTTGGAAATTAAAACGGAAATGAAAAAGTTCTGAAATATCAACAGATTACAAACTTGCACAAAAGTGTATGAAAAACAGACGAAGAAAAATAGCAAACATGAGAAAATCCAAAACCCAGTCTTACCATCTAAAGTTCAGTGATGCACAAAAATGAATGTCATCCAAGCACAATTGATACACGAGAAAAACAAAATGTGCCTTACAATAGGTAGAAGGTGGGAAGAAAGAGGTAGACATAGAGTGAGAGAGAGAGGGAATAATTTCTTAACCAAGTAACTAGTATGATGTACCCTTCTCACTCTCCTCTTCTGACCAAATTACTGCAATATACGCTGTAAACCCAACTCAAAACTTCTGTCTCTTTCATTTCAAAAGATTCCTCATGAGTCATTAAAGTCTTCCAAGCGTACATTTGGGGTCAACTGCACGAATCTGGGTTTTTTCAAGTCAAACACTTCAAATCAGTACCATCCCTTACAATGAGATTCAAGCTTTCTTACCAGATTAAAAATTCTCCCCCAAAAAAAAAAGTGTAGAACCATAAGAAGATTGGAATATGCAGAGCCTAAAAAAAGTTACAGATTTTTACAAGATCGAGGCTATGCTGAATACACTTCAGAGAATGAAATCACGCCACCACAAAATGGCATATGCTTCAGAGACCAAAACGTTAAGTCCCTACTCTCTCTGATTAGAAACCCTTGCACATGAGATGTCCCAAAACATCATGGAAATACAGATGGAAACCCTAATTTCAACAACTTCCGAAAGAGTATTCGAGTGCCCGTTGTTCCAACCAATTGAAAATTTGAAACCTAAATCTAAATTATTATTTTTTTTTAAAGATATCGAGATCTAAGCATATGAATTGCAGAACTCTTATCTCCAAAATATCCCCAATCAAAAATTCAGATTAAAACCATAAGAGAGTAATTCTTCTTGAAAAAATAAAAGTAGAAGTAAGCGCACCTGAGATTGGAAGCTTTCTCTCCGCAAGAGAGACGGAAGCAGAAAAGAGGTTTTGAGTTTGTCTTTGAAAAATGAAAATTGAAATAGAGTGGAGGGGAGGGGAGGAGGAGAGAGAGAGAGAGAGAGAGAGAGAAATCTCCCGCCAAATGCTTTGGCGGGAAACCGTTGCATTCCAGCTTTCGACGTACTTAGCGTATTATGTTTGTCATTTCGGACCTGGTTTGACTTATTATTACATCTCCACCGCCCATTCATCTGACTTAAAATACTCAATTAATGCATCAACATGATTACCCAAAGATTGAGATTGTACCAAACATTCCTCATAAAATGATAAAATTATTAGGACTGGGCTTGGATAGACCCGACCCGACCCTCCAAGCCCGGCCATCAGACAGCCCTACATACGAAGAAGAGATACTGAGAGGGACAAGAATCAGTTGCGTTGTAGGAAGATACTGTAGATGCAATAGTGAATGCATACCGTCTTGCTCAGAAGTGCAATGCTTAGAACAAGTTTTTTTTAAAAAAAAGGGGAGGTTTTGAGCCACAAGCTAATTCCTGATGGAAATTTTATGATCCTCAACATTTTATGTTCCTTTTCGTGAGCAGATTTTTCGATCTTGGTTAATAATAACTTTCAAGAGACACTGTTGGCAGTATATTGCAATTAGTAACGCGTAATTAAGAAGGATAAAAACTTCTACATCGCTCAAAAAAGGAAAATGAAACAGCCAAGCCTCAAACTTTTTACAACAGAAGGTAGCAGAACCTTTTCTTGTTAGAGAGGTTTTGAATAGTCTGCCACTTTTAATTAGGCGGAGGCGGAGCATGGGGTGGTGGAGGTGGTGGCATGGACATCTGCAGCGGTGGTAGGGGTCTTCCACCCAGTTGCTGAGGAGGCGGAGCTGGCCGCCAAACAGGTGGCAGTGCACTCATTCCCATAGGTGGTGGAGGCCTTGAAAATACTGGAAGTCCCTGTGGGGGTGGAGGCGGTGGCATATTAGGTGGGAGTGGTCTGAACTGCTGAAGTGGCGGAGGGGGCATCAAATGTGGTGCAATCGATTGGCCCTGTTGCTGCGGCTGACCCATCCAAGATGGTGGCCCTGCTAGCTGCATAGGAGGTGGGAAGGCTCCACCTTGTGGGGGCGGAGGGCGAAACCGGGGGATTTGTCCTGGAGGAACTGCACCATTTGCAAAGGGTCTGGGAGGCATTGGAGCACCCATTGTACCATTGGCCTGAGGAACATTGGGAAGTGTGGGCGGCCCACTTGCAAACATGGTGTGGGGCCTGTTTTTGTGCACACCGGGATTGCTCGAGGCCAAGACTCTCTCTGCATTTTATAGCATTACATGTAAGCTTTGTTTTCTAGAAACAACATGAATCTAAATCAATACTCTTCAAAGTCAATATGACATAAGCAGCCAACAAAAAATTGCCAAAGGTAGAAACTCGGTGATCAACAAATACAGTGTCAGAAGTCGGTCAAATGGAGCTACTCCAGCAAGCTTGCAGAGTCCCCAAATAGACATCAAATTGAGCACCAAATTTTAGATTTGACAGGTGGTAAACAAAAGAACCTTACCTGCTGGAGTACCATGTCGCTCCCCCTTAGTGTCTTTCTTGTATGCATAGGACACTGTTATTTGACGATTGCAAAGATATTGGCCATTCATAGCCTGCAGAAACAGAAGAGAATCAATGACTTTAGACCACTGGCCTGCTGGTCAATTAACTCTATGTCAACTTGATTCACTCAAGATTAAAGACCAGGTTGAGTTCCATCAGTTTTCTTTAAAATGCAATAAAGACAAACAAGTTCTTGTTGACACAACAAAGACCTTGGTAAGGTGTAATTCAAAGTTGCTGACCTTGACTACAGCACAAGTAAAAACTTAAAACAGAGAAGATGAAAACTAAAAATTGAAATTATATATATATATATATATGGCACTTCACCAAATTCTCAAAACAAAAACAAAAACAAAAAACAATAATGGCACTCGACTGGGTTCTGAGCTGACTCAGATTTGAGCACTTGTCGGGTAGAGGTCGAATTTCCAAGTGTTCAAACTTTCATCATACTTAGGACTCAGCATACCACAAGTCACGGTTCAACTTCAAAAGTTTGATTTTGAGCATCATACTCTTTTCAACAGAAGCTAGATGCCACTTTCACAATATGAATATATAAGCAAAGGAAATGTACCTCAATAGCCGCATCAGATGTATCAAAAGAATCATAACTAATGAAACCAAAACCACGGGAATTCCCTGTTTCAGGATCTCTCATAATCTGAAATAGACAAAAGCATTAAATTAGAATCAAATTAAACTAAAGTGCACCAATATCAGTCATTACATGTTAATAAATTGGTAGAATTAACTTATAGATGAAAAGGAATAGTTGCATCATAATGGAAGAATGGAGAAATGCTCCCTCCTTGTGCATTCCAGGAGACAAGGCAAAAATGGGATTTGGACCTGCAATTCAATGGGTCACACCTAGAACATCTCTGGCCAAAAATTGAGCTGACTGGTTCACACTAGCATCCAATCAATCACATTTCTAAAATAATAACAGATATTATATTGTAAGCAGTCAATCTAGTTGGTGAAGGGTCTTCCATGCTCAGAATGACACCAGAATTTGATTTCAAAGAACCAAACCAAAAAGGGAAGAGTTGGGGTCTACATCGTGACAGATGCCAGATACCAGTCCACCATATTGAACATCTTCAGGTCCCAGAAGGCCAGAAACACAACCCCTTATTTGATTTCACATATTGGTAACAGATGTTCAAGTTTGGACACTGACTCATGCAACACTCAGAATGAGATGGCATAAAAATTATGTAGCTAAGCCCGACATGCTCAGGAGAGTACAGTTAACAAAGGCACCCAGTAAATAGTCCAGACAAAAAAAAAAAAAAATGGAAATGTACAAAGAACGGTGGGAAAGTGCAGGGTTCCATTATGCCAGATGGTCAGATCAACAAGGAAGAAGAACTGGGTTCATTTTAGGACAATGTTGGAGTCTGTCATGCCTTAGATTATATGAACAGTACAAATATTCATTGATTGATAGGTCGATGGAGCATACTGTAAAGGACCAGTGTGCAGAATTTAATAGGTCGCCACTGTTCGTCCTCTAACTGACATAATTTGTTAAGAATTTAAGGGTTCTGATTTCTTTTAACGCCATTGAACTATGTGTCGAGAGATGTTTAGTATACACACTTCCATACATCCATCAAAAGGCAATCAACCACTAAGGTAAAGAGCTTGTCAGTTAAAACTTATAATTACATATTAGGCATGACAACTAAATACACAAAAGATAAGAATCCAGTGGGTCTGGCAACTCCATATTCTTTGCATATTTGTCAATGCTTCACAGCTTATGTTTGGTATATAAACATTGAGATTGGTGGTGTCAAGTGTCAACAGATTAGACCAGCAATTTGACAATTGAAATAGTGGGGCAATTAATATCCTATTAATTTCAGTTTGGAGAATATGTGCAGGTTGCCCAGCCTATTGCTTTCGTGTTATGGGCCTTATGGCTAGTTTGGCCGGTGACAATAAGTCAACTAGGAGCAACACGTGCCGAGGCAGAGCATTCTCCAAAACAAATAAAAGAGTGGCGTGCCCTTTAATAGCACTATGAAAGAGTATAAGCCACATTGGACATCATAGAAAATAGGAAGGTATAGCACCATCAGTTTCTACATGTAGCAACGCTCTCTTTTAAACCAGGCAACTATTACAAAACTACCAGAGAGATCAGTAAAACACAATAAAATCGTAGCACTCAAGACGGGCTTCACCAAGTTTTAGAGAACATGGTCAACAACCAGGTTGTTCAAGATAGATTTAATGACCCATAAATCTCTAAGGTCATCAAAAAGGTTTGTCCGCACCCACCACTGAAAGGTTTTAAAATCGGTCTCGGATTGCATAATAGTCCAAGCCAAAACCTTTACATAATGCCAAAACTGTTACGTAACGGAGGTTACGATCCAAAGGACCAAAACGTAACAGTCGCCCAATTTTTCGAGAGATAAAATATCAATAATAGTTCAAAGCTTCTATACATATATACATAATTTTGGGAAACTAAAAAAATTTAAACCTATATTAAATACATAATAATTAGTTTAAAAATTTTAAACTAATTATTAAAATCAGTCTCGGATTGCGTAATAGTCCAAACCAAAACCTTTACGTAATGCCAAAATTGTTACGTAATGGAGGTTACAATCCAAAGGACCAAAGCGTAACAGTCGCCCAATTTTTCGAGAGATAAAATATCAATAATAGTACAAAGTTTATATACATATATATAACTTTGGGAAATTAAAAAAAAATAACTAATTATTAAATACATAATCAAAAATAAATATAACATTCCGCAACTTGGTTTTTCGATATTTTGGAGTTCAAAGATTCAATCTTCAATCTTTGTTTATGATCTCCAAAAATCAAAAGGGTTTCAGGTTTTAGGTAACAGCCATCCAATTTAATTTAAAAATAGTACAAAGTTTCAATATATATATATATATATGTATGTATATTTCACTTTGGGGAACTAAATAAAAATGTTAAATTAATTATTAAATGCATAATCAAACATAAATATAATATTCTGTAACTTGGTTTTTCGATATTATGGAGTTCGAAGCTTCGATTCGAAGATCCAATCTTCAATCTTAAATCAAAAAGGTTTCAGTTTTTAGGTATAGAATGGGAAGAAAGGGAGAACTAGAGAGAAAAAAAAGTGAGTTACTAAGGTTTTCAAAACCCATTTATACCCATATACCCTCAGTCGTTAGGTAACGTTCGTAACAAGCCGTCTCGTAACGGAAATCCCATTACATAACAGCTTTACGAACATTATCAGAATGTAGGGTTTTACGAAAGACTCAAAATAGGAAGCGGTACTGGTACTACCGAGGCCGTTACGTGACGGTTTTGGGGATTTTTAAACCATACACCACTGATAAAACTATCATCATCATTCGTGTCTTATCCCACATATTTGGGTCAACAAAACCAGTCATGTTTTGCCATTTCAGTCTATTAAACCACTATTAACAAAATACAAATGAAACTTAGAAAGAAATTAGAATAAAGTTTTTTTCTGAACTTTTAATTGAAAATTTGTTCTGAGCTTTCAAGTGAACACACTGGCAATTGACTGCTAGGATTTATATTGGAAGACAACCCGTGTTGTGGCATCTGGTCTTGCAAATCACAAGTCCTACTTATCACTCATCCAGTTGGGGATTCAGGCAATTCATTATAGCATATAGCATTCTACCATGAAGTTCCTTGTTCCTTGTAAAGTAAATGGATTTATGTTTGCACATAGGGAAGTCTCTTCCTTAAATTTTGTATCTTCCCAAACATTAAAAAGTTGCCATGCTACTTATAATTTAAAAAATATATAGGGAAAAGAAATAGAACCAAAACAGGGTTTTACCACTCTCATCTTCAAGTATAATTAGCAGCATCCAGGAAGCAAGAGCAGTCCAATGCATACAATCCCATTTGCCAATGAGTTCAAGGTGACAATAAGTTGCTGTTGAAGTCTTGAAGAAATATTACTTATATTGTAGAAAAAGTCTCAAATAAATATCTAATATATGAAATGTGTTTGTTTATAATTTAATAATTAGTAATGTTATTTAATATTTTTTTCGTATCTTGCCCGATGTTTTACCGATTTATTTTTGGATTTTCCGAATTTTGCCAATTTTTTTCAAAATATTTCCTAGACAAGTAATTGTCAAACTCCGACTTGGTAACTATGGTTGGTATCATGTTACTTTCACTTTATAATTATTAAATTTATTTTTTATTGTTTCTGTTTTTTCCCAAAGTTTTCCCGACTTTGCCGATTTTTTTTAACTAGGCCCCCACCGAATTAGTCATGAACCCTGTTACTATGTGACACTTCTTACCCAGAAGGCATTGATACTATTAAAAAACACTAGTGTGGAGAGAAGGAGCCAATTCAAATGAAATAGAGGAATATCCTATGGAAAAAGAGAGAAGAAGATAAGCATGATAACAATATGGAAAAGAGGGAACAGTGAGAAATAGAACTTAAACTTTCCTTTTAAAAAAATCTTGAGTGTTTGTAAAGGTCTTTTTTTTTGGTTTTTGGTTGTTCTCAGGTTTGAAGACTCGTATATCCCGCTCATTGGTTTCTACAATATTATATATATTTTAATAATTAGATACTGATTACAGCCTTACTGGATGTCCAAATTATATTCTGTACAACCAACAATCTAAAAAAGTGACTTGTCTTACCACATACGACAACCTAATTTATACTTACTCTAAAATGAACATCAGGCTTGGCAGAGAAATGGATATTTATGTATTGCTCGAGTTAGGCTTATTGAGCTCACATCAAGTTCGAATAAGTCCTACAATGAAGTGAGTCGAGCTTGAACAGTGCCCAACTCATTTCGACTCGACTCATTAACACACCTAGCGTACGGATAACAGAAAATTATATCATAAAATAAGAATGCCAGACAAAAAGATACAAATAGAACTACAACAACTGTAAATTATGCAGACAAACTGATATTCGTAAGAAGATGGCATCAAAAGCTTTCCAGATATGCTTACCAGAAAGGCCCAACATAATTATGAAATAATGACAATAAAAGAGTCCAATGAGACATAACCTTGGGATTCGTGACAATGACTCCAAATGCACTGAAAGTATCATACAGAAGTTTCTCATCCACATCCTACAAAAGAATAGCAGGGTCAATATCAAATATAGAGGACGATATAAGTGAGATAAAAAGATGATAAAATCTAACATCTCACAGGGTCAAGGTTTCCAACAAAAAGGTTAGCTCCAACATCCAAGCTCTTCTTGTCTTGGGAAGCCTAGAACACAAAAAAGAAACATTGCAGGACATTTTATAAAAGAAACTGTGTAAAGCCAAAGGGCACTACTGGCGAGGATATTTAAGGGGAAAATAAGTCCTATTCATTCAAGAACGATCTTAGAAGGTTACAGAATAATGTAGGATTAACTTTATAAAAGCAGCTTAAATGGATGGAAAGTATTGTACTACCTACAAACAAGAAGAAAGGAGATATACAAAATTGCAATAACTGTAAAGGGATCAAACTTAGAAGCCGTGATAGGTTATTATGATTGAGAGTGTGACGAAGCAGAGAATAAGACAGGAAATAAGGGTATCACTGTATCAGAGAACCAGTTGGGCTCTATAACTGAGAGGTCAGCCATTGAGGCTGTCTTCTTACTTAGACAATGGATGGAGAAGTTTGGAGAGAAGGAATTGTCATATGGTATATATTGATTGGAAGAAAGCATCTGATACAGCACCTAGACTAATGTGAGAAAGAATGAGTCACGAGAGGATGTATCGATATCAATTAAATGCATGAATGAGGGATCAATGACTAATGTGAGAACAATTGACAAAGAGACATATGGGATTCAATCACAGTGGGTTTACACTAGGGTCAGCCCTAAGTCTAAATTTTTGCACTAGATATGGATGAATAAATGCTCACTTAAAACCTAAGTAACCAAAGCAAGAGCCGGAGCGAGAGCGCGAGAGCGTCAAATTTTAGGATAGGGCCGAGAGCGCCTCTGGAGCGCCGGGATAGATATAAAAATATTATTTGCACTTTCTAAATTATAAGAAAGAATTGATAAAATCATTCATTTAAATTTGTAGTCACATTGAACATAATCATTATCATACTACCGATTAGTTATTAACAATATAACAACCTAACATAGGCTTTCAATTTTTAATTAAAAAAAATATAGAAAAGAACAATTATTTTCACTACCTATAGTTTTTCTTCAGATTTCTTAAGCAATAAAAATCTTAAATGTCACCCAATAGGGTGCTAGTTGATAATTCTAAATTCTTAATATTATAATAATATTGGACTCAAATAATGAGAAGTCAGGGTTTCTTAATTTATTTATTTTTAATTCATTAGTATATATAGGGGTAGGGAGGTCCCACATGTAACTAGGGCAACTTGCATGGCCAACCCACCACTATAAAATGAATGGCTGAGATTGCTTGGACTCCAAGCTCCAAACACCCGGCTTCACCTCTCGATTCGTGTCTACCTTTTTCTTACTATAAAGTATTAAAGGGAAAGAAGGTAAAAGCATAAAAAAGGTTTTTTAAAAAGTAATATCACCCCCACTGCCATTAAAAGAGGGGTAGAAAGCAATGTAATCAAGGCGTCTAGGTGATGCCTAGGCCGATTAGGCCTAACTAGGCAATAAAAATAATTAAATTATACATATATATATATTGAATATACATATATATAATATTAATATATACACATAATAATTCAAACCTCCTAGGGTTGACAATAATGTAGGCAAATTATCATTTAATGTTGTAATGTTGGAATGTAAGTCTTTTGACTTTTTTGACCATGTAGGTGAAAGTATTTTTAAAGACTAAAATATGATTTTTACCTGACTTTTAGGTTTTAGTAATATTTTGTTATAATAGAATTTTTGAAATTTTAAATATTGAGAAATAACTTAGTAGCATTGCGAGCTGAAATTTTGACAAATGCGCAAAAAAAAAGGGATTTTGTTCTTGAACTGAAAAGTTGACTTTTTATTCTTTAGGAATTTGGATCTAAGATAATTTTTATTGAATTCAAATGGGGGTATAACATTATTTACGTATAAATATCTTAAGTAAATGAAAGTAAAGTGCAAAACCATTTACTTAAATAGTATTTACTATTTACATGTAAATAAGCTGTAAAACTATAAAGCAGGTTAACAGTAAAAGGGTCCAGGTGACTACCGCCCACCTAGAGAGGTGCCTAGATGGTGACAATCCAAAACCACCTAGGCAACGCTCAGGTGACGCCTTGACTACACTGGTAGAAATGGAATTTTATACGAAACCACCGGTTTCATCTTCCTCCAAACTCGATTTGCAAAACATTTACAACCCAACCCTTCATCAAGCAAAAGCGATAGTGCTCTACAAAAACCTCAACCAGCGCTCTACAAACTTACAAACCACACACCCATAGCGCTTCCACTCTCAAATCGTGAGCGCGAGGTTTGAGAGCGGGAGCGGATAGCAGTAAGGGCAGTTTGGGTTACTAAGCTTAAGACTAAAAGATGAAGTTCTATAGCATATGTTGTTTGCAGATGACACAGTGTTGATTAACAAGATGAGAGACGGGTTAAATGCAAAAACTTAATTGTGGAGGGATGCTTTAAAATCCAAGGCCTTCAAAATAAATCTAACCAAAACAAAATTTTAAAAATATAAGCATTACAACTTCAATAAGGGCATGCATAGGGATGAAGTGCTAGCTAAGATTGTTATCAGATACCCCTACAGCGACCACTTTTTTTTTTTTTGGTATTATGATGTATATTATAAATAGCGGCAAAGAGAAGATAAAAAATGTAAGACCGAGTTCACAAGAAAGTAAACCCAAAGAGAAACAAAAACAAAAAGGGGGGAGAAAGTAAACCCAAAGAGAAACAAAAACAAAAGGGGGGGTGAAAGACAAAAACAATGGCTAAACATAGGCAAAAAAAAATCTTGGCCAAGTTACATATATTCACCCTCGAGCTTAGTGACAGTGTCTCTTGACCCCTTTACCAACTACAGGATTAGACATGTTCCCTGAGTTAGGGTCATTACACGAGGAAAGCCAATGAAGGATTCGATGTGTCCTCAAGCAAATCTGATCCGATTGTAATGTGGACCTCTTAAATACTCTGGGAGGAAATGTCGAGCATCCGCCACCCTATCATCCACTTGAACCGAGGACTAACAAGATAAGAAGCCCCAAAAGGTACAAGGAAAGACCCAACTATGATAGGAAATAGTCCCAAATCCCAAAGGCGAAAGTGCAATGCATAAGAAGATGACCCATTGTTTCCTCCATTTTAAGGCACATAATACAATCATTGGTCATCATCCACCCTTGGTACATTAGATGATCACATGTGAAGATCTTATTCAACATTGCAACCTACAGAAATGATACTTTGGAATGAATACTGTGATTACACACAAGCTTATGGAAGGGAGTACCACAGATAACCCTCAGGCCTCAATAAATGGTAAAGGGATTTCACGAAGGGAGAGATTAAAGAGGATGTTTCCTGTCGAAATATAGCTAGGTGACTGAAATTGTGCTTCTAGATGTGACCAACATATCAATCAAATTTATAAATAAAAATTATAAGACATTGGATTAGAATGTTGAACAATTAAGAAATTCATAGATAGGGCATAGCTGAGATGAGAATATTAGGATGGATAAGTGGCAAGATTAAGATGGACGAATTTAGATATGAACTTATACGAGAAAAGACCTAAGAGTAACCTCAATATGTGATAAGATAAGGGAGAGCCATTTGAGATGGTATAGCTATGTGCAATGGGGACCATCGACAACACGAGTGAGGACTGAGGAGTGCACTAGTAAAGATTTAGGATCTAAGAGGACAAGAGATGACCGAAAATTGACATGTATGAAAGTAGTGAGTGAAGATTTGAAATCTCACGTTGTAACAAAAGATGTTGCTTCAGATGGAGATAAGGCTCATTTAGACATAGTTAGGATAAGGCCTGAACAATGAAAAGGATTTAAGGAACATACCTTCTGCATCTGACACATGCATCAAGTCATGGAGAAGTTGTCATCTCCAGTGAACTTATATTGGTGACTAGATTAGAATGTGTGTGAATACTTCAGATGTACAAAAGTGTAAGATAGCAAGGCAATGTAAGCTAAGAGATAAATCTTCCTTACCTTATTTACACGTATTGGCTTTCCATAAAGCTTAATCATATTCAACACCTTAATTGCCTGCATAACAAAATGAGGTCACTGAATTTCCAAGATAAATATCATGATCTTCTAAATGCACACGGTTGTACAGTTACAAAGGATAACATGCAACTACAAGCAACACTTACATAATCAGCATCTTCTTCGCTGCGGAATTCCACAAAACCATATCCTTGATGGAGATTCGTCACTCGGTCTTTTGGAACATACACATTAACTGAAACATGGAAGATAAAAGGTGAGAAAATACCTCCATGCATTTACCCATAGTTATGCAAGAGAATAAACTGGCATTTTAAGATGAGATCATCTTGTAAAATGTTCTGCTTGAAAAATGGAAAGTAATTGAAGAAAGAAAAGAGATAGCCATCTTATGACAGATGAAACCCCAATAATGGATCCCCACATCTCTTTTTTCTGCAGTAAGAATATGCCTAGCCTAAAGGCAGGCACGGTCTAGGGCTTGAGTGCCCCAACAAGTCATCTTTTGTAAGTGTTATGTATGTCTGGAGGGGATCATATTCACTCAGTTACCATAGTAGCCTAGTAGGTAAATTTGGAGGGAAAAGAGATAACTTTGGACTTTGTTGAGTCCTTGATTTGTACTGCAACCCTTGATATATATCTACCCAAATTGATTAAGAACCATACATGGCTTAGCTTGGCCAGGGTGTCTATTGCTTGATCCGTTATCTCTATAAGCATGCTGAACTCATAAACCTTATTAGAATATGCTCTGACTGATATTACTCCAATGTCCAGCCAATGTTCATTAAAAAAAAAAAAAATCATGGCTACATAAGAAGTTTAATTTTGATCCTAGTTCTACTTATTTTTCATTTTTTTATTGGTAAAATATTTTTTAAAATATAGATTTTTAAATTTTTAAAAAAAAAAAGTGTTGTGTCTAAGGGCAACCAAATCATTTTCTTTTAAGAAAAAAATGATAAATGATAAATGAAGTTGGTAATGGTCTAAGATTAATTTTTGGCTCGACCGCTGGTTTGGGGATTCTCCCCTTATTATTAATGCTACTAACACTCCTCATTTTCTTCCCTTTATATCGGATATGCTGGATGGTAATGGTAGTTGGGATTTTAGTCTCTTTACTGATTGTTTACCAATAAGTTTTTGGCTTGACTGCTGGTTTTGGGATTCTCCCCTTATCATTAATGCTACTAACACTCCTCATTATCTTTCCTTTATATCAGATATGTTGGATGGTAATGGTAGTTGGGATTTTAGTCTTGTTACTGATTGTTTACCTGATTTGATAAAATCAGCTAATAATTCTGCAGATTTTTTTACTTTTGATTCTAATGATGCCTTCATCTGAAATCTCTACCCTAAAGGTAAATTCTCTATTAAATCTGGATGAGATTTTATTAGATCTCCGACATCTCAAAAAGATTGGAGTGAGTATGTTTGGAACCCTATGACCCCAAAAAAGATTCATATTTTTGGTTGGAAGGTGATGCATAGGGTTGTGCCCATTGATTCTATGGTCCAATTAGTTGGTATCCCTTTAGCTAGTTGTTGTTCTTGCTGCAGTCGAGGTAATATAGAAACTTTGACTCACCTTCTCTTACAAAGTGATATTACAATTTTTATTTGGAGGTTCTTTGGTAGTCTCTGCTCAATCATTCCCCTTCCTAGTGATAACACTCAATGCCTTCTAATAAGATGGTTCAGAGCTTCTGAAAGACGTCACAATGAGCTTTTCATTATGTTTCCTCTTATTATTATCTAAGAAATTTGGAAAAAAATATGTACTCACAAATGTGAGGAAACCTATTAGTCTCTCTATTGCGAGAATTAAAAGATGGATCACTGAGTTGGGATCATTACCCAATAGAACATGCTTGGTCCTTTCTATTATTAACATTATAATCCCTCCCTTCCAAATAAGAAATACTATTATTCATGTCAAGTGGCTCCGTCCTTTGCAGGGTAGAATTAAATTGAATGTGGATGGTGCTTCTAGAGGTAACCCGGGTCTAGTGGGTGGTGGAGGAATTATCTATAATCACGCAAGAGAGTTGATTGCTTGCTTCTACTCTTATTATGGCCTTTGTACTAATTATATTGCTGAATCTCGATCTCTCCTTAATGGCCTAAATCTCTGTCAGAGACTTGGCTTCTCTCAAGTGGATGTGGAATCTGATGTCAAATCTCTTGTGGATGCTTGGAATGGGATCTTTAATCATTCTAGGCATTTATGATGTTCGAATAAACAGATCAGCCGAGTAATGACTACTTGTTCCTCCTTTAATCATGTTTTCAAGGAAGCCAATACGGTAGCGGATTTTCTTGCTAATCATGGATGCGATCTTCAACACTCAGGTTTCTTTTTCTCGTCCCAAGACAGTCCTTCCCATCTCAGATCTCATATTTTTCTAGATAAAGCAGATTTGGGGAATATTAGAGTGGTTCATAGTTAAGGTCTTTGTTTTCCTGGTGGGGTTTGTGTTCCCCACTATTGTAATGTTTGTGTCCCCGTAGGGGTAAGGTTTTATGTCCTCCATTGGTTGTGCTTGTGTCCTTGTAGGGGTAAAGTTTTATGTCCCCTCCCCCCAAATTTTCTATTAATAAACTAGTAGGGGTCCGCCAAACCCCCTGCTCCCTTTGAGTGGCTTTCCAAAAAAAAAAAAAATTCATAATATTTTTTAAAAAACAATTTGTCAGATCATTGATTTTTGTTTCCTATTGTATGAGTATCAACCAATCCCCTAATGTGATATTCAGTGGTTTTCATTTTATCTACTAGATGTGTCATGCATTTCTATAATTATCTAACCACATAAAACTGATTTCAACACAATGCAAGCCAAGAAGAAAGCTTTGGTATTCATTGCATTCTATTTGACCATCAAACATAAAATGTTGTCCAACCTAACAGTTAAACTGCAAATCACCAGCTACAAAGAAAACAGTTAACTTCCATGTCTTGTGTAGTTGTGTTAGCCCAAAGCTAAGTAACCATAGGTGACTTAGACAAAAGAACATCCGATAAAGGCCATCGAGCGCAATAAAGACAACGACTATATTCAATTTTGAAGTGCTTAAATGTATTAAAAAAATATAAAAAGGAAAATCAATTGATGCATGTAAGAATCAATTTCAAAACCAATAATGCAACATGGTAGGAGAATCCAGTTACAAGAAATGAATGGAAATGAAGGTAATTGACACATAACAAACTAAAATAAATGGGCAATAGCACATTAAGCCCTAGCATGTCCTTTCCAATATCAGGGAACTTGTGGAGAAAATGTCTGAATGACATTTTCAAAAATTTGATCGGTAATCGGTTGTGAAGAAAGACAAATAAAATGGGGAAAACTTTAACTCTATGTATGTCCCAATAACATGTTATACATCCACCCAAAACCCAAGATTTTCTAGCATGCTGATGAAATAGTATCCCCCCATCTTTGTCCCCCCCGCGTATGTATAGTATACACATTGAATGATTAAGCTTTATAATCATGGAAAACTGAAACCTACCAACAGGGCCTGCTTGAACAAACAATTCCCATAGTAACTCTTCAGTAGTCTGCAAAAGGACAGAGAAGATCAAATCAAACATGAGCCATAGCAATAATTCAACTAATCACAACAAACTCTAAATAAACAACTGGAGAATATATGGGAGGGGGGGGGTAAATTTTTTATATTATATCTAATTAACTGACAGATATTCATCAAATATGCGAAGAGTAATCTCCAGCACAATGGTAGTTCCAGTACCAATCACAATCCCCAACGGTGTTAAATGCAGTAGCCATGGTATTCAAGAAAAAGAACATATAAATTTTATGCCCATGACCCAAGTTTGAGTTTAATCATATATTCCAACAGTAAGGACTGGTGCGGTGCCCAATGGCCTTCAAACTATGTCACAACTTAGTATTTGAGCTTTTCCAATATTAAAGCTTAGCCACCAAAAAAATATGAACTCTGCAAGAACTCATTATAGCTATGAATCCACAGTCCAGCATCTTGAAATTGCCTACTCGTTGAAGGTTACCAATCCAAAAACATATCGGCTCAAAATAAACAACAGGGGCAGACTCCATTCCCCAATTCCTCTTCATGAATTAGAAAAAATCATCATTTCATGCCAATAAAAAAGAAAAAGGATAAGTCAAACTGTAGTTACAGAGCTAATCGGTCTTATTTCTGCTTATATTTTGGAAACCCTAGTTGCAGAGTGAGACGATTCAAAACTTGAAACCTAGAAGACCAAACTTTGAGAGAAGCTCGACTGACTAAAATGAAATTTATAGGGAAGCGGAGAAAGACAAATAGACAACACCTGAGGGTCAAGATTGCCGACATAAGCAGTGGCGTCTTGATTCCTCTCGGCGGCGTGTTGACCTAACAGATTCGCTCCAACGCCCGGAGCGATTCGAGTCGTCATTGCCGCTCTCTTCGCTTCTCTGTTTTTTCAAGGTTTTGGTCCTTGGAGACTCTGTTAGAGAACCGATCATTTGAGGTCTGGGCTAGGCTGCTAGTGCCTTGCCTTGCTCAACCGGGCTGGCCCTCCTCGTGCTTTACTACATGTTGGGCCCCATTTTATGTTTGCCGCCTCTGGATTTTCAATCTTGTGGCCCAATTCTTTAGATAGTAACTTTTTTTTTTTTAAAACCGTGGAGTGTCCGTAACTCAAGACTCCGACTAATCCCCACGAGCTGCCCAGGAATACCCCCTCCTAGGCAAACGAGATACCCATGTGCATCTAGATTCAATCGTAGGACCTTCGGGTCTACGGTTCATCCCATGACCACTGGGCTACACCCGGGGGGTGGTCTCGATAGTACCTACAATCAGAGTTATCAATTACTTTGCAATAATTATACGCAGGTGTAGTATAATAAATTCCTCGGAACTATGTCTTTTTTTTTTTTTTTATGATAGAAACAACACACAACCCTCAATCTCCACTTAAGCCTTTAATCAGACACAACCAATGTTTTGATAACTAGACTAGTCGTCGAACCAGCTGGGTGTCTAGTTCCTAGTTCAACCGGTCCAGTTCGCTCGTGTCCTTTTTTAATTAAAAAAATATTTTTCCCTCATTTTTACCTAGTTCTCAACTGGTTCTACCACCGACTCCTGATTTAACTGGTCAATTCTTACGATTCTTAAAAAAATGGTCGGTTTTTAAAGTGGTCCGATTTGGGGGGTTTTGAAAACCGGTGAAGACCGGTTCAACCAACTGGTCCGATCCAATTCTGATAACACTACACATAACCCTCAAAAAACAGAGGTTCGGTGAAAATACTTAAAGAGAAGGAACTCTCTCATTGTTAATCAATGTGGGACTAATGAGCTATATACAACACACTGCACAGGGTTTGCTTTAATAGGAAAAGGAAAATATATTAAGTAAATAAAAATGACTAGATTGTTAATGGACTGGATTGATTGCAGGTTATTAAATGGGCTTTAGAGATTGGCCCAAGCCCACCTTGTTATTGTGAGAAATTGGCTCGATTCCTAAATTTTCTGAAGGCATAGCTCGAGCAGAGCTTGAGCGGTTTCACATCTAAAACCGTGCGGAGTCCCTAGAGCAATCCGCTCGGGCTGGTGCTAGGCACTGCTCGAGCAATCTTAGGTGGGTTGAGTCCGAAAAGTTGCTTGGAAACTCTTATTTTGAGAGGAGTGTTTCTATTTATTTTAGGACTCTTGTATAGGCTTATAAGTAAGTAATTAAGGGTTTGTTAAGTAATGCAAGGCATTGATATGAAGATAATATAAATAGTTTAAGCATATTAGGGCTTGGGAAAGGTTGAGGGGAAGATAGTTAGGGATTGTTCTTAGAGTTCATTGAGAAGGTGACTTGAGTGGGGTGTACAAGAGACTATGGGCTTGTGCTGGGATTTAATATGAGATGAGGGTGTCATTATACTGGTTTCTTAAAGTTTCTCCAAATAATAAATAATAATTGGATCTTGACCAGTGGATAGCAGGTTATTGTCGAACCATGTATATCTCTCGTTTTTCCTTTTTGTGTGTGCTTGTTTATCTTTTCCGTCAATGGTCTGTTATTCTCCAACATTTATTAATTGGGTCACACCGGACTCGTATCAAATTGACTCAAACCTAGATAATGAATGTTTTCAGTAATTCGGGTTGTGCCAGAACATTTCGAATTATAGTTAGAATTATTGTTAGACAGTCCTCGCTCTTAAGGGTATGGGCCCAAGTATTCTGCCGAACAATTTTTGAAGAAGCTGTTGCCCACTTCTTACCATGGATTTTTGGGCAAACAATTCTCTAGAAGAAGCTCTTGCCCGCTTCTTACCATGGATTTTCGAGGTGAGACGTGTACCTTCTAATAGTCAAATTATTGGGTTCATTTTCTTTTTAGTCAAACAAACTTATGAATCGAACGCACCCAAAACAAAAAATAGCTTTCATTTCTTTATTTTATTTTCTCACACCAATTTCTTTTAAAATAAACTCGCACGAAATGCTCTTAAATTAGTTAACACATGAGTTTTTGATGTGTACTCATACGCAACCATTGATCCCAAAAGCCCGAACTGAAGGGAAGGGCACAATCTAAGTATTTATCATCTAGATCGTAACATATCACCACGCTTCCGCAACCGTTATTCTTGGCGGCTCTCGCTCTAGGGCGGGACAATTCTCTTTTTTTTTTTCTACAACTCTCACTAGGTAGCCCCTTTTGTGATGACTTTCACTATGAAGCAGGGCAATTCTCTTGGTTTTTTTCGTAGCCCTCCCAGGTAGCCCTTTATGTGACCTGAACCTTTGATGTGATGTTAGATTCTGATACCTATTGATTCGTACATAGATGCAACCACCGATCCCAAAATCTTGAACGGAAGGGAATGACACAATCTAAGTATTTATCCCTTAGATCGTAACAACTTTCTTGTTAAGCGCATTAGTCATTACTAATAAGAGTACTGCTGGAAGATGTCCTATGGATTATTGATATGATATGTCATGTACTCATAACCTCATTTGAATATGTTTATTAGTTGTGTATAATGCAAGGAAATAAAAGGGGGATGAAGCGGCCCTTAACAACGACATTGCAGCTATGGCTATAAATGAATGCGGATATTATCCGTATCCGATTCGTATCTGAATCCGTTTAGTCAGATAATTATCTAAATAAGTATCCGGCGGAGCGAATTTGGATAGTAAAATTACTATCCGTTTATAATCGGATACGAATTCGGATAGTGGTATATCTGATCCGTCAGATTATATAATATATATAAATAATATATTTTAAATTTATAACATTAATATAACCTTCAAAATACATTTTTAAAATAAAAATTTATATATTTGTACATTTTTTTATTATTAATTTCCATTTTTAAATATTAAAAAAAAAACTAATCGGATAATCTGAATACCATCCGAATTCGGATATTTTTAATCGGAGTCAGATACGGATATCACATTTCATTATCCGCCGGATATTTATTCGGATATCCGAATATATAATTGGATACGAATTCGGATATACCACCATTTCCTTATGATTAATGGCTCCCATGTTGGTTTTTTTCCCTGGTTGGAGGGGTCTCAAACAGGAGGATCCAATGTCTCCCTACCTTTTCCTTATTGTTATGCAGGTTTTGTTTAACCAATTAGATGTTGGGGCAATTGAGGGGCGGTTCTCTCTTCACCAATGGTGCTTTGATCCTTAGATTACTCACCTGGCTTTTGCAGATGATTTGTTTTTATTCTCTCGGGCCAACTCTCAATTAGCAGAAGGTATAAAGGATTTATTGAGCTCGTTTGTGCGGCCTTCAGCTTCGACTGCTAATTTCCACAAGTCGGCTATCTTTTTCGCTGCTACTAGTAGAGCTACTCGTTCATCCATCACCAACACTATGGGAATGACAGAAGGTACATGGTTGGGCAAATATCTTGGCATCCCACTTACATCCTCCAGGCTTACTCATTCAATGTGTGGCAGACCACTATTCTTGTCTATTTTGAGGAAGCTTACAGCTGGAAATCTCGAAGCCTATCTTCTGCAGGGCGAAGTGAGTTGATTAAGTCTGTATTGAATGGGAGTAGCATGTATTGGTGCAGTGTATTCAAGCTTCCTCAAGCTATGATCTATAAGTTGGAGCAGATCATGAGCCGATTTCTTTGGGCAGGGAGTGACTCTAAGACAACCATTCATAAGGTGAGCTAGGTGAAAGTATGCAAGCCCCTTTCAGAAGGGTGGTATTCGGCACTTAGCTGAGGTAAACAAGGCGGCTTTAATGCGACATGTTTGGAGGATTGCGTCTAGAATGAGCTCTATCTGGGTTCAATGGATTCATAAGAGATTCCTTGCCAAGGACTCAGTGTGGACTGTTAAAATTCCTTCTTCTTGTTCTTGGTGTTGGAGGAGCATTCTTAGCGTAAGAGAAGAGACAGAGAAATTGATTTTTCACTTAATTGGGTATGGGGAAGAGACGTTCTTATGGCTAGACCCTTGGCTTCCATCTAGAGTGTTACAGAATAGACTGGGTCAGAGCCTCTTAGTAGTAAGCAATAGATTGAAAAAAGTTTTGCAGATCAGAAGTGCTACTGGGTGGGACTTGCCTAGGCCTCAAAGCACATCTCTCATTGAGATTTGGGATAGTGTTTCGACTATTAAGACTCTTCGATAAGGTGATGCTGATAAAATTATTTGGTCTCCAGACCCTAGGGGTGTTTATTCCCTTCGCTCTGCTTGGGAATCGATTAGATATCGACATCAGGAGGTAAGATGGCACTCAATTGTTTGGGCCAAACCGGGTGTGCCTCGCTTCTCTTTTGTTGCTTGGATGGCTGCTTGTGGTGGACTTCTAACACAAGATAAGATGGTTAGACACAAAATGTTAGACCGCTCGAAATGTATCTTGTGTCAGTGTCATGCTGCAAATGAAAATCACATGTTCTTTCGGTGCTCCTATTCCAAACAAGTGTGGCTGGAAATTTTGAAGTATAATGGGCATTCTAGAAGGAGGCCTGACACTTGGAATGAGGAATTAGATTGGATGGCTGCTAAGTGGAAAGGAAAGTCTCTCAAGGCACAAATTAAGCGGTTGTCTTTCTCCACCTCCGTCTACTATATTTGGCATGAAAGAAACTAGAAGATATTTCATAATTCCTTCCTTCCTCCTAACGAGGTGATTCGGCAAATTAGTAATAGTGTGAAAGAGCTTTTTTCTGGCGAGCTAGTGGTTATTGTGGACACCTCGTGGAATAGGGAGTTTTGTTCTGCATGGAATTTGCAACCATACATTCATGTTAGGGTCCTCACTTGGATCAAATGGCACCCACCAGATGAGGGAGTTGTGTGCCTTAATTCTGATGGGTCTGTGGATCAGTTCAGAGCTGGTTGGGGATGTTTGTTTCAAGACAGTAGTGTGGTCTATTCGCTCAGGTAGGAGGGTGTGCCACTCAACCTATTTTGCTGATGGAATTGGAAGCCATCAAGCGCGGGCTCTTGCTAGCTCGTGAGAAAGGTATTCTTTGCTTAGTTGTTTATTCTAACTCTCTTCTGGATGTCAGGTGTTTATCAGGGCATCATCAGTGGCCATGGAGAGCTCTTTCAATCTCGTGCGAGATTTTATCTCTATTCGGTTTTTTTTCTTCTTTGTCCTTTAAATTCTTTCCCCGAGAAGCTAATAGGGGGGCTGATTTTTTGGCAAAATCTTGTATTATCGGTCGGGAGGTCCTTTGGGATTCGGAGACTCTCCCTACTACTCTTTCTTCGATTGTCGAGGAAGATGCAAGGTGTTTGTTGGTCGCTCGGATGTAACTTTTGTTCAGTTTGTTATTGAATCTGGTAGGGGTCCGCCTAACCCCATCTTTCCTTCCAAATATATATATATATATATATATATATATGCCACCATCCGCTCCGATCCGAATCCACTTCGTTTACAACACTAATTGTAGCAGGATTGGGCTTAGTAGCGCGTAATCATCAAGGTGAAATCCTTTGCAGCCAGAGCAAAGCCCTTAAGGGAGGTTCTGCTAGGAGAGTTGAAGCTCAAGCAATATGGGAGGGTGTCTCCATGGCTATTTCTAAATGCTGGACTCAATTCGAGGTGGAGTCCGATTCAAAATAATGAATTGACTATCTATCCAAGCACTTACTAAGGAATTAGTCTAGAGATACTCCCAAGGTGTACTCCCATATATACTCTCAAATCCTAACCATTTATCTTAATTATTTTAGGATTAAAGCTGATATGGCATCAAAAAAGACAAAATAAGCAAATTCAAATCCTGACCCTTAATAGTTGGTTATAAACAGTTAGAATTAGAGAGTATATTTGGGAGTACAATTGGGAGTACCCATAGACCAACTCGAGCGACTAACAAACTCTTTCGCTCATGATTTTGGTCAGCAAGCTATGTGCCATTCCGGTAACGCCTCGGTCCGATTTAAACGGAATCGGTTCGGGTCCTCATGCTACCGAGCAAAATGAACATCTTCGAATTATTATAGTTTTTATTGGGTGCTGCTAAGAGCGCACCAACATTTTCTTATCATACACCAATTAAAAAAAACAACTTTTGGATCCTCTCTCGCACCCAAAATCCCAAGCCCCTAAGCCTCTTTATCCTCTTCTATTCACAGATTGACAAAGTTCTCCTAAAGCCTCTTAATCTCTCCAAACCTTACAATTGAAAAGCCCTCTACTGGGAAGCGTAAAAGGATTTCAAATAGTAGAGAAATGTGCAAAATCCTATACAATCAATCATCACTTATATGAAGACGTCAAAACTTCGGCAGTAAAGGTGCGGGGTTTGAGTTTGATCTTCTCTTTCTCCTTCTCCTCCCCTGGGCAGTATTTGGGGCTTTCTGGTGGAATTTTTGGGGCCTAGCTCTATTGAATTCCGGTTCTGATGTATGTTGATGTGATTAGGACTTTTTTTTCTCATTATTTTTTTGTGAAGTCTTCAAATTTTGGATTCACTTTCAATCCTTATCAACATTGCACTCATGTGAGGATGAGGTCAAATTATCCAAGCAAACTTGCCTTCCCCTCTAATGCGAGGATGATGATCCCTACATCTCTGTTCAGCAACGAACAACTTTGGAAGGCACTCCGCTCCGCCTGCCTTTAGGGAAAGAACGTGCCTTGGATGAATTTCGAGATACCTTTACTCTAGGTCACATGGCGTCATTCTATAGTATAACAGCCATAAAAACACTCCTTGTCCAGCAATTTCTGCAATATAATCAAGAGTCTAATTGGCAAAAAGATGAATGAATCAAGAATCATCTCAGTACTTTTTTATGAACCACTGAACAATTGGAAGCTGAGAGTACAATAAGCCCTGAGGAGTAAGGCTCCTCAACCATCTTTGGTGCCATAGGCACTTGTAGGTGATGAGAAGTCGGGTAGACAGCTGAGTGCCGACCTTAAACTTCCTATAGTCATGTTGCATTATTATTCTTTGTTCCAAGATTGAAAATTTGGTACTAAAATACCGAAGAAACAGAAATATTACAACCTTAATAGTGAAGTTCATAAAATCTGAATGGGAAAGCTATTGTCATGTTGCAATGCTTGAGGTCTTCATGCTATGCAAACATGTTCTAAGTTTTGTTTGATGTATAGTTAGAAACCTCTTGGTGTGCTCATTTGAATTTAATACATTTTAATGACTTGTAATCAGCAATACAGTCAGAAAATATTGGTGTGCTCGTAGCAGCACCCTTCTTATTTTATTAAGACCTTTTGTTATTTCAAGACCTAGAAGACTTCAAATGTACACTTCATATTCAAGTTAAAGGTTCAAATCGAAGGAAATCACTCAATAGGTAAGTTTAAGTTGTTTACTTATTTTCAGATAATTACTTCGATTTTTGTGATTTTGTATTTTCAACTGTCGAATCTTTATGTGGTTGTGAATTGGAGAAGAAAGCGGGAATGGAGAACAGTGTCCGAAGGCGTCTGGAAGCTCTCTCTCGTCATCTCTTTCTGCAATGTGAAGCTGATCAGGCTCTTAATCTGGTAAGCTTTAATGGGTGTTTATATATATATATATATATATATATATATTCACAAGATTTTTAATTTATTTATTTTTCTGTGTTTTTAGATTTTCTTAAGGGGGAATCAACTGAAACATATGGAGTCAGAGCCTGTAATCATTGGAGGGATGGTTTTGGACATCCATGCTGCACCTTCTATCCCTGTCAATCCCAGGACGACTACTCCTGGCAAGGTACTTCATAGTTTGTTTAGAGCATCTCCAACCGGGCTCTATAACTCTAAATATCGAGTTTATCCAACTCCAACTGAGCTCTATATTTAGAGGAGGGGCCTCTATATTGCTACAGTGAGCCTCTATATTTAGAGGTGGGGAGAGAAAATAGAGATGGCCTCTATAACACTATTCATGTTCTTACAATACCACTTGTGTCCTTTTTTCATCTTTCAATCTTTGTTAAAATACCGATTGTGTCCTTTTACCTTTTGACACCCCCTAACCGTGGTTAAGATTCACCCACCCATCTTTGGTTTTTTTAAATATTAATTATTTTTAAAAATTAAAAAATTGTTTTTAATATTAAAAAGCTCTAGAAACAGTTTTTTAATTTAAAAAAAAGAATTAATATTTAAAAAAAACAAGGATGGGTGGATAAATCTTAACCACGGTTAAGGGGTGTCAAAAGGGACACGTGTCGACCTCAAAGGTATCCACCCCTTGAGTTTTAGAGTAGGAATAGTGATATAGAGTTTCTCCCCATTGGAGCAAATAACTTTAAAGTGGGCCCTATCTCCTCTAAATATAGAGGAGATGCCAAAATAGAGGAGAGAGATAGAGTTTTGGGTTGGAGATGCTCTTATGTTCTTTTAAGACTTTTCTCTCTCTCTCTCTCTCTCTCATGCGCACACACGCGCACACACACACACGCCACGCCAATAGGGTTGTCAAAGAGCAGCCCTCACCTACAAGGATCCGTGTCACGACTATGGTGGTTAACGAAGTGTCTTGACCATTATAATGGGCCGGGTGGCCCAAGCATGGGCAAGAAATATCTATGTCATCCATATGTGATGGGCAATGCACTATGTAACTGTTAGCGCAACATTGTGCAAGGTTGGTGCCTTGGTGTTGGGGTACAGTAGTGTTTACTAGATAAGTATTACGTAGAGTTTGATGGGACACAAAGGTGTCTTGATATTGGGTACGAGGTATCATGGTTTGCGTGAAGTGCATATGAAGATTTGTTGGTTGAAACTTAGGCTAGGCATCATATTGGACACATAGTGGGCGAGTGTTGTGGGGCCCACATGGCACGTTGGAAGTAGGGTTGATAGTACCTTCATTCGAAAAGAAAGTCATACGAGTTCAATGGTACAGACGGTTTGTAGAGATTCAATGTGTTACTCCGAAAAATACCAGTATGAGTGTACTAACACATAGGATGTTCCTTTTGGAAAATAGGCAAAAGGCTTAGCATCCACCTGAGAAGGGTGTAGCTCTACCTTCCCTTGTGAGTTGTGGCACGTCTAGGGCCACTTAGTGAGCAACCCCAAAGGAGTTAAGGGTGGTCTCTAGGATACTAAAAAGGGGTCTTAGGGTTTCCTTGGATGGTTAGTGGAGCATCCAAGGACAGTGCAAAGGAGATGGACTTCTTAACACTGCGCAGAACTTTCAGGCAAGAGGTTCCAACCTAGTTCGACCTTAAGCGTGCATTATGCATCATAATCGTCTAGGAGTGATGCGAAGTATGGTTAGGAACCGAGGATCGCATTGTGGGCGCTATGCCCTCAATGCTCGGTGAATGCGGTATTGATGCTCTTAAGCTATCTGTGATGCATGAGGTTGACCGATAGTCGTGTTTGAGAGTATCGGGCAGTGTTGGATGTTTGGCTTGATCGAGGAACCTTAGCGGCATGTAATATGTGCGAGACAGGACCTTAGTGACGCGGTAACCTTATGTATTGGATGAGTGTCGGGCGCGACACGATGAAGTAACGCATAAACTAGCTGAGTGTGGCTTAGCGGATGTGACTCGGTAGCGAGTTGTACCTTGTCGTAGCATCATAGCACGAGATGTTGGGTCGTTTCGGTGTATGGATAGTGTAAGGTTGGCCGATATCGTGGGATGATTAAAACACCACACAGTTGTTTCACAAAATCCAAAAGTTGACCGTGACACCTAGCCCTCGAGGGCCTGAACTGGCTAGGCCCAAGCTCTAGACTCAATGCCCAAGACGGCCTATAAGAAGATTAACATTCTTACCGGATGCGGGATGCCAACCAGAAATCAACACTCCTCCTTTATCCTCTCTTAGGAGGCAATGTAACTGCACTTTGGGGACACAACACAGTGCACATGACAAAGTTACTAATTTGTATTTTTTTTACTCCTTGGAGTAGATTGTTTTTTTTTGTTTGAAGTTAAAAATAATATAATATACTATAAATTATTATGTGTTTACTATTACATTTTAAAATTATATATAACATACTCTCTGTTTTTATTATGCATCTTAGCTATGTGTATTTTCTTTCCTTGTATTTAATTTTGACACGGGACTAACATAAGGCATCAGTGGTGTAAATGGGTTGTGCTAGCCCGACCTGGCCTAATTACATAGTTTAACGGGCTTGGGCTTTGAGGCTTAGGTCAAGGGGCCGTTAGACTAGGCTTCTAATCGGGTTTGGCCCGGCTGCCGGCTGACCCCAACCCGATTACTAAAACCCTCACAACCAACGTTATTTTTCTTCATTCTTCCTTAGGCGGGCTGGTCTGACCTTGACCCGATTAATAAGCAAGCTGGCCCGGTCCGTTATTAATCGGGCTTAGCCTGGCCCGTTGACACCCCTATAAGGCATATATAGATCTTACATATATAGTTTAAATCTTATTAAAGTGTTTACTCTTTACAGAAGCCATAATACTAATTTGAGTGACAGTCATAACATAAGACATTTCGAAACAGTACTGACATAGGGCATAATACTAGCATGTAACTAATTTTGATACAGTACTAACATAAAGGTATTTTGATAGAATACTAACATAAGGCATTGTATAAAGTGTTACTATGTAAAGTATGTAATTATGTATAACTAATATATGTATAGTATAGATCTTATGTATAATATACAATACTATACATGTATACAATTGGGTAGTAGAGCATGAAGAGGGTCCATGCAATTTTCAAAATATTGGAAATACTCCTGAGAGAAGTTATAGGGAGGTATTATTATGTGTGAGCTACTATTGAAGGGTGTATAGGAGGGGTTGGAAGTAGGAGTGTATTCGAGCCGAGCTTGGCAATGTTTGAGCTTGGTTTGAACATGCTCGAGCTCGGCTTGAGCTTGATTCGAGCTCAAATGTTTAGGCTTGAGCTTGGCTTAAACAAGCTTGATCGAGCTCGAACTTTATTCTAGTTGAGCCGAGTTTGGGTTGGCTCAAGCTTGATTCATGGAATTATTTTGTTTAATTTTATATAAATTTAATAAAAATGTTTATTAATGAATTATATTACATGAAATTATAGAAAATTAATCCATTCATATTCAAAAAAAAGATTTGGGAGTAGTCCTTTGGTCCAATGACTAGAGAGAGTTAGATCAGATTTCTTCCTTTAACTTCTTAACTTTTTTTGTATTAATATAAATAACATTATTAGAAAATATTATATATATTTCGAGCCTAGTCAAGCTCAAGCCGAACCAAGCCTGAAACAAACCGAGCCGAATCAAACAGATTTTGGCTCAAGCTTGGCTTGTTTAAACATTCGAGCTCAAATAAAAGCTTGACTTGATCCGTTTGAGCTTGAAATGGTAGCTTGAGCTTAGCTTAAACGAGCTGAGCTGAGTCGAGCCGTCGAGCTAGTTTGGCTTGAGTGCAGCCCTAGTTGAGAATTACTGGGATGGTTACTCGACTCACTTTATTGCTCCTCAAATTTCTTATTCTTATTGACTGGTAGCAGTGGTTCATTAGGACTCCATCAAATGGTTAAAATTAGTAGAACTTTTAGATAGAAGTTTAGTGTAGAATCTTGCCAGATGATAGCAGAAAAGCCATAAAGCTCCTCTAGAACCTCACTAGATGGTATCAGATTTTGAGGACTTTCTTTTTAGATATATAGCAATGTAAAGTTTTCATGAGTGGTGTTTTAGTTCTTCAACTATACTCGGGGCCCTGGTAACTCCATCGGAAAATTTTCATTAGGAGAAAAAGAGAGAAGAAACTCCAATTTTATATGTGTAAGTGTAATGGTGTTCTCTTTGAAGTTTGAACCAATAAAAAAAAATCTCGTTCCATATTTGAATCACTTCTTCTATTTATTTCTTTCCAGGTCTAGATTAGTTTGAATATTGTTGGAGGAAGGCAGGTTTCATATTATTATTTCTGGCAGAGAATGGAAAATAGTTTGTATAAATCTTTGTTGCCTGTCTATTTACAATGGGGGTTCTCTGTTCAGGTTCACTATGTGACAGGAGGAGTAGCAAGGAATGTTGCCGAGTGCATGTCAAAGCTTGGAACCAAACCTTATATGATTAGTGCTATAGGACTTGATATCGCAGGTGATTTACTTTAAGTGTGGTCACAACTTCTTACTTTTACAAGAGGTGTGGCTACCTTCAATTGCATTGGCAGTTCACATGGCACACAAGTAGGTGCTATTCGATAATGTCTGTCTAGCAAACCCCCCGCTAGCCCGAGCGAGTAGGACACCGATACACCAATCAATTGATTCCTCCTTAGGCATCCCCCAGGCCATCTATCTACTGATCAGATGACTCCTAACCATCCAATCTTTCACATTCCGTTGGATTGTTAAAAAAGACTAGATGACAATCCAGGAAAAAGTCAATATGTTGGAGGCTAGGATCATCGGTTTGGGTAGATTTTTGGCCTAGAAGGTGTCTTTGTGGCAGCCATCAAAGGTGGGTCTCAGTATTCGCTTCTTCGCCACACATTTCTCTGTGGGTTGCTGTATCATCTGCAACTTAATGTGTTGCTAGACATCCCTACAATTGGCCCCATAGCTGATGCATATTTTTCCTCTTCTGAAACTTCCAAGTTAATTTTCTTTGTAGGAGATTTACTGTTGGAGCACTGGAAATCTGCTGGACTATCTACAGAAGGTAGAGTGTACATTGTTGCCACCTAAAATTCTTCCCCAGTGGTTAGTATTGGTCTTGAGGATTAATTTAGTCATGGGGCCAATGTACCTTATGCTGCTTTCCTTCAGATTTTTAAAACTTGATTGTCTCATTCCAAACCTTTATTTTTATTTTTAAATTAGGCTTAACTGAGACATTGAAAAGCACTCCAACTTCACTCAAGTCGGGTTGTGTCCCTTTTTGGCCCTAGCCTGTTTCTTACTAACTCACCATTTCGACCTAAAAGCCAGATTGATTTGTTCAACTCATGAATCAATGTTGGACATTATGGTGTTCCCCAAATATTGCTTCATAAACGATTTCCATTGCTAATTGCAGTGCAAAGTAGTCTATTGACTCTATTTTCACATTATATTGGTTTGGGTTGGGGTAGGCATTCGAAAGCACCAAGACATCCAGACTGCTGTTGTATGCAACTTATTTGACGCCAATGGAGAGTTGGCAGCTGCTGTTGCAAGCGTGGAAGCAATTGTAAAGTTTTCTTAATTGATTTAATTGTTTCTACACGGGATCGGATAAGTCACCAACTCATACGAGCTGGAAATTGTTATTCTAAAAACCTGAAATGTTTATATGATGACCTTGACACAGGAGAAATTTCTCACTCCAGAGTGGATTCAGCAGTTCAGGTGCAATATATGCTCTGCTCCAGCATTGATGATTGACGCAAATCTGAATCCTCGTTCACTGGAAGCTTCTTGCCAAAGTATATACAACTTTGCCCCTGAGAAACTATCTTTTGTTTTCTTGTAACGGAAAATGTATATTCATATCGTTAGGATAGTGGTGAGTTTTTATATGGCATTTCATGTTCAAACTTCAACGTCCAGTTTCTGATTTTCAGATGGGCGGGGCGGGGAGGGGGCGGGGCGGGGCGGGGCGGGGTGGGGCGGATTTTATATAACACATATCTCCCTAACGTATTTGTATCTATAATTGTACATATAAATGCACAACTGCATGTATGTATTTTATATGCTTCAAAGGAATGTAGTCAGTGTTGTGGGGTGTCTAGAAGGAAAGGAACTGTTGTGTTTTTGATAGTTCTGTCTCCTCCCCCTCCCACTCCCACATCTTAGCTCGTATTCGTCGTATGATTGTGGATTGGTCTTCTCTCTCACAGTGGTGTGGGGATGTGAGGGAAATTTTGTTGTGAGGATATCCATCTTTATTTTTCCCTTGCTTGCTTTTGTTGTATATGCCTTTTCCCTTCAGTTTATACCCTTGTAAACTGTTATCTTTTTCTCTTTTATGAATATACTTGATTTACCGATCAAAAAAAAAAAGGGAATGTAGTCAGTGTTACTTGGGCAATTGCCTCGCCTAGCCAGGACCCTGGTGCCTAATTAGGGTCTAGGCGGACACTCCTTAAGAGGGGATAGCTTAGTGGTGCCTAGGTCTCATCTCCAAGGTGCTAAAGCTCTAGCAACAAAGGCTCTCTCTCTCTCTCTCTCTCTATATATATATATATATATATATGTGCATATAAAGAAAATATTTTACTTTACATATTTTTTCCGGGGCTTGTCTTTGATAAAACAGATTTTGTTTAGTTTTTTTTGCATTTGGCTCTCTCCCCTCTTCTCCAAATTATGATCTTTATTTTTTGTAGTGGCGTTATGGTCTCATGCTTTATATCTAATTATTAATATTTATTTTTCATAATCTCTGAATATCTTAAACCTTTACAATTTTAGTTATTAAAATAAATTTTGGTTGCCTAGGTATCACATAAGCAACTTCTTGCATAGGGAACTCCTTTGCCTAGGTATCACAAACACATTGACTACACTGCTACAAAGTACCTACACAAAATGTTTTCTATTCCCATTTTTCATGCACCTTTTTAATCTTTCCAGACAAATAGGTTCTGATTGCGTCATCCAAATACCCAATAGATCCAATTAGAGCGTACTGTATGGTGCCCATTCTTTTTAGAATGGATGAAAAATGTGGCTGCATCAATAGTTTAATCTTTAACTGTAATCACAGTCCCTGGAATCTTCTTAATCGGGGTTTGAGCAATGTCAAGGCTGTAGGGACTAGGGAGGGAGAAGAGAGGGTAGAGGGTGAGAAGGGGCTGGGTTTTGAGAAGGGAGGGCAATTTGGATAGTTGAAGATTATGCCTTTCGGTTCCCAATAAAATAATTAGTTTTTTTTTTGAGTTTCATTCGTCTCGTGTTTTAGGTTGGCCTTTTGTCTCTTCTTCCGAGCTGTCCTGGATTCCCCTGGTTTTGGGAATTAGTTGCTATGTGCTCTGTTTTGTTTGGTTTCTGTTGTCTCTTTGGATTCCTGGTACATTTTTTCACTTTTTAGTAATTTCAAGGGGGTGGGGGATCTTCTCTGTCCCCTGCCCTTTGTACTTATTCTTCTTCTTAAGAAATTTATTGTTATCCATTAAAAAAAATTGTTTTATGTTATTGTGGTATTTACTCACCAAATTTATCATGTAGTTCATTTTTCAGTTGTGCATTTCCGTATGGAGTAAATATAAATGATCCCGTGCCTTTTCTAATACATTGCTAACAATATCCCTTTTCTTAATCTTTTATTTTCTTTTTTGGTAACTATTCTTAGTAGCGGCGGAATTCGGCATTCCGGTGTGGTTTGAGCCTGTATCAGTTGCAAAATCCAAAAGAATTGCTTCTGTTGTCAATTATGTGAGTGCTAAGATTCTTGCACTGTACATTTTTATAACCAATCTATATTAGAGAGTAAACATGGTGGTATTCTTGAGAAGACGGGTATTTCCATAATTTCTAATTGTTTCATGAACCACCATCTGATGGCTTGATGGGTCTCTCTATGGTATCTAACAGTTTAGATTTCAGCCGATATAAATGACTGTAACCACCCAATCTCATGCCTTTTTTGGGACAATCGAAAAAGGTTGAACAATTATGGAGGATGGATGTAGATAGGGGGGTTGTGATCAATAGATCAAGTAAAATTTTATCATTAGGAGCTCTTCTAGCATTAGTTGTTGCATTGTGGATTGTGATTCTCCTTTACTTGTGGCACGTGTACAGAAGAAAGAATAGGGTAGATTGCACAACCTGTCCTACTTTTCTCTAGCATTATTGGTGAAGCCGTTTTCTTAGACTCAGGGGTTTTTGCTTATGACTAATCTGAATTTTTTATTTCTTGATCAGTTCTAAGCTGGATGTTTTCTGCAGATAACTTTCACGTCACCTAATGAAGATGAACTTGTTGCCATGGCAAATGCTTTGTCCTGTGGAGATGAGTTTCATCCAGTTCAAAGGGATAATAGCAGAAGTATGTGGTCTGCAGAATCTTCCTTCAAAAAGCTAAAACACGCAATATGGGTATTGCTAGAGAAAGGTATTGAAGTAGTTGTTGTGACTCTCGGATCAGATGGGGTGTTTTTATGTTCTAGAGGTGGGCCTGCCTTGATGAAACATGGTCTGAAGAAAATCAAACCTAGCAGCTTTGGTGGACGACTACATGAAATTGTGGCTTCGAGCTGTCCTTCAAATCGCTTTGTTTGTGCTGCAAACTCTGAGGGAAGTTCTCATCATCTTGTTGTGCATTTTCCTGCACTTCCTGCATCAGTGGTCAGGCTTACAGGGGCTGGTGATTGCTTGGTCGGTGGGATACTCGCATCTCTCTGTGCAGGTTTAGACATGATGCAAAGTATGGCAGTTGGTATTGCAGCTGCAAAAGCAGCTGTTGAGACAGAAACTAATGTACCTTCCCAGTTTTGTCTCGCTAGAATTGCAGGTATGGGTTCAAATTGCAGTTAGCAAATATATATGCAACATAACAAACTTATGGAAACAGAAAAGTTTACTGGAAGGGAAATATGTTTAGTGCATCGATGTGCTGATTTGGAGAAAAAAGTTTCAGCTCTTTCCTTGGAGCTACTTGGTTCCTCCATTTTCAGAAAAACTAATAGATAGAACACAGAATGCTAATTTCAGTAGCCCTGCTGCTGAACCCATCCCTAAATGTTTTTATTATAAGATAATAGAGGGATTCTACAAATTAAGATGCTTGATGTTTTTTTTTTCTTTGGAGGAGTGGAGTAGTGATCTTGCTTCAACATAAGAGTGGAAACTGGCAGAACTAAAAGATGGCAATTCTTTTGACCCTTGATAGGGTGAGGTGAAAAATTGGAACCAAGTACAAACTAAGGTGCTGGTTGGAACATAAAATTTGTAAGCTCCATGCTCCAAAGTAGAGGCTGGAGCTTGCCAAACTGTTGTGTATTGTGCCTGGTAGAGGAGGAATAAGTTGATTTGCTCCTTCACTGCTCTTCTACAAGGGCGCTCTGGACCTTTTTTCTGGCTAAGCTTGGTGAAGCCTGAGTCTTTCCCAATTCCTTCTAGGGCTTCTTATTCTGTTGGCAGCCGACCTCTCTGGGAGCCCAGCTGGATCCCCGGTGGCCCCTCTTCCTAGGTGCTTTATGATGGTCGATCTGGAAGGAGAGGAACATGCTTATCTTTGAGAACTCCCCACTGTCTCTCGAAAGAGTTTGCATCTAGACAAGTTCCTTGTTGAAAATTTGGGCTTCCGTCAGGGTAGTGTTGTCGAATAGTGGGATTGTGGATACGATACTATAGTGCGAGGGTGTATTTTACTAGTTGGGACTTTATTAGGACCGTTGTACAGTTTGTTGCCTGTTCATTTCCTGCTTTTGGTTCACCCTTTGTGAACATTCTTACTTTTGTACAAACTTTTCTTAATAAAATTGCATTTACCAATCCAAAGAAAAGGTCTCTTTTTCAAATGTCATAGGGGCCAAGCAACTGAGAACCTTGTGGCCAACATGCTTTGATAGGATATTGATTGTTAGGAAGATGTCCCAAAGAATTTGCTTTTGTAATTTCTCTACCTCTTTGTTAGTTTAAAAGAAAATATCAGCCATCTTTTTGAGTTTAATCTTTGATTCTCTAAAGAAGATGTCCCAAAGCATTTGCTTTTGTAATTTCTCTACCTCTCTGTTAGTTTAAAAGAAAATAAAAGCCATCTATTAAGACATTTGAGTTTAATCTTTGATTCTCAATTGCTTCTATAGACCAGGGATCCTGTTTGTTGAATATGACTGAACGTATTGAATAATGTGATTTGCTTTTACGCAGATGATGCAAGGCGAGTTTACTCTGCTGCTAACGTCATGTTCCATCAATCGATGATGTAAACTATGGGGAATGGTTCGACTCAGATCCAACAGATTTAACAGGTCAGAATGTTTTACTGTTTGAAGGAATTGGAACAACTTCATTGAAAGACATGGTTGTGATGCAGGACAATGCAAACTAACTCAGGATGATGCTTTAGAGATCTGAATTTGAAATTGCAGCATTAATAAGACCTATAAACAATCAAGATTCAGACTTTTACTCAAAAGAAAATCAAGTAAGAATTACTAAACAACCTAGGTCAATCACAGTTTCGCAGCAATGAACCTTAGACTTGATTGGGGGATCGTTTGGAAGTAGGAACTTCCACTAGCTTAGGGTTAAAGTACAATATTCAATGATGTTTCCTTGTCAATCGAGGATTTCAAGAAAAAAGTCATTTAGGCTCAACCATGGCTATGAGTGAAATATTCATGTAATTTAAGGTTTCAAACAAGGTTGATTTGAATCACAAATAAAAATCCAGCAACAAGCCAACAATAACTAAAGGAATTAAACAAGGAAATCAGGTTTTAAGATTTAGGGGCTTGCTGTTTTGGGCTTTGGGATTGAATTAGGGTTTATGGTATTGTTGTGTTTAGAGTTTTAGGTTAATGGAAATAGGTATGATTGCAATATTGATGGCTGAACAGCAATAGGGCATCCTAGGCTTGTTGGGATAGCAATAGGATTGTGTAATAATGCTGTTATAAGAAAGGAAAGGCTGTAGCAATCAAAAGGGGGACTGTAGCTAACTTGGTACAGCAGGGGAAGAAGTCTGGAGTGGTTGTAGGGTAAGGGGACAGCAGAGGATAAGGAAAAAAAAAACTGTGGCAGTGTCTGGGGCAGGTGATGGGTTTGTGGAAGGGGCTGGACAGGGGTTGGGAGATAGTTCTGCAGGTGGCTGGCAGCAAAAGGGATGCTAGCGCAAGGCTGGGCAGCAAAGGGGAGGGCTGCAGCTGATCTGGAGAAGGCTGGACAGCAATGGGAAGGTTTAGGGAGTGGGGTGGTAATAATGGGAAAGCTGTGGGACTTTTAGGACAGCAAAGGTATGTGTTCTAGTGTTTGATTGCTAGGGTTTTGCAAGAGATAAACAAAAAAAATAAAAGATAAAAAAAGAGAAGAAGAAAGATTTAAATAATATGATTATGATAAGAGTTTAGGTTACATTGGAATCACTTCAAGATTGACTTCACACCATGGCATCACACCATTTTATTCATAGGAAACTCAAAAGAGCATTCATTCATAATCAAAATTCTGTAAATTCTTTACTCTTAAAGGGAGTAGTATTTAAAGAGAAAATAAGGAAACCTAATTCTAGTAATTACAAAAGTGTCATTACTACAAGTTCTAATAATAACTAAGATATCATTATTAAAAACAATCTCAAATACTAATAAACTAAAATAAATGTAAATAAACAAAGATAATTCATAAAGGGCCAACCATCTATGACGGGCCACGCCATCCAATGGACTAATTGTAGCCATCGAATCCTCCCATTCTCGATCTGACGGTGGATCTCCCTCCATATCGCGATCTAACGGTAGGTCTCCATCACGAACATGATCAAATGGTAGATCTCCATCGAAAACACGATCTAAGCTTGTGATGACCGAATCATGCTATCTTTCTCATTTGCCTTTTTTTTCTTTTTGGACCGTGAAAAATATTATATTCGAACAAGACAGTGGGAAGAATCCACTCTATCTAACATGTGACGTACATGCGGTGGAAATGGATCCCACCATTCAACATGCATGGTCACCAAGTATGGGTACGGGTATTAAATGACAATGATATGTTTGACAAGTATGAGTTTATACGGGAAGAGTACGGGGAATTAAAAATTTTAAAAACATAATACCAACTAAAAATCATTTAAAAGCATAATTCAATTGAAAGATTGCAATGATATGAAACGTCAAAAAAAGAAATCAATAATTAAAGGATTTCAAATTCAATAGTCAGCATTCATCATTCATGATCAAGGTTTTTTAATTTCGAAATTCTCGACAATTTCGGCCAGCCAACCTGAACCGAAATCCCGAAATATTACGGGATTTCGGCGAAATTTCGAAATTCAAAATATTACTATTTTATTAATTATATATATGTATTTTATTTATATATATATATATATATATATTAAAAATAATATTTTATTAAAATTTTATATATTTATATAAATATTATTATTTTATTTTAAAAATTAATATATAAATTTAGAAATTTCAGTAAAAATTTCGAAATATTTCGGAATTTTAATAAAAAAAACTATTTAAAAATAAAAAAAATCACATTTCGGCTGAAATTCCGAAATCTTCGAAATCCGAAATTTCACCCGAAATCTGATTTTCAAAATAAACCCAGTTTCGATGTCGGCGGGGTTGTCCGAAACCGAAATTTCACGAAATTTCAGCGAAATTTTAAACCTTGTTCATGATTGCAAAAAAAAAAAAAGTCATCCTTCAAATTATTTTATCATTCACCATTCTACCAATTTAACAAATGGATATTATCATTCATCCTTCAAAAAAAATTACAATACCACCATCCTCTAGAACAGTATTCCATAATATTCAAACCTTAACATTAGCTTCAAAGTTCAAACCCTAACATAAAATTCAATAATATCTTTGTGAAAATATATGTAAACCATGTTATAAGATTCAAATAGGTAAATGAGAATGAGAGAGAAACCATAAAATTTTCAATTTCAATTTGTAAAGAATAGAAATTACTTTTAGGTTGCTTGAATATTAACAATGGGAGTCAGAAACAAACATGAGAATTTAAAAGAGATGAGATAATCTAGATTCTAGAGAGGAGAGAATCTTGATTCTTCTTCCTTGTTTTCACGAAGTAAGTAGTGATGTAATTGTATAAATAGGTGAAACCCAAGAGGTTCACATTATTTTATTTTTATTTGTTCACTCAAAACAGTCGTTTCACATGGCAACAAAATAATAATAATAATAATAATAATAATAATAATAATAATAATGGAATGGTGATCCTATAAAACTTTTAAAGAAATATATATACTTTTTATAAGCGTGTTATACGAATTGAATACGGAAAATGTTTTTAATGTGCATTTTGTACAAGTATCAACGTTTTAAACTTATTACTGCATAAGTACCGTTTAAAACGGTGACCTCCCCCACCAAAAAAGTTTAATGCGCTTTTTTGGTGACAAAGTTAACAGGTTTCAATTAGGATTTAGGAGCCTCTCCTAGACCAAAAATTGCCCTGATTGGAAGGACCCAACTACCAGCTTCTAGACCCTTTTTCAGGATCCCTGCAGCGTATTATTTATGACCAGCTGAAGTATCGCTATAGGTTGGGAATTTTTTCTCCTTTGCAGAATGGTGCACCGGATTCAGCAATGTACAATCCATGTGGAAGTAGCTCCATGTGTCGGCCCTCCTTCACTGCCGGTTCTTTCAACTGTGCCTGAGTAACAGAACTATTCTGTAATTCCTGTGCTCTCCTTGATTGCTGGCCCTCTCATTGTGCCAGTTCTTTGCAAAACTAGATACGTAATAGCTGCATTCTGTTTCGCCAATGCTTTCTAGATTTTAATTGGGGAAGTCACATATTCGCCTCAATTGTAAGGCCACCATAGGGGGCGTTTGGATCAGAATTTTTTCTTCTGATTTAATCACTTAAAATTGATTCCAAGTGTTTTTAGACTCCAGAATCCCATTTGGGACAATGAAGACTGCACATTAGACTACATAGTCTAATGTGTTCGTAAGTTAAGCATTTCCCAAAATAATATGAAGGTTAATGGGTCTGCTATATCTACTTGTCATTGAAGAGATTGAGCGGAGTTGATAACTTTGTCGAGCATTCCAGCTTATAGTACTGACTGCCTTTCTCCCCACCAAACCTGGTTCTATGTATTGGGGCATTTGCTGAAATTACGCATCCCATTTCCCAAACCAGGGTTGGCCTTCATCGACCGGTTTGCAATCTCCTGAAATGTTTGATTAAAGCCTGGTGTTGCTGAGTGTCATTTGAAGAGGGATAGAAAACATATTGAATTAGTTCTCATTGAAAAGTTTTATTGGGGTTGCTGAGTTTTGAAGTTTTTGTTTTGACATTTCAGATCATGAAACAGAACCTTCTGGTTTGTTTCTCATAGCATTTCAAATACTCTAACTCAAGAAGAATTAAAGATGAAATAAACCCGAAAAACAAAACCAGAGAACAACCACAAAACCTTTGTATATGAGTTAATGGGTAGACAACTCTACTCATACTTAGAGAACAAAACCATAAATACTAGAGAATGAATCGGTAAATTACCTAGATCTAACACTTCTGGACTACTCATCCTTCAGGAAAAAAGCAGAGCACAGCAGAGCACGCAGAGGGGGAGAGAGAGCATTCACCATTGGGAGACTGGAGAGGAGTTTCTTTTCCTTTTTGGGGGAGAGAGAGCATTCACCATTGGGAGACTGGAGAGGAGTTTCTTTTCCTTTTTTGGTTTGTACGAAAACAAAGCACTTCTCAGATTCAAGTCTTTTTTTTGGTTCCCCAATTTTCGTGCTTGGAGCAGCATAATTCACAAAAATATAAATCAGTGCCCAATTCAACCAACCAACCAGTTCCAATACTATTATGCTCAACCTGTAATATGTATTTACTGGCCATTTTAACCAGGCAATGTTGCCGGGTAGCCCTTAAAAGAATAATAAAACAAATACATGCATGAAGTCCATTGACAATAAAACCAAAAACAAAATTTAAGGTTTCTTTAAGAGGAGAAAATTTTGGTACAAAAAAGGGATTTTGGAGAAGAAACTCAAGGAGAGGAAAACCTCTCTTCCAATCACTTATTGTTCCTCCTCTCCTTTCATCAAGGTAAAACCTTTACACAATCCGTGTTTTTTGGGGGAAAGATTGTTAAAGCGTTCCTCACATCTCCCCAACTAGCAAGGGGAGGGGTCCCTTTCGACATCCTTGATAACTGTGGTTATGATTCACTAACCTTTAGGGTTAATGATTCTAACCTTGGTTAATCCTAAATTAGTGAATCTTAACCACAGTAAAAGGAGGTTCAAAGGGGCACGTGGCCAGCTGAGAGTTTTCTTTCTTTTCCTAAATCAAGCAAAATATCCAGTATTAGAAACTTTGCATACAGCTACCTAATACCATAGTCAAGGGGCTACTAAATAAATAAGTACAAAAATCAGCTACGAAACCATGACATCTTTGGCATTCTCCTATCCGCCATCCAATTCGGTTCAAAATAATTGTATCGGCAATGACATGGTTCAGTATGTACTGTAGCAGGCTAAAAGGATGATGGCTTATACCGCCATCCAATTCGGTTCAAAATAATTGTATCGGCAATGACATGGTTCAGTATGTACTGTAGCAGGCTAAAAGGATGATGGCTTATACTGTCAACCAAGGTTTTTACTGTGTAACAAGGAAAGAAGATTATCAACAATTGGGGCGATTCATGGTTTATGACAGAACCCTGGTGGAAAGAAAATCTATAAGCTAATTACATCTATAACAGCAATTTTTAGCTTTTTGGATTCAATTTCAACTGTTACTTACATCTAGCAAATTCACATCAAATCAACTCATCAAGACCTTACCATGTAAATACTCAAGTTCACGAATAAATAGATGGAGTTTGACAACCAATTTCTGGAGACAAATTTGAACTATCATCTAGCTAAAGGAACCCTTTATTAAAATGAACAGTGAATGCAACGGCAGATATTAACAGCCATATCTCATGTGTTAGCAGGCGATCTCTACAAAACTTTCTTAGGCCTATAAATATACCTCTGCAAAAGTAAACAGAAAAAAATAAATCAGTTTTTAACATTTTGACTATAATGAGGCCCGTGCGATGCACGGGAAAATGTTAAAAGGAAGAAAAATTCCAAGTAATAATATGGAAAATAGGGAGAAAAATATACAGAAACGCAAATATACATGATCAGCAAAAAAATCCAAACGGAAACACATTCACATATCTATTGAATTTGAAACCAAAACAAAGTTTTATTTGGTAGGCTACTTGTGTCAGGGTGGATAGAGATAATTACTTGGTCAACCACATGATATTAAGTCCGAACCATAATGTGAGAGTCACTCCTTTTCCTATGCATATCCAAGCTTTAAACAAATAAACTTAGACTTAGGTTGTGACCTTCTTCGTTTTCTATGTATTAACCATAATTGCAGGGAAGCTATGTATAGGGTGGGAAGCTCATTTCCTAGACTCGCTTCCTCAGACAGACTTGCTTCCTAGAAAGCTTGATTCCATCACGTCCCATTTAATAGTCAAAGGGAGCTATATGTGTGAAGTGATGGAGTAGACCATAGTCTATAGCCTAGTGTGTAGACTCTAAGCTAGTAATGTCGGTTTGGAACCTAAGGCACCTACTTTCCCATAAAAATCTCATGTAAGATAAAATCATTGGTATAGCTACCCATAATAACACAATGAGAATGAGGAGCTTATATCTGATTTCTCGCTTTCCTTTTCCTAAAGTTTTTTTTAGCCTCCCTTCCCGCTTCTAGTTTTCGCTTTGTTTCTTATTTTCGCTTCTCGCTCTATTAATTATGGTATTAACAGCAAAATATGATTTCCAGAAGGACCCATCTCTAGAGTTCATCCAATTATAGATGTCATTATCAATTACTTTAATGGGATGGTCTATACTAATTGGCATATGATGAAGTATTCAGCAAATATATTACTATTATCTTAGTGAGTTCTCTTCTCTACCCTTCACGTCCACCCCTTTCAATTGCCTTCTCAATCCACTTGTGATTTGGGAGGAGATGAAGAGGAGTCGTGTTTGTAAATTCAGTAATAGAGGCGTTAACTGGCTCATAGATCCGTTAAAGGGGAATTTGCTTTGTAGCCATCAAGCACACCCAAGACACCACCACATAATATACTACCTCCTCTTAATCAGTACACATATTTCATGTTGAAGGTATCACACCCACCTTGCAAATTGATACAGTCAGCCTTTTGAATTGAAACCACAATCACCTCGAGCAATTGACTTCTAATAAGTCTAAGATAAATTAAGAAAAATAATGGAACAATATGCCACATGAACATGTAATGGAATTCATGTACAAAGTACAAACTATTAGAACTAAATCAAATGTACATGAAGTCCAAATCTACCATTCATAGAGTGTGGAAATTGGGTATAGGAGCTACAAGGTGCTTGACAAAACATTGCCGATTTATGTGGAGGATTCATCAAGCCAAAATGCAAGAGATCAATCGCAAAGGATCATTCAAAAGGGAGTTGAATATTAAATGGGCAATCTAGAGTAGATGCATGAATATTGTAGGAGGAGAAATGCAATTGGGCCCCATCAATTTAGGATCATGTGGCCTGTATATCAAGAGGACACCATATTATTATCATGAGCAGTGATTAGCGGACCCATGGGTCCGCTACTTAACTTACCCCTGTGTCCTCGTGTCCCTTTTAACACCCCTTTAACCCTGGTTAACCTTAACTAAATTAAAGTTAAGATTTTGGTTTTTTTTTTTTTTGAAAAACCAAAGGTGGATTGCTTAACCCTAAGGGTGAGTGAATCTTAACCACGGTTGATGAATATTTAAAGTGGGCGTAGACCAATGAGGATCGGTCATTCGTTACATAATGGAAATCCCAGGTACGTTTACTATTTTCCTATTATCATTAAAACTCATAACAACTTGGAAACCTTGAATCAACCGGGCCCCATGGCACCTCTTTTATGACTATATAATGGACATGATTGATCATACTGAAAGTCTCTAACAGGTTAGAGACAAATGGCATGAAACTTTTTCATGCGTAGGAAAAAAATCAGAATTTTTCTCAACCAAGGATCTCTCACGTGTTAATGATTTTAAGGAAAGAATAAGAAGGTTACCCAAGAGCTCTCCAAGTGTATAGCCTCCTAGAAGTCCAAAAAGCTTCTCTTGAATCACTCTTTGACAGCCTTAAGGTAAAAGGATGACCTCTACCAAGCTTTAACTAAGCTTCAACAAATGAAGGTTTCAAAAACCTCACTGAGAAATATATGTAGAAGGAGGTCTCAGGTTTTTCAGAAAAACTTGGAGTGAATTTCTTACAACAACACCTCCACCACATATATATATAGGTTTATTTCATGTGCTTACACATGACACATGTCAAGTTAAAGACACTTGTCACACTATGTTCTTATGACTCATCACAAGTAGGTGACTCATTACAAGTAGGTGTGTCATCATATGACACATGTCAAGACACTTGTCACACTATAGTCTTCGTCAAGACATTTGTCACACTCAAGGTTCTGAATATCGATTTCGCATGTCATTTTGAGCCATGGAAAAAAGATATATCGATGATATTTCACAAGATATATAGAGGGAACAATATCGCACGTGGAGGAAAAAATCGAAAAAAATAGTGAAAAACATAAAATTTTTCAATGAAACTTCAGGATGATTTCAATTCAAATGTGCATATCTATGGAACTATGATACCACATGTAGATGAGACAAAAGGCGGTGGGGTTAGTGCTAACCAAAGTGAGGGTTCTATTAAGATTATTGAGAATGCTCCAATGCTTTCGGACCAAATTCCCGAAGTCGACTTTGAGCACACATGGGAGAGCACTCTGGTTCCGCCTAAGAATCAGTTTGAGGCTTCAGCATGGGTAGCCGCACAGGTGGAGGATGTGGGTAGAATTCTAGGTGTTTCATGTGAGGGGCACAAGGAGGCTAGAGGTCTTTACCAGAAGATTGAGGTTATTCAAGAGGTGGGGGGAGGTTTGTCTACTACTAAAACTACATCAGGATGGGGAGAGATCTCAGCATCGGAGCGGAGGAAATTGGCATGGTCTGTCAACTATGATAAAGGGTCACTGCGGAAGGTGTCAGTTAGTCCCAATGTCCGTAGGGTCAGCTGAGTTCCTAAATGACAGGCTTATCTATTATATCTTGGAATGTCCAAGGACTAGGGACAACGGAGAAGGACAGCGGAGAAAAGGATGGTCTTAAAGAACTTTGTGAAGACAAAAAAGCCCACAATTCTCTGAATTCAAGAGACTAAACTTAGGGGTATAAAGGACTACATCATCCGAGACATTTGGGAGAGCTCGGTTACCGAGTGGCTAGCAATTTCATCACTAGGGGCTTCGAGGGGCATATTGTTACTCTGGAATTAGGAAAAATTGGAGGTGATGGACTCAAAATTGGGGGCATATTCTATATCCATACTATGTAAAGTGGCGGGAGAAAACTTCTCATGGGTCTTTTCAGGGGTATATGGCCCATCGGGTTCAAGGGGACTTCAATAGTAATAGATTTCCAGGGGAACGAAAAGGGAGGTGTGCTTTAAATGCTAAAATGAGACGATTTGGGGATTTCATTTTTCGAAATGGGCTGATTGACATTCCTCTGCAAGGAGATCGTTTCACTTGGTCTCAGTCAGAATCCAACTTGAGGGCGAGCATGTTGGATAGATTTCTCATAAGCCCACTATGGGAACAAAGGTTTCCGAACATGTTTCAATCCACCCTCCCTAGGCTTATATCGGATCATGTACCAATTATATTGCATTCGGGGTGCTTCAAGGGGGGCCGACTCCCTTCCGTTTTGAGAATAAGTGGCTTGAAGATGAGAGTTTTAGGGGCGTAGTGGCTGAAAGTAGGCAAGCCACGAAGGTTTGGGGTCCAGCTAGCACTAGATTTGGCATTAAACTCAAGACTCTCAAGATACAATTAAAGAAGTGGGACTTGGAAGTTTTTGGAAATGTTCAAGCCAGATTAGCATCTCTGCTCCAAGAAATTGGAAATCTAGATATCATCGAGAAAGCAGGTGAGGTATCATTGGTCGATTTGCGGATTAAGGAAGAGAAAAAATTAGAATACATGAGGGTTCTTCGTTTGGAAGATAAGTTGGAAGCAAAAGTCTCGAGTTAGATGGTTAAAAGAGGGCGACCGGAATACGAAATTCTTTCATAGAATGGCCAATTCTCATAAGAAGAGAAATTTTATCTCTAAGTTGATGGTGGATGAAATTTGGAAGGAAAAGCCCCAAGAAATTGAGGAAAGTGTGGTGTCCTATTATAAGGATTTCTACTGAGAGAAGGAGAAGTGGTGGCCCAAGTTGGACGGTCTACCGTTTGCGGCTCTATCCTAACAACAAAGGGATAGGTTGGAGGAACCTTTCGAGATGGAGGAAGTGTGTCGAGTCATGAGAGGCATGCATGGGGATAAGGTGTCGGGTCCCGATAGATTCACCATCGAGTTCTTTAGAGCCTGTTGGGATATAGTGGACACAGATTTTCTAGAAGTGATGAAGGAACTTTATGCTTCAGGCAAATTTGATAGAGTGATCAATAATACTTTTGTGGTTCTCATACCCAAAAAGGAGGGTGCGTCGAATTTGAAGGATTTTCGGCTCATTAGCTTGGTTGGCAGTGTTTACAAGATTCTTTCCAAAGTGTTAACGGTTAGGCTAAAAGTAGTTATGGGTAGCATCATCTCTCCGGAACAAGGTGCCTTGGTGGGGGAGAGACAAATTCTAGATGGGATCCTGATTGCTAACGAATGTATAGATGATCGCCTAAGGTCCAAGGAGCCCGGTCTATTATGCAAAGTAGATCTCAAAAAGGCCTATGACCATGTAAATTGGGAGTTTTTGGATTATGTGTTGGGTAGAATGAGATTCGGGTCCAAATGGAGGCAATGGATGAGAATGTGTATTTCAACTGTATCTTTCTCATTAACGGTAGCCCAACGGGCTATTTCCAGAGTTCAAGGAGATCCCCTTTCTCCGTTTCTCTTTGTCATAGTAGCAGAGTCTTTAAGCCGAATAGTGTCTCGGGCCGATGGTCCTTTGTTTGATGTTTTGTGATTGGGAAAGTTCACCTGCATATCTCCCATCTCCAATTTGCGGATGATACCCTCATTTTCTGTGGAGCCTCATTTCAAAATTTGTTATATCTCAGGTGTGTATTTCGGTGCTTTGAGGTCGTTGCCGGATTGATGGTTAATTTGGCGAAGTCTGAACTTGTATTTGTTGGGGAGGTGCCGGATGTAGAGAGTATCTATTTGCTTTGGGTGCAGGGTTGAGAATTTGCCATCGACATATCTTGGAATGCCTCTCGGGGCAGGCTTTAAGTCCAAAACGGTTTGGGCCCCGATTCAGGAGAGATTTGCTAATCGTTTAGCTGGATGGAAATCATCACTATCAAAGGGAGGGAGATTAACTCTCATTCAAAAAATCTTCAGTAGTCTTCCCACTTATATGATGTCTTCATTTACCATTCCGAGGTCGGTTGCAATTGCTCTTGAAAAGATGCAAAGGGAGTTTTTGTGGCATGGGCGGAGTGATAGCTTTCGATATCACTTAGTTCCTTGGTCCACTATTTGTCTTCCTAAGAAAAGTGGGGGTCTTGGTGTGCGGTCTTTAGTCCAGGTAAACAAGGCCTTGTTAGGCAAATGAGTATGGAAATTTGGGGAGGAAAGAGAGAGTTTATGGCGAGCCGTCATTCTAGCCAAGTATGGAGAGGTATCTGTGTGGGTACCGTGGGAGGCAAAACAGTCTTACGAGGTTGGCCTATAGAAAGGTAGCATGGCTGTTGCGAATCTAGTACTTCCTAAGTCTAGATTCAAGGTGGGTAAGGGTTCCGAGATTTGATTTTGGAAAGACCAGTGGTGTGGTTTAGATATTCTAAAAGAGGTGTTTGCCAGGTTGTTTTCCCTAGCATGGGATAAGGATGCGTCAGTGGAGGAGTACTTAGAGATGCAGGGGGATAGGGTGGTTTGGTGTCCTAAGATGAGGCGTGATTTGTATGATTGGGAAATTGAAGAGATGGGCTTCCTGTTGATTCGTCTGGGGTCTGTCCCAGTGCGTCCTCAAGGCCGAGATTGTCGAATTTGGTCCGAAAGCGGTAATGGTCATTTTTCCGTAAGCTCACTATTAGCCTCACTCTAGTCAGTATCTTTCGCACCCTTTCTCGAAAGCGTGTGTGGAATCCAAGTATTCCCTTTAAAGTATCTTTCTTCCTATGGAATGCATCTCTGAATAAAATTCTTACTTCTGACCATTTAAAGAATAGAGGGTGGAGGATGAAAAATCATTGTTTCTTGTGCCTCCAAGCGGAGGAAACGGTGGATCATTTGCTCATGCACTGCTCTATTGTGGGGGTTATCTGGGATCACTTTCTCTCCCGTGTTGGGGTGGATTGGGTCTTTCCTTCCTCCTTTCAGAACTTCTTATCGTGTTGGTCATTGGTTAGTACGGACAGTGCAAAGCGAGATATCCTAAAGGTTCTTCCCGGGGCCATTTCTTGGTTAATTTGGCAGGACAGGAATAGGAGAGTCTTTGATAACTCTTCATCCTCTATTCCTATCATTCAAGATCGTATCCGCCTATTGATCTATGAATGGGTTGCAGTTTGGGATGGTGGGGCAGATTTTAAAGCTGTGTTGGGATGAAGTTGATCTTAAATGAGGTCTCACCACTAGTTTTGGCGGAGGACCAATTTTGTTTCATTATTGCTATTTAGTATACGATAATGTAAACTTGTACTTTAGCATAATTTGCTTTTGTACCTCTTTTTGGATTAATATATCTTGCTGATTACCAATAAAAAAAAATACACATATGAGAATTAACAAATTTTAAAAAACAACAATGTATATAAGAGATACAGGGAGAATGAGGTCAAAGATGTGCGCCAACGCTGACGACAATATATGATTCACTAATATTGATGTAACTTACATAAAAAGTTTCATTCATTCACAATCAAGCATAACAATTAACTCAAATACAATCAATTTCATATATAATAGTTAATACATCAATAATGGGATATCTAACCCCTTTTAACTCCCTTTTACTATGGTTAAGATTCACTAACCCTTATGATTAAAGCATCTAAACTTTGTTTTCATAGAAAAAAAATCCATTTATCTGTGGTTAAGATTCACTAACCCTTAGGATTAAAGCATCTAACCTTTGTTTTTTAGAAAAAATTTAACATGCCTTTAACTGTGGTTAAGGTTCACTAATCCTTAGGGTTAAAACAACTAACCTTGGTTTTTAGAGAAAAAATTAACGTGTTCCCTTTAACTATGGTTAAGATTCAATATAGGGGTTAACGTGTTCCCTCTACCTTAATTTTTAGTACAGAATTAACCATAGGGATTAAAGTTTATTAACTATTTAACCATAGTTCAAGAGCAATTAAGGAGGCTTTGTGAAGTTATGAAATATCTCAAGGGCATTATAGTCATTTTATTAATAATTACAAATGAAAGGGATCTAAGGGTTGATGTCATGGAAAATAAAGAGTTAATTTGCAAAACTGTTATACATAATAGTGTTTTTGCAAATTAGGATAAACCTAGCAACTGAATTGCAAAAACCCAACGTAAAACTAAATAAAACCAAATCTTTGTCTTTTAAAACCCGATGGATAGAAGGAAGTAACAGAGGCTCATCGGCTGGAGAACGAAGACCTAGCCACCTAGGGCTTGGGCTTTAGGCGACGGAGGTATGGTTCTCCTCTCTTCTTCTTCTTTCCTCCTTTCTTCTTCTTCCTCCTTTCTTCTCTCTTCTTCCTTCTTTCTCCTTTTTTTTTTCCTTTTTCTGTTTCAAACAAAGTGAACCCTAATAGGGTTTCACGAAAAAAAAAATCATAGGAAAAAAAAAAACGAAAAAAAATTGGTTTTTTTTTTTTCTCAGTAACGATTTTTTGAAGATTTCGACCGAAATTTTGGAAGTATCGGGCAATATTTCCGAAATTTCGGTCGAAATCTTTGAAATTTTGTAAAAACTTAAATACCTGGTTCAGATGCTTCGGCACCCTGCGAATTTGATATATATCATCGAAATTTCGATGATATTTTGAACCTTGGTGACTCACACCATAGTCTTATGACTCATCACAAGTAGGTGAATCACCACAAGTAGGTGTATGTGTCTACACATGTCAAAAGAGAGAGAGAGCTTAGTGTTTGGGACCAATTAGGGTTCCTTAAGTCTTAGATGTAGTTAGATACTTGTAATCCAATTACAATCCTTTAAGAAAACTTTTTTTTCTTTTAAACTAACACATACACCTTTATTTTGTAATTGCTTCATGAAAAATTTGAATCAAGCGGGCCGACACCTCTTCTATGCCTATAATTGACCTGATTGATTATATAATTTTCTTCTGTAATTGCTTCCTATCCCTTGTAGGCATAGAAGATCTATCTGCTAATGTATTTATTATTCCCCACTATCCATGTTCTCTCTGAACCCCATTTCGCCATCCCCAACTGCATCTTCACACCAAGCGTTGCGAAGATCGGCACATAGAAACCATCGGCTTCATCAACAACATAAATCCATCTAGCAAACGACCCCACTTCGATTCATTGGGGTCATCAGATCACCCAAGATCCCGTACGAAGCAATTTATCAATGGGTTCTCTGGATCAACCGATCCTGCATCAATATACATCCTAATAATGGAGGGATTAGGATGCTCATCAATATTTACACCGGATTTCACCATTTATTCAATCACAACCTCTGCTTCAATAACCATAGTCCTTTGATTTGAAAAGGAAAAAGAAAAACATAGTCGTCTGACATAATATCGTAAGGAAAACTTTGTGGGTGGTTCACAGTATGATGGGAAAGACCTTATTATCTCTCTATCAACGTCACAACAATGGCAGGTAAACACCAAAAGCCTCACGCTATCTTTATTCCCTACCCTCTCCAAGGCCATGTAATCCCATCCATCCTGGGTACAGTGAGAATTGAAGATTATGTTTCGAAGAGAGAGCGGACCAGTAACAACGATCTGTAACTGAGTGATGTGACAAGATCTGCAATACTAATGGACGGGTTGGCAGATTGAGAGATTTTGTGATGAAATAAGAGGAAAATAGAGGCATGTTGGTCTTCTGTTGTGTGTGGATAAGAGAGAAGGCTGGATGCCTATTAAAGAGGAAGAGAGGAGGGTCTTTTATAAAATGTCGTGTGAATAGGTGTATCGATTGCGAGAGAAAGCGAAACGGATCGAGAGTCGCAATTTCGAATAGTTGCATCCCTCCCAAACACCCGACACCCCAACTGAATTTCATACTCCTTGGTAACAGACTTCGAATAGGTGTACCCATGTGTGTGAAATATTTGATATTTAGCGGAATAGAGAGAAGAGAGGATAGGAGACGCAAGAAAAGAGGAGGCGTGGTGGGAATGTTCCTTCCAACCATGACTGTTCCCTACAATTTCTCTCGAACCGCCACGTACCCCTCTTACTGCTCCGCTCTAAAGCCTCTTTCACTTTCAAAGGGTGTGATGGCCTCAACAGCTTCCACCAATCACAAAGGAGCCAACACACCCCTCCCTTCTAAATTGCGTAACTAATGCCCTAAAAATGCTCTAAAGCCACCATGTAACCCTCTTACTGCTCGGGTTTAATTAGGTATAATTAGAGTTACTGATGCTAACAATAAAACCTCAAAACACATTTCCAACTAATAAGTGGCTGATATAGTCATATATATTATAATATCTCAAAACACATTTCCAACTAATAAGTTGCTGATATAGTCATATATATTATAACATATGCAAACCTATATATAAAGCCAAATATATCATATAGGTGCAATGAACAATTTTCATGCATTTCTTCTTTATCCAACTGTATTCTTCGAAATGATTTCTATTGGTTCGCTTTCATCATAAAAATTCGTTCTCTTTGCTATATTGAGACATTTCCTAAAATTTCACACAGATATCAAGAATTCAAGATCTCATTGACAAGTATCCTTGTCTATATATGAATATAAATATAACTATTTCTAATTTTATGGGTGTCCACCTCAGTAACTTTTGACTTTATTCCAGAGAATCTCTCTGTTTGAGAATTAAAAAGTTAAAATACTGAGAAAAACAACCAGACTTGAACGTTTTCCCCCACACTAGTGACATGCACCAGTGAGCATATTTAGTGTTTGCAAGCATGGGGTGCATCACTTGTATGCATGTCAAAAAAGTCAATACAGGCATAAAATAGTTCACCTTGCTGTCCAGCTGCAGCAGCAACAGCACACTAGCTATGTGTTTTTAAGCAAGGCATGTAGAAAATGTGGCACAACATTACTGCCTCTTGATATCAGATAAATAATTATGATCGAAAAAAATCTCCGAATTCACTTTCCTTCTTACCTGGAACAAGAATTTGTCATCAAGGGCCCTATGAAGACATTATTTAGGATTTCCATCACCACTTTTCAAGACCCATGCACCACCATTTAATACACATAATTCGCTTAAGACCTGCCAAATCAAACAGAAACAAATATAGATTCAATTGAGGATAATAGGGGATTTGCTACAGAATATTAACAAATAAAATATAGAGACAGTGTTTCTAAATAATTGGAAGAAATCACAGCATGGATGCTTCTCATCACTCCTTGTACGTAAGCCAAAGTTATGCAATATGCCTCTTATAAGTTCTTGCTGTCACAATCACTCCTTAGGAGAATCTCCCATCATGGCATTTTATTATTGGAGCACCATAGCAACTCTATGTTTTACTTCCTTTTTAAAAAAAAATTTAAGTGGCCTGTCAGGCATTTGTCTTAATTTAATCTCATTTATCTATTTGCTTTAGTATAATCTGTGGTAAATATCTGCTTTACACTAAGAAATTCACCAGCTGGTTAGAACCTATATTCCCCTTCCTGAACGAGGTGTCAGTACAACAGAACTGATAACATGCTGATAATAATTGTATGCAATATATCAAGCAGTGGTCATATGTGTGATAAGAGCTGATGCCAGGGGATGTCTGATGGGATAAACTCCTGAAGATTGGGAATCCTACTTAAATGAAGAAAGCAAAGAAATTGTGTCCAGCACCTTTGATACTCACTGGTGGGATTTGAAGCACGCATGTATGGGACTGAAATTAAGAACTGGTGAAAGCTAGTTTGGCTCTTTTTTTCTGGAATAACACCAATTAACATCCACATAAGTTACTTCATGTTGATCAAATTCAGGAAACTTGGTTTAACTTGCATGGAAGGAGAAATGCTTTGATGTGGAATATGGGGTAATAGAATATTTAGAGACATTGTCAACATTTGTGTATTAACAGAAAGCTTAAATTCATATTGAGGAATATACCCGTGGAATCTCAACAGTAGATTAACCGATTGTATTTGATCAATGTGTATTGTGGGATCTCGATGGTAGATTACATTAGATAGATATAACAACTCATTATGGACTAAATTATTCTTAAGGAAATGGGGTTGTTTTTGGAAAACTGGAAACACAATTGCAAACTAAGGCCCCGTTTGGTTGCACTTCCATTTTCTGTTTTTTGTTTTTAAAAAAGAAAATTTGAAAACTTTTACACAAAACATATTTGAGAAACATGTTTCTGCTTTCTGTTTTTAAAAAATAATAACAAAATTTTTAAAAATCAAGGTAACAGAAATTTTCTGATACCTCTGTTTTTGAAAACAAAAAATAAAAATGGAAAACATGGACCCACCACCATCCACCCCCCACAACCACCACCACATTACTACCCACCACCCATCACCACCACCACCATCCACTACGACACCACCACCATCACTACCACCACCCATCATCACCAACAACAACACCACCACCATCACCAACAACAACACCACCACCATCACCATCCACCCACAACCACCACAATACTACTACACCACCACCCACCACCACAACCACTCACCACCACTACACACCACCACCACCACCACCACCTATGCACCTCCACCACACTACACCACCCACCACCACCACAGACCATCACCACCACCACCATACAACACCCACCACCACCACCCACCAAGAATTGAAATTATTTACTCATATTTACCAAATGTGTTTTTTTGTTTTCCTTTTTTTAAAACAAGTAACGGTTAGTAATGCCAAATGTGTTTCATACTTAAAAAAATTGAAAACAGAAAGTTGTTTCCAATTTTTAAAAACAGAAAAACAAAAGTGTATCCAAAAGGCCCCTAAATTATAATAGCAAAGAGTTAGTTTATCGATGAAACCATTGCAAACTAAATTATTTAATCAATGCATCCAGTTGAAGATATTTTGGTGATTTTCACATCATTCCCAAGATACTCTAATCTCTATTGCACATGCACACTAATCGAACATACAATTTTATCACATATATGTGAACTTACACAAATCGAAAAACGAGTCTAGTGGTTAATGAATAGTAGGAAATATCCTATTAATAAAAAAACAACCTCGAAATCAAAAGGCGGACCAGATCAATCCAGTCAGGCTGACGGGTTGAACTGCATTCACCCATGGTCGCCATCAAACATAATATATAGATGCTAGTTGGGTGTGCATGTGCCTTGCAAGTGCAAATTTGGTACAGAGCAAGTGAAAAGAGTTGACAAGGGTATTATGATTTATGAGAAATATAAAATTTGATTAATAGGGACAAAATGGTGTTAATGATGACTTTTTTATAGTTGCCACGTGGACAAACGATGATCATCAAGCTCTGAGAATCCGCCATCTGTACTCGCAAAGATCGCGTGGTGATCACACAACGGCCTGATATTTTGAAAACAAGATTGATATGATAAACGGAAAGGAATTTCGTACAAGTATTCTCCATCAAGTGCTTGGCGGATTTGTAAAGTCATGCAGGCATTCGGCGAATTGCGTAAAGCCATGCAACCTGTGTGCTCCTACATAGGCTCTCAAGAGGGATTATGAATGGATAGAGACAATCATTTTCTAGTAGGAATTGCAGCATGCATACCCTCACATCCTATCTCGGTGGCTCACATACCCCGAGCTGAACCTAAGCGTTTCGTCAGGGGGGTTCTATGAGTAGAGTGTAGCCACCATTTACCCACAGAAATGGTGGCATGCAAATCCCCATATCCTATCTCAGCGACTTGTGTACCCCGAGCTAATGGTCAGGAGGATATTATGAGACATTGTCAAACCCCCATTATCCCTATGAGTTGGTGAAAAATGTTCCCCAATTTTGTCATCTCGGTGGCATGAGAACCTCGGGCCTGAGGGTGGAGGAAGATTAATGCCCTACAGATGATCAATTCCGGCACAAGGAGAGGTGAATTCGTCCCACCTTCAAATCTCCTTCATAGACCAACAAAGTGCGGATGTATGAGTCATCTTGTACAGTTGTACAGTGTCTTAAGAACTCATTAGTCAGAGGCCACCTTACGGTAATGGCAGAAATGTCATCTGCGTAGGACTGTAAGGAGGCCTCTGACTAATGAGTTCTTAAGACACTGTACAACTGTACAATGGAAAAACTTGGAAAGCGTATGACCTGTTTGCGTTCAACCCTATTTTTGAGGAGTGTTCTGGAATTTGTGATTTGGAGGGCATCGAGGAATGTGTTAAGGATTGTGACAACATGGTGGTACAAGTAATGGATTTACCAGACTAAGGCCTCCATGGGCCCTTTTCTTCATCTATGATCTACAAACCAAACAAATGATGCTTAGGGCAAACTCGATTATGACGTCCTAAGGAAGTTATAATTAACTTGTTGAGATGTCAAGATGGTATCCTAACACAAAAGATACAATCTGTTACAACTCGAACTAAAACGGATCCTCTCTAGGAAACCCTATAGATAGGCGTCTAACCCCATCAATGAGCTCATTTAGTAGTTTTTAAGAACTAAGTACAAAACTCAGCATTTGGTTATGTCTGCAACATCATTTTTTTCTCAAAGAGCGTAGTTCTTCCTCTTCACCATGACCTAGTTCATCCTCTGGTTCTTCCATTGGTCACTCTTTATCACCATTTCTTTCTAAAAGATCTAGATAAATACAATTAAGATAGGTTGATTTAGACTGTAGATCTCACCCCAAATCATCATCCATCTCTCAAATCCATATAATTGAAATTCCATTCAAACAATTTGGCAACTTCGCATTGGAAATAGAAAATTTGATTAAAGGGGTATTCTAAGAAATGAAAATTTGATTAAAAAGAGCATTTTGGAAAATAAAAAAATACACAGTGGAGAAAGTATGATTCGAAAGGGTATTTTGGGAGATTCAAAATTTGATTCATAGAAGTTTTCATAGAAGTAATAAATTTTGATTAACAAGGGCGTTTGGGAAACAAATTAATATGGGGATAATGGGAAATGAAAAATTGTAAGAAATGATTGTATGGGAGAACAAATTAACAGTCTAACAGGGACACTTTGGGGAAAAACAAATCTAACAGGGGTAGTATGGAAAATGAAAACTTGTAAGGAATTATAATATGGGAAATAAATCTTGGTTGAACCATTTTGTCTACGTGCAAGGCACGTGATAGAGCAAGTGAAAAGAGCTAACAATGGTATTATGGAAATGAAAACTTGTAAAAAAAGGATATTATGGAGAAACAAATCTTAGTTGAATTTGGGAACAAATTAACATGGCTATTATGGGAAATGCAAATTTGTAAGAAAGGGTCTTATGAGAAAACAAATTAATAGGGACACTTTGGGGGAAAAAAATCTAACAAGGGTATTATGAAAAATGAAAACTTGCAAAAAAGGGTATTAAGAAAAAACAAATCTTAGATGTACTATATAATATCACGTCAAATAAAACAAAAATTTTTTTTGAACAATAACTCTTTTTATTAAGAAGGAAGAAAGATACAAGAACGGGGCGAAGGCCCTACTGGTTTACTAGCTAGTAAACATAACCCCGCCCATTCTCCAATAACTAAGCCTATTCTTACAGATCTCAAGGAGCTAATACAAAATGTCCTGGATTTCCTCCCTTGAGTAATGTAAGCCTACCCACTCCAATGATGCCCAACGGACTCGATTGCAAATCCGGGGTGGTGAGGACGATGTGTCTTCAAACACCCTGCAATTTCTAACCATAAGGTCCACGATATAGCCCCCGGAAGCGCTCCCCAAATCTCCTCGCGTACCCCCGGCGCGTGATCTCGAAACCAACACTCTAGGAGGAGACGAAATGATGGTGGGATTTCCCAGGCATACCCCACTCGAGATAAGAAGTAGTGTCACACCTCAGATGCTACCGGGCAGTGCAAAAGAATGTGATCCACTGTCTCTTTAGCTTGGTGGCACATGTAGCACCGGTTCGCCAAACTCCAACCTCTGTGCTGCAGATGGTCCCCAGTTAAAAGTTTGTTCAGCGACGCAGTCCAAAGAAAAAAGGAAACCTTAGAAGGTGTCCTGAGATTCCACACTACTCTATGGGGGAACGAATTCCCCGAGATAGAGACCGAGGACTGATACAAATTACAAACCGAAAAGCACCTTTGGCTGCTCCTAGCCCACATTCTGCAATCCCTAAGCTCTGGACAAATAGGAACCGAAGATATACGCTCCAGAAGTCGTTGATTTCCCAATCATTTAAATCTCTCCTCATTCTTGGGCACCAGATAACTCCGCCTGAACCTCTCTCGTAAAATTCCTCCACTAGGGCTTCCCTATTTGAAGAAATCTCAAAAAGACCTCCGAAGTCATCCATCAATCGAGTGGAACCTGACCAAATATCCTGCCAAAATCTGATTTCTGACCCTCGCCCCACCCTGAATCTGAAGAAAGGCGCTACCAAACCGGCGTTAACCATAATTCCCTTCCACAACCCCATCCCATGGGTACCCCTAACCTCCCGAGGAATCCAACAAGAAGTCTCCCCGTACTTGGCTGCTATCACTTCTCTCCACAAGCTTTCCCTTTCCTCTCCAAATCTCCACACCCACTTTCCCAACAAAGCCTTGTTCATTCGAATGAGAGATTTCAAGTTCAACCCTCCTTCTTCCTTAGGACGACACATTTGGGCCCAAGCAACTAGGTGGTACTTGGTTTCATCCTCTCTATCATTCCAAAGGAATTCTCTCTGCTGTCTTTTTATAGTGTGCGCCACCGAATGAGGAATCACAAGAGACGACATGAAATACGTTGGGAGACTTTGCAACATGCTTCGAATCAAGGTCAATTTGCCCCCTTTCGAGAGATACGATGCCTTCCACTCTTCTGGCTATTCGATCTAACACTGGATTCCATACTGATTTCTCCTTATATTTCGCTCCCAGAGGCATGCCTAGATACACAGAAGGGAGGGTTCCTACTACAGACCCGAGGCACGTGGCTAAGTGATCAATGATGGCCACATGCCCCACCCTCATGATCTCCGACTTAGCTAGATTCACCCTCAATCCTAACACTGCCTCAAAACAGCGAAGGATGCATCTAATATTTAGAAGGTCCCTCCGCGAAGCCTTGCAAAAAATAAAAGTGTCGTCCACAAACTAGAGATGGAAAATCCTCAATCTGTCCCTACCAACCCAAAAGCCTTCAAAAAGAGATCCTTCTCCTTTTGCCAACATCCTACTTAAGGCTTCCAATACAATAAAGGGGAAAGGGGTCCCCTTGCCTCAATCCCCGAGTGTTGGGGAAATAACCCACCGAACTACCATTGATTAGGATAGAGAAGAAAACTGTCGTAATACAAGACCGCATCCAAAGCCTCCACTTCCATCCGAAGCCCATTCTGCCTAGGATGTAATTCACAAACTCCCAGTTCACGTGATCGTAGGCCTTTTCCATGTCCACCTTGCAAAGAATGCCCGCACCCTTGAGTCGATTCTCTCATTAGCAATAAGGATCCCATCTAGAATTTGGCGCCCCCCCCCCCAAACGCACTTTGTTGAGGAGAGATGAGATAGACCATTACTCTCTTGAGACGCTCGGCCAACACTTTAGATATTATTTTGTACATGCTGTTGACCAGACTAATGGGCATGAAATCTTTGAGCTCCTCCGCCCCTTCCTTCTTAGGGATCAAAGCTAAGGTGGTTCATTAACATGAGCATTTTGGAAAATCAAAAAATACAAAGCGATGTAAAGAGTGATTCACAAGGGTATTTTAGGAAATACAAATTTTGATTAATAGGAGTTTTCTAAGAAATAAAAAATTGATTAACAGGGGAATTTTGAGAACAAATTAATAGGAGTATAATGGGAAATGAAAACTTGTAAGGGTATTATAGGAAAAAATTTAACATAGACATTTTGGAAAAAAACAAATCTAAGAGGAGTATTATGCTATTCTGGGAAAAAATACTTCTAAAGGGAGGGTTTTGGATTGTAGCCATTGTCGTTTGAGTAGTTTTTGTCCTTTCTCTTGGGGATTCACAATTTGTGAATCTTCTTTTTTTTAATAAAATTGCATTTACTGATTCAAAAAAAAAAAAGGGGGTATTATGAGAAAAAATCTTGGTTGAACCATTTTGTCAAATTAATAGGGGTATAATGGGAAATGATAACTTGTAAGGGTATTATAGGAAAATAAATTAACATAGACATTTTGGAAAAAAAACAAATCTAACAGAGTATTATGCTATTCTGGGAAATAAATACTTCTAAAGGGTATTATGAGAAAAAATTTTGGTTGAACCATTTTGTCAAGTTAATAGGGGTATAATGGGAAATGATAACTTGTAAGGGTATTATAGGAAAATAAATTAACATAGACATTTTGGAAAAAAACAAATCTAACAGGAGTATTATACTATTTTGCAAAATGAAAACTTCTAAAGGGTATTATGAGAAGAAATTTTGATTGAACCATTTTGTCTTATTTAACGTGCTCTCTTTTATAACAGGAGCATTTTGGAAAATAAAAAAAAATAGAGCGATAGAAAAAATAGTTGACAAGGGAATTTTGGGAAGTACAAAATTTGATTAATAGGAATTTTCCAAGAAATAAAAATTTGATTAACAATGGCATTTTAGGAACAAATTAACAGTGGTTTTATGGGAAATGAAAACTTGTAAGAGTATTATGGGAAAACAAAATCACAGCGACATTTTGGGAAAAACAGATCTAACAAGAGTACTATACTGTAATGGGAAATGAAAACTTCTAAGAGGGTATTATGAGAAAACAAAATCTTGGTTGAACCAATTTATCGTATTTGAATTTTAACATGCTCTCTTTTATAATATAGTATATTTATAGTACTATAAGAGAACATGTCAAATAAGACAAAATTGTCCAACCAAGATTTTTTTTCAAATTTAATTAACATTTTGGAAAATAAAAAAATACAAAGCGATGAAAAGTGATTCACAAGAGTATTTTGGAACAAATATATAGGGGTATTAGGGGAAATGAAAACTTGCAGGGGTATTATGGGAAAACAGATTTATAGGGACACTTTGAGAAAACAAATCTAACAAGAGTTTTATGGGAAATGAAAACTTCTAAGAAAGGGTATTATAAGAAAACAAATCTTGGTTGAACCATTTTGTCCTATTTGACGTGCTCACTTTTATAATATATATATAAATTATAATGCATAGAAATAATATATAAAATTAGATTTCTACCGAAAACTAAGATCTTTCTTTTGTATTCTTCCTATATTACGAACATCTATAGTAACGGATACGGTGACAGAGGAATCACATTTCTCTCTTCCTTTTTTGGGTTTTATATACCGAGTTAACGCATAGATTTTAGATGATAGCTGGGTCAGTAGGAGAATAGTTCTCGCCAGTCGAGTTCTGGTTTTGCTAATTTGGAATTCCAGGAAGATCAATTTATAGAGGAAAGTGTACATAATAGCGGAAACCATAATTTCTTATGGTGTAACAAATTTTGAGGCTCTTGTGAAATTACTCTTTTGCCACTCCCAAAAGAGGAAACTAAATGGCATTAGAAACATAGGATTCCTACTGAGTCCATAAATAGCTTACTTTCTGGCCCTAGAGAAAATCAGAGACAACTGTGAGCAAGCTATATCTGGACCAATGCCTGAGATAACAGGGAGTGGGAAACTCATTAATCGACTTCAAGATCTTTTAGTGATGTTGGAGCAGCACATTCATCATCTACAATTTTGTACAAGTAGAACATAAGATATCAACCCATTCCGGTATGGTTGGGAAATGCATGCAGAGGTGGTTCTTTATCTTTTGATTCTCCTAATGAGCTACAATAACTAAAGGCACTATATAATGCCATTCTTTATGTGGAAATCTTGTGCACCAACTAAAGGCACTGCCCTCGGTCCATTTGGGGTGCAACAAGACTACTTTTGAAACTGATTTAATTTAGAATCAAATCTATTAGTATTTCAAAATACACTATTAGCATACCAAACATTTGCATCAACAAGAGTTCCCTTTAACTGCATACACCCTTGAGACTATATAGCAGTGTATCTACGTGGGAAAAAAATCCTCTCCAACGACTTCATGTCTGTTTTTTCTGTTTTTTTTTTATCGGTAACGTCATGTTTGTTGAACAAAAAGAGCAACCTTAAGATCTCATGCTTAAAATCAAGATCAGATATATATTTTCAGTTGTCCTCAATGAAGTAGAGACAATGCTTCCATTACACTAGTATAGTCTTCCTTCCATGATGAACTCTCACATTCCATTTGGATGTTCATATTGAAAAAGAAAAATATGTTTCAAGTGTTCAAAGTGGTTCATAAGTTGGTTAAAACTTAAGCCTATCAATTGTTTATTCAGATAATTATCCTAATCGGTATCCGGAGGCTAAGATTGGCATATCCAATTCAATAAATATCCAACTGATAACAATATATATATATAGTTCATAAGACTAAAATATCCTTATTGATTTGTGTTTTTTACATGATCATGATTTATTAAATTTTTATTTTTAATATTATTAGAGGACAAAATCGTAATAGAATTTTTTTAGACTTCCCTTATTTCTAATTTTTTTTATTGAATTAATCAAATAATGTGGATAGTATCTGAATCTGAATATTTTAATTGAAGTAAAAAATGGATACTCTGTTTCACTATCCACAGGATATTGAATCGAATTCAGATAGTACAGCACCCGCTTCGAAGCCACTCCGCTTACAACCTTAAAATTAAGTAAATAATAAAATCATGATGTCCAGAAAATTAGAGTTGGCAAATACTTTATGGAGTAAAATTTCCTAAGTACGTTAAGGATCAAAAAAGAAATGTTAATAAATCATGTGAAATAGTTTTCTCGCTGACCTTTTTATATTCATTAGTAGGGACATTTCTTTTGAGTGCAATCTTGGCAGCTTCAACAATATCGGCCTTCCTTAGCTTCGCCTTAGGTTCTTTGGCACAAAAAAGATTAATAACAACTTTCCTGCAAGGGATACAACACTTTTGAATATAAAGGAAGAGCACATTTTTTAACAAAGAAATGGATCGTGAATAACCTAAATGGATCGTATTCTGGATGCTCTGATGACGACTTTGAAACATAGACACCATGTACATTAATTGCAACTTCACTTATAACAGCCTGAAGATCCTCTTGAGGGGTGTTAACACCATGTGCTGCAGCTACAAAAGCTCGAGCATCTGCGGATGGAAAATTAGATTTGGCAACTGCCATATCCCGCAAACTTTGGCGAATCAGTTGAAAGCTGCCAAGAGAAAGACATATCGTGCTAATATTAGTCCCTGTAACAAAATCATGAAAGAAATTTTGTAGCAAACTCAATAATAATCAATTATATGGAAATCCTACATCAATGCAGCTAATTGACATTGACTTGGCCCGATAAACATCGTTGATAAACATTTAGGGTCATGTAATATTGCGGATTAATTAATTTGCAAACTTTAGCAATCTTAACCATATATATATATTATTTGGCTTCCAATATGTCCAGAAAGCTAGCTACGCACGGTTTAAGTTTCCTAAGGTATAGCTCCGTATGGGGGCTGATATGCATTGAAAATTGAGAGGAAGATATAGATTCCCTCAGTGTTAGCAATTGTTCTATTCATACCACAACATTGTGTTACAGTATGATCAATACTTTACTTCATGGACTAGAAGGAGTTCTAGGATGAAAAAGGAAGTGATTAGGTGCAAAGAAATGGAAACTGTTGAGTGTTTAAAAGGCTTTGATTGGACATGTAAAATATTAACACTAACAATTTCCATTTCTTTTAAACAATAACTAATCACTTCCTCTTTCATCCTAGAACCCCTTCTTACCCCTCAAAAAAGAAACACAAAAAAAGAAACTCCATCTTCATTTTTTTTTTTTTCGGTAACCACTTTGTCTCACAAATTTATCCTTCTTTCAAGCCAATTGAAAGGTTCTCTTGGTTTCTTCTGCCTACAGTGCTCAACATCATCACTGCGTTAAACCAAAATATGGGGTCAGCAAAACAAATCTTGTTCCACCATTCCATTCTATTATAATTTCAGTCAAAGTTATGGCCTTTTCTTCATACAGTACATATGAAAATTTTCATGCTTTTTGGAATAATATTAATAATAAAAATCTCTACTATTATAATGAGAGAACAAGGGTGGGTGGCATTGATTGAAATTCTCACTCCAATTATTATTTTACCTTAAAGCCTAATAGTAGGAAGTCGTTTAGTGGTAGAGAAATGTTTAGGAGGTTACACCTCTTTATTCGGTAACAATTGTTAGGATAGAGTAGGGGAGAGATACAAGTGTCCTTCTAACTAACTCTTTGGGATAGTTAAGACTTATGAGAGAAAATATTTTTTAAAAATGTATTTCATTCTTTGCCAAATTTTTGGTTTTATCCTAACCATTTGGATTGACACTTCCCAATTCCAAAAGTACCAGTGATTATTCATCTAAATAGGCTATACTAACCGAAAAAATTGCATTTGTCACAAATTCATACCAATCCGAAGACTTGTTCAAATTTGGATGTAAAAGGTTTATGACTTAACCAAATGCTTTTTTATTAAAATAAATGCCCATTAAATGTAAGGGTGTCAGGTCGGGCTCAGTTAGGTCCGGTTCAAAATAAGCTTGATATATATAGGCCCAATCCTACCTTTTTTAGTTGTACTGGCCGGATCGGGCCCACTCATCTCTATTCAATAAAAATATCATATTACTAGGGCCCCATCTTCCCACTCTCTCTCACGTGCATCGCACATGCAGGCCACGTGTAATAATAATAATAATAATAACAACAATAACAATAATGTCTTCTTGTTCTGATGTTGCTTCATTATCTGGCCATTGTAAATCTCTTAGATGTTGGCTCACCCTACTGCCCAACGCCCAGGGGACATGCCGGTCTCCCCTTGCTCCAGCGACCCATACCACGCCCGCTTGTATACAATGTTTCTCCATTGTAATTTGTAGAGGCTATGGGCTGGCTGGCGCATATCACATGTATGGGAGGTATAGCTTATACCTGCTCACATTTGGGTATTGTTTTTCCAATGTCTCCCCTCTCCCCTACTTTGGGGAGGACCAGAGCAATTACATTCCATCATTGATAAGTTTAATACGTTGAAAATTTTTGAATTCTGTTCAATATCTAAAGGACTGAGTTGATTTCTTCCAAATGATGATGAGTCTACATACCTGTAATGATTTTTGAATATCATCGTAGCTCTAAGAACATCTAAAGGACTCAGTTGATTTACAGCAGTAGTCATATTTTGATCCTTATGTTTTTTCTTTGCTTTTCCTGTACCAAATGTGGAGCGGATGCATCAATTAACAACTAAAGGGCTGATGCATATTTTAAGTTGATGATTTGTTTGGTTACTGAAAATTGGTTATAGGTTTTGACATTTTTTTTCCAATCATTATATATGAGATTAAGAAAATACCCTGCATGTGCCTTGCACGCGCAAGGCCAACTAGTTAATGGTTATAAGTTCTGTCACAATACTACACAGGAGCTCATCAGTGAATTTCTTAAAGCATAGGATGGTCAGATAATGACGATTCCAATTAATCAACCAATAATATAACAGATTAGAAATATCACTAGTTGCAAAAAGTGTGAAGCTGAAGCTGCTATAAACCTTACCTGCAAACCTTTTGAGTGTGGAAAAGTTTCAGCAGGGCCTTTCGTAGAACTTCTTGAGTTTCATCTGACATGATCATTGTTCCAGACCCATTTACATCTCTCTTTGCACCTTGATCGGGTTTGACAGAAGGACCAGGTCTATTGGTCATACTTGGCTTTACAGAATTCCTCATGCCAGGCCCACTCTTCCCAGCGCCATTGATAGCATCTGTTATCTGTTTTCCATGACTTTCCCAAACTCGTTCCTGCTCCCTCAATATATCTGGATGAAGTTTTATAAACAAAACATCTGTAGGCTCTTTAAATTTCCAATTCTTGAAAGAAGGTCTTTCAACAGCCAATAGATTCAAGACACGATACAGATGTTCTTTGGGAAGTTTTGTTCCATCTAATTGTATATAGTTGATTACTGGGTTTTTGCTAAACAAAAATAGAACGTAGTCTCTAGCTAAAGCTTGAACTCCTTGACACAGCAATGAACTTTTTGGAACCCACAATCCTTGTACTAAATGAGCAAGCTGCCGAAGGACCCCCAGAACATCTTCATTGGAATCATCAGGAGCAAGGTGCTTAAGGGCATTAAATCGATGCACTTGAGGCCCCTATGAAGAGCATATTCGGAATAATTACTCAAGAAAGAAAGAGAAAAAAAAGGTACACCACACCCTCAAGAAGAAAAACCACTTTCTTCTTCATGGCTTAAAAAAAAAACAGTATATAGTAAAAACTGTTTGGAATAAAGTAGAGGAAATAGGGAAAGAAGTGTGTTCATTTTCATATTTGTTATGAGGAATGTAAGGATACTCAATGCCTTAGTTAAGGGCGGGTGACCAACAGCATAATAATACATGAGTGCACCGCAAGGTGTTCGGATCCACCCAATCAAGTTGTGGGTCCTACCCACTCACGAGCAAGCACACGAGTACCACTATGCCATCAAAAAATGTCCATTGGTGTCTAAGCATCAGTATTAAATTTTTCTTGTTCTGTTTCACCATAAAACCAAAATACACAGTTCAATAGCATCTTTAGAGGAAATATAGTTTTAACACACACACGCAAGCAACGGAGCAAGCACACATGTACCACTATGCCATCAAAAACTGTCCATTGGTGTCTAAGCATCAGTATTAAATTTTTCTTGTTCTATTTCACTATAAAACCAAAATAGACAGTTCAAGAACACCTTTAGAGGAAATATAGTTTTAACACACACACACACATATATATAATCTGTATTTGTACAAAATAAAAACATGCATATTTATAATGTGGACCAAGTGGCTACAAACCTCGCAAAGCCACATCTTAAAACGTTCTTCCAGTGGTAATGAAAGCAAGAACCTGAAACAAAACCCACTTCAACTGTAAAATTTTATAATGTAATCAGATGTCATAGTGAGGATTACCAGTGCATAGACAAGACCAATGCCAAAAACTTTATAATTACCGGACAACTAGACTAAATTGACCTGAGCCATACGAAGTTACTAACAGCACTGAAACTCACCAACTGGTAAGAAAAACTGCAAACAATGAACTGCACATTCGGAATATGAACTATTTAAGAAAATAATCAGAATATGTGGTGAAGTAAAAAAACGTTCACCCAATAAAGAAAAGAAAAAAAAAGTGTTCATTTCTTCCATCCATAAATGCATTTCATCATATAAATTGAGTTATCATCTCTTTTATTAAAGAAAAGAAAAGGCTCAGCAAGAATCATCCCAAATGAGTTACATTGGCATCGCTTCACCTACATACAACCTTCCAAAGAAACTCCTGCTGCAAACTGAGGCTATCTGAAACCTTCATATTCTCAAGAATGCGAGAACGGAATTAAAAATCGCAAACTTGTTATCATAATCATTGTTCCTATCTTCCCAAATACCCCATAAGATGAGTAAGAAGGAAGATCTCCAAAGAATACGACCACAATTACCAAGTGAAGAAGAACTATGATTAGGAAATGATTCCGAATTTCCACAGCCATCTCACAATTTTGTTGAAGATGAGATTCCGGATTCTCCACTTTCCTTAAAGCTAATACAAATGTAACGCAAAAGGGAATTGCTTTTTCCTACTCGTTTCAAGCAGAAAGCACGTATTAACAGCTTCAGGTCATTTTGTCCAGGCAAAAGCTTTGACCTTATGCGAAGACCCTAAATTAGAATGATCTTGGCAGAAAGGACAAAAGACTAGAATAAATAAATGCTTCAAAGAAAACCTTAGAGCAAAAAAATCCATACAAGTAGAGGGAAAAAAACTTTTAGGAGGTCCAAAAACTTAATTCTTCAATTCCGGGTTCCCTATGATCTCTACTAAATTTCATATTATGGATAGAGCCAAAGAGAGGTGGGAGAAGGGTATGTTGGCCACATTGTTACAAATCTCCCGAGAAAAACATCTAAAGTTTAAAACTCTGTTGTTATCGTGACATTTTAAAAATCTCGCAAGAAATATAATTTTCTCCTTTTATCCCGTAAATATCGCGAGATTTAGCCAAATTTAACCGAGATTTAAAAATATCGTAAGAAATGCACAATGTTTTTGTTTTATGAATTTATAACTAGGCAATATTTATTACTATTTTTTATAATTTTAATATATTTTTTCAATCATTGCCCAGATTTAGGCAAGAAATACCCTAAAAAAATTCAAATTTGAAAATCTCCCTAGAAAAACTTTGGCCGATAAAAACCCATGAACGAGATTTGTAACACTGGTACTTGGCCATAATAAAATTCAGATAGTCATCATAATCAAATGGAGTCTCGTATCTAACATCATAATGAGTATTGAACAATGGAGAAAGAAAAAAGGCGCTAATCAACCTCCAAGGACTAATATAGTAAATCCTACGGTTAAATTTACAAGTCCCACCCATCCCACTCAAAATAATAAATGCTTTGAAAATGTCAAACCAAGGGCTATTCAATTCGAAGGTAAATTGCCAAAGTCATTTACCTAAAGGAGTCAAGTTCCCTAAGACTCCCTTCATAAGATGATCTTTCTTCATTTTGCCCCCTTCCCAAAGGAAAGTTATTTGGATTTCTTCAAGCTTATGTGCCACCAGAACTGAAATTTTAAAGAAATCTAGGTAAAAACTAAGATTTGTGAGTAAATTTTATGGCTGATACCCTCCCCCCAAGCATGGTTTTAAATATCAAGCGTATCGATACGTATCGCATGATAAGTATCGGTTTTTGAGATTACCGATACAATAATCTCACGTACTAAAAATAGATGGGCTTGGACCGTATCGTACTGTATCCATAGTAACCAAGTTCTCCGGTTTGTTTTCAAAAAGTCCAAAATAATTCGCGACTTTTTTGTCAAACAATTATTTCACAATTTTTAAAGAAAACGCAGCTTCAAAAAGTCACAAATTTTGCGAATTAAACATAGATTATTCACAAAATTTTAAAGAATGCCTGATTTAATATATCTAATATAATAAAATTTTCAATAATCTTGTTTATTATTATTTTTATATCTTTTCCTACATTTTCTTTTAAATGTTTTTTAACTTTTCCTAGCCGAATAATAAATGCCAAACTTCGACTTTGTGATTATGACCGTATCAGTCGTATCGGGTACGTATTACACAATACGTATCAATTTTTGAGGTTATCAATACAATATCTTCAAGTACCAAAAAAAATACATGGATTTCAACTGTATTCGTCACTGATACGGTTAAACACACACCTAACGAATCAACCTGAGGCATATATATTGAGCTCATACTCATCTCCAAAACCCTTCTTCTAACCCTAAATAAGAGAATACATTGGTTTTCAAATGATCGAAAATAAGATTCAAATTCCATAAGATCAAATCATCATTTTTCATTGAGGTATGTTTAATTCTCTTTATTTTCTATTCTTAGGTACATTAATTCCTTGCAATGAAGCCAAACATGCTTCTCGATAGGGGTGTATTCGGGCCAGTTTGAGCCGGGCTTGGCCAAGCTCAACTCGGCTCGGCTTGAAATGGGGTAATCTAGGTTTAGCCCGAAGCTTAGCTTGAAATGGTGTTCGAACGGCTCGGCCTGAATTCAAATAGCTGGCTCAAGCTCGGGCCGAGCTCAGCTTGGCTCGAGGTTGACTTGTTTATTTAATAAAATAATTTTTAAATAAAAATAATAATATTTTATATTATTTATATATAATAATGATATATATAAATAACATTTTTATCTTTTTATATAATAATCAAGCTAGGCCAAGCTTCGAGCCGAATCGAGCCTCAATCGATCCGAGCTTCGAGCCAAACTGAATCAAACAGGAGTTGGCCCGAGCTTGGCCCGAAGTAAATTTCAAGCTTGATTGTTCAGCCCGGCCCGATCGAGCCTAAAAATCAAGCTTGAGCTCGCATTGATCGGGCCGGGCCGGGCCGGGCCGAACAACCAAGCTAGCCCGGCTCGTGTACACCCCTACTTCTAGATCAAAGATCTATAAATTTATGGTCAAGTTCAAACATCTATGGCCTTCAACAATGAGATTTCAAAAATATAAAAGTTGCCTTTTGATACAAACATTCATTTATGATTGAAATTATATGTTAGTGTTATAAAAGTGATCTACTAGATCTCAACGCAAACCCTTTTTATAATAAATTATTTATTTAAATTTTTTGAAATTAAAATAATAATCCAAACATAAAATTAAGGAATTTAAACAACTTATGACGTACTTATGTTTCAACTATTTACATGATTTTTGGCCATATACTTCTTATATAAGATTAGTCTATGGGTGATCTATTAGACCCATTGATGCAAAACTAATCAACTAACATACAATTATGTGATTGAGAAATCAGAAAACTAATTCCAGCAATAAAGAAAATTATAAAACTACCTAGATTAACAAATTAAAATAAAGAAAGCCAAAAGAGAATTATTAATATCCTAGGTCAAGTAACAATCCCGCAGAAATGAATTTTAAACTTAATTGGGGAATCATAATGGAAGTGGGAACTTCCACTAGTATAGGGATTTAGACTATAATCAATGTGATTTCCTTGTCCAGTTGAAAATTTGAAGAAAATAAAATCTAGTTTAAGCTCAACAATGGTTATGGGTTTAAATATACATGTAATGTGTGATTTCAAGTAGTATTGATTTGAACAACACAAACCAGCAGCAAAACTAAAAGAAATTATACAATTTCGGGTCAGGGTTTTGGGATGTTGCTGTTTTATGGTTTTGGAATTGTAGTAGAGTTGCAGCTGCAATGTGGATGGAATAGGAGGGCTGCAGCAGCAAGGTGATGGGCTGTAGGAGGGTGTGACAGCAAGAGACTGTTGTGGGAGGTGGTGTGGCAGAAACGGTAGGCAAAGGGGTGGTGTCACAGCACTAGGGATGGGGTATAAGGGGCTGTGGATGAAGGAGACAGGTGTAGGAGGGCTGTAGGATGAAGGGGACAGGTGTAGGAGGGCTGTAGGATGGGGCGGCAGCAAGGGGAATGGGTAGGGAGGCTGGCGGCAGCAAGGGGAAGGGAGGCTGGCAACAGCAAAGGGGATTGAGATCTAGGGTTTGGATTTTGTAGCTTTGCAAAGATCATAGAAAATAAGGAGAAGTATTAATGGAGAAGAAGAGATAAAGAGAATAAGAGATTACATGGTTTGTCGGCTTCACAATCCTTTCACACGAGATTCAAAAGCATTCATCAATTAATTCAAAATTGTCTTTCTCAAATCCCAAAGAGAGAATTTTAAAAAAAAATAATAATAAACTTAGTTTACTAAAACAACCCTCATAAATAAAATAACCTCAAACAACTAAAATAGAATAAAACAAACTAAAATAACTAATAGTCCCAACGGTGGATCTCTATCACGAACATGACTCAACGGTGAATTTCCATCAAGAACATGATCCAACAGTGGATCTCCATCGAGAACATGATCCAACGGTGGATCTCCATCAATAGCTTTGTGATGCAGTACTCAGTCATGCCTAGAAGATCTTTCGATATTGGTTGGGAGCACAAAGAGATGGTGAAAGGGATAGACACAAGATAATGGGCAAATATTGTCTCGGGATGATGACGAGGGGCATCACTAGGTTCAATGAGCACCTGGATCATATGAGAAGGAATGTTAAGGGATGCCTACAAGTCCCTAAGGAGGCCATGAAATTGATAATGGATCATCTACTGACAAGCATGTAAGCAAATGCACAAAAGAAAGTGTCTTTGACTCTTAAGGGAACATCGCGGATGGGCTCCATGTCCTCACATGAGGAAAATCGTGTTTTCCAGGAGGTTGACAAGGAGACTAAATGACTAATTTTCAGAAAGTTCTAATACAGAAAGAGAATGGAGACTTTTGATATGGAAAAAAATTCCCGAAGTTTCCATGTTATATACCTGTGCCAATAGAGGTAGAATTCCTGTCTTCAGATTTGGAGGATAGCATGTTGTAAGACAGACATGCAGACTCTTTAGAAGAAGGAAAAAGTCCAATGTATATCAACTTTTATTAGATGACAGTTTATAGCTGGAAATTCCTTATAGTCACAGTCAAATAGTCGGCCTCATAGGAGATGATGATGACTTGGCATAATTAAGCTTTAGTGTATGTATTGTTTATGGAAAGCATCTCTTTATGTATTCCTAATGTTTACTATATCTCTTCATGTATTTCATTATGTACTAATTAATATTTTATTGAAGAATCATACTTTAATTTGTCTCTCGAGACAGCTTGTATATATGTATTCACACATATACATGCAACTTCTCTATAGTTCTATGAAGTAATACGTAGTAGAAACTCATATGGATAGATCAAATAGCATTCATAAGACTCTAACTACCATATTTTCATATTATCTTTGCATTGAAATAAGTTTGGATTTAAGTTTCCATGAGTTTCCTACATTTTTTATTTTTTTTACAGTGTTTTCGTGTGTATTTTTAATAAGGATCGATACGTTCCCTACTTTGGACTTACTAATACATAAATTGATACCGATATTTTAAACCATGCCCCCAAGGAGATGTAGTTCTTTCTCCTCCGACCAACTTTTTCAAACTTTTCTACCTACAACCAACTTTTTTCAAACAATATATCACAAAAATCAAATGAAGGATTAACCCCATGAGGGAGGGCAAGACACAGGACTGGTCAAGACAAACTTGAATCCAAAATGGATGTTAGATCTTCCAAAACATGGTCCCCAAAATTACTCTTTTAACACAAATATCCACTCAAAACACGCTTCTAATTAGTAATTTGCTCCTCCTTTGCATCGCTGAGGAAATTTGAATGTGAGAATCAAAATTTATTTATACCGACTTCAAACCATTCTATAAGATGTTGTCCCTCCGCTTTCTTCAACATCCTCAAAAAGAAGGAAGAAGACGAAAAAAAAAATTCTCCTTGTCTTAATTCAGGGATCCATTAATAAGGATTGGAAAATGACCCATGCAAATATACCTTTTACTTGGTTAGAAACAACTAGAAAATACATGACGTTCTTGCCCTAAATTATCAATGTTCAATATTACACACACACAATACTGTATATATATATATATATATATATATATGTGTGTGTATATATATGTGTGTGTGTGGAATATATACATATATGTGGAAATGTCAGATTTGTATATTTTCCTTAAATATATGCATATCTATAAGGTATGGTAAAAGACGGAGAAGTTGGTGTCAAGATTATAAGAATGTAATGGCTATATAGAATGACATCCTTTTTTATAGGTTGAATATAAATAATTTAATGTCAACTATATCACAAAACTGGACATCTTACTTTACTCCGCAAAGACCACAACAGGCATGCCCATAATTTTGGATTATCCACCTAATGGGCCAACTTTTAGATAGGTTAACATTCACAGTATTTACAGCACAATGACTAACCATATAATAAATGAACTTTTTGTTAAGAGCTCTCATGGCTATGTTAATAGTCCAAAAAACAGCTAACTGATCAGATAGTACATTTGATATGTGCAATCATCAAGCTATTGTACACCAAAATGAAGCCCAATTAATTAGAATATTCAGATCAATGGGCATGTACATTGATTGCGGCAACTTGTGTGAAGCATAAAATATGGTGGCTAATGCAATACCTTCTTGAAGGACCTTTGGCTCTTTTGCTGTCAGTACAAGTTCCAGGACATAAGGAGTCAACATAATCATACCTTCAGATAAAATAAGGGTTTTAACACATTAATTAATTATCATAATCAAAGCTTGAGGTTAAATATGAATTAACGTAATCATCAAATTTTAGCTGAGAGTGGCCCAGGCAATGTTAAATAAAAATGTATTGATCAGTTAATAAAAGGCATACGGGCTCATGGAGAATTGTATTGGAGAACTCTCTTGTGCCGCCATTTTTTCCCGATATCTACTTGAGAAATCACTGTATATGCCATGGTATTCGAGTGGGACCCAAGACTGAAAAAAAATATATATACAAACCAGTAAAATAAAAGCTAGAGAATGAAACGAGAATTAACAACTATGTAGTGCAGCATGACTTGTTAATGTAAGAAAGTGGAAAAGAACACAAAAACTAGCAAAACTATTCTACCATGATGGACCGAAATGTGCTTAACAAGAAAAATAGCCAAAGTCTTTCTAAGTGTTAAATCGATTATGAAAATGGCAGATGTGCATATGGTAGAAAAAGGGTGGGGGGATAATTAGTTGATTATAATGAAAGAATAGGACATGCCAATAATCCACACTAAATCAGCAGGTGAGGTACAATCCTCGTTTTTTTGGATATAAATATTTAATTCAATTTCTTTAAACTACCAAGAAAGAAAAAGTAGTCAAAACCCAGACTACCAAGAGGTACTCCTCGTTGTTTTGGATATAACTATTTAATTAAATTTTTAAAAACTACCAAGAAAGAAAAAGTAGTCAACACCCAAAATAGATTATCAGCATAAACATGAAACCACATTATGTTGGATAGGAAAATGATATCTAGACCATGGTAGAGATGCTATGTGTTTTCATGTTGTTAGCATCAAATTACATTAGTTTCCTTGTTCCTGTATAAAGATTACACATCTAACTAGACATCTAATAAGGAAACTCAACTCTTTGACATGATCTGAATAAATAGGCAATCCATTGCCATGACTGAAAATTATGAGGGCCCTTACAATACATGAAACAAAAATGAAGAGAGGAAAAAGGACATAAGAGGGAAAAAAATCATCCTATAAAATGATGCAACAAAATCGTCGAGCATCAATTTGCAACAAGAAACTGATATCCACGGCAACCATTGCCTTCATAAAACAATCAGTTGCATTTTTAACTTGACAAGCAATAAGGAAATTCAACTCTTCAACAGATAATCTCAATAACTTGGCAATCCACTCTCAAAGTTGCTAGTTAGATTTTAAAACACCAAGTTTTGATGCAATTTTGATACCATTAGCAATTTTTGTGCAAGTAAAAGTAGGTAAAATTGTATAAAGAGAAACAACAATATCAGTAAGCATTAAGTATCCTGTAACAATGCAATGAACAGAATGTCATACAACCCTCAGCCACTGCTCGATTTGGAAACGGTTTCTTTCATATTGCATTTCCATCGACTTAAGGATTGCCCAGAAATATGTAGACACAGGTACTACACTGTTGAAAATATCAGCATCACAGCCAATTTGCATCGGTATACGGAATTCACTTCATAAGAGTTTGTTTTGATGGAAAGGCAATGGTCAATAATCAAAAGCTTGCTTCATATCAGAGTTTGTTGCTTCTGGCCTTTCCATGACATCTTAAAATGCAGAGTCCAGCAATGAACTGTTGGGAACCCCATCCATTTAACATCAGCGCATACACACACACTCCATGAATGAAGAGGAATAACTCCAGAATGATCAACAGATTCCTTCACACATCATACGACATACATGAAAGCCAATTGCAATTGACCTAGATCCGGTACAAACCAGCTTATGATGACATATTGACATCATAATAACAGAATTGGTCATATTGACATACACAAACGTAGACTCATTTTTTGGCAGAGAGTGACACCGACAACAAGATTCCCATTACTTGGGATAATCGAAATACAAGTAAAAAGGTGTGTCAGCAGTCTTGCTGTAATTCAAGAAAAATGATGTGATATTTAGCATATTTCTTTGACAGACAGGTTCAAACTTCAAAATGACGGTAAAAAATATAGGGTAGGAAACCCCACTTTCGGCTTATTATTTTCCTTTCGTCAAGCCAAAAAAAAAATGGAAGACGAAGGATGGAGTGGGAAAATGATACGAAAGTGTAGGGTAGGAAACCTCACTTTCGGCTTATTATTTTCCTTTCATCAAGCCAAAAAAAAAATGGAAGACGAAGGATGGAGTGGGAAAATGATATGAAAGCATCCAGATTAAAACAAGTAATTTTTTTTTACAAATTTCAAAAAAAAATACTACTTAAGATCAATAAATAAATAAGCACTTGCAAAGCAATCAATAAAATGCTCAAACAAAACAACAAGATTCAACAGATCACACAACAGGAACGAATACGTGCAAAACACTTGTCATAGAAAATAAAAAGCTCTAATTAATATTTAATATGTATGCCCTAAATGAGCAATGAAGCTTGAGTATAAACAACATTAGCTTGCACCATGATATGAGCCAAAGTAACTTTTTTTGGAAAAATATCAGTCTATTTACCAGATAGAGAAAAACAAAATGCACATCTCTGCTCATGCACAGCAAGAGACTCTTTATGGTAATATAACTAAACAAGATAACTTGAAGAAGCACCATACTTAACCATGACTGATGAATGTAGTGACCCTAATTTTTAAATTAAATACACTCGGGGGTAAATTGGTAAATTATACCCTAAGGGTAATTTAGTAATTGATATTTTGGTGTTTGGTCATATGGCTAACCTTGGTAGGGTAGGGCTAACCCAATGATTTAATTTAATGAGTTAAATTGGTTAAATCTAGGCTATAAGCAAACAGGCCTTAATGGGGATATATATTAGTAATTCTCTATATGGAGTTTAGTCTAAATAGAATTGTTTAACCTAATAGCCATATTTTTGCTAAACTTGAATTAGAAGAAGTAAGATACGATCGTTTTGGGAGGAGAGGAGGAAAGCGGCTGTAGAGTTTGGAATTCTATCGGATCCCATAGAGAACCCGGTGATGGGAATTGGATCATCCAAGTTAGCATCGAAGCTCTCCTAAGCAATCAACCTCTTGCATTCTTCTCGAAATCAGATCTAGAGGCAAGTGAATATTTCTATAGTTTAGATGTAGGGTGTGTTGTGATCACACAATAATTTTAATGTGTTTTTCTTCTTGTGTTAATGATTGTGTGTATGAAAATATGATAGATCGGATAAATATTTTATACAAACATTATTCTGATTTATTAAATATGTTATGGGTGATTTTAATAAATGATGGAATAACAAATTAGATTTTAGGGAAGAAAATATAAGAGATCTAGGAGATTAAAATTAGTGATTTTCGGAATTGAGTTAATTTAAATGAGATTTACCCAGTTTCGGTATATGGGTCATAACTTTATAACATTAAGTTCGATTTTGGTCCGATAGTATATCGTTTTGAAGAGCTCGAAAAGATCTACAACTTTCGTGAATAAAGTTTTTCCAAAATCAATAGTTTTGTGGGTCAAAACCTTAGTTGAAAATCAAAAACAGGAAAATGGAAATTTTTTCACATTAATTTTCCTAAGATACTTTAATTAAATGTATATATTATTTGAGTGTGGGAACATTGTTTTGTTGGGATTCCTATATAACTAATTAGTTAGTTTGTTAGATGGTTGAAAGATACCTCTAACAAATTTAAATAATTAGTTACTAAATAATTTGTTAGTAACTTGGCTTATATTTTATTAGTTAATTTGGTGGGCGGTTGAAAGACATCCTTAACTAATTAGTTAGTAACCAAATGGTTAGTAACTGAACTCATTTATGGTAGTATAAGGGTTTTACAAAATTCACTAGCATAAAAAGGGTTTTTTCCAAGCCCTTGGGAGTTTGTGAAACCCTGAACCCCGGTATCATGTGAGATTGAGAATTTGTAGGGTTATAATATGTGATATTTATAACTAAAGTTTCAATTATAGGAACACAGCTGAAACCCCTTTTGAAATAAAGTTTGTTATGCTTGCTTAGATATTAATTGTAAATTATAGCATTGTAGATTTTAATTATGATTTTGACTTTTATAACTGGCATTTAATGTTTTGCTATATTTTCATAATAGTTGAAATTTGTCTTCTAAAATAATGATGATTCAATAAACATTGTTTAACCTTGGTTAAGGGTCATTCAAGGAGTTAGTTGTGTAAGACCTCATTAAATTGATCCTAGGGTGATGTTGTGTACCACCCAATGATGGTTTCAGGGTGGTGTAGAGTACCTACCCAGAAACAGAGGATTGAGTTGAATTGTGTAAGACATTCAATTCTCAGATGGGTGAACTGTGTGAGACCCAAGGGATAGAGTAAGTAGTGTGAGACCCCAAGGATTCCCTTGGTCAATAAGGTAAGTTGTGTACGACCTCTATTGACCGGACTGAACCATAAGTAAAGACTTAATTGAATAATATGCATAATTTATTAGTCATCTTATCATATGAATTATTAATGCATCTAAATTATAGTTTTATTCTCTTGTTGAGTTGTGGGCTCACCCTTGTTGATTCTTCTTTTTCAGATGGTGATTTAAAAAAATAGGAATTGCTCTCGTTTGAGCAAGTGAGACCAGCCTTAAAGTTTTCTTCCCCGTTAGAGTGTGAGAGAACTTTAGTGAGGTAAACTATATGAAATCTTTGGATAATTTAGTTTTTGGGACAACTCATATTATTGAGTCTTTTAGTTATGCTGGTTATTTAAATCTGTTTAATGGAGTATTAAATTATTTTAATTTCCATTAATATTGGAATTTTGTTTCCGGTTCACACCTTGATATTTATACAAATATCAGTACTATTGTGTATAGGTTTCAAGGCGTGACAATGAAAGCCGACTACACTCAGATAGTAAGAGGTTTCCAACAATCATTGTCATTCTAAAACTATTCAAAGGTGAGACTTAAAATGCATTAACAAACTATGTTTAAAACATAACTGCAGTCAGAGAAACTTATAATTTTATAACTTGATAATCCTTATTCTCTGAAGAAAACAGTTTGATTGATTTCAATCTAGTGTTGCATGATCAACAGCCACACCTCAGCATCATCTGCGTTTTGCTCATTTGAAATCCCCGCCAACTTGCCCTGCCCAGAGAGGATAGAAGTCAAAATGAATAGACTAGAGAACTAGAAATAAACAAAACATCAATGGCAGAAACAATGTGTGAAACAAGATCAACAAACTTCCCATTTCAAGGCACTGAAATACAGAGCTAAAAACAAAACTTCCCCCAGAAGCATTGTCAATGATTTTTTAAGGGGTATATTGATAGCTGTTAGCCAAAATTCTTTCGTATATCTGCTGTACACTTAATTTACAATAGAAGTTTATAATTGAAGAAAACAAAGCCGAATAGGTCAACAATTGCCGGAAGAACAGCCAACAGGAGTTTATAATTGCAGAAAACAAGTCAAATAGGTCAACGGTTTGGCTGAAGAAGAGCCAAAAATGACAGGATAAAATGGATTTCGGACATATAGGGGCGTCCCCCAAATGTCGTATCAGAAACCCTCCGCAATGAACGTATATTCAATCACATGCTCACATACTTATACTGCAAAAGTACAGTAGTGTTGACAGAGCAGAAAAGAATTCACCTGCTTCTTAGATGGCCCCACAGATGCTTTTTCATTGATCACTTCTGACTTGACTATAGCTTCTGCCTCTTGGGTACCACTTTTCTTCTTCTTCAACCCACCGGACTTGAGATGTTCCATCGATGGCCGGAGCTGCACAACTGCATGAACAGGATTCAAGTGTAACTGCAAGATAAAAGAAGACAAAGCCTCTTACAACACTTGGAAATTTAACACACCAAAATGATTTCAAAGTATTGATACTATAACTGTATAAATATCATGATCAATTCTTACATGGTGTCCATCAATTATCATATGGGATGCCCACCAAAAGCTATTGCATGTGGCTGATAATGGGAAAATATAGAAGAAGTGCGGAAAATGAAGGCGGGAAAGATTAGCGCCATGCGCCACGGTAAGGTAACTGGTATACGACAATTGAACAAATTGTATCAAAAAGCCAACAAACAAACCTAAATAATTGATTTGGTCACAATAGGGTTCTACAAAGAAAATATTTCCATGGTAAGAAACACAGCATCCTAGACTTCATCCTAGCTTCTAGGATTCTCAGAATGCTGAGGCCTGTGAATTGGACCTTGGTGGTTGCCTAGGAGTCTAGGTCCCTGGGCAACTGCCTGGTGACTAAGCCAGTCCTGATGGAATTTTGAGAGAATAAAAGGAATTGTAGCATCGAGAGAATAAAATGAAATATTTGATCTTGCTAATGTAACTAAGTAATAAAACGGTAGAGATTTATTAAAAAGAATTTAGTTTATAATACCAACAAAGAAAACAAAGAAGAAGATCGGTCAAACAAAATCTGTTGGCACTTTTATCAAACAGTAATTGATAGGTCAACCATGTATTGGGCTTAAAATCCATAAGGATTTATTAAAAAGAATTTAGTTTATATACCAACAAAGAAGAAGATCAGTTAAACAAAATTTGTTGGCACTTTTATCAAACAGTAATTGATAGGTCAAACAAGTATTGGGCTTAAATTCCATCATGGGTCTTAATCACTTTGAATTTTGAACACTAACCGACTATATGTTCAAGCCCAAGCAAAAATTCTGTAAATGGACAGGAAAAATAGTCAGCTAATAAGACTTAAGAGGCACTGTTCTCCATAGGAGGGTCGAAGATTTAGATTTTAAAATTGCATTCTTAACCTTGGGTCCAGAGTGCATCTGGCTAGTTCTTGCCTGGGCATGCACCTGGTTTCCTAGCAGGTGCCTTATTAACCAGACCAGGCAGGCCTCTAGGCTAGCTGGTTGCCTAGACGCCTACAAAATAGCCTTGTTGACAATGCTAACGTCTCAACTAATATTAACTACTAGAGTTTTTCAACCAAATGAAAATTGAAAATCTGGAAGACTATAATAGCAAAAATTGAAAATCAGGAAAAACAGTAACCTCACAATTCCAAATATACTAATACAAAAGGAGCTGCCAATTTGATCTAAGAGCATACCTTATTACCCATCAGAATCCCAACAGCATATCCAGTTGTGCTAGGTGGCTTCCACGAAGACGATAGAGTCTAGAGAGAAACCAAAACAAAGGCATCATATTATATTTTTTAATGCATCGTATTAAAAAACAAAGGAATATCCAAATCTTTTTAAAAAAAGGTCAAACTAAGAAAACTTTCTTCCAACTGGACAGAATGATGCTGGAGTAACACGTCACCTCAAAATTTAGCTAAACACCAAAAGTATATGAGCAATACGGGTAGATGAGCAATACGGGTAACTCCAATATGGAGAAGTACATGGGATCACAGTAGAGAATGTGTAGTATTCAACTCGACATGATCAAATCCTCTTAAGCTGGGGGAAAATTGATGGCCAAGGCTCAATAAATGGGCCCATAATCTGCCCAAGGCCCCAAGCCAGAGTGAAATCCAGGCCTGGGGCCCACAAGTCTTTATCTCCTTTACTGTACAACCCATTTATTACTCAGCTTCAGGGGAAGAAATGAAGTATTTTGAAGTTTTGCTGCTGCATTGTACTAAAGATGAGTGGAAACTTAATAATAAAAAGATTTAAATTTGACAGGTGATGTGACTCTATAAACTAGGGGTGCAACTCCTGCAGGCTCTTTCCGGCCATTGGGCTGGAAATTCGCACCCAGCTCGAGGTCAGCTGGGCTTGGGTTGATAATGATCTCACATTATCTGTATGATAAATGGTTCTAGATCCTAAAAGTAATTTTACTAGAGTAGTTCTTCATATACTAGATCTTTACAAATTATGTGAGCATAGCCTCTACTTCAATAAAACTGAAACCAGTGTTTTCAAAGACGGATACATCTCAACTCTCAAGGCAAGGCTCAAGGAAAATTTTTCGAAGCTCAACGTTAGAGATTCATATCTCAAGGCACATGCCTTGCAACTTGAGGCTCGCATTATGACTAGGGATGCAATTAGTGTAATCGCATAATGGAAACTTACAAAAATTATCATTTTTCCTTATTTAGTTAAGCTAAAATTACACTAATTACATCTAAGTATATAAGATTTTTAAAACCCTTTTGGGTTTCTATTTCACATCAAGGAGTTCCCAAATAGACATTGAAGGGATTTGGAGCCACTGGCCTATAATGAAGTTATTTTGGATCAAACTCTGTAGTTCAAGCATTTGTAGTATTGTATGGTATCAACACGGGTCCAACCAACTGACCAAACTTATAGCACCTTTGGTCAATCATATATTCTCTTCTTCGATATCTTTCAGTTCAAAGTTCGTAATTATAATTTATCAAAAATTCATTACACGCATTTATTTAGCAAATCATGCCCGAAATTAGACTTGTTCTGCTCAGGCGCTATCAAAGAACAGTTGGCCAACCAATTTGCGGCTCTTGCTAATAAAGCTTTCATTGCCGGGTATGCATGTCGTGGGGAAATGAATCACACAATTATGGATATAAGGTGGTTGTCATGAAACTCATAACATTCGAGCAAATTAAACAGCAAAGCAAATAAATGAAATTAAAAATAATGAAAGAGAACAAAAACAAAAGTTCACAATAATTAGTCGGATAATGTGTAACACTCTTGCTAAGAAGAAATGGAAAATAAGCAGAGAATAAGAACAAATCTAGCCTTTTCGAGGAAGGCAACCTCCTTAGAGCCCAAAAGGGTTGAAATTCCAACTGCCTCTCTTCATTACTTCGTTCCTTATTTATAGACATTGAGAATCGACCTCAATCTCTAGTTACATGGAAATCTCTTACATTATTGGAAACTTATTCAAAATTCAAATTAAATGACAACTAAAAGAGCAACGATAGTGACAACTAAAAGGGCAACAATTATGGAGATTCTCTATGTGTAAACCTTCCCAGGATAGAATAGCAACGGCTGGATGAGCTGTGTGGAAATGGGTTGTTACACACTATCCCCCATCAGAACAACCTTGTCCTCAAGGCTGGAAGTCAGGAAAATGCTCCACGATGGAGGGCCACAATTCCAAAGTAGCATCTTCGACGGGATGATCAAGCCATTTGATGAGAACTTACGTACAAGCAGCATTATCTCGCTTGACCATGCAACGATTGAGGATTGCCTCAGGTACTTTGCTTAAGATACCATCCTCAATAGAATTAGGGAGGAGATGATGAACTGTGGTAGCAGTGCCCAATTTCTTCTTCAGTTGAGAGACATGAAACACATTATGGATTTTGGAAGTTGGTGGTAAATCCAAACAGTAAGCGACGGACCCAATTGTCTCAATAACACGGTAAGGTCCATAGAATCGTGGTGAGAGCTTGGAACAAGAGCGAGTGACCACTGAGTTTTGGCGATAGGGCTAGAGACAGAGAAAAACAACATCACTAATTTCAAATTTACGTTATGTTCGCTTCTTGTCAGCATAAACCTTGAAGCGGTTTTGAGGCATTGAGAGATTGTCCTTGAGAATGTTGAGGGTACGGTCTCGGTCTAGCAATCCATCTTCCACACTTTGAGCACGGATCGTGCCAGGGACATACATCTCAATGGTGGGAGGACGTTGGCCATAGACCACCTCATAGGGAGTTAGGCGTGTAGACTCATGGTATGAGGTATTGTACCACCATTCTGCCCAAGAGAGCCATTTTACCCAATGCTTGGGGTGGAGACCCGTAAAACACCGCAAGTATGTTTCAAGGCATCAATTAACACGTTTAGTCTGACCATCGGTTTGAGGGTGGTAGGCAATACTCATCAAGATATCAGTACCCTACAAACGGAAGAACTCCTGCCAATATACACTGGTGAAGATCACATCGCGGTCACACACGATGGACAACGGCATGCCATGCAGTTTGAACACATTCTCAACAAAGGCCGAAGCAACTGAGGCTGCTGAGTAAGGGTGTGAGTGGAACAAAATGAGCAGCTTTGGAGAGCCGATCCACCACCACCAAGATGACGCTTTTTCCATGGAAAGGGGGGAGCCCTTCAATGAAGTCCATGGAAATTTCAGTCCAAATGCGCTCCGGGATAGGCAATGGTTGAAGTAGACCCGGAGAAGCAACTGATTCGGATTTATTGCGTTGACAAATGTCACAAGCTGCAATGTAGCGATTAACGTCACCCTTCATACCCCGCCAATAAAATGTTTTATGAGCCCGTTTGTGTAGGTCTTGAGAGAGCCTGAGTGTACTGCATCAACACTATCATGGACATGTTGCAAAACAGCTAGATTATGTGGAGAAGAGGCATTGAGGACAATGAGATTTTTGTAGCGAAGCCGTCCATTAATGATAAAAATTTGGAATTGAGCCTGGATCTACCTGCAATTAAGTCATAATGCGAAAAAGATATGGATCAGATATGGGTTCCGTGAGAATCGCGTCCAACCAAGTGGGAATTGGTTGGGAAATGGCTATGAGGGAGGGGTCAGCTGCCCAACGAGAAAGAGCATCAGCAGCTTTGTTGTCTACGTCACTTTTAAAAATGATCTCATAATCATAACCAAGGAGTTTAGCTAACCATTTATGCTGAGCCGGAGTAGAGATCCGTTGATCCATGAGATATTTGAGACTTTTATGGTCAATACAGATGCGAAAATGATTCCCCAGTAAGTATGGTCGCCATTTTTCAATGGCTTGAATGATTGCTAGCATTTCTTTTTCATAGGTTGATAACCCATTGTTGCAACCTGTAAGTGCTTTGCTAAAAAAAGCGAGAGGATGACCGGACTACATGAGAACCGCACCAATGCCAATATCTGAGGCATCACACTCAATGTCGAATGGTTTAGAGTTGTGGAACACATAGCATCCTTGAGAGCTCGAAAAGCCGAATCTGTGGAGGAGTCCCAAGTAAAGGAATCCTTTTTTAATAAGGCCATCAAAGGTGCACAAATCGTCCCATAGTTGCGGACACATTTTCGATAGTATCCGGTGAGGCCCAAGAACCCCCGAAGGACCTTAACAGATTTTGGGGTGGGCCAATCAAACATTGGCGCAATCTTTTGTGGGTCCGCAACAACACCAACATTAAAAATAACATGGCCAAGGTACTCAATGAATGTCACACCTAACCGACATTTGGAACGTTTAACAAAGAGAGTGTGGCTCCGCAATATAGTAAGAACAGTAGTAATATGTTGTAGGTGTTCTGACCAAGTCTTACTATATATCAAGATGTCATCAAAGAATACCAAAACAAAAACACGGAGATGTTGCTTGAATACCTCGTTCATCAAGTGCTGAAATGTAGAGGGTGCATTTGAAAGTCTAAAGGGCATGACGAGGAATTCGTAGTGACCTTCATGAGTACGGAACGCGGTTTTGTGTACATCCTTTGTGGCCATTCGGATTTGGTGATAACCCAAGCGCAAATCTAGTTTGGAGAAGAAGACGGGCCCTGTGAGTTCATCAAGCAATTCGTCAATTACTGGAATGGAGAAACGATCCTTGACCGTGACTGCATTTAAGGCCCTATAGTCCACACAATTCGCCAAGATCCGTCTTTCTTACAGACTAAGAGAACAGTAGATGAATACGGGCTATTACCCAGTCGGATTATACCTGTTTGAAGGAGTTCAGTCACAACCTTTTCGATCTCTGATTTTTGGAAGTGTAGGTAGCGATATGGGCGAACGTTGGTCGGTTGGCTACCCGGTAGTAGGGGAATCTGGTGATCATGCGAACGTCGTGGTGGTAATTCAGATGGTGTGCCAAAAACATCATCAAAATGGTGGAGGACGTTCAATAAATCTGATGGAAGTGCTTGCTTTTCTGTAGTTTCAGTTGCAAAGAGCATGTGGAGGAAAGCACATGGTGCGCCTTCTCTAAGGGATTTTAGAACAGTCGAAGCCTCGGTGATGGCAGCCATGGGGCTGGTTTCTCCTTGTAGTGTAATGTCGGAGTTGCTGTCCTGGAATCGCATCCAAAGATTCTCAAAGTCCCAAAGGATAGGACTTAGAGTGCGAAGCCATTGAGCCCCTAACACCATATCACATCCACCAAAGTGGAGTAGATATACATCTGTGGTGAAAGTATGCTGTTGGATAGAGAAATGCAAGTCCTTACAAAGGCCATGACTCTTCAATTTCTCCCCATTTGCTACCATGACTTGGAGTTCGGCTCCCATTTCAGGAATGTATCCAAGGCGATGAGCAACCTTGGCATGTAGGAAATTGTGTGTACTCCCACTATCAATGAGGATTCAAACACATTGCTTTTTGAGCATGCCGGTAACGCGCATGGTTTGAGGTGCTTGAGAACCAACTAGTGCGTGGAGGGAGATGGTGGGTTCTGGGCCATCCGAGGAGGGCAAAGGATCATTGGGGGTATCGTCTTCGGAGGAAGCTTCTTCATCTTCAATGGAATCCGGGCTATCCAAAAGGAGAAACTGGTGACTTTTACATCAATGACCGGGTGAGAAATTTTCATCACAATTGTAGCAGAGTCCCCGCTCACGTCGTTCCCACATTTCAGCCACGGTGAGACGTTTGAAATTGGATGGGGATGGTTTGGAGATTGAGTTCAAAGACGATGAGTTTGGGCCAATTGTGGATGATGTGTGATGTGGAGGGCGAGAGAAGGGTGGTCAATTGGATTTACGAGTAAGAGTTAATTTTTCATCATAGGGGCAAGCCAGGGCAATGGTCTCTACCAAAGTGAATGGTCGACGACTCTTGACATCCAAGCGGATGTCATCTTTCAAGCCACTAATGAAACAGCTTACGAGGAGGGGTTGAGAAATTACGGGTGTGTGATTGGACGAGTTTTCAAAGGCTGATTGATAATCGCGCAAAGAGCCCGTTTGTCGAAGCTTAGTACGGTCACCAAAGGGATCCTCAAACTCTGTAGAACCAAAACGAGACAACAGAGCCTCCTTGAAGGCCGACCAGGACAATATGCCAAGAATATTGGTGTCCATTGGTACCATTGCATGGCTTCATTCTCGAGAAGGAATGATGCCATGGAAAAAGGTTGGTTAGCAGGAATATCGTGGTACTCCAAAAAACGTTCAGCTCAGTAGATCCAACCAACTGGATCTGTGCCGTCAAATCGTGGGAACTCCAATCGAATGGGACATAGTTGCACTCCATATTCAGGTGCAATGGAATCTAGCTAATCATCCGGTCCTAGTGAGGTGCATGTGTCCCCGTGCTCCTCCCGAACACTGGTAGAACTGAAGCCCATTGCAGGACTTTGTGGGATCCGACCGTCGATGTTACCATTGCGATGGAAACCCTCCAATCGTTGTAGAGATTCTGCCATAGATTGTTGTTTCTTTTCAAGCGCTTCAATATAGAGCTTCGTAGAGTTTTCAAAAGTGAGGCGTTGTTGCTCGAGAAGTTCCATGATGCGCTTCTCACTAAGATCACCATTATTGTTATGGGAAGCCATAATAGATTGAGTTTGAACCATGTGAAAGAAAAAAAAAATCGACAAAGTGGCCAAGGAACATTGGCTCTGGTACCAACTGTAACACTCTTGCTAAGAAGAAATGGAAAATAAGCAAAGAATAAGAACAAATCTAGCCTTTTTGAGGAAGGCAACCTCCTTAGAGCCCAAAAGGGTTGAAATTCCAACTGCCTCTCTTCATTACTTCGTTCCTTATTTATAGATATTGAGAATCAACCTCGATCTCTAGTTACATGGAAATCTCTTACATTATTGGAAACTTATTCAAAATTCAAATTAAATGACAACTAAAAGAGCAACGATTATGACAGCTAAAAGGGCAACAATTATGGAGATTCTCTATGTGTAAACCTTCCCAAGATAGAATAGCAACGGCTGGATGAGCTGTGTGGAAATGGGTTGTTACATAATGATTTCAACCTAAATTATAACGATAATTCGTAAACATACCTGCTTCTTTATTCTCATATCATCAGGAGCATCGTAATTTTTAGGATCATCGTTCAGAGAAAGATCAACTTCGACTTGCGAACTTTTAGGCTTCACCCGAACCTGAACAATCAAAAACACATTTCATCGAACATGCGATAGACTAAATCATTAAATCAAACCAAAACAGTCCATGATGAAACGAAAAATTATATAAAAATTAGAAAAACACAAACCTCTTGACATCGTTCATCCAAATCGTACGGACGCCAACAAGGTCTAAGAGGATATTGCAAAACATATAACTGCAATCAAAACAATACAAATGAATATCGAATCGGCGAATGGTATATAGAAGAGAGAATATATGGAGGCTTTAGCTTTACTTGAGTGTTGGTATCGAGAGGAGGAGGAGTGAAGAAGACGTCGATTTCTCTAACAACTCGATCTTCGCCATCGTCGTCTTCTTCCATTGGGTCGTCCTTCAATTCCTCGTCTTCTGCCTTCGTTTTCGTCTCCACTTTGGCGATGTTGTTAGTAATCGGCGGAGGTTCGGTGGCCGTCTTGACGGTGGTATTGATTGAGGGTTGGGAATCTTCTTGTTTCTGTAAGGGAATAGCATCTGGTTCTGCTTTTGGTTTGGGTTTGAGCTTCGAAATTTTAGGCTGGAATCTGGAAGTCCTAACAGGAACCTGACTCGGACCTTCTGAGTCCAGGTAATCGTCCGGGTCAATGTTCGACATTTTCGACCGGCGTTCGGAAACGGTGCTGAGGGGGTAAAAGATGAACCTCAACCTCTCTCTCTCTCTCTCTGCCCAGGGTTTTAGCCTTTTAGGTTAAACGGAAGGGAGTTTATACTCTTTTGTTTTTTTGGTATAAAGTTTATACTCTTTTGGTAGGGCAGGAATGTGTACCCGAACTGTCTTCAGATCGAACCAAAAAAACAACTGTGCCTTCAGCAACGGCACTGCGATGCCCTGCGTCAATAGAGGTCACGCGAGCCCATGTTTAATAATCGCGAGCTAGACCTACTCTAGGCATTCTGTCACGGACAAATTACGTTGTTAGTCAAATTTCATGCGGCACTTGATTAATCCGTTGATTAATCCGTCGATCAAGATAATCTGTTCGATTAGTTACCTAAGAAATAAGAATAAAGCGCACCACAATGCACAGTAAATAAGTAAATATCAATAATATTGCATAAAGGAAAACTATACATGTACTGAAATTAAAACATTAGAGGAGCAGGTGATCAAAGATGGTACAAAAAAACTCACTCAAGTGAACTACCACCTCCCCTATAAGGTGGATGATAAACCTTTTACAAGTTAGCAGAATGAAACATCCTATATGTTGGTGGAGTCATGCTCCATTATTACAAAAATGACACTAAGACTTTGATAACTAAACTACCTTTTGATAAAAGATAAAAAAATACAAATAGTGCCACCATCAAGACTATACAAACATTGTTGAACGAATGGTCATGACAATTCGCTCTCCCAGCCAGAAACCAACATTTGTAACATTAGTGTTGATTTTTGGCTTATAATATAGTAGCATGGCTTGCTATGACGACCTTCCTGGCCAAAATCCATCATGTTGCGTATCTTCAAAATTTTGATTGTGGTTATGGAAAATTTAAAGTCAAGCATGACAAACTCTACCCCGTTTGCCTTAAGGAGAGTGAGACATTCGATTGTTGTTTGATTGTGAGTTTGGGAGCAGTGTGGTTTGTAACTCCATTTTAGGTTAGAATTAACGAGGGGTTCAATGCATGAGAGGCGGGATGCTTGGCTAGCGATCCACCAAAGTAAAGATGAACAAGTCATGGAAATTACTGTCTCAACAACATTGGCGTGGTTGTTATGGAAAAATAGAAACTCAACTATAATTTTCAAGGTTCCAAGTCTCCTTCTATGGTGGATAAGCAAGCCATTAGTACAGCATAAGAGGCATTAGCGAGTGAAGATAACGAGCAGGGAGCCATCCATTACAATTTCATAATTGGTTTGTCAAATGGATCCCTCCCCAATAATACTTGGTTAAAATCAATTGCAACGGATTAGCTAATCTAACAAATGGATCTGCCGGCATCAATGCGATTGTCAGGAACTCTAGAGATGTGATCCTTATCAGCTTTAGCCAAAGTGAAAAGAACGGCAACACAGTGATCGCGGAGGTTAAGTCCATAAAATGTACAGTTGAACCAACAATCATAAATTGTTAAAATCAAATACTTATTGAGAGTGATGCACTAGCGATAGTAGACTGCTTAAAGAACAAGCTTGACCCCCCACTAGAATATTATGGCAATCATTGCATAAGCTTTGGCTACAACAATCTCATATCTTAGATTCACTCGTGTGTTCTAGGCCAGCAAATAGTTGTGCACACAGATTGGCTGGTTTTGGCCAATTCTCTGGGGAGTCGAATGTACAGGAGGTTCGTCCCCTCAATCCTTAGTTCCTCATTCTTGCAAACAAAACCTTACTTATAAAGTATTTCCAAGTTTCTTATAATTAAACGATATTGTTCAAAAAAGGCCTTAAATTTTATTATTTTTTTCCCTTGTGAGTTTCTCAATTATAACAGACTCATTGAGTTCGGTTACAACACAAAAGTCATTTTAAGTGTTCTTTTAACTCCATTAACAATTTTAACTTTTATGGTTAATATTTGTAAAGGATGTTAAAAGGGGCACGTGTTGCCCCGTGGGTGTAGATGGTTAACGAACCTCGTCACTTGTGAACAGCTCAAGCTTAGCTCATTAAAAGCTTGCTCGAACTTGTTTATTTAATAAATAAGCCAAGCCCGAATTTGATTTTCAAGCTTGTTGAATTAATGAGTCAAGTTTGCACATAAATGTACTCGACTCGATATTTAATAAATAAGTCAAGCTTAAAATTGGATTTTCAAGCTTGTTGAATTAACAAACCAAGCTTGCGCACGCAAGTACTAAACTCGTTAAAAGCTTTGCTCGGTTATATACAAATAGACTTTTTTGGATTGGATAATGTATACTATGGTGGGTTTTATTGGGTTGTCCGCATGTCACTCACTTCTTAGCTTCTAGTTGACTAGAAGAATGAAGAAGGTAGGTTCATAGTACGCCTTTGCTGATGCGGGTAGGGGCTTATCCTATCAAAATCTTCCGACGATCAAGTCAGAATGCGTCGAAGGTGAAGTACAAATAACAAACTTTAAAAGAGAGAGCTCAAGGGTTTGGCCGTATTGTTTAGATAATTCTTTTGTAGTTTTTTTAGTAGTTCTTACCTTATGAGAGGTATGGGGTATTTATAGGCTTGAGTTAGGATGTCTTATGATGCTCATTTAAGCCCATGCATGGCTATGCAACTTGCTCTATGATCAGTACCAAATATGTCAGACAAATATTTATGCATACGTGTCACACGTGTGAGCCAACTATTTCTAAGGTCGGTTTTGGGTCGAAAGCAGGATGAGATGACCAACATTAAAGGCATTAAATGCTAAGACAGTGTTTTAAACCTAACAACAGAGTACATAGATCGCCTCCTGATCATTTCGTCCTACAAGGCGGTCCTGTCCTCAAAGTGACCACAAGTCAGTCGTTGGTATGAGCGCGATAGCTGATTTCGTAATTCAGACGACGATAGTTGATATCGTCCTTCAGAGGACAATATCTGAAATCGCCCTTCAGACGATGATATTTGAAATCGTCTCGGGAAACACGAGCTTAGGCTATAAATGAAGCACAAAAACCTCATCGGTCTTTCTCAATGACAAAGATTCAACTCGTCATTGCAACACTCGAACAATTACGAATTTCATCCATTACATATATCATATTAAAAATTTTAAAATATACTTATTTCATTTAAATATTAAAATTAAGTTATATAATAGCAAAGATTAATATTATATAATATATCAGTAGAATTAAAAAGGCAAGCTTGTGCACGTAGGCACTCGTTAAAAGCTGGGCTCGATTATATATAGAGATTTTTTTGGATTGACTGAATGTATATACACGTATTTACCATATTAACATATTTAAAATATTTTTACTTGATTTAAATACTAAAATTAAGTATATTTATTGTATAATATGGTGGCTAGGTCTAGTCTGATATTATGTGTTGCACAATATTTTCAGCCTATGAGGCTTACTCATCGGTAATGCCGGGAAATCCTTACGGATAGAAGCTCTCATGCCGTTCTTGAGCTACTCTGATGAAATCGTTATCTCCAATCAAAAAATAAAATAACATAATGATAATAATTAGAATTAAAGAATTTACCCATGTTTTTAATTTTTGTCGAAACAAATTTCGGTTAAAAAACTTAAAAGTAAAACCTTTTTTTTTCATTTTAAAATCAAGGTTAAATTTTTTAACTTTAAGGGTTGGTAAAATTGAACCACGGTTAGAGGGGGGACACACGTCGGCAAAGAGGATCGGCCCAAGTAGGGTTTTTCGGGCTTCAGCTAGAGGAAAGACGTTGCCTTTTGCCAAAGGATAAAGCTTCTGAGACCCCTTAGACCGAGACCACCGTGACAATGCTCTACTAGTATGGAATTTCAGGTGGGCCTACCATGTGAAATGTGCCCCCACCTGAGAGATCTCATGATCTTATATCATGGTCTCGGCCCTAATGTGGTCTCAGTAGCAAAGTCCTTTTTTGTTTTAGGGGGAGAAAAAAAAAAAAAAAACTGGTCTTGAGATTAGGAAGAGAGATTCATAGAGCCAGGAATATCGTTTGAAGATATTCAAGGTAAGAACACTTCTACAATTTTGTTCGGAGCTTGGAACAATCTCACATTTTCCGTTTCTTATGCACTAATTACCGATCCGGCTTACGTAGATTGTTAATTTCCTTTTAGAGAATTAGAATATAGATATTCGATTTCTAAGAATTATAGTTTTTTCCAATATATTTATTCAATTGAAATGATCCTTATCAGGCTATTTACTGATTTTTTTAGATCTAAAGCAATGAACTGGATTCAGCGTAAGATCCATCTTTACAATGTCACCCTCGGACTCTATATGCTGGATTGGTGGGAGCGTTGCATGTTCAGTATCCTTTTTATATGCATTTGTTACATGAAGGTTTTATTTGATCCGAAAAGTCTAGGGTTTTGGAATTATACACGATTCGGTGTAGCTGGACATCGGAATTATATGAGATTATTGATTTTACTGTTATTATTATAGGTAGTTTGCATCAGTTGCCGTTCTGCATCTCTCATTCTATACCTTGATTTGGTTTTGCCTAATGATAATATATAAATATAGTACAGAAAATGTGGATTTTGTGGTTTTAAGGATAAAAATTTATCAAATTTAACAGGCTGACACTTCTTTTATACACCCTCACTCCCTCAGCCACGAAAAATAGAAAAGATAAACAAGTTTATTGGGGTTTCAGGTTACATGATTTTGAGTTCTTAACTTTGTTAGATACTTTGGTGTTAGTGTTGATGTGGTTTATTTGCTACAATGGGTCACGATATGCAACTGAGTTCAGCAGAAGGTAACATTTATGCCCGTGTCTAGTTCTCCAAAACTCAAAAGTGGTGTATATATATGTGTGTGTGTGTGTGTGTGTATGGAGCGACCCTCACTCGAGGTGAAGACAAAGATATGCCAAAGTACTTGAGTGCGGTGAGCCGGTGCTACCTTGGAGAGTTTGCCATATAACTACTCGCTCATATCATTTTTAAAGAACACAATAATTCTGTCAAAAACATAATGTTTATAGTTAATGTTATTTCAAAAATGTCATACACATGTGGATACGTGGCACACTCTCTTGGATTCTACAAGGAATTCTTATAGAGGCCTTTGCAAATTATTTCAACTCTCACAAATTATTTATTGACCTGAATTCAATATGAGTCATTCCTAATTACTAATGAATTAGCAACTAAAAGTAAACATGCACCAAGTTAATTTACTATTAAATTTATTTCGCTAGATTATACGTTTCGGTAGGCTTCATAATTAGGGGTGGGAATTAGGTCGGGCTATGTCAAGCTGGGGTTAGTTTAAGCTCTGCCCAATGTTTAAAATACTAGCCCAAGTTCAGCCCGAGCACCCCAACCCAAGCTCAACTCACACATAATATGTAGAGACCCAAAATTGTTTTTCTTGAAACTTGTGCAAATTAAATGAAATCTAAAGTATTGTGTTCAAAACCTTGCATTTAATGTCAAAATTGGATTTAAGTATGTTTGTTTGACGATTATTGATGATTAACTATGTCTAAACATGTATATGTAGTGTTATTAATAATTAACTATGGTTAAATTCACATTGGGGTTCATGGTTAAGGTTTAAAAAGTGAAAAAATGGTCAAAACAAAGAAATTCAAAGACCACTGGTCGACCCCTCCCAAGAGCAGTCGACCGACGCAACACATTTTTTGTATGGAGAAAAATGGCATAAAGGGACCAATGGACTAATCGACCGCTCACCATTACTGGTCGACCACTAGAGGACCGATCGACTGCCCCTGACCATCGGTCGACCGCTCGTTGTGGTTTTTGCCCTGAAACTCCTAATTGAGTTAGGATTTCGAAATTGGAAGGTTTATAAAGGACTCTAGGGCCTATATAAAGACCTTAACTCGTGGGTATTAGGGTTTTTATCATTCTAAGAGTTTTAGAAAACCCAGAGAATGTTCAACCTAAGTCTTTAAAAGGAATTTTACAAGGAGAAAAAAGAGAAAGTGTCACGACCCAAAATACCCCCTAGGAGTTAAGGATACCTGAGCACGTGACTGCTATGTCATACTGTCCTGTATGACACATAAGGCATACATATCATCCTGTCAGAGTACACAATTGATAACATATAGCGGAGACAAAGCAAAAGCAATTTAATAACACTCCTATAGTTAGGTTCAAGTCTAAATCAATTAGAACATATCCATAATATGAAGCATGGAGTGGACAAGTCCCACTCTCAATACCAACAAAATGTAAGTGTAATCTCTCTCTCACTCCCTCAACAGAAATCGAAATCGGGCCGCCTATCTAGTGCTCCCTCGTCCTGGTAATGATCCATGGAAGGCTCCGACTCGTAGTACTCTTCCTCGACCCAGGGATCCGAACCACAAATATCAAATGGAACGCGTACACCTGCGGACATAACATGGATGACTGAGCATGGAATACTCAGTGTCTACAAACTACTAACTAACAGTGAGATAGTAATAACATAAAACATGCAAGACATAGAGCCGTAGAGCGTAGAAATCCGTGAAAACCCGTATTCGTTCCAAAACCATTTCCTTATAAGTCTCTTATGAAATCCAAAACCATATGAGTCTTATGAGCATATGAGAATCAAGTCTTGTGAGTTCTTTAGAGTTATTATGAATTCTTGTGAGCCGTGAGGTCTTATAGCACTTATGAGCTTGTGAGGTTCTTATGAGTTCTTGTGAGCTAGAGGTTCGTACCCGCACAACCCTAGGCTACCAACCTCCTTGATTCTTGTGAGATTTCTTATGAGCATTAACTTAGAGCCAGACCTTAGCACCCGTAAAAAGACTTAAAGCCGGGTATATAAATACCTTTCATTGAATACATCGAAGTGGGTTGCCAAGATCCTTGATTTCTTATGAGATTTATTAGAGTCAGGTATAATATATTGTTGGATATACCCTACTCTTGACCAACCCGATGTTTGGCTTTATCAATGCTTATGAGTTCTTAGAGATTCTTATGAATGCTTCGATAAACCGCACTTATGAAAAATCATGGAAACATGCGGGACTTATGAGCCTTAGGGTACTTGGAAAACCATAGAGTGCATAGAGTGCTTGTTAACATCATAGTAGCCTTAGAAAGTTTGTAAACATAGCATCATATTCATAGAGAATCGATACTAGTGATAACTTACATCTCATAGCTACTCAATAGCATACTTAAACATAAAAGCTCTTAGAGTCATTAAACCAAACACATAGTGTGTCTAATAATGGTAGTTTACATCCAAGTATAAAATCACCATTACATACCATATCAACTTAAGATTTTAGCATAGAATGAGAAGAACATCATATGGTGAACTAGTATTATCACAAGTTTGGTAGTAGAGTGTATCCACCTTTCACAAGAACACTTTTGAAGTTAGAAAGCTTTGAGAAAGCTTTAAAGAATCAACTCCAAGCTTGAGAAAGCTCGAGGAAGTGAAGATCGCATTTCAAGAAGCTAAACAAGCTTCACTTTAGCCTTGACAACAACCTTTTAGCAAAACCCCATTCACAAACCCTAACTCTCTTCTCAAAATTTCCAAAATCTCTTATAAGGGTTGTGTAAACCCTTACCCACGAGTGTGAGGATTTATATAGGCAAAGGGGTTGGTAAAAGACCCCTAAACCCTTCAAAAATATCTCCCCATGGTCGGTTTCAGCAAAAATGGAATGAGGGGTTGACTGGAGGTGTCCATCGATCGACTGGTTGCCTTAGGGGCTTCTGGAATAAACCCTCATAAAAAAAAGTGTGCGAGAGCAGCCGACCCCCGGTCATGACCGGTCGACCAGTAGTGGAGGGGTCGACCGCTAGTTTCCCCGTGGTCTGCCCTGTTTTGTTTGCCTCGATGTTTTGGTCATAATTTTTAACTCGGTGATCGGATTTTGACAATTCAACTTGCGTTGGACTCTAAATTCAAATAGGAAAAGCTTTCATGTTTTGTACAAAGCCTAATTTTGAGTTGTAAATAGACCAAATAGGCCCACATGTGGACTGGTCCTGGGATGACTTTCAACAGACCAAAATTTACAGCAGACCAGTTTGCGAAAATATGACATTTGACCCAACTTTGACTCAAAATCTGAAAAAATGGTAAACATAAACTTTGAAGAGGGTTTCAATACCTTTTCAAAAATTCAAGAATCACTCAATTCTGATCAGCGGTGAAAATTCTAGAACTCCCTCAAGTTGAGGGTTGTTAAGACCTCCCTCATTCTTTAACACTTAGAACCCTTCCTTTTTAATTTTTAACACCCATAAACAACAAGGCGGGTTCTTTATACCCTCACACGCCATAAAACCTATAATATTTGAATTAATAAACTTCTGACATAATTCACAAACACATAGGGAACCTTGGGTCTCCCACGTACTATTTACAACACTATTCACTTACAACCCTTTAAGCACTTAGGGTATTTTATATACCCTTGCTTTTACCCACTTGGAGTATATTTATACACTTGTTTTGAGACTCAACACACGCATCTATAACCCTTACTTGACTCAGTATACTACCAAGAACAAAATGGAAGACTTTAGGTCTTTACACATGCTATACAAGGACACTATTTGCTAACATTGTTCATAGGACGGTGAACTTGGATTCCGGGGTTTTACAGAAAGCTTGAAGATCATTTTCAAGACCATTCTAAAGTGAAAGATTGTAGGGAAACAATCAAGGAAGGTACTATGTACTGAACTTTTAATGATGTTATGATAAGAATAAGTAATTAATAAGATTTGAATATGCTTGTATGTAGTTTTGAATGAAATTAATAAATGATATGTTCTTGTATGAAGAAAAATTATGAGAATTATGAATTGACATGAATTATGGGAGAATATAATGATATGTTGTTGTTATATGGTTTTTAATTAGTATTGATCATTATAATTATTATATGGGAATTAAATGATGATTATGGAATTGAGATTGTAGACTTATGATGATGAAATTATGGTTATGGACTTATGATGATGGAATTAGGGTTATGGAACTATAATTTTGAAATGATGATTATGAGATTGGATATACCTTAATGTTGATAACCTTGTTTATATGAATCGATTGTGTTAGTATATTGTAAGTATTATTGGTATATTGTTTAATATAAATTATGAGTAATTATGCATTATGATGGTAGAAGTTGAAAATGATAAATACGTGGAAGATGACATCAAAGCCTTTAATTTTTGATCCTTAGTTATATGAGTGGCTTTGGTGGAATTTGATGTATTGATATCGAAATCTAAGAGATAACCTTAATGAAAGTTGACCATGACACTTAAGTACATTGTTCACGGTATGGTAAGTTGTTGAGGACACGAGTCTCATATGATCATGTATGAATATGAAAACTGACTTAACTCTGGTATGAATCTTGAAATCTGGTATGGACATTGTTGTCTGAAAAATGGTATGAACCTTGACATGGACCTTGACATGGAAATCTGGTATGAAACCTACACTGAGATGGACTTGAACCCTGGTATATACATGAGAACGAACTGTTACTGATATGACTTTTCATTCATATGTACATGTCTCACGAGTCTTGCATGAAATGATGGTATGAACATTGTTTTTATATTTTTGTACTCTGATTATGTAAAATATGAATATATATGAAATTACATGATATGCTATATTGTTAATTGTACTTTACATGCATTGAGCTTTCGTTTCCAGTTCTACCTTTATGTCAGTAGTTTCAGAAGAGTTCGATATATGTGCTCTAAGACCTTGGATTGAGGAAGAATATCAAGAAGAACAAGAGGGTGATTATCTCAAGGAGGAGATCAATCCGGATTATTATCCATATTATTAATCTTTAGATAATTTGTTTTAATTCAGTTGAAAGGAATGTAATAAGACAATTAAAGATGTTGCTTAAGTTTTAATCTTGTACTTGATATCGCAATGGGTGATCGGATTATTATGGTTAGATTGATTATTGTATCATTGGATTTTGATGTTATTCTTATCTTATGGATCATGTTAATGAATAAATTTTTAGTTGCACATTTAGTATGCCTTTTTGTGCATGGTTATGGATTTGGAACGCAATGTCATAGGTCCAAAAGTCCAATTTGACCAAGGTAGGATTTTGGGGCGCGATATAATATTGGGCTTTGGGTCGAGTTTGGACTACCCTAAAGTAAGCAGAGTGTGGGCCGAGTTTGGGCTGAGTTCAAGCACCAAACTCCAACATCGGGTGAATTTTGGGAGTACCATTGTGGCGAGACAAAAGGTGATAAGATTAGTTAGAAACTATTTAGGTTGATAAATTTTATGATTTATTTAGATTGAATGAAGGATCTAACAAGAAAGCTTTATGCTAATATGTTTTCACTCTTAGAGCTATGACCCAAAGAAGACTGGTTTGGGCTAGGACTTTAACTAAGAAGTTTTAATGAGTGCATTATCAATGCTTAATTTCATGCCCGTAGCCACTTATCAATAAACAAAGAAGCTTTTTAGATATAACTTTGATCTCCTTCTTTTCAAAATTCATTAAAAAATGGTAGCCCCAGTCGCAGTCTTCTTCACACGCAGGGTTTTTATTGGCTGAAGGTTTTTTTGGGAGATTTTCAAATCTGATTTTTTTTTTGATATTTCTCGCATAAATCTCGGCAATGATTAAAAAAATACATTAAAATTATAGAAAATAGTAATAAATATCACCAAGTTATAACTTCATAAAATGAACAACATTGTATATTTAAATCTCGCGATATATGAGGGATAAAAAAAGAAAATTATATTTCCGAGATTTTTAAAATATCGCGATAAAAATGGAGTTTTAAACTTTAGATGTTTTTCTCGGGAGAAATTGAATATTAATCGGGAGATTTGCCATAATGCATACCACTAATGTTATTTAAGATTTTGTTTTGAAATAGTGTTACCTAGTTCGCTACTTACTAGTACGAACTAGGGGTGATACTCGAGCCGAACGAGCCGAGTAGTGGGGTGTTTGAGCTCAGCTCGGTAAATTTTACTATTGTTCGAGCTCTGCTTGAACTCGGTTCAAACATTAGTATCACTGTTCGAACTCGGCTCATGAAAACATAAACGAGCTCGAGCTTTTAACGAGCCATGATATATATATTTAACAAATAGCTCATTTGACCCTTCTCATCGAGCCAAGCTTAGCCAAGAAGGTGTTTGGACTGTGGCCAACTCATTGCTTTCTCATAGAGCCAAGCCAAGCCGAGAAGGGGAGTGACCAACCTGTTTTATCAGTCTGTTTTCTCATGACCTACTTTATATAGACGACAAACTTCCGTGCCAACTTCTCTTAACCGATGTGGGACTATATTTGGTCCCACATCAGTGACATCACACATTTTCTTTGGTTTTTGTTAACACATAACACCACAAGCACAACTGACAAGGTGATACTGTGGGAAGGACCAAACCACACACACAAAGCCACACCATGACACACCCCACACCCATAGACACACACCCACATGGCCACACCGACACACCCACACCCACACCCACATGGCCACACCGACACACCCACACCCACAACACACACACACACACACACACACCCACATTGCGGCTATTATATATATATATATATATATATGTAATCGAATCGAGCTTTTATCGAGTCGAGTAGGGGTGTGTTCAAGCTCGGCTCATTTACTAAATAAACGAACGATACTGGAGCTTTTAACGAGCCGAGTCTGAGTAGTTCACGAACATTTTGTTCAATAACCACCCCTAGTACGAACCGGAAACTGGTTTGCTCTGAACCAGGAGCGAACCAGTTCGCTGTTCGGTTCGTTTGAGTTTGTGAAAATGAGCGAACCCGGTACTCGAACCCAATAGCTTCGGGTTCGGCGAACTTTTTATTTGGGTTCAACGAATTTGTTCTTTAAGTTCGGGAAACTTATACTTTGAGTTCGGCGAATTTATTTTATGGGTTCGAGAACCAGCCATAAAACTTATTTTTAGTTTTTTTTTTAAAATTACTAAAATAAGTATTTATAATATATTTATTTATACAGTTTTAATATATATATACATATATATAATATTCATATTATATAAGCAAACCAAAAAATGAACTGTCTCATCCTTCCCCCCGGCGAACCGGGTTCACTCTAGCGTGGCGAATTGCGAACCCGAATTCGGACCGAGCAAACCCACAAACCAGGTAACATTGATTTGAAATGACTATTGCCCCTTGATTGAGTAATATTTCTTCAAATAGTTGTAGTTTTCTTGTCAGTAGAATAACCTCTCTCTTTATTCCTTGAATACCCTTTCCAGTGCCAACAAGAGTATTAACTATAAGAAATTGCATCCCTTGATTTGCGTCTTATTATTGGCATTGAGAAGGGTATGTAAGGAATAGAGTGAGAAATTGATTTTTCTATTGACAAGGGAACAATAGTTATATAAAGAAATTTTACTCAATCTAGGGGCAATATCGTAATTTCAAATAAAAAATTTAACCAACGTTAGAGGCATGTAACAATAGGTCTATATATTTCAAATTCTTTAAAATGTAGGTTTGTGAAATGATTTTTCTATAGGGGCATTTGAATGTCATTTTGGGCTGACACAAGTTCTGATATGTAATTAACCCTTTAATTAAAGTAATCGAATAGTTAGGATATTATCCAAATTCCAATGATTTAATTGAATTTGAATACAAATACTCTATTTTACTATCCGTCAGATATTTAATCGCATTCAGATAGTGATATACTACTATCTGCTCCGTTTATAGCTCTACTCGAGAGGTAGTGGTCTCATTTGCACCAACTAACGGGTGGCCAAAACCTGTCTGGATATTAAATGTATGTGTTTCAAGCACAATATGTAGTTGTCTCACTTGTGTTATTTTCAGATTCTATGTATAATATGGGCGTTCTTTACATTAGCAGACCCTTATGCATATATATTTTTCATAAGTATAGTCATCACTTGTTCCTTATCCCAACATTTTAGTCAGCAACATAAATCATGTCTCGCTACTCAATCCACGTAATGCACTAGACACTCCTCGAAGTTTGCTACCCCTCTATCTTAGTCGTAGCTACATTTTGTTCACTTTCTGCATTCATGAGAATCAAGCTTTGAGTTATCCTTTAAATAAGCACAATTGAGTAGTTCAACTGTGTAGTATTATTTTCTTATGTTATTAGTTGAAGTGTACGTGCTTTGCATTAAAATAATGTTTAATATTGTATAATATAAAAAATTAATGTAACATATTTATAATAGAGTTCCTCTAAAAAATCTATAGCCTTCCAAAATATGCCTAATGACACTAATATTTTGGAAGGGCAATATAAGCTTCTTTTATTATAAGGTATAGATAATAATGTATAGATTTATTTCACATTAGTAAACTTCCTGCAGTCCCTTAGAGATCAAAGTTTTTACAAATTTAAACATCCTTCATCATTGTGAAGGTACAAATTCAAATTTCACATGATATGAAAAAAAGGACCCTTTTCCTCCGTGATCTGCATTTGAAGCACCCAGGAATGCAACAATTGTTGTTTATGGACTTGGATGCCATCATCGTTTGATGAATGAAAAAAAGTTAAATTGTTATATGCAAGCTAAATGTGATCCTTTGAAGTGATGACTTGATGGAATTACTCTTGTAGTTCAGAGATTTTATCATTTTTCCTCAGAAATTTGGTTTAGTAAGCTCCAATGGGTAAAAAGGCGACTTTATTCATTCCACATGCAAGGAAAGTGTTTTTATTGTTGGGTCCAAACTGGAAACTGCTTACAAGATATTCTTTGAAGGCTGTTCAGAAAAGAACTCTAGGAATAGCATGGATGCATCTAGGGTTTGGGATTGAATCTGTATTTTTTCAGAACTTACGGAAAGAAGAAAATGGACGACTGAGCAAAGAAATCCAGCCAACCTACATTGTAGAGCTCAAAATATAAAGAGTGATGAGCAGTCCCAAACAGCTAACTGGTGGTGGTCCTTGGTGTTTCAATTGATTATATGATTGTCTATTAATTGAAAGGCAAGTCTGTGGTTTGGACAAAGCTCCGTATGTAGTTAACTGCTTTACTTCAATGGATGCAAAATTGCTAAATTCTATGAATCTAGGGAACTCTTGGTATTTTCAGGACTCATTTGAGAGAAAATATAAGAAAGGTTCCAGGTTTTGGAGTTGGAAATAAATAGGTATAGCCTTGTAGGATATCAATGTTGTATCTAGAAGACATGAAAGTTATCCGTTAGAATGAGTGTTGCTCTGGATTTGCCTCTTGATTTCATGGACTGTTTAATGAATGTTTGTGCTGCTACTGATAAAAAAAAATGAATGTTTGTGCTGCTTCCGGTAGAGTGAGTGGAGAGATAAATGACAAACTGCCGAACAAAGACTGAAATAGATAAAATTTTATGTGAAGACCAATCCTTGCATACATAACTCTGTTTAAATGATTCTAGAGCACCTTTCAGCTGGGGCACTCAATCTGCTTTTAGCATGTTATCACCAATTTCATTAATGGGCTTATAAAGTTAAATAAAGTATTGAGTATTGGACTATTAGCAGATCAACCTTGAATGGAACTAGTGAAGGCACATGCATTTCCTCTGCTACGCATGATGACTATGACAACGACGACGGAGCCTTTCACTACTCCCATGCAAGGTTAATCATGAAACACATTTAGGTAGATGAACCAGAATTGAAGCGAAGTTTTAGTCAATTTATTTTTACATTGACAATTAATTTTTTTTTTGTTGCCTCGGTGATCTTTTGCAGTAATTTGTAATGAGGTTGAACCTTTTTTTTCCCCTCATTATGTAATCTTCTATCTTTGCTTGATGGTTTCATTTATTTATTTATTTATTTTACGCTGTTGCATACCCAGCCCATGCCAATAGACATGGATTCTATCAATCTTTAGGGTGAACCCGTGACCCCACCTTTCAACTGAGGATTGAAAATCCATCTCTTGCCATATTATATATATATATATATATATATATATATATATATATATATATATTGGATTTTTAAGTAAGAACATTGGAAAACAATGTGGCTCGCTTCAGAGAATGTGGTAGATCATGACCTCAACCTGATCATATGTTTTATGTTAGATTCTCACAGGTACAATGAAATTGTATTTACTATTCATTTCAACTTGTATTTACTATTCATTTCAGTGTTGAGAGAGCATATATGTGGACCCAAGGATGAATGCTCTTGAATGGACAATCTGGATCAACGGGTTGAAAATTTGGGATGGTTGACTATAAAGTGCCTTGTGCTATGGTGCACCGTGCACATAAATTTTAAGCATAGGATTTTTGTGTCTATTTTAGTTTCAACAGAAGTTTGCATAGTACTGAGCTGTACTAACTAGCTGTCTTAACGTTCTCCAGCATTTATATTCTATTAGTAATCATCTATCCATAGGTGGTTCTTGTTGTCTGATTGACTGTCAGTTATCTTTTCAGGCATCTATGGTGATTGGTGAAGCACGGTAGTGATAGGAACCTAACATCCTGATGGGTAATGGTTATGGAAGTGCACCATGATTTAGGTAATTTTGGGATTTTATGTTTTTGTCTTCTTTTTATGGACATATTTGTAGGAATTTATTGATAATGTATCATTTATGCGCTGCGCATATATGTGCTGACTACAGAGTCCCTTTTCTTCACAAGGCTTTTTTAGACCACTGGCATTATTTTTAATCAACTGACACATTAATAGATTTCTTTCCTGCATCACTTACTGCTTACAAAATCTCCACCTATGCATCAATCCTTAATTCAATTGGCACGTACCTCTTGGATAGGCCATGTACATGAATATGGCAAAACCCAATATGATTCTTGGTGGAATCCATCATTTGAAACCATTGAGGGGAAAAAGCAACACTAGATGTTTCCAATTCAAACCCAACTGTGTGAACTTGTGTCATTTGTCCTTGTACTACATTAGTTTGATCTTATGCCGTCCTTTCAAAAAAAAAGTTTGATCTTATGCAGGGAGGCCACCTTGGGAAGACAATAAGAAAGTCTATAACCAAACTGGTACAAGAACCAAGAACATGTACAAAGAGGGGGGCCTGTGATTTATAGTATTTGAAACATAGTTTGATAAAATATGACTAGGACTTTGGGTGGTGAAGGGTGCCCTGTCAGATGGACAGTCTGGATGGGCCACGCCATTCCTTCAGGTTGCTGAAAAATAGTGGCCCATTCAGTGGAGTTTCGGACCAGCCGTGTGGAAAACATTCTCTTCTTTTGAAACCATTGCCCTATAGTACACCACTACCCATTAGCCTCTCCAAATAGAACACAACTGCAAATTAGGAACCATATATGAACTCAGGGCCTGGCCAGATTAGAGAAACACCATCTACTATTCAAAAAGCCAGTTGGTTCAGCAAAACTGGTGTAATTCAGCGTAAATTGTGTAATGTAGTTTTTTTTTTTTTTTGAAGATTTAACAACTAAACAAATTAGAAACACGGACTAATTACTCCAGAGTGATGCTTGGATCGAAGGGAGGCCGGCTGGGTCCCTCAGCCATGAGGAACCTACAAGCAAATTGATGGGTTAGAAAAATTCCACTCCTGGGAATGTAGGAAATGTTAAAAATAAAGATGCAAGTCAAATTAAACACATGATTTTACCTGGTTCACCCAGTGTTGGCTACGTCCACGATTGTCTTACTCACTAATCACAAGCGAAGGTTACAATTTCTTATGATCTCAACAATCTCTATTAAAAACCTAAGCCGAATGTAACAACATATGTATGGCACAATACCCAAAATATCCCTAATACAATAAGAAATTCCCTTAAAACGGATAACAGATTTTGAATGATATTAGTACCTGAGTCTAACTCAATTGAATACAAGACACCTCTGCACAACAGGAAACTTTGACACGGAAAAATGATTGGAGAAGCTTTGCACATCCCCCATCACAGCCAAGATCTCAGAAGGGATTGGATTTTTCTTAAGCAAAAAAGTTTAAATTCAAACAACAAATAAGTTGTGATGGAGTCCAAGAGCGTCTGGCATTTTACATTTCTGTCCAGGGAGGTGCATGTGGGTTTAGAAATTCAGTGCTAATGCACATTAATAGCGGTCTATTGCACCGCGATAGAGCCTAGACCGCTTTGCTTGTGCCCCAGTGGGCGCCACCCGGAAAGGGTGGAAAAACCAACAAAAAAGTTTGGTACGCTGGTGAATTAGAGTCCATTCACCCAATTATTCAAAAACTTGACTCTTGTCACTTGAGTGATTCCTTTACTGTTTTAAAAGATGATTAACAGTGAAGTAATTTTGCTCATTATATTCCCTTCAATGTCATGACTCTGTTGAGTTGCTTTTATGAAAAAAATAGGCTTCAAATACTCGTGGATTTGGTACTTTTGAAAAGCACTGCACTCAGTTCTCAGGGTGTTAAAAACTTAGTTTTTTTTTTTTTCGTTGTTTGGTAAAAGTGTTAAAACTTATTTTACAACCACAAGGGACTGCTTAATAGACTCAGGATCACCTCCAGTGTTGCCCCTGCATTTCCCCGCCAAGTGAAGCTTTAAAAAGGAGATGATGGCTTGGAAATTCTTCTATTAATGCTGGCGAGCTCCTTGTCAGTTAACACTGGAGGTGATCCCAAGTCATCAAAAAAACATGGTGAGTAGCTGAGCATTGTATTGGTCAGTTCCTTTCTCTTCTCCTCATATGAAATCCCTGGGACCTCCAGGATATTATTCGTGAAGGCCTGTCGGGAAAGATCTACTACAGATTGTAATCCCTCAGTTTTTAATATATCTGGTCGTGGTCTTCCTATCTCCAGCTTACCTTCCAAAAAAAATAAAAAATAGTATAATTGATGGTTCAAGTCGGCTCCGAGTTAATACTGGCGGGCTCCATGCCAGTTAACACTGGAGATGCATGATCCCGAGTCATCGAAGAACATGATATGGTTGATGGTTCCGGCCCTGACGTGCTGGCCACAGTCAGTAAGACACTAACCGTGAGTTGATCCCTAAACAGATGCTGACTTTGGAATTGTAACTATCCCTTAAACAAACCCTTAAATTTCTTGAAATGGTTACTATGTGATTCACCTATGTCCCCATCAAAATGCAAAAAGAGATATGGGAATCACCTTTTGAAGAGATGTGAACAACTGGAAAGAGTCTCTCTCAATTTTCTCTTCTTTTATAAAGTTGGGGAAGAACACACCCAAATGAATGAGTAGTCATTGACTCATACATACACTCATAAGGTAGCCTCTGACCCACAACCTTAATCATAATTACAATGGAGAAAAAAAAAAACAAAGGCAAAGGAGGAAAGTACATCATGAGAAGATCTCATATCCTCCATGGAAGAAAAACTATAAAATACACCCCTGAGAAAAAGCACATATAAAGAAAAGTAGATGGGTATGTAACAACTAACTATCAAGATTCAAAGAGAGACCTCTGCAATCTATTTCCTGACTTTGTGAAAAAAAGCAAGAAAATTTAATCAATTTGCTGATGATCACTCATGTCTCTTAGTTTCTTTTTGACATTTGCCTTTGCTGTGTTGCTCTCACTACCCTTCCTCTCATAAATTGTATGGTTGAAACAACACAATCAATAGAGAAAAACCTAAAAGAAAGGGATTTTGAACCAACAAGGGATTTGTGATTATAACACTTTATTTTATTATTTACTCATTATTCATATCCTCATTAGATTCATAATTAAAAATTAATCAGTATTTTAGAGAATAACTTTTAAAGAAATGGAGCTACTTAAATATCTATCATGTGAAAAGGTGACACAAATCAAGACAAAGGTGAGAGAGGGAGTGATAATTAGTCAAAGTGAAATAAGAAATGATGGGTAATTTATGCATGAACCACAGGGACTGTTGCCTCTCATGAACTGGAGTGAAACTTCGTAACAATGGTGGTTTTGACCCACCGCTACAAACAACCAATACCCTTTTGACACATTAGAAAATATCAGATTCACAGTTGTATTGCACTTTTTATTTAAATTTTTAATAATTATAAAAAGCTTTTATCAAACACATTTTCTATGTGTTCAAAGGGTAATAGTAGTTTGTAGCCTAGGACTACAATGACCTCCATGAGCAGAACCCCATTTATAGCAAGTGGTTCACTTTTGGCCCCACTAATCCCATTGGTTTACTAGTTAGATTGGCATGCCAAAAAATTAGTTGGGTCGATGATTTTTAGCCGTTAGGTCTAAGGTGTTTCAGCTTGAGAATGAAACCAATGGGGCCTTGGATCAGATTTTATTAGCAAAAGTCAATTGAGATAAGAATTGATTGTGTAGAAATTAATTGTCAAATAATCACTTTTACAAATAATAGTGTTAGGTGATCAAAACGCCACCTAAGGAGGCTGCATTTATTACATTTCTATGAAAAACGTTTTTGTCGACTAGAAAATTAACATATGTGGATATTGCATGTTGGAAGACAATTTGGGGATTCTCATCTCTGAAAAACGTTTTTGTGGGCTTGAAAATAAACATGTGGATGCTGCATGTTGGAAGACATTTTGGGTTCCAAAGATGAGAATGACATTCAAATGAGACCGACGTACATTTTCCTAGTGTCGTGAAAACCAATTCTATTTTCAGATTAATTTTCATGCGGAGTTCTGCATCATGCGGAGCTCCACATTATATTTAAACTGTTCTATTTTTCAGCATCTCTTAAGTGGTTAGAAGCCTAACAAGAGGGACTTTTCAATTGCTTACACCACACTGGGAATGGATCCAGGACCACCAAAACGGGATAAACACTACCACAAATACCAACAGGCAGGTGTGTAGCCAAAACCAATTCAAAAAGGGAACGGATTCCTCTGACGGATGCCGAAGGCCCAACCTCTGGGGTCCACACATCACCTGTCATGTGGTGATAAAAAGGGAGAAATATATCAGTTGGGGAGAAGGCAAAAATCAAGAGAGAAAATGAAATGACTTCTTCCTCTTTTTATCACCACATGGCTAGTGATGGCTAGAGGTAACCCTTTCATTCAAAAAAGAGATTTAACTATGAACATGAGCTCTAATTGAACGGTCAACCGGAGCAATCCAAATTTTACCTTGGGAAGTTATAGTTTAGTAATTATGAACACAAATGATGATATTTTGTAACTATAATTTTTTTCATAAATATCAATTTCCAAAGCAATTTTTGGATTGTTCCGATTGGCTGTTGAATCAAACTCTCCTATTGTTAGTTATTCTCTGTTTTTTTTTTTTTAAATGCTCTTAAAAACACAATCAGTTCTGCTTACAATTTTGGCTTTGCTTGTCTGTCACTTTGGTAAGGTGAAACTTATCTCCTTGAAATTTGTTCGTAGGACCACTTTGCGGGAGGGACAACGACCTAACCCGTGTAACTCTAATCCTTGCTATAAATGTTAATAGTATTGTATAGTTATTTTTATTTATACTTAAATGGGTTTGATATAATGATATGCCCATCTCATGAGGGTAGTCCTAGTCTCAGGGAGAGAAGCTTTCCTCGAGCAATGCGGCAAGTTGGAAGTTACTCACCGGTTACTAACCCCCTAAACCTAGTTGGAAGTTACTCACCGATTATTAACCCCCTAAATCTAACCACTAATAGGTGAATAAATAACTCCTTGTACTCATAAAAGAAAAGAAAAATAATTTATATCTTTGAGTAATGAGGGATTGGGATACAATTGGTATATAAGTAAAAATAAAGGATATTATGAAAAAAAATGTTGATTGCCACCAACTCTTCTATTTTTTATCAAACGGTATAAATACAAAAGGTATATAAGTAAAAAGAAATTGTATAATGGAAATGAAAATATATAAGTGAAAATGATATTTTAGAAACAAAAATAATGTGAGCTTTGAGAGAAAAATATTGAAGTGATAAAGAATATTAAGATATAGTTGATATATAATCAGAAGACAATGACATTACATAAATGAGTAGAAGAAATTATGGAATAATAGAAAGAATAATATAGGTTTGGGATACAACTAGTATATAAATAGAAGTATAGAAGCCAAGTACATTATGCTATCATAAAAAAAAAACAAAATAAAGGACATTATGTGAAACTAAAGTACATAAACAAAACATTGTTGGGGGTTGTGGCCTAATCGTATTTAGATCACCCCAAAAAATAGAAGTAAAAGGTATAGTGGGAAGGATAAAAGTTGGTTGACACCACTCCTCTCTCATTTAGATAGTTATTTTTTCTTTATACAACCGTAAGGTGTTTATTATGTTTTAATGACTTAAAAGTTTTTAAGCCTAGGAACATTGACAAACATAGCATAAAATCATATCCATGATGTTTCTGTGGACCTACTCACCAAATTTTTAGTGGCAACTATCTCTGGCATATGCCCGAAAATTATTCTTGGGCATCGCTTCTTTGAATGACATGGGAAGCACTTAACTAAAGAGGTGACATAATGCATGGCATGTAAAGCCCATACGGTACCTTTCATATCATCACGGGTATTGTTTGGCACCCATTAACTATGATTAAGATTCACTCATTCCTAGGGTTAAATAATATAACCTTCTAGGAAAGAAAATAGCTGGTTGACACCAACTCCTCTCACTTTTAGATAATTATTTTTTCTTTATACAACCGAAAGGTGTTTAACGTGTTTTAATGGCTTAAAACGTTCTTAAGCCTAGGAACATTGGCAAGCAAACATAGCATAAGATCTTATCCAATGGTGTTTCTGTGGACCTAGTCACCAAATTTTAGTGAGAAGGTGAGTCCAAAATCCAAATGTATGACACGTGTATGGGTATGAATTATCTGTTCTTAGTTATCTTAATAAAGTGATTGTTATGATGTCTAATTAAAAAGTGAGTGTTTGAAATATAGGGAGAAAATGTATATAATATATAGTCAATGAAACTAATGATGGAGTGTGGTGGAAAAATATGCCGGCCATTTGGTTGTATTCCAGACTCGTTTAACTCATCCTTATCGTCATCTATCTAAAAATCGATTTTTAGCATCCTAACCACTCCCATTTGCAAATGAGGTGTGCTAACCTTACCTTTCGATTCTTCCTACTCTCATTCAAAAATCAAGGTATGTTAAAACAAAGACATGTGTTAGTTTTTGGTTGAAAGCAAGAACAATTGTTAAGGACGTTTGATAAAACTTATCTATAATAAGCTTTAAAAATTAATTTATACGAATAAAATGTTCTAAAAATCAAAATTATTCGTATAAGTAAAATATGTTTTTTTTCCTCAAAAAATAACTTTAGATTACTTATTAATAAGTGATAAAATTACTTATTATTGAATATTTATGCATCACTAAAATATTATCAACCAGTCTTATTATTAAATAAAAGCTTAATTTAATAGTGTAAGTGAATAAACTTTTATTTTAAGTTTTATCATACGTATACTTAATTTTTGGCTAAAAGTAATAAAAATACCAGAGAGTTCTTTGCAAATACATTGTTGTGAAAAAGGATTTACACTATAATTTGAATAATAGTGTTACTAAAATGGCTAACCCCAATAATTTTTTGACTTTAATCATTGTTCTCGCTAAGATTATTAATAAAATATTTTAAAATTAGGGTACGTATTGAAAGAGCTACTCTTTTCATCAAAGAGGATTGCTAGATGCATAATAATAATAATTTTTTAAAAAAAAACAGCCTCGCTGTGTCCAAAGCACCTTCACAAGAACAAAGTAGGGTAAAATTTGCGATACTTGTTGCAACTTCAGTCAGCTTGGAAGTTTGCACCTAGGCTAACATTTCTTTTCAATATAGTAAGGTGTTAGCTTTGTAATTATCCAATCTTTTACGAAATTATCACTTTATTTCTTAATAATTATACGATGAGAATATGCCAAAAATGAGAGCATGTCAAAACTTTTTAAAAACAGAACCTACCTTATATTTAAACTCTTCAAAAAACAATTAATTTAATTTCAAATCTTTGATAAAATTAAATGTTTTAATATATTAAATATATATAATATATGTATATATAAATAAGGAGAATAATCTTTACTATTATAATGAAAAAAGGAAGGTAGGTGGTGATAATTGAAATATTTTTACAATGACAAAAAAGTATTATATCATCTTATTATAATGAATAGATATTTAAAGGTGTTAAATTCATTTCAGATCCTCTTATTTAAGGCTGATTCTCTCAATAATCTACTCATATTTTTCCTCTCTCACTCTTTATAGGTTTTCAACTGTCACACAACTTACTATTTTTAATTCATTTTCTCTCTCTCATATCTCTCATCTAACACAGATGCATTATACGAGTCTCACTAGGTTCTTTCTTTCTATTATTTTCCATCTATCTCTTGCACGCTTTGCCTGAGCCGCCCATTAGTATATTTAATGAATAGGCAAGTCACCACATTTTGAGGTCATGTAATATGTGTTTTGGCCCACAAAAATGTTTTGGTGCTAGCATATTGTCACGGTCATAAGTTGTCAAGTACGGTCATAACCGTGATACTGGGCCGGAATGGCCTGAGCATGGGCAAAAGATGTCAATGCGATGTCTAGGAAATAGGCAAGACACTATGCAAGCGATAGCGCAGCGTGATGCAAGGTTGGTGCCTTAGTGTTGAGGTACTGAAGTGAAGGGACATGAAGATGTCTTGATGTGGTGTACGAGGTACTATGGTTTAGGTGAAGTGCACATGAAGAGTTATGGAGTGAAGCTTGAGTTTGGTGCTTGGTCAGACACATGTGGGCAAGTGTTGTGGGGCCCACATGGTATGTTAGAAGTAGGGCCGATAGTACCTTCATTCGAAGAGAAAGATAATGTGAGTTCAATGGTACAGTTGATTTGTGGATCTTCAATGTACTGTTCCGTAAAAGACCGGTATGACTCCACCGGCAATGGTGATGTTTCCTTTTGGTAGAGGGTGAAAGGTTTATCATCCACTTTGAGGAGAATGACGTAACTCTACCTTCCCTTGTGGCACATCTGGGGCCACCTAATGAGCAACCCCAAAGGAGTTGGGGGCGGACTCTAGGATCCTGAAGGGGATCTTGGAGTCTCCTTGGATGGTTGTTGGAGCATCCAAAGATGGTGCAAAGGAGACGGACTTCCTAGCACTGCGCAAGAGCCTTCGAGCAAGAGGTTTCATCCTAATATGACATTTAAGCGTGCGGTATGCATCATGGTCGTCTAAGAGGGACACAAGGTATGGTTGGGATACTCGGTCAGAGGACCGAGGATCGCGTTGTGGGCGTTATGTCCTCAATGCTTGGTAAACGGGGCAGTGATGTTCCTAAGCTATCCGCAATACGTGGGGATGACCGATAGTCGTGTTTGAGAATATCGGGCCGTGTTGGATGTTCGGCTTGATCGGGGAACCTTAACATCATGAGAGATGCGTGAGACGGAACCTCGGTGACGCGGGAACCTTATGTGTTGGACGAGTGTCGGGTGCGACACGATAAAGTGATGCGTAAGCCAACTGAGCGTAGCTTAGCGGATGAGACTCGGTAGCGGGTCGTACCTTGTCGTAGCATTGTAACACGAGATGTTGGGTCAGTTCAATTGATGGATAGTGTAATGGTGTAAGGCTGGCCAAGATCATGGGATGATTGAGGCGCCGCACGGTTGTTCCTCAAAATCAAAAAGTTGACCGTGACAATATGCCACTTGTCAAATATTAATCTCATTAGGCATATCAAGCGGTCCATAAAAATGAAAATTAAATTTGTAGTAATGGACCAAGGTTGAACATCCGTATCTTTCTAATGGAATTGCTCACGATTTAATTGCAAAGGATTTCTCAAATTAGTTTTTATTTTTATTTTATATTTAATGAATTGAGTATTTAATGACACCCCTGCCTCTTACGTGAGTGGTATGGGTGTGGCCTTCCATGGATGAGGTCTGGGGATCTAATCTCACACGAGTATGAGTTGCAAGAGCTCCATTGCCCAAGTTAACTTCTGACTACCTGACTACTAATGTAAGTAAATGATATCTCTCAAAAAAAAAAAAAAGTCTTTAATAACATTTAGGTTTATTAAATATTTAATTTTAGTTTAATTCCCGATTACTAATAATTTTGATTTAAACTCTTAACAGATTAAGTAAGCAAAATCGTGCCTAATCCTTAATGTACACAAACCTTTTTATTATAGAGTAATAGTTCAGTGTTCGTTCCACTGGCGAGGAGTAAACTATTGTTCCTTGCTGTCACAAAGTCGTTAGCCGCCCCTTCAGCTACCATGAACTGGGGTAAAATTTTATTTCCGTGTTAAATTTTTTTCTAAAAATAGGGTAGATGGGTAAACCTTAACCCTATGTTTGGTTGTCAAGAAAAAGAAAATATGTGAAAAATGAAAAAGAAAAAAAAATAGATAAAATACAATTAAGAACTGCATTAGAAATCTGAATTTTTTTTTTTTTTTTTTCATGTTTTCACGTATTTTCTCGACAACCAAACATAGCATAAGGGTTTGTAAAGACGTGGCACGGAGGTTATTACTTTCCTTTATAGGAGCAATAGTTCGCTCCTTCCACCAGCAATGAATTCGGCTTAATTTTTTTTTTCCTTTTCGATCTTAGGGTTAATTTTTTTCTAAAAATCAAGGGTAGAGAGGTGAACATTAGAGAGTTGGTTGAATCTTAATCATAATTAAAAGATGATTAAAAGAGAGACACATGGTATGGAAAAGAGAGTCGAGACGCACCTTCTCGCGTCACCGACCGAGGAGGTGAATTTTTTTCCTTATTATAACAGCCTTTTTGGCTGGATTGGAGATATGGGCCCTGGGAATTTACGCGTTAAAGTCGAAAATACCCTTAACTTTTGTCTTTATGCAAACTTTTAAAAAAGATGGTAGCCTTTGTGTAGCTGTCCGTATCGGGAGATATGCATCACAGAGAAAAAGACAAACAGGCCTTGACCTTTTTTGTAAGGGAGATTATTATATGTATCACATAGCTACAAAATAAAAATGCTGCGAACTGTTGAACGGTACTGACAAATGATGTGTGGTTTGAAATCCACACACCACGCCCCTTAAGTATGATAGCTCGCGATGCACAGAATCGAGCAAAGAATCATCCAAGAACGTGTTGGAAGACAGCTTAGCTTTGAAGCTTATTCCAGACATTTGGAGTTTAGGGCGGCAACAATTAAATACTGTTACTCCGTCGTTAAAAATGGGTTTGACATCGTTCTTATTAACGAAATTGCCATTATTTCACCAAAATATGTTCAGGGCACAAAGGTATTACTGTTATTTTCCTGAAACAAAAGCCTTTAATAGTAAAAGTACTTATTGATCAATTAAATCTGATCAAAGTTTATGAACAAAACCACGATAATGCCACTTTGGTCTCAATTAGGTAAGAGGTAAGGTAATTAGGTGACCGCCTTTATCAGGTCAGTGGCATTAACGTAATTATAAGGTAAGTAATATTGAATTCGAAAACTATCTACTAAACGACAAAACGATAAGGGACCCATGTAGTACGAACATAGGCCGGAAATTGCAGGCTCTCGTTCATCAGACACGTGGTCGGTACAGATTTCCCCACCTCAGTCATGAGTCATGACTATAGAAGAAACTTGGACTCAGCCACTCGGGCTACATTTGACTCTAGTTAAAATCTAACTATGGTTAACTGGCGCCGCTTTAACTATTTTTTTAAAAAAAAATCTTTATCTCTCCTTTCTTCTAAAAGGAGGAGAGAGAAGACTCGAAGAATCCATTATCTCTCCCTCCCAAAAATTGCAAGCCGCCTGCTGAGACCGTTTTAGTGTTCTCATTTCGCTGAAATATCGGATTATCCGTCGTCTCGTTTCGGATATATCGGCAATTGACTTCACTGATTACAGAGATCCGAATATCGGAAACAACTTCGTCCATTTTTTCTTTCTGCAGTAGATGTTTACCGGCGATATGGTATCGGATGCGGTAGGGATTTCGATAGCTTGATTAGATCGTGAGCAGTGGTGCAAAACTTGCCGGAGTTGGGTTTTTTTTACAACTTTCAGTAGATTTTGAGCTGATTTTCAGACTAGAATTTGGTGTTCATGAATATTTATTGGTTGTTGGAGCTCTGATTCTGGTTTGAATGCTGGTTTGAGATTCATTGAAACTGGTAGGTAGAGGAAAACGAAACTGTGACTGGTAGATGATGGCCGGTGAAAAGAAAGCGTGAGGAAATAATTATAGATTGAAAAAAGAAAAAGTTCTTTGGATTTATGATTGAAAACCCTGAAAAAAAATTCCATCTTTAGCTTTAGTTTGATTACGGAGAAACCTCAGAAATATGCCCGTGGAGTTAGAGAATACGTCCGCCATGACTGTTTCTACAGCTTCGGGAGAAGCTAGCGTGTCTTCCTCTGGTAATCAGCCGGCACCACCAACCACAACTACGAAGAAGAAGCGAAATCTACCTGGAATGCCAGGCAAGATAGATAGTGAAACCCTAAAAACTAAAATCTGAAATTTTTTGGACTAATTCCCGAATTCTTATCTTTTTTTTCTTTTCTTGCAGATCCAGAAGCGGAAGTAATCGCTTTGTCACCGAAAACCCTAATGGCCACGAACAGATTCGTGTGCGAGATCTGCAAGAAAGGTTTTCAACGCGATCAGAACCTTCAACTTCACCGCCGCGGCCATAACCTTCCATGGAAACTCCGGCAGCGGTCGAGCAAAGAGATTCGTAAACGAGTCTACGTCTGTCCCGAGGCGTCGTGTGTTCATCACGATCCGTCGAGAGCTTTAGGCGACCTCACTGGGATAAAGAAGCATTTCTGCCGGAAACACGGTGAGAAGAAATGGAAGTGCGAGAAGTGTTCGAAGAAATACGCCGTCCAATCTGATTGGAAAGCTCACTTGAAAACATGCGGAACCAAAGAGTACAGATGCGATTGCGGAACTTTGTTTTCTAGGTTTCCGATAATTTCTCTCTGATTTTCCGTTTGATCTCTTCCGTTTTTTTTTTATTCGTTCTCATTATTATAGTTTCGGTTTCTGTTTTGGTGATGCTGTTTCTTTGGTTCTTGAAGGAGAGATAGCTTCATCACACACAGGGCTTTCTGCGATGCTTTGGCGGAGGAGAGCGCGAGAGCTCAAACAGCAGTGAATTCGAATGCAGAAGAAGATACAAAGCTTCAGATCGTTGCTACTTCATCTCCTCCTCCTCCTCCTCCTCCTCCATCTACTGCTGCGATCTCTGCAGTTTTGCCTATTCAAAATCCAGGTAAAACAGTCAAGAAAGTTAAATTATTAAAATGTTTCTGTTTGGGCTTTTGTCCGATATGTTTTTTTGTAAAAAAAAAAAATACATACCAAACGAGACACCCCTCGATCTAGATCTTGGATTGTTCAGTTTTTGTCTGTTGTTGATCTTGTTTTCATATGGAGATTTGGTCACAACAAGCGACTAATTTAAATTTTCAAGATAAGAGAGAAAGGTTCTGATGGAACTTTGCAGAGATTCAATCTCTGCAATCGATAAAGAACCCCAAAAGATTAGAAAGGAAAGGAAGCCATGATTGGTTCTCCTTTTCCCTCCAAACTATTTAGAAAGAAGTTAAAAAGAAACCCTACTTTCCATCTCTCATCTGTAATTTTCTTCTCCACTGGTCCCTGTTCACAGAGTTGCCGGAAAATCCCACCGGAATCATAAACCATATTCCGGCGACGACTTGCGTAAACGGCGGCGGCAGCAGCAGTAGCGTATTTGCTAGTCTGTTTGCTTCCTCAACAGCAGCAGTAACCCTACAACCCCAAACATCTGCATTTTCCGACTTAATCTGTGCCATGGCACGTTCTGAGCGCCCGACCAATCTTCCTCCGGCCTCTGCCACAGAACCCGCGTCTCTGTGTCTCTCTTCGAACAACGGTTCGTCACTCTTTGCTATGGCAGCGCAAGATCGTCGGCCATACTCTCGGCCACAGCAACCAGGAATGTCCGCGACCGCATTGCTTCATAAAGCGGCGCAGATGGGTGCTGCAGCAACTAATGCTTCGTTGCTGTGTGGTTTGGGGGTAGCGTTATCATCGTCTTCGTCTGGTCAGCAAGAGAGTTTACAGTGGAACCACCGGATGGAGCCTGAGTCTGGACAGGTTGAGGCTGGGCTTGGACTTGGGCTTCCTTGTAATGTAGGAGCTGAGTTGACGGAATTAATGATGGGCTCGTCGTCATTGTTTGGCCCAAAGCCCACTACGCTTGATTTTCTGGGGTTGGGAATGGGTGGTGGTGGTGCTCCGTCAGGCGGGTTTTCAGCTTTGATTACTTCAATTGGTGGTGGTCTTGATGTGGGGAGTACGACAGCGCCGTTTGGCGGAGGGAATTCGCCGGGGAGAAGGGCCTGAGAGGAAGCCCAATAGCTCCCTGTGCTGGTGGAAGTTATGTAAAACTTTTTTTTTTAAATTTGGGTCCTTTTTAATTTTTATTTTTTTTGCTTTACCTCCATGACAAGGAGGAGATTAGATAGAGAGTTTTTTTTTTTAAATGTTTTATTAGTTTTATTTGGTGGGGTTAATGGGTTTGAGAAGGGGAGGTGTACAGGGGAGGAGGGAGGGGCCTTCGTAGGTATAAATATATATAATGCAGTTGAAAGAGAAAAGGAGTAGCTAGAAATTATATTCCTTCGGGCACTGCTTGGGGCTCTGTTTTTTTTTTTATTTCAATGCACTTTATTGGTTAGTCGGAGTTAGTATTAGTATCTTTTCTCGGTGAGGAAACACTGCGCTCACCTCTATCTTATACCACGGGTTGAACCCGGGACCTCTCTCTTGGTGAGAGGATACATCACCGGGCTAGTTCGAGCACTGCTTTGGCTCTTTCTAAGAGGGACGACTTAAGTCTGAAGTCTGTATGGTGCTTTCTTCTTTTTGAACTTTGCCATTTTCTGTTTCCTTTCCATAGTCCTTTTTTTGTTTTAATAGGGACAAGTTTCGGATGTAGACTCCTTTGTTTTCTGATAAGATTATGACATGTGGTTAGAGTTTTTATCGTTACTGTCGAATAATACAATTACACTTTGGTCATGAATTTTGACAAATGGACGAAGAATAGCAGAAGAAATGTACTTTTAACTTGATCAATAATTTCAATTGACAGCCAAAGAACATTGGCCAAAAAAACTCAGAAACAAAGTGAGATCAATCTCGAGACAAGTAACGATCATCGATAATCAAGTATGTAGGACATGTGATAGTTACTAAGTTAAAGATAATTAAGTATGTAGGACATGTGTGAGATTTTTTGGTTACTAAGGTGACATGTGATGGTTATAAGGTAAAGTAGGAGTAGCAATGGGCTAGGCACGGTCTTGAATTTTGATGATTTTTTTAATAGGCTTGACCCAAAGCTCAACACATTTACAAAGGTTTTAAAGTTCGAACTGTTGGGAAAAAAATCTAGGTTTTGGAAAATCTTGTTTTTTTATAAACTTTAAACCAAAATAAATATGAGACTCACATGGGTTTTGAGGCAGGTCCAAGTGGATTCTTGTTCTCCTTCACGAGGAGATTAACATAGTATATTTATTTGTCCAAAACCATTAAGTGGTGAATGAGAAATTGAATTCTAAGATACCTACTTGAACATTCGTTATAAGTTGAAGAATTGTACAGAAGAATAATCTCATATCGGAAAATTATTGAAATCAAAGTAGGCTTATTTACTATTGTCTTTGAGTAAAGGGTGGACCCTTGGGGCACCCAAATTTTGAGAACGGGTGAGCACCTAGCCAAAGGTGGAACCAACAACACGCCCCGCCCCGCCCTGTGCCTGTGCCTGTGTCCGAGTCTCATCCGATCGGCTGGTTGGTTGGCTTGTGGGCCTTAAGCCCAGTACTTATATTTATTTTTTGTTTTTGAACAAAAGTTCATTCACATTCAACAGTTAACCCAATAGAATTATAATCCAACAGTCATGCCTATTCGGATTTAATTCATGCCCAATAGACATGTCTTTTTTGGACAGTTTCTTTAACTTCTATTTAAAGACAATCTGAATTCTATTTGAAGCACGAAATTCATACTCTTCTGTTTTCTAGTAATCTCCTTCATTCAGCATTAAAGTCTGCATAACGGAGAGAGTTTTAAACACTGCTAGTTTGCTATGTCTCGAGGTTTATAATGATAGTACTCGAGACGTGATTGTTGTATCTTGGGAGACGAATTGCTACAGGTCGTGACCACTATTGCGGGACAATATTGTCTTAAGGATATTGAATCAAATTCAAGCCTCAATCAATCAGTAAAATCTTATGTCATTCTATTCTTTTCTTCTTATTTGCATACTTGAATTACATAATACATAAATCAAAGTTTGTTCTGTACTTTCGAAGTTTTAATTATAACATACTTTTATTGAATCAATAACACTACATATTTAACACGAACTTGGCACGATTGTCACTCATAAGGACAAGATCATAGTTATTTGGAAGTTACCATTATCAGACATGGTACACACGACAAAAGAAAGAATGGAAAAATGGAGCCCTGCTTGAATGATACATTAGGCCCTCTTATAATTAATATTCTATAACTTAATAATCTCTTATAATTAATAAATTTGTAAGGAACCAACTTGGTTCTATAATGTATAATTAATAATCTCTTATACTTGCTATTTAATAATTTTTAAAGAAAGTTCTAGTATATTATTAAGTATAAGAGAGGTTTTTCTACTATATTAATACATAGTTATTGAACCTTATTAATACTTTATGATGATTTAGGTATCAAAAACAGAAAGAGATAAAATTATGTTAGATATTTTGGCTATATATAATAAATTATCATATTTAGTATAAAGTTTAGATATTCTAGAAATTTTTAAAAAAAATTGTATTAGGTCCAAATGTCATTAGCATGTTCAATGAGCTAGCATAAAACCTTTTGTTTTAGTTTTAGTTTTTTGTTTGAGTGCTAGTCATATACATTTGCATCTACATGAAGCTTATATGGAAAATACAATACATTGAAAATAAATTTAGGAAAAAAAAATTTGCTGGACCAATATAGTGATTCTTATAAATAATATTATCTTATAATTAATATAATTTCTTTCCACCAAGATTATTAATTACAAGAGGGTCTACTGTAATTATTCTTGAAGATAAATGAGAGAAGGGACTACTATCATGTCAAAGATTTGATGAATTAGCAGGAACAATTGTTTAATTGGCAACAAAATTCTATAAAAGAGGCAAATACTAAGAAGTTCAGGCCCACAACGAAATCGAAATCTAACATACATTAAGTTTACTTTTCAGCACTTACTTTCTCCGGGAGTGGCCCTAGTTTAGTTCACCTATTTTATTCGGCAGCTCTTATGGCAGAAGATTGTTATTGTTATGCGATCTATCTCCCTCCTATAATATTTGGAACTCTTTCCTAATCTTTAATAAAGTCCAGTTACTTATTTTCAACCTTCATTTCTGTTCATTTACATAAAGTACATCACATTGATTTTGTCTTAATTTTGAAAGTCCTTTAGTCATGAAATGCAGGAAAAAAAAACTCATTCAGTTACTCTCCATCGTAAATTACTTGACCGGTTTATTAGAAGTGACTGACCATATAACTGAATTGAACACTTCGTTCAGTTACTCTATCTTACTTGACGCCTGGAATCTACAGTATTGTCAACAGTCTTGTATCGAAAAATAAAAATGGATAGAACTCTATTTGGGATGGTCTGAGTGGAGCTTGGCATGAACTGACAATCGTGTTTCAATGTTTAGGTTTGAACAAGCTTGACTGAACAAAGTTAGGTTCAATCTTGGAAGTGCCAAACTAAAATTTTTTAAATTTTAGGATTGTTTTATTTAATTTTATATGATCTTATTAAAAATAATAATTATTAAATTACAATACAAGAAAAGATTTGGGAAGAATCATCCAGTTAGTCTAGACTAGATAGCCAAGTAAGTTAGTTTTTTTTTAAAAAAAAACTTTTGTTGTAGCTAGATTTTAAACATATTTATTATAAGTGAATAATAAAGGATAATTTTTTTAAAATTATTATATATTAGATTAACAAATGTATCATAATATTTTGTGCTGATGTCTAAGTGGAATTGAATCAAATAGGGCTAAGCTCGAGTTCAACTTGTTTAAATTTTCGAGCTCAAATAAATTTTTGGCTTGACTCATTTGATTTTAAAATATCAGCTTGAGTTATGGTCGATTGCAATTGCGGAGTATAGAATTTTTTGAATTGAGAAAGTATGACAATTGACTTAGACCCATTTTTTATGGTTTGCTTGTGACTTCCGAGTTGTGTCTCCTCTAGCTTGTCGGTGGTGGGCTGCTTTGCTTCGCAGCCAAGCCCAGCTAAATGGGGAGAACAGGGATTCGGTGGATCATGGATGACTTTGTTCAAATAATAAATAAAGAAATAAATGGATGGATGATTTTTTGGCCCACTAGCTCGAGCGTATTGCCATGAATGTGTTTGAGCGAATCTTGGCCCAGCCCGGCCCGGCCGATTAAAACCAATCAAATGGCTGGTGAATCTAGATTGGAGCGGAAATAATATTTTAAAGAGTCCGGAAATAATATTCTAAGCTGACCCGAATGTCTCCTGTCCTTTTTAACCCTTGTTTAATCATGATTAAACTTAAGATTAGTATTTTTTTTTATTTTTTTATTTTCTAAAAACCATGGCTATGGCTAGAATGTTTAACCACAGTTGATGGATGGTAGAAAAGGGATTTGGACCAATGATGTCACTGGGTTTAAATTGAGTACTAGCCGAGACGCACTAAGTTAATTTTTTTTCTATAAACACAATGTGAGTGCAACACATAGTGTTACTATCATATTACAGGGAGATGGGCAACACTTGTTGCCACCACCTTGGTTTGGGAAGACTGCGACTGGGTTAGTATTTCTGATATTTCAAAGCCAATATCAAAGCTTGCCATAGAAGGAAAGTGAGAATAAAAAAAGTGGGTCAAATTTTTTTAGAATTAGCCTACGGTTACTCCCAAAGTGTATACGTTAAGCTAAATTTTAGTTTTTAATGATTAGTTATAGACGTAAGATTAGGGAGTATATTTTAGGGTACTAAGAATGACATGGTCATTTTGCGAGATGTGCGTATCAACCTAGGAAGCACGGATATTTCAAATAGGCTTCCGTACCCGTATCCAATACATATCGGATATGGATATGCCTTCGATATGACGGGATACGTATGAGATACGGCCTAAATGTATCTTGTTAATTAAAAATATTTTTTTTATTTCGGATATGGCTTCGATACGGCATGGATACGGTTGTGATACGGCCATGAATATATTTTGTTTTTTTTTTGTTTTTTTGGAGACCCGGGGGTGTGACCTTATCTCTTTTGTTTTTGCATGGACACGGTCTTCTTTATATTTTGCTTAGTGGATGATAAGATGACTTTTTTTTTGCTTAGTGGATGATGAGATGACCCTATTTCTTTTGTTTTTGCATGGACATGATATTTTTTTATACATAAACAAAACTAAATCAATGGTTATTTTGTAATTATAATACAAGATATAATATTATTATTATTTTAAAAAAATTACAGACGTATCCTGATCGTATCTATATTTTTTTTTTTATATTTTACCATATCACCGTATTCATATCATATCGTACCCGTATCCATATCCGTCCTTTTTTAGGTCTCAACCAGCAAAACGTAAAATGCATGCTATCACTTCTTTATATTTTCTTTATTATTATTATTATTTTTAAATCTATTTTCTTGATTCTTTTAAAAGTTCCAATATCATTATGTTATGACTGTTTTCGAGCCGTCCTTTCTTGTCGTTTCCCTATGCTAGAATATTTGACACATTATATGGTACGGTCCTTTTCTTTATGCACGTCGGAAACTAAATGACCACTATATCCATCGGTGTGGTTTGAATTGCGAGATTACCAATCTCGCGTTGCTCGTGTTTGGCAGAGGTAAAACAACACGTGCCATATCTGTTTAGAGTCTGTGTGTGTGTGGGGGTACCAAACGATCACGGATCAACCAAGTACCATGCAAGAGACAAGTCCAAAATCAACTCAATCTTCCTTTTCCCTCTACTTCTGGGCCTCGGATTGTCTCTGGCGAAGCCAGAAAGGGCTCTCGGGGTTCCATACATTGTGCGGCAGCTGGCAGCAAAATGGGGAGAAGTTATTTATTTTCTCCCCATGATTTTTGACTTCTCCCCATTTGATATCTCTTTCCCTTATTCTCACACACTTATCGCCACATGTCCATTTGTGTGTGGAGAAGTCAAAATCATGGGTCCCATGATTTTGACTTCTCCACCACATGTCACCTATTCTATGGAACCCCGAGATAAGCCCTTTCTGGCTTCGCCAGAGGCAAGCCAAGGCCCTACTTCTGTATCTTTTCAGCGGGGTCAAATCCTCAACGGTGATAACTGGATTTTGCAAATCCGGTTATCACCTCTAGGGTTTGCTACGTGTCTCCTTTGACACCCCTTAACCATGGGTATGGTTCACCCACCCACCCATCCTTGTTTTTTTTTAAATATTAATTTATTTTTAAAATTAAAAAGGTGTTTTTAATATTAAAAAACTTTAAAAACAGTTTTTTAATATTAAAAAAAAAACAAAGATGGGTGGGGGAATCTTACCGATGGTTTAGGGGTGTCAAAGGAGACACGTGGCAACCTCTAAGGCTGGTAACCGGATTTGCCTAATCTAGTTATCACCGTAGATGATTTGGCTCCCTTTTCTGCAAGCTCCTCTCATAGGAATTCGATCCCCTCAAGGCCTTTTACATCAAGAAATATCTTTTAACCCAATCCAAAAAAAAAAAAAAAAAAGCTCGATGATATGGAATTTACTACCCATCAACTATGGTTAGGACTCACTCACCCCAGGGATTAGTAATGGGTTTTTTTTTAAAAAAAATATTAAATTTAATTTACTTAAGCTTAACCATGATTAAAGAAAGGAACACGGGACACTGCGGTCAACTCAAAAGTGGACCAACACTCCTCAGTTTAGGTCTGGACTCTTTCACTTTCATCCACATACAAATGGTTTTAATTTTATATTATAAAAAGAAAGGAGGGTATACAAGTATTTTGAACTGTCAACCGAGCCAGGATCTACTAATTCTTTACTATTGTGTATATATCTATATTTATAAAAATAATACTATAAGTCACTTGGTTCTATATGGCATTTCTCAACATTTCTATTATCATTTCATATTAACGTGTTTTTTTGACATGACATGTTCTCTTAATTGATTATCCATTTAATAAGAATCTTTAATTAAAATTGTTGTTTTTTTAAGTTAAATAATAGGACTCCCACTTAATTAAATATATTAAATGATATTAGCTCTTCCATCACAACTCTCTAAACATAGGACATTCCACCTCCCTTATTAATTGATGGTACCCTTAATAAGAATCCTTTATTAAAACTATTTTTTTCTGAATCAAATAAGACATTCATTTAATAAAATATTAAATACGTTAAATTATACTTCTTCCATCGCAACTCTTTAAACATTACCCTTATAGCACCTTAGCGGCTACCTTAGGTCTAGCTCTGTGTGTGTTTAGAGAGTGTGTGAGTGTTAGTTACATGATATCATTTCAACAAAAAAAAAAATCTCCCTTCTTAATTGATCACCCCCTTAATAAGAATCTTTCTTAATTAAGTAAATTAAATGATATTTGGTTTTATATTTATATTTAATATTATATCATTATGTCATACATGTTGTGTTATGCATGTCCATGTTGATGAACAATTACCTTCTAAAAAAAATGTTGATGAACTATTTTAAATAACCTTCTTTTTCTTTTTTTCATTTCTATTTTTTTTATTTTTCTTTCTATTGGCATGTTTGAAGATTGTAGTTAGATATAATACAAAGTCATGTTACGGGAAATCACATTTAGCAAAACTTAAAGTTTCTTTCATAGTGCCTTATTACTTCAATAAGAGCAAAATTAGTTGTGGTATTTAATTCCTTTATGGGAGTAAATATTGAATGCTTTTGGTAAGAATTGAAACTCATGATTCTATTTGTTTTCCGAATTAACTAAAATTCTTAGATTTTCAATTAATTGATTTTATTTAGTTTTGACTTTCTATAGCTTGTCGTAGATTAGACACGAATTATAACATGATAAAGTATAATTTATAATATTTTTTAATAATTTAAAAAAATTTAAGATCTATATTCATCTCGTGCATCACATGGAGTATTTGCTAGTACCAACCTTGTGCGATGCATGGGAAATATATATACATATATATATATATATATATATATATATATATAAAGAGAGAGAGAGAGAGATGGTTTTTGTATGAGAGAAGAAAGATGTTCATTTGGGGAAACAAATGGGGAGAGAAGGAAATGAGATTTGGTCTAGCCCTTGCAAGGGCAAAATTGTGTGGCCCTCATCCCATGGGTTAGCACGTTTCTCTTTTAACACCCTTAACTAAGGATAAGATAAACTAACCTTTAGGTATCAACAATTTACCTTAGTTTTTAGGAAAAAAATATTTTAAAAATTAACCACAAAAGTTAAAATTTCTTGACCAATGTTAAAAAAAAAAAAATCGTCAAAGGAACACAATGAGTGGGCCAGACAATTTGTATCTGGCAAAGGGCAAATCAAATATTCTATTTTGGAGAGAAGTGGGAGTGTGAGACTAGAGGGGTAGAGGTGGGTGTGGTTGGATAGAGAAAAATGGGAAATATGGTGGGGCTCATCATTAGAAGAGAGAGAGAGAGAGGTGAGAAGTGAGGACTAAGGAGGACGATCGAGGAGTATGTGTGAGAAGGGGCGGAGCCACATGGGGCCAGGGGGGCTGAAGCCCCTCCCGAATTTTGAAAAAAAATTGTATGGTATAATTATGGGTGTAGCCTCGGTGTAGGGGGCAAAGTCGGGTGGTGGTGGGGGCTCTAAGCCCCATGAACTTTCCGAGGAGAAAAAATAAATAAATTTATATTTGTATTATTTAATTTAAAAGGACGTAGGCATGAGAAATGGGCAGTTACCCCCTCAACTTTAAATATATATATATATATAAATTATATCACTTAGTTTAAGATGACATAGCCATGAACAAGTGAAGAACTACCCCTAACTCTAAAAATATATATTATTTACAAACAGACAAAGACGCGAGATGACCCACAAACTTGGTCCAAAAAAAAAATCATGGCCTACGCCCCTAAACCCCCACACCTCATCATTAGCACCCCTGAAAGAAAATTCTGGCTCCGCCCTTATGTGTGAGGGAGAGAGAAGTGAAAAGATTGAGATGGTTATAAGGAAAAGTGGGGAGCTGAAGTGGTTAGAGAGAAAACAGTGAGGAGATGGTGAGACCCATTAAAATAGAGGTTTAAGAAAGAGAAAAGACTCATATATGATATGATAACTCTAAGAATCACTATGATTGAAGATTATGGAAGAAAGAGGATGTCACATGACATCTTATTACTTTATATTATATATACATATATTTATGTATGTGAAGAATGCTATCCATCCATTAAGATTAATAAATTTGTTCATGTTCACCATGTGAGTGAACTTGATAACCTTTCAAGGCTTTTTTATTTTTACTAATTTTTTAGTTAAGGGTAATTTGTCATTTTATAGGAGAAGAACCATCACATGTAGGAAAAGTGGAAATACATTTTGACATTTCTTGTATTTTGTGTCTCTCCAGTTTAATGAATTATATTCTATAAAATACTTAAATTACTTTTATTTTTAACTTGTGGGTTGCACTTGCATGAATGTGAGACAAAGTGGTGGAGAATGAGAGGAAGTATGAAAAGGTACTTGATGACCCACATGATGCACATGTGTGAGGGAGGGAGACACATTAGAAAATTTGAAATGAGAAATAGGTAAAGTGAAGAGAAAATTGTGTAGAAACCTAGGAAGCACGGATACTTTGAAAATGGGAACGTACCCATACCGTCGTATCGATACGACACTCTAAGGTAAAACTTAGTTGTTTTTCATAATTTCTGCTGTATCGCCGTACCCGTACCGTATCGCTATATCTATGTATCACCGTACCTATGCTTCCTAGGTAGAAACACAAAATTACTCATAAATTTGTAATGGTAATTTTTTTAAGTAAACAAATATTTTTGACATTTTAAAATATTTAATCTATGTTTTTAACCTAAGAATCCTTATTATAATACTCATTTTTGTTATAATAATAAAGATTCAAGTGTAAGTGTAGTTTTGTTCAATCAATGTTTATAAGTGTTATATTTTCATTATAATAATAGAAATATATAATATATAAGTGTAAAGATAATTTTATTATTTTCATTATAATAATATAAAAGATAAGTGTAAGGGTAATTTTATCAATAATGATTATAATTGTAGAGATAGAGAACAATTAAGTGGATGAGTAATTTTATCATTCTCATTATAATAGTAGAGAAGATAAGTGCAATGCTCATTTACCAATAATGACAAAATTCAATCAATTTTTTTAAGGGTCATATTTTTTAAGGGTAGTTTTGTCAATAGTGAGTATATTAATAGATATAGGAAAGATTCAAGTGAAAGAGTAATCTTGTTATTGCCATTATAATAGTAGATAAGATAGGATAAGCGTAAGAGTAATTTTACCAATAATGACAAAATTCATCAACATTTTTAACAATTCTAGTATCTCTCTAATGTAAAGATAAGATAAAGAAAATATTTGTAAGGATAATTTCGTCAATAATTAACGTTTTAAACAATTTCATTCCCTCTATAATAGCAAAGATAAATGAGATGCAATGCAAATGAGTAAAAAGACTAGTGATATATATGTGTATATATATATGCAAGACATTGTCTACATGTTTTTTTTTTGTTATACATAACACACACACTATAGCCACATACACACACAAATACACCCACACGCTCCAAGCCACAAGACTAGCACCCCACATGTTAACTTTGTATAAAAGCTCATATGAGCAATATCCCTTGTTGTAACTCATTGGGCAATTACAGGTATGGTATGCTATTGGTCATGTGCGTCTTTTGACATTTCACAAAAACGGACGCAACAAATATCAAAATTGTCAGTGCCTTTTCACAACTATTTTTGGTTGCAAACACGAATCCTATTTTGAGAATTTTTACATTAATTGTTGACCTAACTTACCCTTCTCTTTTTTTGTTCGGCTTGGGCACGGAGAAGCGACACCGACAAAGTTCATTTCGATTTTATATATTTCTCTAATTTTGTTAAAATGATTTTACATATTGTCAAAAATATTAATCATAAACCGCTTACAAATTTGGAAAATTGCAATGAATAATAGGTACATTTGCATCTCTTCATCAAAATCACCATATTAGTGAGATGTTTTTAAATCCGTCCCTAAATTCAATTGGTGCTATCATTGGGATTTGAATTTTTCACCTTCCTCAATGAATCTTTCCTCGTTTTCTCTTTAGCCCGAGATAGTGTGAAGCTCGGTCCCTTAAAATTATCGTTGACACACTTAATATCTACCTATGATCATTGTTGATACCGACAAACTTAAACAATTAATATTGCCTTTCACGTGTCAGATTTTAGACGTTGACATGGTAAAAACTGTTCTACTCGTTTTGAGATGATATTCTTTGTCACTCTCACCGACGTATGTCCATGCTTGAACGCTGTTTTTAAACTTGCAACTCATTATGGCTCACAATTAAGTATGGTTTTTTTTGTAGATGTATCTAAAATTAAGGATTCATTGTATAACCTTGGAGAGTTTGCCATATAACTACTCGCTCATATCATTTTTAAAGAACACAATAATTCTGTCAAAAACATAATGTATATAGTTAATGTTATTTCAAAAATGTCATACACATGTGGATACGTGGCACACGTTCTTGGATTCTACAAGGAATTCTTATAGAGGCCTTTGCAAATTATTTCAACTCTCACAAATTATTTATTGACCTGAATTCAATATGAGTCATTCCTAATTACTAATGAATTAGCAACTAAAAGTAAACATGCACCAAGTTAATTTACTATTAAATTTATTTCACTAGATTATACGTTTCGGTAGGCTTCATAATTAGGGGTGGGAATTAGGTCGGGCTATGTCAAGCTGGGGTTAGTTTAAGCTCTGCCCAATGTTTAAAATACTAGCCCAAGTTCAGCCCGAGCACCCCAACCCAAGCTCAACTCACACATAATATGTAGAGACCCAAAATTGTTTTTCTTGAAACTTGTGCAAATTAAATGAAATCTAAAGTATTGTGTTCAAAACCTTGCACTTAATGTCAAAATTGGATTTAAGTATGTTTGTTTGACGATTATTGATGATTAACTATGTCTAAACATGTATATGTAGTGTTATTAATAATTAATTATGGTTAAATTCACATTAGGGTTCATGGTTAAGGTTTAAAAAGTGAAAAAATGGTCAAAACAAAGAAATTCAAAGACCACTGGTCGACCCCTCCCAAGAGCAGTCGACCGACGCAACACATTTTTTGTATGGAGAAAAATGGCATAAAGGGACCAATGGACTGATCGACCGCTCACCATTACTGGTCGACCACTAGAGGACCGATCGACTGCCCCTGACCATCGGTCGACCGCTCGTTGTGGTTTTTGCCCTGAAACTCCTAATTGAGTTAGGATTTCGAAATTGGAAGGTTTATAAAGGACTCTAGGGCCTATATAAAGACCTTAACTCGTGGGTATTAGGGTTTTTATCATTCTAAGAGTTTTAGAAAACCCAGAGAATGTTCAACCTAAGTCTTTAAAAGGAATTTTACAAGGAGAAAAAAGAGAAAGTGTCGCGACCCAAAATACCCCCTAGGAGTTAAGGATACCTGAGCACGTGACTGCTATGTCATACTGTCCTGTATGACACATAAGGCATACATATCATCCTGTCAGAGTACACAATTGATAACATATAGCGGAGACAAAGCAAAAGCAATTTAATAACACTCCTATAGTTAGGTTCAAGTCTAAATCAATTAGAACATATCCATAATATGAAGCATGGAGTGGACAAGTCCCACTCTCAATACCAACAAAATGTAAGTGTAATCTCTCTCTCACTCCCTCAACAGAAATCGAAATCGGGCCGCCTATCTAGTGCTCCCTCGTCCTGGTAATGATCCATGGAAGGCTCCGACTCGTAGTACTCTTCCTCGACCCAGGGATCCGAACCACAAATATCAAATGGAACGCGTACACCTGCGGACATAACATGGATGACTGAGCATGGAATACTCAGTGTCTACAAACTACTAACTAACAGTGAGATAGTAATAACATAAAACATGCAAGACATAGAGCCGTAGAGTGTAGAAATCCGTGAAAACCCGTATTCGTTCCAAAACCATTTCCTTATAAGTCTCTTATGAAATCCAAAACCATATGAGTCTTATGAGCATATGAGAATCAAGTCTTGTGAGTTCTTTAGAGTTATTATGAATTCTTGTGAGCCGTGAGGTCTTATAGCACTTATGAGCTTGTGAGGTTCTTATGAGTTCTTGTGAGCCAGAGGTTCGTACCCGCACAACCCTAGGCTACCAACCTCCTTGATTCTTGTGAGATTTCTTATGAGCATTAACTTAGAGCCAGACCTTAGCACCCGTAAAAAGACTTAGAGCCGGGTATATAAATACCTTTCATTGAATGCATCGAAGTGGGCTGCCAAGATCCTTGATTTCTTATGAGATTTATTAGAGTTAGGTATAATATATTGTTGGATATACCCTACCCTTGACCAACCCAATGTTTGGCTTTATCAATGCTTATGAGTTCTTAGAGATTCTTATGAATGCTTCGATAAACCGCACTTATGAAAAATCATGGAAACATGCGGGACTTATGAGCCTTAGGGTACTTGGAAAACCATAGAGTGCATAGAGTGCTTGTTAACATCATAGTAGCCTTAGAAAGTTTGTAAGCATAGCATCATATTCATAGAGAATCAATACTAGTGATAACTTACATCTCATAGCTACTCAATAGCATACTTAAACATAAAAGCTCTTAGAGTCATTAAACCAAACACATAGTGTGTTTAATAATGGTAGTTTACATCCAAGTATAAAATCACCATTACATACCATATCAACTTAAGATTTTAGCATAGAATGAGAAGAACATCATATGGTGAACTAGTATTATCACAAGTTTGGTAGTAGAGTGTATCCACCTTTCACAATAACACTTTTGAAGTTAGAAACCTTTGAGAAAGCTTTAAGGAATCAACTCCAAGCTTGAGAAAGCTCGAGGAAGTGAAGATCGCATTTCAAGAAGCTAAACAAGCTTCACTTTAGCCTTGACAACAACCTTTTAGCAAAACCCCATTCACAAACCCTAACTCTCTTCTCAAAATTTCCAAAATCTCTTATAAGGGTTGTGTAAACCCTTACCCACGAGTGTGAGGATTTATATAGGCAAAGGGGTTGGTAAAAGACCCCTAAACCCTTCAAAAATATCTCCCCATGGTCGGTTTCAGCAAAAATGGAATGAGGGGTTGACTGGAGGTGTCCACCGATCGACCGGTTGCCTTAGGGGCTTCTGGAATTAACCCTCATAAAAAAAAGTGTGCGAGAGCAGCCGACCCCTGGTCATGACCGCTCGACCGGTAGTGGAGGGGTCGACCGCTGGTTTCCCCGTGGTCTGCCCTGTTTTGTTTGCCTCGATGTTTTGGTCATAATTTTTGACTCGGTGATCGGATTTTGACAATTCAACTTGCATTGGACTCTAAATTCAAATAGGAAAAGCTTTCATGTTTTGTACAAAGCCTAATTTTGAGTTGTAAATAGACTAAATAGGCCCACATGTGGACTGGTCCTGGGATGACTTTCAACAGACCAAAATTTACAGCAGACCAGTTTGCGAAAATATGACATTTGACCCAACTTTGACTCAAAATCTGAAAAAATGGTAAACATAAACCTTGAAGAGGGTTTCAATACCTTTTCAAAAATTTAAGAATCACTCAATTCCGATCAGCGGTGAGAATTCTAGAACTCCCTCAAGTTGAGGGTTGTTAAGACCTCCCTCATTCTTTAACACTTAGAACCCTTCCCTTTTAATTTTTAACACCCATAAACAACAAGGCGGGTTCTTTATACCCTCACACGCCATAAAACCTATAATATTTGAATTAATAAACTTCTGACATAATTCACAAACACATAGGGAACCTTGGGTCTCCCACGTACTATTTACAACACTATTCACTTACAACCCTTTAAGCACTTAGGGTATTTTATATACCCTTGCTTTTACCCACTTGGAGTATATTTATACACTTGTTTTGAGACTCAACACACGCATCTAAAACCCTTACTTGACTCAGTATACTACCAAGAACAAAATGGAAGACTTTAGGCCTTTACACATGCTATACAAGGACACTATTCGCTAACACTGTTCATAGGACGGTGAACTTGGATTCCAGGGTTTTACAGAAAGCTTGAAGATCATTTTCAAGACCATTCTAAAGTGAAAGATTGTAGGGAAACAATCAAGGAAGGTACTATGTACTGAACTTTTAATGATGTTATGATAAGAATAAGTAATTAATAAGATTTGAATATGCTTGTATGTAGTTTTGAATGAAATTAGTAAATGATATGTTCTTGTATGAAGAAAAATTATGAGAATTATGAATTGACATGAATTATGGGAGAATATAATGATATGTTGTTGTTATATGGTTTTTAATTAGTATTGATCATTGTAATTATTATATGGGAATTAAATGATGATTATGGAATTGAGATTGTAGACTTATGATGATGAAATTATGGTTATGGACTTATGATGATGGAATTAGGGTTATGGAACTATAATTTTGAAATGATGATTATGAGATTGGATATACCTTAATGTTGATAACCCTGTTTATATGAATCGATTGTGTTAGTATATTGTAAGTATTATTGGTATATTGTTTAATATAAATTATGAGTAATTATGCATTATGATGGTAGAAGTTGAAAATGATAAATACGTGGAAGATGACATCAAAGCCTTTAATTTTTGATCCTTAGTTATATGAGTGGCTTTGGTGGAATTTGATGTATTGATATCGAAATCTAAGAGATAACCTTAATGAAAGTTGACCATGACACTTAAGTACATTGTTCACGGTATGGTAAGTTGTTGAGGACACGAGTCTTATATGATCATATATGAATATGAAAACTGACTTAACTCTGGTATGAATCTTGAAATCTGGTATGGACATTGTTGCCTGAAAAATGGTATGAACCTTGACATGGACCTTGACATGGAAATCTGGTATGAAACCTACACTGAGATGGACTTGAACCCTGGTATAGACATGAGAACGAACTGTTACTGATATGACTTTTCATTCATATGTACATGTCTCACGAGTCTTGCATGAAATGATGGTATGAACATTGTTTTTATATTTTTGTACTCTGATTATGTAAAATATGAATATATATGAAATTACATGATATGCTATATTGTTAATTGTACTTTACATGCATTGAGCTTTCGTTTGCTCAGTTCTACCTTTATGTCAGTAGTTTCAGAAGAGTTCGATATATGTGCTCTAAGACCTTGGATTGAGGAAGAATATCAAGAAGAACAAGAGGGTGATTATCTCAAGGAGGAGATCAATCCGGATTATTATCCATATTATTAATCTTTAGATAATTTGTTTCAATTCAGTTGAAAGGAATGTAATAAGACAATTAAAGATGTTGCTTAAGTTTTAATCTTGTACTTGATATCGCAATGGGTGATCGGATTATTATGGTTAGATTGATTATTGTATCATTGGATTTTGATGTTATTCTTATCTTATGGATCATGTTAATGAATAAATTTTTAGTTGCACATTTAGTATGCCTTTTTGTGCATGGTTATGGATTTGGAAAGCAATGTCATAGGTCCAAAAGTCCAATTTGACCAAGGTAGGATTTTGGGGCGCGATATAATATTGGGCTTTGGGTTGAGTTTGGACTACCCTAAAGTAAGCAGAGTGTGGGCCAAGTTTGGGCTGAGTTCAAGCACCAAACTCCAACATCGGGTGAATTTTGTGAGTACCATTGTGGCGAGACAAAAGGTGATAAGATTAGTTAGAAAATATTTAGGTTGATAAATTTTATGATTTATTTAGATTGAATGAAGGATCTAACAAGAAAGCTTTATGCTAATATGTTTTCACTCTTAGAGCTATGACCCAAAGAAGACTGGTTTGGGCTAGGACTTTAACTAAGAAGTTTTAATGAGTGCATTATCAATGCTTAATTTCATGCCCGTAGCCACTTATCAATAAACAAAGAAGCTTTTTAGATATAACTTTGATCTCCTTTTTTTCAAAATTCATTCAAAAATGGTAGCCCCAGTCGCAGTCTTCTTCACACGCAGGGTGGTGGTAACAAGTGTCAGCCCATTCCCTGTTATAGGGTATATAGCAACACCACGTGTTGCACCTACATTGCGTTTGTGGAAAATAGATGACTTAGTGCGTCTAGCGCTAGCAATCCTCAAATTAATATTATAAACATGCAAAGTTCAATATAATCACCTTCCAAAAAAATGATTGCTCCAGTTGAAAGATAAACTTATCGCAGGACACTGATTAGGTATAGGATGACATGAGCGCATCTCTACTATAATGGGAGAAGGAGGGATACAACGTTGGTTGAAATTATTTCCTCAATTACTTACTATTAACGAAGAATTTCCCTACGTGGCTCTCACAAAATTTGGTTTCTTAGAATATCTTCACATGAGCGGTTACGACAGATGGACCCACTAAGAGTACACATCTATTTCAAACGGCATAGTGCAAACAATTTTGGATGTATCATTTAACTTCCCCTTCATGCATCTACTTTTGCTCATTGTCCATTTATCTTCGTTCATCTGCCTCTCCTCTCCTCAACGCCTACTCCTTTGGCCCATGCAAAAATCATTTTGCAGACAATGTGGTACCTTTTCCTCTCCTAAACGCTACTACTTCGGTCCTTCCCGCTTCTCCTCAATATCTACAACGTTGGTCTCCTCTCTTCTCTTGGTATGTGCCGCCCCTCGTCTCATTCTATCTGTTTCTAGGTGTATTGAGGAGATAATCTGACAATTCTATAGTTGTGGATTTTCAGACTTTTCTTAACCTCTTCTTTTATATATGACTATATATATGTTTGGTTTTGTTTTGACCGGTACCATATCTATGGTTGTTGATGATCGATATAGTGAAGATACTAGGTGCCGACGAGATACATTATGAGTGCTTTAAGTTATTTGATATAAATCATAAGAGAAGAAAAACTTCATTTTTATGCCATTATTTTTTTGTTTGATTTAACAGATGAAAATTTAATGGTGTTGGTGTGATCGACGCGTCGATCCTAGGTTATACTTTTTATCTGTTGTCTCTGTGTCATTTGACTCTTAGATTAAACAAGTTTATCGATTTGAGTAACGAGTAGTTTCAAGCAATTCAGGAGGGATCGGGCCGCAAATTGCTTCGATTGGAAAGAGTGGCATCACACGTGTGTTTCACTAGGATTGTACACTCATTCTTATAAGTGCACAATTCTGATTTGATTTGGTATACTATTTTACGATCGTCAGGATTGTACCCTCACGTGCATCGCATGCGTTCCGCTAGTTTTTTTATTATGTTCGAAAAGGTTCTCTGTAAACAACACCTACTTGACCTAGGTGATTGTTAATGGAAAATATTCTCGTAGATGCAATGGTATGAACTACTTGTACACATACACATAATATAATAATATATATATAGTTTGGGTTGGGCTGCGCTAAGGGCAGCCCAAGCTCAGCTTAAAATTTACTTCATGCTTATATTCTGGTTCAAACTCAGGCCAAGCCAAAATAAGGAAGGCTTAGCCCACTCAAATTTTGAGCCAAATAATCGGTATTCGGGCAACCCAACCTAATTGGCACCGTATTCATAATCAGAACATGGAGTTTAGAGGAGTGCTATCCCATACATAGATTATACATATATATATATATTTCCAAACTCTCATTGTGAGTGTTATATTTGTCATTGTTACGAAAACTATCTTATTCACCTAAAAGGTCATGCTTTGAATTTTTATTACCTAAAAGGGCATGCTTTTAACATATTTACCCAAAAAGGCATACTTTGTATTTTTATTACCTAATAGGGTATGCTTTTGACATATTAACCCTTTAGCTACACATATAAAACCCAACACGGATAAGGGTAATATTGGAGTACATACCCTATTTGGTAAAACTTTTCAAAACATGTTCTTTTAGGTGATATTTTTGATTTAGGGTGACTAATCGGTACTAATCTCATTATTTTACTTTTGCTTCCATAGTGGGAGTATGAAACTCTATGTGAGGCTAGCATTTCTCTTGAATTTATGGTCTTCCTACAATATCTTAATTCTTAAATATTTGCGATTAGGGAGTAATAAAGGATGTTTATTGTTGCCATTACAAATGGAACACACGTTGGAATCTATCGGGGGTAGTGGGTGACGTTAACCCAATAGTTTAATTCTCCCCTTCGGCTAACCTGGGCCTCTTATGAATTACGCAACTTAAACTTAAAAAAGGAAGCCACATGATCAGAACCTGACGAAGTCGTCGTACTGTACGCTGTCCCAAAGCTACCAAACACCACTCTTAATGTGACAACTCAACGGAATCCGAGTCCGTCCACCACTCCCCCCAAACCAAAAGACTATCATGTCCCACGCCAGTATTGTGCACATGCGTATTTTAGCGAGTTGCCTCAGCGTCTCCTGCTTGTTCGGACGAAAACAGGAGAAAATTGAGAAACGATTCAGACGTTTGAGTTGACAATAAGATATCTAAAATAGCCTCCACTTTATTGTAAAATTACTAGAATCAGTAGCTGCTTCTTGGTACTCGGACAGGGACATTTTGGTCTGAAGATTGTGGATATGTTAGTAATTTGGATATATATATTTAATTATTTTTAGTCAGCTATCAGGGTTTTCTGGCGAAGCTCACGCGAACTTTCGTGGTCTGCTCGTGTTGTTTTTAGGCGATTGACGAACTAGAGAGAGAGAGAGAGAGAGAGAGAGGGTATAAGGGACGAAATCAAGTTCTAGGGTTTCCATCGGCCAGTCGGTGGAGTTCCAGATTCTTCTAATATTAAGGTTACTACTTTCTAGGGTTAAGGTTTCGATCCACTCGAGTCTAATTCGTCAGAACAGGTGCGATTTCAGTCTCGCTACTCTTATGTTCCTTGCTTATTCTTGATGATTTTAATTTCTGAAGTTAGATTTATTCTCTTGGACTTGTTCTATTTTTCTTTCGGATGTTTTTGTTTTTATTTTTAGGAGAATTCTTGTTTTTCTCTGAAGCTTGAATATCTTGTTTTATATTTTGTTTCGTTTGCTGTTTGAACCCTTTTCTTTGATTTTGCTATATGATTCATGCACAAGTTTCTTGGGAATATGTATGCAGGAGTATTTGAGCTTGTGACTTGTGTGTATCTAGGGTTTGTATTACAAAATTAGTTTTTTTTATTTGATTTATGGAAGTGGTTTTTCATGGGCAATAATACGTATCTTTCCTATTTTCTTAGATTGATACTGGGGCGTTCTTACTTTCTTGGACGTTTTTATTTCTTGAGGAATTGTTAGTCTTAGGTGTAGTTTGTTTATGTTTTCTATTTTGGCTTGGGGTTTGTTTGTTTAAGGGAAATAATTTCTCCGCATTTTTCATAGAATTTGTTTCTGTAGAACTAGAGAATTATTTGCAGTGAAAAGCTCATTTTGCAGCACGCCAAACACTTTATCCTGAAATTCATTCAGTGCACCTATTTTCCATCTGAAGAACTGCGGCCTTGGAGTTATCAATGGAACCGGATTAACTTTGGGAGCTTCAATTTTTTTTCTTTTTTCCTGTCCAGTTAGTAGTTAGCTTTCTTATTATATATACCTCTTTCTCTTCCCATATCAGGTCTGTACATTTGTGGAATATATATTGGAGAAGGTGGAACAGGACGGGCTAATGATAACTTGAGGATAGATGTGCTGAGAGTTATGAGATTTTCTTTTGTACGGCGTGTTAGCAATCTGGGTCCCTGCAGTACAAGTGTTCGAGCAAATTTGTTTTGTTTGAGGGGGTAAGATGCCATCTACATATTTTTCAAGGCTGAATCTTGCTTTCCGGTCTGGATTCCGGAGGTCAATCAGCGGGCAAGAAGGCGGGATCCAAAATTCGTTGGAAGTTCTACTTGAGCAAGGGAAATTGTTGTTTGGGAATTCTGGGTTGTCTCTTTCTGTACCATTTTCAACTCTTTCAGATGTGCATTTGCTCTTACAACCTGGTACAGTTTTTGCTGCAAGATCAGATTCCCACATAGTTACTCACAGAAGGAACATATTTGCTCTTGGAGCACTTTCTCGAACAGTTTGTACTCCTGTATCTGGACCATCTTTCCAGGTTTGCGAATATCACATCAATCACCTGCTATCAAACTCCACCCAGGTTTCTTTTGGCAATCCGTTTCAGAAGAAAGTTATGGCTGCTTGTGGTTCCAGAGCTGTATTCAGAGATCTCTATCTAGATAACTTAAGACATGGAGATCCCTCAAACTCTACAAATCGTGCTGGTCTTTTTTACAGTGACCGAAGTATTGACAGTTGCCAAAAAGCTAGCATGAGTTTGAGAAATCAAGAACCATCCAACAATTATTTTGTTTATGGGTATTTCATGTTTGATGTCGCAAGGAGGAGTTCCAACTCAAATCCATTCCTGAAGGCAGGGTCAAAAGATTTACATAGCTCTTCTGCATGTCACTCTACTGGGGCTGCTCCTAATGTGTCCTTTGATGGCTCTGCACGTGAAGAACAGCTTGCAAATTCTACAGTTTCATCAGACGAGTATGTGCATTCATTTTGTTTTTTTGTTCACATTTTCAGATATTTTTGGTAATCTTGTGTCTGAGTAATTGTCATTTTACTTCTGATATGTCGAATATAAACTGCTAGCAGTTTAGAGAGTTCACTAATGTACAACAATAAATTTGCTATTTCATTTTAATCAATAATTTTCTAGTATGAACTGCTAGCAGTTTAGATGGTTTCCTGATGTACAACAATGTGATTGCTATTTCATTTTAATCAATAATTTCCTAATATGACTTTTAAATCATACTGAACTAGGCATTTCCAATTTAGTTGCCCTTGTTTTTTTAAATATGACAACAATTGTCATTCCCCGTTGAATCCTTGCAATGGGTACTTCAAATCCTTTTGTTGAAGTGGTAGATGTTCTTTTATGGCTGTCATTTTGTGGGACTTTTAGATGTTGAATTCGTTTTCCAGCACTGGTTTAAGAGAAATGGTGGCGTCAGGGAGGGGCGACAAGATCAAGCTATATTCCCTCTCTTGCATTGTGGAACACATCAAAGGGTTGAGACCACTTTAAATTATAGCTTTTCACTATTTTCCCATTTCTTTATCGAAATAAAACCTAGAAAATTTCTTCACAACTGTCTGTACTTAGCTGAGATGTGTGGCTACTTGTGCATGACTATGTGTGCATTATTGTGCAGTGGTGTGCTATGTAGGCACGGTTACAAGAGTGCTTTCAATCTCTGTTTTAGATTCTTGATTCCCAATCTTAGAGTGTAGAGATATGGTTGTGTAAATATTATAATAATTTGTTAATTTTCTAAATCTTTGCTCTCCTACTTGTCCCAAAAGGAAAACGCATATATTATGCATCTTTGTAATTTGTACTATGCAATTGGTAGATATGGGCACCCCAAAGATGAAACCTATAACCATATAATGTCAGGTAGCCAAAGGTTCCACAGAGAGACTTGAATGATTTGATACATAACATAATGGTAGATATTTAACTACTTCAATTGTCTTCTTATTATAGGTTGTTTTTATTATTTGAGGAGAGTGATGTTAGCGATATGATGACTCTTATAGTAAGAAATGACAGGCCTTTGTGCTCCCTTGGATAACAAGAAGACAATTATTGTTCAATTGGCATCAATGTGAAAATTATACAATGCGTATGTTGCGGTGTATTATTTGTAAGGCAAGGATTCATTCATAGAGACTACAATTGGTGTGTGAAGCATGTGAATATACTATTTCCTATTAGCCCCACTCCACCAAAATACCACTCCAAAACTACTATAGAGTTTTTTAAACATGAATGCGTGGGACATGGCGTTGTGACCTCAAGATGTGTGAGGTGTAAGCCTCGAGGCATAAGACTTGAGCCTCACAAGGAAGTCTTATGCTACCTCATTATAACAAATAAATAAATAATAAATAAGAATATTATAAAAAGGTTCAATATCGAAAGAAGGATAATGTTTATATACATATTGAAAGATAGATAATATTCAGTCATGTGGTTAATTTTGGATTTCAATAAACAATTTCAAAGTAGTCACCAACTACATATGTTAGACAATGACTCCAAATCATTTTTTTTTTGGATCGGTAAACAAGATATATATATATATATATATATTTGAAGTAAAAGCAGGCAGTACAACTAGAAGTTTACTGAGAAGTAAACACACAAAGTGAAATATATATAATTTACTCCAAATCTTTGCAATGTATATCATGAAAATTAAATTGAAATATAGCCAACAAGCTTTTAAAAAACCTAAATACATTAAGCATAATAAATTAAGTGTTAATTTAGACTAATATCAAAATGAAAAAGGAAGTTTTTTTAATCGATAAAAGAAATTATGAAGCATAGACATTTAATGTTTTAGTCTTAGTTGTGTAGTTAGAATCCAATTTTTGACTAACCTATGAGGCACATACCTTAGACATAAACCAAGCCTCATAGTTTGGGGCGTTAGCTTCATGAGATTTAAGCCTCAAGGTTGAGCTTCAAGGCATTTTCCTTAAGCCTCGCTTCGAGGCGAGCTTTGATGTGTAAGCCTCTCATGCCTTTTATAACATTGCTACTATATGCACGGAATTCTGTTGAAAAATGCTTGATTTTTGCTGATTTAAATAAATCAGAAGTTTAGACAATGCTAAGGCAAATTGACAAACAACCTTGTTGCTGCTAATGAGATTGTCCTGTAGTGTCCCAACATTGCCTCTTATTTATGTTGGTTGGTTTTGACTATAGGAAAATTCTAGGCGACAGAACCCTGAAGTTAATTTCAGGATCATGCTACCTCCCACATCCTGATAAAGAAGAAACTGGAGGGGAGGATGCTCACTTTATTTGTGTGGACGAGCAAGCCATAGGTGTGGCAGATGGTGTTGGTGGCTGGGCGGATCTTGGTGTTGATGCAGGACAATATGCTCGTGAACTTATGTCTAATTCAGTAACTGCAATTAGAGAGGAACCGAAGGGTTCCATCGACCCTGCTAGGGTTTTGGAAAAAGCTCACTCAAGCACAAAAGCCAAAGGATCCTCAACGGCGTGCATAATAGCACTCACAGACCAGGTTTTTTATTTCTCATTTCCATAGGCCAGACATGCCTTCCTCTTTCGTTTATGCTACATAATCCGATAATCGAGAGCTTTTGGCCCTTAATAGCGGGTTTATGGGTTCAAGGCAGGTATTAAGGAAATTCATGCAAAATAAGAAACTCTAAAAGTAAATTTTTTTTGGCAGTGACCAAAAGGTTTTGTTTCTTCATGAATTGGAGTAAATACGTTAAAAAAATTTACGAGCTGAATGATTTTCTCAGTATCCAAATATTTGAGAACTTTTATTTAAATTTCAGAAGATCAAGTAGCAGTTTTGGCTCAATAAATGTAGTTGATATGTTCTTTTGGGATTTTGAAAGCAACTGTTACTTCCATCTTGGATAGCAAAGGGTCTTAGTTGCTTCTCCTAGCAAAACTCAGGCTGCTATATGTTTTCAACTTTTCAGTTATTGGACTAAAACAATTCAAACCCAGAAAATGTGGCTGAATTGTGTATCTAATGTTGAAACCTGTGAAGTCACCCAATAACATGAAATTTTCTTGAGAATGTTCTACATCCAGGAGAATTCAACATCTCAACATCGACTTGAGGGGGCCCAAGGCTCTTTAGAATGTAATGTAGTCTTTTTGTTGTTTTGAGATGTTGAAAGCTATCCCCCGTCTACAATAACAAAGGATTTTAGTTGCTTCTCTTATTAAAACTCAGGCTGCTATCATTTTCAGTTATTGGGCTTAAATAATTTAAACTCAGAAGTAGTGGATAGAGAATCCTACAGTATAGTGTGATGTTTCAAGTTCCTTCAATCATCGATCCAGTTTGTGGTTTTCTTTCAGGAACCAAGTTACTGTTTATTCATCTTAGGTCGTGACCCAACGGAGTGACTAAACCAATCTTCGAGCACTCTGTGCTTGACATTGATTTTGCCACACTTTAGATTGGTCATGTTTTTTTGAACAAAAAACAAGGGGAACTTTGACCCTGTTACTTAACTTTTAATTGCTTGACATATAGTTTTTCTTCTGTTTTGCTTCTTACTGCAGGGCATCCATGCCATTAACCTAGGGGACAGCGGGTTTATAGTTGTTAGGGATGGGTGCACAGTCTTCCGATCCCCTGTACAGCAGCATGGTTTCAATTTTACTTATCAACTAGAGAGTGGAACTGGTGGAGATCTACCTAGCTCTGGTCAGGTCAGTCGGTTGACTGCCTTTTCTTCTACTTTTTACAGTCTTTGTTTCATGGATACTTGTACTGGGACTTTATGATTGTTTTGATTGATGAACAATTGAACATGGAAAACTTGGTATACTTGCATGTCAAGGGCTATGTATTGAAATACAGAAATATATGTTGTGGTACTGCTATAATCACAGTTCTTGGTTTTACATCTACCCCCAGACTGTATTCTCGGCCCTCCAATTGTTAGTTCAGAACAAGGTTGTTAAACCGTAATCAAATCGTAAAATCGTTTTTGGACCGATTCGATTTAAATCGGGATTCAAATCGTAAATTGAAAGATTCAATCCGTTTTTTAAAAAATACAAAAATTTACTTAAGAAATAAAAAAATAGAATAATCTATTATCCAAAAGATTTCATTCATATCTATTAATAAAAGAAAGTAATGAACATTTCATTGCATACACTATAAAAAACAAGAATGAACTCCATAAAATGAAAAAAAAAACAAACCGAATAAGGTTTTGACACGTTTGTAATAAGATCAAGTATAATCATGTTATATAAGATCAAGTATCAAAAGACTTGTACAATTAAAAAAGACTAATAAATTATCTAGTTTTCCCAAAATCCAACTTCATTTTTCTTCTTCTTCCATTTTTTTTTTTTAACAGTTTCACAGCATGTTAGCAATAGAGAGAAAACCCAAATAAGGTTTTGACACGTTTGTAATAAGGGTTCTCTTGTTTCTTCTCTCTTCGTAAAAGACATAAAGTACCTTTACAAAATCAAAAGAGTAAAACATATTTTTCAAGTATTGGTCTGTAAACAAGTTCCGTGCTTGAATCGCATGAATAGTACGATTTAAATCGCAAATCGTAATCTGAATCGCAAATCAAATGAGATTTACCCAATTAAGATTTTCATATCTGATTTGAATCGTTTTGCTTGAGATTCGAATCGAATCGTAGGATTTGAATCGCAAATCGTAAGGATTTAACAATCATGGTTCAAAATGCTTAAGTGGTCAACCTCATGGATGCTCCTTTGTTGGAGAAACTTTCTGATTGGGCATCTCTGTCCATCAGACACTTGGACCTTTCCCTCATTGGCAAAGAGATACTACTGTGAGCCATAGTCACCAAGTTGGAGTTCGGGAATTATTGGGCTAGAGAATTTTTTTCAAAAAGTGGCAATATACGGATAATTCGGGATAAATAGGGAAACGGTTGAAAATTATATAAAAAAAAAATAAAAAATAAGATTGCTAATTATGAATTTTTTAAACCAAATGTATTTCATTTATTAGATATCTGTTTGTGGCTTTTTTTTAAAAGTCATGATAATACATGAAATTTGCGATTTTTTACGAAAATTTGCGAATATTTTGTGAATGATCATTTAACAAAAAGTCGCGAATTATTTGGGACTTTTTGAAAAAAATCGCAGAACTTTGTTACTATATCGTGAGCCTTGATTGTGCTGGGCATCTTCTTCTCTTTCACTTGGAGGATATATTATTAGGGTGAATTTTGTACTATTTCCTTAATGCTGCCTCAGTGACTTTCTCATCATCCCAGTCAGTTGAGAACATATTGGTCCTAATTAGTGCTGTGACAAGGGAATTGAATTGCTCTGCATGTGATAGTGACGAGAACTTTCCCAGGCCCTAGCCATTGTACCTTTGTTAAATGTGGACATGCTTGGTATGTTCCTATGAAGGTTTGAACCTTAGACTTAACCCTGAGTCGAGTGCCGCAAAAGTGCTAAAAAGTCAACCAAAAGTTGGTTTAAGCAGTAGACATGTGTACTTTATCAGTTGTGGATCTGTAAACCTTCTGAGTTGGCTTCTGTTATGTGACTAATATAACCAGGTTTTTACAATTTCTGTTGCACGGGGAGATGTAATCATTGCTGGCACAGACGGACTGTTCGACAACTTGTACAACAACGAGGTCACTGCAGTTGTTGTTCATGGCTTGAGAGCCGGCCTAGGGCCTCAGGTAACAGCTCAAAAGATAGCAGCTCTAGCACGCCAGCGAGCACAGGACAAGAACAGACAGACACCTTTCTCTACTGCTGCCCAAGATGCTGGGTTTCGCTATTATGGTGGTAAGCTTGACGACATCACCGTCGTCGTTTCTTATATTTCCAGCTCCAGTAATGTATGAGTCTCTCCTTTTTTGTCCTTGGTATCCATTTCCTCCGATGCTTGTGTTTTTTTTTTTCCTTCCTGTGCTCTATTACCAAGGCTTGTGGAATGAACAGCTTTTGTATGCCGGGTAAGGTTTATTTGTCCAGATTTAGGAAGGAGTATCCATCTGTAAGTGAAGAAGGGTAAGTGCATTTGATATAGAGTATATCAATCAACCAGTATCCCCTTGTATTTTTATTTTTTTCTTCGCTGAAAAGATGTTTAGTGAGGTATGAATATAACTCATGTAGTGCATTGGACAAATAAACATTAATAGGATTCGATTCTTAGGCATTTCTTTTCCACTATTGATCTTTATCTGTTTCCTTTGAACTGGTACTTGTACTCTCTCTCTCTCTATTGAGATTACCTTTGGAGTATTGGAGTATTGTTCTTGGCCTTTGGATAGGCTTAAATATGAGTTTTTTTTTTTTAGCTGTGGAAAGTACTGGTGTTTTGGCATCGGATTACCTCTAGCGGACACTCGAGGTGGGCTCTCGGGCATCCACCATCTGACATGTGGCGATAAAAAGGGGAGAAGTCATTTCATTTTCTCCTCATGTTTTTGACTTCTCCCTACTTGATATCTCTCCCCTTTTTATCGCCCCCAGCACCCCCCTTCAGGCCAGATATAATGGGATGCTTTACTTGCTAGGGATTTGCATTTTAACCACCTAAGGAGAATATGTTTGGGCCTTGAGTAAAATTTTCAAATACTGATTTTTTACTTGCCAAGGATTTGCTGATTAAACCACCACTCTTTGGTTTTAGTTTTAGTGACCTTATTTCTTTCGAGTTTGAGGTGTGGCGGTTGAATGACCAACCATAGTACTAACTTTAACTCCTAACCTTTGATGACATGTAACATCCCAAAAAAAAAAAAAAGAATTACTAACTTTAACTCCTAACCTTTGATGACATTTAACATCCCAAACAAAAAAGAATTATTAATTTATTATTATTATTCCGAAAATAAGAAAGCTTACAAGTTACAAGGGAAAAAAAAAACAGGCCATTTTCTGAATCTCTATTCCAAAGAAGAATAACGACAAATGAAGGAAATTTTATGTTCTGAGATGTTATGAAACTGCTTATGTTGTACAATGGTTAATGACCGATGCAAAATACAGATGCTAGATTCATCTTCCGACATTTCCATTTCATAAACTCAACTAAACCATCAGTATAGCTTAATAACGAGTTTATAGAATAGAATGAAGTGCCTAAGATTTGAGTCCTAAAAGGTTGGTTTACATTTTGTTTTCATAAACGTACTTGAGTATTTTCTTCAGTCTCTAATTCTAGGTTATTCTGGTTTAATTTCATGCTTAACAAGCTCATTTGTCAATGGGATCGAGGGGACAGCGGCAGGATGTGTAAATAAGGGAGGATGTTCAAGCCTTCTAAGGAAGAACAGACACTTTGACGGCCCAAAGCTGGGCTCAGGTGAGCATTGCTTGCTTTAGCTAGGTCATTATATGTATGTGAGCAGAGATTAGAGGACCACCACCGTGTCCACGTGTCCCTTTTAATCCTTATAACTATTGGTAAGCTTAATTAAATTAAAATTAATATTTTGCGTAGTTTTTTCGCCCCTAAAAACGAAGGTTGGATGTATGAATCTAATGGTGAGTGAATCTTAACCATAGTTAATGTGTGATAAAGTGGGGTGGGACCAATGAGGACCGACATTCCGTTACATAGCAGAATGTGTGGCCCGTTAAGTATTTTCCTAATGTATCACCTTGATTACAAATGTGTCATGCCCATAGTGTAAAAAAAGGGGAGCTCCACTTCAAAGAAAAATTAAAAAAACAGTAGTGATAGGCGAACCAATGAAACCCATTTCAAAACCTAAGGCATCATCTCATTGATGGATGCCCCCCTCTTAAATACTCACCACAGTTGGTGAATATTTAAGAGGGGGCATCCATCAATGAGGTGGTGCCTTAGGTTTGAAAATTAATTTCATGGGCACGTTAACTATTTCCCTTTAAAAAATAAGGGATAAGAGTTATTAGTAATCTTAACCACAATTAAAAATGGAACAAATGCAAAGAGGATAGGCCGAAAATCTTTTTTTTTTTTTTTTGGGAACTTGGGGTGTCCCCAACCCTTTGGGCCAGGACTAATTCCTAAGGGTGCGATGTGAGCCAGCAACCCGCCACACCAGATAAGTCCAGGTAAACCCGTGTGGTACTGGCCCCAAAAGGGGAGTGAGAAATGGAACCCAGGTCCTCTCACTTGGGGGAAAGGACCAGGAACCACTTGTCCTCTTTGGGGGTTATAGGCCGAAAATCTTACTCGGGCTTCAGCAATAACAAATCCGTTGCCGTTTGAAGCACGTTTGGATTCTTATTAAATACAAACAGATTTTAGCGTGTTGGTATACTTACTTACTTTTAAAGCCCAGACGTCTCCTCTCTATTTTTTGGGAATCTCTCCTCTACTGTTCACGAAAGAAGAACAGCACGGAGGCAGAGGGAGCTCAAAAAGAGGGGCTTAATATTTAAGCGAAAATAAAAACTAGGGTCTGTGAACTCCCTTGGATCTTTTCTACAGGCATGTAAAGATCGCTCGAGATTTTTCGATTTCTCTCTGCAAATTCATCTAATGGTTCTCCCCGGGTCCAACATCTCAAGCGAGGTCAGGAAATTTCGATCTTAATCTCGTTCTATGCTTTCGTTTCCTACAGGCTAGTTAGGGTTTGGAAGTGTATATCTTTTCTCATCGTTCAACCGTTTTTTTTTTCAATTTAATTGTAACGATTCTTCCCCTTTTATCGGTGATCTAATGGTAAATTTTAGGAGTTTGATTCTTGTGATTTCATTCTCTCTAGCGTTCAATTAATGCTTTGTTCCGTCTTTTTTGAGAACAATAATCGTATTTTGGCAACAAGTCTTTGAGATTTGTCACTGGCTATTTGTCATGAACTCAAATGCTTTACTTGCCTCCGGTAATGATACCGAACTTCTGGAGATTTGTTTTTAAACGTAGGCCATATATTAAAGAGGCAAATGAAAGTATGGCAATGGAAAAAAAAGATAAACAGGGAAGTCTTGAAGACTTGTGAGAAAAGTTACATGCTATAATGTTAGTTATAAAATATAGAATTTACACTAATTACAAAAGTTTTGTAAAGATAATATAAGAAATGGCAGATAATAGTTGTCGTTGTAAACTTAATATATACTGATATTAACAGGGAAGGTGCCAGGTGGGGGCCTGTGAGGGCTCGTTCCCCCAATCAACTTTTGAAAACTAAATTCTTTGTAGGGTATAGTTTGGGAATGGGGGCAGGTGCCCCGAAAACTTTAGCAAATAATTTTTTTTTGAGTTAGGGATCATATTCAATTGAACTTGGACCGTTTCCCTTTTAACTCCCATTAACTATGGTTAAGATTTACTAACCCTTAAGATTTGACAATTTAACCTTTGTTTTTTATAAAAAAGAATAATTAATCCTAAGGGTTAAAACTTCTTAACTAGAGTTAAAGGGGGGCTATGTAAATGTGATTGAACTGTTAGAATTCAATCACAATTGGATAGGATCCAGAATCATATTTTTTATACTAATTTTGTTTAATTATTTAATTGTGCATACTCATGAGACAAGGGGGCAGTTGTCCATTAAAAAACTATACTATATTATTTTAATATGGCATAGCTATGGGGCAAGGTGACAACCGTCTCTTGAAAACAAAATATATCTTATATACAATTTAAATTAATTATTTAACTGGACATAGCTATGAGGCAAGGGGACAACTGCCCCGTAAACAAGGAGGATCAATACTGGACGAAACGACTTGAGAACTTAGTTGTCAAAAAAAAATTTGGGGGCTGTGCCACCAAACCTCATTCCCTAGACCTAGAATATTTCGTGCCCACCTAATCTTTCTCTAGAAAATCTATTAACAATTACTACAATTTTCAATCAACCATGGGTGCCCCCTCTACTAGAAAATTCTGGCTCCACCCCTACAGTGATATACATACATTCATAAATCTCGCAAATTAGAAAATTTTAATACTATCCATTTTCCATGTCAGGAAAGCAAATGCTAAATTTCTTTGAAGAAATAGGTTAAAGTCGTTGACACTCAAATGACAAATTTTGTGGAAGCTCATTCCATTTTCTATATGTTTAAGTCTATGGAAAGAAAAAAATAGGCGTATTCAATACAAATTGATGACCCTTGTTTGGTGGAGACCAGAGTAAAATATTATTTATTCTTTGATAATTTATCCTTGAAAAATCTGAAGGCATCAAGGATTCTGACTTTCTACAAATTGGATGCGGAGGAAGTTCTTTTGTGCACTCTTTTGCTGCTAATGTGTCTATTCTCATTGGATTTACCAGGCCTTTTGCCCCTTCATTTTATTAGTAAAATCCTCAGGACTTTTTAAAGAAATCATTTACATTCTTTGTTGACAAAACAATGGATAACAATGTTAGAAGTTGAGAAAGTAAGCAACGCTGCTGAAACAAGGAAGAAAATTGTATCCTCCAAGTACCCATGCAGTACTTGGTCCCATTGTCGATGCCTTACTGTGTCAATATGCACACAGTAAGCACGATGGAGGAAGTTCTTTTGTGCACTCTTTTGCTGCTAATGAGTGTCTATTCTCATTGGATTTACCAGGCCTTTTGCCACTTCATTTTATTAGTAAAATTCTCAGGACTTTTAAAGAAATCATTGACATTCTTTGTTGACAAAACAATGGATAACAATGTTAGAAGTTGAGAAAGTAAGCAACACTGCTGAAACAAGGAAGAAAATCGTATCCTCCAAGTACCCATGCAGTACTTGGTCCCATTGTCGATGCCTTACTGTGTCAATATGCACACAGTAAGCACGATGGAGGCATCTGAATATATGTAATTATTTAGTCTTTACTTTCTGTCATTTGTAGTACATTACAAGTTAATAAAAAAGTTGTTGCATTGTCCCCCCCCCATCTTGTCCATTTTTCACATGCTTGAAAAATATGTTCAACACTGATGAACTTTTATAGCCGATGCAGGTTGGGTTGCGATTACTTCTTTGCCCATTTGGTTCTAATGTTGTCATCCGGACAGCATGGTGAGTTTCATGTTTTTTTTTTTTTTGACTATATAAGGTGGCAGGTGTTTTCTTGGGGAGTTACTTTGATTAATTTTCTGTTTCAAACATACACTATTTGGCATGTAATAAGGGTTAAGATTTTTCATGGAGATATATGTGGCTTTGAATGCTAATCTTAGCATGTCAACCTTAGGTTTCAAAAGCCATTTCCATCTTGTTAGCTTCGAAAACCTTTTGGTTGCTCTAATTCCTTGAAGTAAAAATATGATAAAATATGCTTAGCCTAGTATGGAACATTGGATAAGACCCAATATTGGTTATCAATATATAGTTGATGATTGGCTTCTGCAGCTGTTCTGCAGGGATTGTTTTACCTGTATATTCTACATTTAAGGCTATTGAGAAGAAAGATCAAAACGAGCAACAAAGGTGGCTATTATACTGGACAGGTTAGTAGTGCTTTTGGCACTTGAATTCTTAGAATTTCTAATTGTCTTTGGTAAAGATTCTTAGGCTGCAAAATTTATGTTCTGTGGTATCTAGTAGAAACTTTTGTCATAATTAGCATGATCTATCTACTATTGCCTTTTGTTCATTCATCTATTTGACATATTTTTCTGGATCAATTCCAAAAACTTTGTGACGGCCATTGTTTTCATCAGTGTTTTAAGAACCGGACCGGCCTTTGAAATGCGACCGGTTTCCGGTTCTGTCCGTTCGACCGGCCGGTTTGACCGGATATGCGTTTCTACTCCAACGGTAGGATACAATCCTTGAATCATGAGTTGTCTGAAATGGTTACAGTTACCATCACATCTAACACCACATTAAATGCTATCAACTCTCAATAGTACCATCACATCAATATGTACAATGTACCATACAAGATTTTCTACTTGACCCGATTTCTACTTTACCTTTCTTGTTTACTCTTTCTATGTAACATCACCAAGTGTTCGGTCTCTTGGGCCAAGAGACACCCACTTTTCCTCTCTCCTTTGTAACATTAGTGTTTGGGCCAAGAGAAACACACAACACTTCCTTCTCCATTCTCTTCTTCTCCCTTCTATTTTTCATTAATGGAGATTTTAAAATTTTAATGGAGATTTTAAGCCACAGGATCTTGTTTCTAGTATGGTTTGATCTACAACATTGGTGTTGAAGCTTCTCACAAGGTTTCCCTAGAATCTCAATCTCTTAGAGCATCTAAGGTATGCCAACAACATAGAACTGGGTATCATTTCCAACCTCCAAAGCACTGGATCAACGGTTCGTATTCTTACCAAACCTTCTCTCTTTGAATCAAATCCTGTGGCTTGCACTCATACTATCTGATGTCTTTTTCCTCATCAATGTCGGATAATTTCTTGCAACAAACAGACCCAAATGTGCAAGATCCTGCATCAAACACCCAAATGTGCAAGATTGACGCCTACGCTGTAAATAGTGTCTCGCCATGGAACCGCCGGTTATGGTAACCGTTCAGCGGTTCCACCGGTTAGCAGTTCTCTAAAAAATACACGATTCTTAGTTATTTCCGGTTTTGGGGGTTTTAATAACCGGCGAGGGAACCGGTTCCCGGTTTCACTGGTTCGACCGGCCGGTCCGGTTCTGACAACAATGGTTTTCATAGTCCTTCGAGGAATGTCATATATATATATATATAGGGAGAGGTACTAATGAGTCATGCTCATTGAAGCTTGTAATAAGCGGTCCCTCTAGAAAGATGACACGTGACATACTTTTTTTGAATCCGACTGTTGGATGTTAAGTTGGGTCCATTGGAGACACGTGTCATTAAAATTAGTCAATGAGACCCTAGTTTGCTGCATTAACTCCTTAGGGTTCACTAGACCATACCTAGGATATAGAAATGGCTGATCTTCCGTTTTCTTTGATCGGACGGTCTATAAATGTCTGATCGAGCTAATGTTTTGTCTCGTGTCTCTCAAGCAACCCATTTGACACTCAACGACCAAATTCTGAATTTTTTGCCACGTGTCACATTATTAGGGACCGCTCATTACAAACTTCAATGAGCACAAGGCACAACTCATTAGAATGCTACTCTCTCTCTCTCTCTATATATATATATATATTGCGTCGCATAAGAATGCCTGATAAAAATAGACATAACATTGAGGGAGTCTCCTTTGGTCACGAAGAGGTTATTGTCTTATCTTATTATGAACTTGGATCCTCTTAACCATAACAAAGATTTTAAGTCTCTGTAGATGTGAAGTCATTCATACACAAATGTTTGATTAAGCCAGGCTCCTATTGGGTTACGAAGTCTAGGATAGTAGAAAACATCTCAAAAATGTGTTTTCTCCAAAGTATGGGCTAAAAGAGAGACCTAGGGCATGGTTCGACAAGTTCAGCAAAAGCATAGAGAGAGCGGGCTTTTTGAAAAAAACGAGGTAATTACAAAAAGTTGAATTTAGACTAGAAAGTTGGAAAATATTGTAAGGTGTATGAAGATATTTCTTTTTTTACTAGATTAAGTTGGAGGTTGAAAGAAGAAAAAAATAATTTGAGCTGATATAGGTCTTCTCCAAGGTGTGTTTATTTGTGTCATCGTCCAATACTTGTAACTCATCCTCATCATCCGAGTTACGCTCCATGTGTGCTATCTTCTCAGACATCTGCTTGTATGTCTTGGCATGCTTTCTTACCCCTAAATGGTCATGCATCATCAATCTAACTGACTTTGGGATATGCGTACATCCTTTAATATCCGCTGGCTTATGATCCAGGTGCTCCTTAAATCTTGTAATGCCCTTGTAATGATCCTAGAACAGTAGTTACACTTTATGTTGTGTTTGAACCCTCTAACCTTACCTCATGTTCCCAACAAATATCTGGATCTATTTTACCCCTTGACATGATGATGATTTACTGGAAAGAACAAAACAATGACACAAAAAACATGTTAGACCATAAATTAATGTTATATGACGAAAAAGCCATAAAAGGAGGGGAAACTATTAATTTAAAAACAAAATTGTATTAGATTACTACAAAATTCTGTTTATACTATCATAATTAATAATGTAATAATGGTTTACATTATTAAATTTATATTATAATATACAAAAAAGGAAAAAAAGTATATTAAATTAACTTAGGCCTCGTTTGGATAGAATTATAATGAGTAGAAAAACTTCTTCAAGAAATACTTTGCAGGAAGTAACTCTTGAAGAAGTCTGACAAAGTCATTCGGTGGGAAAAATAGTGTTTGGCTTGCACATGCAAGCATAGTTACAAAGTTCTCTGATTTTTTCAAAAAATCTCGAATTAGTAAATCTTATTTTATTTCATATCTTGTCCGACATTTTCTCGATCTTTTCCGAATTTTACCGATTTTTTTTGAACTTTTCCCTAGACGAATAATTCCAGAACCCCGGCTGGGTAACTATGCATGCAAGAAGTAACTTTTGAAAACCTAGAATCCAAAACTTGAGTTTGATTTGCACTTTTGAGAAGTAAATATTGTTGGATTTATTTATGCTATCATGTTGCTAAATGGTTATTTCCATATACCTATTCTTGTAGAATTTGTGATGCCCATGGATATTAGAGGTGAAAAAACACGTTTTACAATGATATTCATTAGCATATAATGTAATCTATTATTGAGCATGTAACAATGTAAAATCTAAAATACATGATTGAGCATGTATAACAATGTAAACTCTAAAATACATGACTGAGTATGTATAACAATGTAAAATATAAAATAGATGATTGAGCATGTAACCTATGTAGTATTCACCCTAACCCACATAACCCAATATGGTTTTATATGTGTCAACCCTGGATACCAACAATTTCATACAGTTGCCCTATGTTTACAATGATCTCAATCAAATGGTTGACGTACAACTATATGTGAATCCTTTTAAATTCACATTTTGACATACAACTATCAATGAAATGATGACATACAACCAGGGTTATGTACATTCAACTCATATATCTTTGAGTTCCATCTCCAGATCCTCTCTCTCTTGTAGCTTTGTAAGAGATGGCGATGGCAAGGTATGATGAACAAACAACATTCTTTTGTTTGTAAAGCTAAAGTCTTTTGATTTTATACTGATTTACTCTTTCGAATCTGTAACTGATTTTATCTATGAGTTCCATCTCCCGATTCTTCATTTTGAAAGTCAATCTTTTTGGGAATGCCATTTGCAGTGACCGAGAAAGAGAGAGATCTATGTTTGATAAATACTGATTTACTCATTCGATAATGACAAGTATAGCTACAGCAGACTCTGATTCAATTATCAGTGCAGATGAACTGCTGGAAACCCTTGAAAAACCTCAAAATGCAGAGGGCTATTGTTCTTGACAGACTTAGAAAGAAATTTCTAGGGAGAGATACCCCTATAAATTGCTTGACTGCCCACATTCTGGTTTCCTTTGGCACCCAAAGGTTAGGCAAAGCTAACCTAGAAGAAGAGAAAAAAAAGAAGAGGTGGAGAGGGGTAGGGTAGGGGTGGCTGAGAAAATACGATCCATACAGACAATGACAAAGGGGTCCATCCACTTCTTTTTTTCTTCACTACACAACAAGAGGACAGAGTTGGGGGAGAGACAGAGAGTTGCCCACATTTGCTTCCGAATGGGCATTCATCTACTTAGATACAAATGCAAGAAAGAAAAAAACTTAGTGGTTATCGTCGCTTGATTCAGGCCTGGCAGAATCAACGGCAGGTGCAGGTGCCCGACAGGAACATATGTTCAAAGGAGGGGGCTGGAATCACCACGAGTACAGAGTGATTGTTCTCACAGTGAAACCCTAGCACAGAGTGATTATGCTCATTATATATGATCGTTCTTCAGGCCTCCCATCAGCTTTCTGCGGAAGCAGCCTCGGCCCTGCTTTTTGGGGAATTCAATTTCGACTTCCACTAACTTTTTACTTTTTCAGGAAGTCAAGACAATAATGGCAAACCAAACGTCAATATGACCGACTTTTGACTTCCCCATAGCCAGAATTTATAGAAGTTGCTGGGGAAGTCTATCCAAATGCTACCTTAAAAAATATATTTTTCAAGTGAAAATTCCCTTTGGACTACAATGAATCACTTTCTGCACCTAAAAAACATTTAATCAAGTTTTAACATATAATAACCTATTATAATAAAAAAAAAAACCAAAGGTATTTAAATAGTGAAAAATAATAATTTTGTCATGCCAAAAATTATTATCTTAAGGAGAAAACAACCCATAAAGAAACATTCATAGATGAAAAGTTCTCCATAAGGGTTCAAATTATTAAAAAGAACGAAAAAATAATAAATATATGCAATAACAGTGTTTTTGGAAGAAACTTAAGCGAAAAATTCCAAATATGGTTATAATAGATTCATGGTTTCATACCAAATCCATAGATCTATAATTATTACATCACAATCTAACAATCTTAATGTGAAGTTAAAAATCTTACCAAAAATCGAAGGCCCAAGTTATTCACGTTGAAACCTAGGATTTCAAGGATTGAATCTTTAGATTGAAGCTCGATTTCTTGTTTTTGATTCACAAGAACTGAAAGGAATGACCGAAATCAAGACTAGAATAGATGAGAAGAGAGAAAAAAGTGAACAGATGGAAAAAAAATGAGTATTTGGACCCTAAGAGTCTCGGCCGTGACATAACGACGTTTCATTCGTTATATAAAACCACAATTTTTTTCCCATATCGAAACCATTACGTTTTACGTAACAGTTTCAGCATTTTTTAATCCATGGTTGATTTTCACTCTTTTGCTTTTCCTGCTAAGGACTCAGAACTACTACTAAGTGCTAGAGAATTAACATTTTCTTAATATTGCTAGTTGGAGGTTTCTAAAATAGTATACTGGGCATTCTCTATTTATTATTATTATTACTGTTATTTTCATTTTAGTTTTGTGCTTGAACTTTGTTACTGTTTGCAAAAATGTTTTTCAGTTCCGAGTAAATTTTATACTTACAAATCAAATTTACTGGCATGATATTATTGTTAATGTTTGATAGAACTCTGTAAATACATGGCCTTGCACTCTACCATTTACTGTTAACATTTTTACTGCATTATCCCGCTTTTTGCAATGATATTGACCATTTTCAATATTTGTAGCTTACGGATCCTTCAGCTTGGCAGAAGTGTTTGCAGACAAAATTATCTCTTGGTACAGTTTTAAACCCTGTTGGTGTTTATTTGGCCATTGGCTGTGGTAACGTAGGACAAGTGATGCTTTGGATAAGTACCTCCTTTAGGGTAAAAAATAGATTTTGCTTAGTGGTTATACGTATTCCCTTTGGGGGCGGAGGACTCAGTTTCGAGTCTCGGTGTGGTGGTTGAGAGGCCCACCATGTGTACTAACCTAACTTTTCAGTTTTCACCTATACTTACTAACCTAGAGAAATAATGACCAAACCAAAAAAAAAAGTACTTAAAGAAATTAATTTTGGTTCACCTTTCCTTATGCTTTGCCAGATCTTTTACATAATTTCTTTGAAAATATAGTTATTGTTTTTAATTTGCCAGGTTGTATTTGCTCATGTTGTGATTAACATTATTTTTAGAAGTTATAACTCACTGTATGATTAACATCTGTAAATCAGACAACTGAAAGATTGCTTAGGTTTTTGTTGGTTGAACTTGAATCTTGCTATACCGCATATTTGGACGTCATAGGCATCTTCTTAACCTTTGGTTTAGAATCAGTCAATCAGGTTGTGGGTATTATGTGCTAGATGTTCCTAAGTATCTAATTAAGTATCTATATGTGCATAATATTTACTTAATTAATATACATGCGGACATTAGAGTTGTTTATGCGTCTGTCCACTTTGAGTCCAACCACTCAAATTAAAAAATGGTTGGAAGTCTATCCTTGAAACTGTTCTTACAGAGGAGGTGCGTGCTTTGGTCTGCAAAGACCTTTTGCGGCAGGGTAAAGCTTAATTTCCATATAGGTTTCTGGTGAAAAGCTGGTCTGGTGGGGATACGTTGTGTGTATAGAGACAAAAGGTAATCATATTTGATGATTTTCTTGGGGCCTAATGGAGAGGGCTACTTAAAAGGTCGTGGATGCAATGCCTTTATTAGAAAGTTTAGTCTTTAGAGGTGTTCTTTTTCTTTCATGTCTCACTAGTGTTATAACATGATTCTCCCTGCGTCATTTCTTGGATAGGCATTCCCATGGGCCATCCCAGGTGCTCCCTGTGGTTGTGTGTTGAACTTCCACTCCTTGACTTACCCTGGTGTCCATAGGGAAAATTCCGAGTGGGTTGGTGCAGACACTAGAAGGGACTTGTCCTTGCCTAGAAGGGTTTGGGACACCCTCCGTAACTAAAAAAAAAAAAAAAGCATTCCCATGGGCCTCAAAAGCTAGCTAACATTTTGGATTATGTTCTTGATCTAAGTGAAGACTCGGACATCAAGCATTGCGCGGTGCAAAGGATTTGACGTGTTATTGGCGAAGGAAAACATAAATAGGTGGAAATGTGTTGTTTTTCAGATAAATTTGACCTTATATACCTTGCACAGTTGCACGCCTTCACTCTTCATCTGTCTCATCAAGAGAGGTTTTGAACACCTTAACCCATCTCCCACCTTCAGTCCTTCACAAGATCCCGTGGTTGATCAACAGTGCAAGGGGAACCGTCACAAGAAGTATCTTGGAAAAGCATCAAACTGCTGCATTTTAATTAAGACTACTAAAAAAAAGAGAGGAAGCAACTGGTGTTGTCGACATGACCTCCAGGTCAATTTTGGCCTATACGTGAAGCAGATGCCGCCTGATCATTGCCAGCTCAATTTTAAATTACATTAAAGCCATCTCATTTTTAAAGCACAGCATAGTTACACTGTTTGTTTGATTACCAGATCAATATAGCTGGTGCTATTTTCTTGACTGAGAGCTCATCTTTAAACCGAAGTATAGTTGGCGCCATCTCTCTAACCGCTGCTTCTTGATACATACTACTACAGGATCATCCTCTTTAGAATCAACTGCAAATTTATCTTTATCCGATACCTGGTATTGTTGCTTTGATTGGCAGATCTGTTTTAGGAGAGCCAAGAAACAGAGAAAAGGCCCAGAGATACAGAAGAAAGCTCTAAGCACTCAACAAGTGGACTGCCTTTCTTTCCGGAATTCAACTCCAGTTAACTACGATTTCCTGCTGAATGCCCATAGCCTATATTTGTAGGAAACGATACATTGATCAAGGGCATGCGCTGATGGAAGACCTAGTAGCTAACCGCTGAGGTTTTGGTGGATTGGTTCCCCCAAGATCATAAATAAAGAAAAAGGCGGGGATTGGGTTAATAATAGTCAGTAATATGGTAAGAGACTTCTTCCTCCGGTATCCTTCTGCCGAGCTAGGGTAAAAGCCTCTTCGTATTCACAGGTCTCCTGAGCTACTAAAGCGTTGGTCACACTCCTTCGCTTGCTGCCTTCACTTGCAGCTTCGCAAGAACAAGCAGCTTTAAAACGGAATCTAATGGATTCCATGTTGCCATGGAAAAAATCCAGATTCTTGGTGTATTCAGAGAAAAGATCGATCCTAGCATTGACCTGGCCAGGAATGAACCCACTTAACCCAAAGGTTATCCTTCTTCGATGCAATGTTCAAAGCTTGCTTTAGAAGCATGGCTTGGTTCAAATCCTTGAGACTTTTAATGCCTAGGCCTCCTTCCTTTTTTAGTCGGCATCTATGGTGCCACCCCACAGGGTGGAACTTCCTTTCAAGCGAAGTGCCGGACCACAAGAAGTCACTCACACTTCTCTATATCCATGAAAGCACTCGCCGGGAGCTGAAAAATGTTGGTCCAACAAAGATATACGCTACCTCTCATGCCCCCTCATGCATAAAAATAGTTTCACAGCCCCAGCCCTCTCTCTGGGAAACTCTTGTGTTCCGACTTAGCCATCTTTCTTGGCCAAGGAAAACCCTAAGGAGATCTTTTTGGAATACATCTCATTAGGAACCTACTCGTAGATCCAAAACAATAACTCTCTCTCTCTTTGTAAAAAAAAAGGAAAACCCTATAATACAGAATCCTAACTTCTTCTCTAGGAAAACCTAAGAGATACCCTTTGGAAGAGAAAACTACAAAAGGAAAACCTATAGAAGCCTTTTGCTCTAGAAAACCTGTAAACGTGACCTTACTCAAAATGTTTATTACAGAAGAAGAAAGAACTTAAGGCGACATTATGATAAATAAACTTAAGTTACCTCCCATTTTTATTTGCATATTTTCATGTATAGCGAATTATTTTAGTTGCAATTGTTTTTCTTGTTAAAGTGGATATTTCTTTTGTCTAGTTATTATTTTGATACTCATTTTCTTTTAATTTTTTTTTCCTTGTTTAGTAGTTATTTCCATTCTAGTTCAATTTCATTACTTGCCGTTACCTTTTATTTGATAAACTAGTCATTTCTCCACCTTATTTATTTATTTATTATTTCCATTCATGTCTCCATTCTCAGTTATATTTTTATCTCTTCTTGTTTCTTATTTTAGCCATTCTCAATTCTGCTTACTTCTAATTTACATTCCTTGTTAAACCATCAAAGATGTTTAGGGCTAAAAAGTAAAAACATATAGGAGTTTATGCTAAAAACTGACTGATGTCACTGATTTGACAGCAGTATTGGTTTTACTCTAAAAACGTACTAGAGTTGCTACTTTGACCAACCAGTTTTAGGCTATAAAGTGACTGGCGCTATATGCTTAACTGCCTGATCAGTTGCAGGCTAAAAATTAACTGCCGCCCCTTCTTCACTGCCAGATCAGTTTTAAGCCAGGAACTGTCTGTTACCATTTCGTTAACCGCCAGTATCTTTCTTTATTCTTTTTTCTGTTGCCTGATCATATTGTTTCTTTGCAATTACATTTCTATTATATTCCTTTTTTCCTTGCTTTATTTAAAATCGGTATTGTGGGAATATGATTAGGGGATTCAAGGAGAAAACAACCATCTTAGGATTTATGAAAGGAGGTGCCTGACCCCTTTCCCCTCTCACAAATGTAATCTCTTTGCCCATTGGTCTCTCTTAGACCAGCCCCTGGTCTTATGGATTCCTTTTTTTTAATTTACTATTTTTCAAAGCTAGGTAACCTATCATAACTTTCTACAAGGTCGGTGGCGGCTCTTTGAACCAAAAAAAGAAGGTAGGTGGCGACTCCAATCAGTAACGAAAATCTAGTCCGCCCTTGGCGAGATTGCGAGCTTACAATATATATTTCAATTATTGAGGGAAATCTAAGAGTATTAACAGGGAGAGAAATCACTATCTTTGTATGCATGTATGTATGTATTTCTTTGTCTTTGTGTCTCATGAGAAAATATTTGACGGCGGAACATGATTCATTCAGTCGAACTCAAATAGTGGGGCTACAGCTTGGATAACAAGATGATGATGTGTTCTCGGGGAGAGAGGATACAATTGAAGTCTTTCTTCTCTTACCCTTGTTCAAAAGGCTATTTTCTCTGCATTAAGGCAGAATGCATTCCCTAATTTCTGATGTTGGAAATAGATGTCAATTCCTAGGCGGGCTCTAGGAAGCTATGATTCCACAACACGGACTGAAATCTCCACTTTTGCGAATGAGACATGTGTGCCAAGATCTGTTCTCAGCATATCTATACTCTGTTGAAAGAGTGACATTCTAGATTCTAGTTGAATCCATGCATGAGGGGATGGATGGTATATACCACGTCGTAAAATGAGAGTGGTTGTGCTGCCCAAACGAACGTGGTGGTTGGGTTTCAGGAGAGTTCACAGCATGAACAAGGCACTTCTGGGCTAGTGGATTTGGCGTTTCAACATTGAGAACGGGTTCTTATGGAGGAGTAAGATGCAGGGTCGGTTCTTGAAGCAGACTATATTTGTGGTAGGCAGTGGGACCAGAGTCCGCTTCAGGAAAGACGACTGGAGTGAGCCAGGGAGACTTGGTAATTTATGAACAATTTTTTTTAGGCTTGTTCCAATTAAGGAACTCCTGGTGTGTGATTTCGTTGAAAGAAGATTGGGGAGGTTGTTTGGTGTCCCATTTCTCGAAGGAACCTTAGAGATAATGGGGTGGAGGAATGCCCACTCCTTCTTAACTTCCTATTTGGATAGGGATGATCATCGAATTTGATAAGTTCACCACTAGAGGCATCTATGGCTACCTTTTAGAAAAAAAGACGTGGAGCTAGTCAGAAAGTCGGAGTTTAGAATGATTTGGAAGGCTCCAGTTTCACCACAGGCTCCAGTTTTCATATGGGGTGTGGGACAAAATCCTCTCAGTCAATCAATTAAGAAATCGGGGCATGACAATCCTAAATGGATGTTGTATGCGTTAGGACCCATGAGGCAGAAGAGGACATAAGCCATCTCCTGTTTCAGATTTCCCGGATGCTTGGACTTTTGGAGTTATTTCCTTTCCTTATACGTGGTTTCCTAATTTTTTCCCCGGGCTAGCAACATCATCCTTGGTTGGCCCGATGGTGCTTCCGCAGATAGGAAATATCCTTTGGGATATGCGGTCATTAGGCTATATGGAGAGAGAGGAACTGCGGGACTTTTGAGGACTTGGAATCTTCTTTTTCAAAGCTTTGTTCTTCTTCTGGCAGGAGTTTAAGAAGCTAGGCAATGACGCTTTTGGACTTCCGGGGCACCATTGATAAAATTCTCCTATATCAATGCAATTCTTGTTGTTCATCCACAAGAAAATAAGAAAAATGTGTCATTTGTGATCCATCCTTTCACCCTACATGAATATGTACGAAGCTGGATTCCAATTAGCGCTGCTTTTGAAGTCGGATGTGAAAATTCATGGTTTAAATCAATGTTTTAAAACGCGAAGGCGTGGGGTGAGGTGTTACGACCTCAATATGCGTGGGGTGTAAGCCTCGTGGCGTAAGCATAGTGACAAAGTCGGGGTTTGGGAATAATTCGGCAGGGATCAAGTTCGAAAAATTCGGAAAAAAACAAAAAGTAAATTAATAATTATAAAAATATACGGAACAATTTGATTAAAATATTTTAAAAAGTAATTTTTTTGAATAGTTCGGGAAATTCGGGAATAATTCGCAACAAACGTGAATGATTCGGAAAAACACCGTTTTTTTAAAAAGTCGCGATTTAAACGTAGAATCATTCGGTAACTCCAAAATTCGCGAATAAAACGTGTTTTTATTTTTTAAATATGGCCTTTTTTGTTACAATGGGCGTAAGCCCTACAAGAAAGCTTCATGCTGTCATTTTAACAAATTAAATATAAGAAACAATTTAAAAAGTTAATAAAAGATTATAGTATTTGTGTGTACACAATGTATATATATATAAAGAGAGAAAGAGAGATGCATATACACATATTTGTATTTGTAATTTTGTATACATTGTGTGTGAGTGTGGACGCACATGTTCACATAAGAAATACTATATAAATTATTTAACTATAAAAAAAATATATAAGAAGGGCAAGCAAATGCTAAAATATAAGAAGGGCAAACAACTTTTTGTGGCATGAGTGAGGTGGCAAACGAAAATATCACCTGGTCGATTGGTCTCAAGTCTGTAAGCCTTTAGCGGCGGAGGGTCTTAACCTGGCTCCCCTCACCACGGAGGATAGGGCGCTTCTAGGTAAATGGGTTTGGCGCTTTGGAGAGGAGAGGGAGAGTCTGTGGCGGAAAGTTATCGTGGCCAGGCATGGCCTTGATTCTGTGTGGGTGCCGAGGGCCGTTAGGGGGCCCCATGGGGTGGGGCTCTGGAAGGGTATCATGGCAGTGGCTAAGGCGCTAGATCCATTCCTTAGGTTCAAGTTGGGTAATGGGGTCGATATCCAGTTCTGGCTCGATGTTTGGAGCGGTCAGTCGCGGCTTAAGGACGATTTTGGCTCCATGTTCTCCTTGGCCCTACATAAAGGGGCGTCTGTTGCCGAGTGTGTTGAGAGGCTTGGGAGCAACTTAGTGTGGTGTCCTAGGTTGAAAAGGGCTTTGAATGATTGGGAAGTTGTAGAGATGCAGCGTCTTTTGGCCCGGTTGAGTTCTTCCGTCCCCAGATCCCAGGTTAGTGATAGTAGGTTGTGGTCCCGTAGCAACAATGGTCGATTTTCAGTACGATCACTCCTGCAGTTCTTTGACCCTGTGCTTTTGCGTTTCTTTTCTCATAAGGCTGTGTGGGCTAACCAGGTTCCCACGAAGGTATCGTTCTTCCTCTGGTCAGCTGCTTTAAATAAGATTCTTACTATGGATAATTTGAAGAGGAGAGGGTGGTGCTTGGCAAATAGATGCTATTTGTGCCTAAATGCGGAAGAGTCGGTGAGCCACCTGCTCTTACACTGTCCGGTTGTCTTTGAGGTCTGGGCTTACTTCTTGGCTCGGTTGGGTGTGGAGTGGGTCTTCCCCTCCTCCTTCTTGAGCTTCTTATCTGGTTGGCACTTGACGACTTTGGTGGGTGCTGAGGAATTTATCTGGAACTTTCTGCCCGGTGCCATTTCATGGGTTATTTGGAAGGAGAGGAATGATCGTGTTTTTGACAATTCCTCTTCTCCTGATCAGCAGATACTATCTCAGGTGAGGCGTTCTCTGGTGGACTGGAGTTCGCCTAGCATGGTTGGTCAGGCAGTGAGGGATGCCTTGTTGCCTTGAGGACAGACTGTTGTCTATCTAGCGTGTGATTGTACTTTTGTTTCTTTATGTTCCTTCTCTTAGTTTACTACTCTATAAACTCTCTTTATCTATGATATATCTACTTTACTGATCAAAAAAAAAATTTGGATTTACTTTTTTATTCATATACATATTGAAGACGATGTTCAATCATCAATTCATGCGGTGGATTTTTAATTTTAGTAAAAACTGCAAAGATGTCATGAACTACATTGTAGACCAGTGGCTCCAAATTTTCAATGTCTGCTAGGGAAATAGTGTGAATTAGACTCAAAGGATTTTAAAAGCATATTTGATGCAGGACTATGCAATGACCTAAAATCTAATGAGTTGAGATCAAGATTGAATTAACAATAAGAATGAAAATTATAAATCAGCAATCTTATCACAAATAATTATCCAGAAAATTCAAGAAAGTGATTTTAGGAAGATTCAAGGTCATGTTGCAAACCTACAATATTGACCTTCAGTTATATCTGCGAGGGTTAATGGGATTCTATGATTCCACAAGCTTAGGGATTAGCTCTCAATTCAATGTAGGTTTTCAACCTTATCTAGGGTTTCAAAGGGCTGTATGAGATTAGAGTTTCAGGATTGTTAGTGTTTAGGGTTTAGGAATTGAATATCTTAAAGTTCTGAAATTACATGTATGTTGAATCTGCAATCGGGTTACATATGGGGTTGTAGAAGCACTATGGGAAGCCTGGGGTAGGCTGTGATTGCAGGGAAAGACTGGGGGTAGGCTGTAACAGCAAGGAAAGGCCTGGTACAGGCCTGCGGTTGAAAAGGAAAGCCCGTAGGTGGCTGTGGCAGCAAAGGGAACAGGTGTAGAAGGAGCTGTGACAGCAGAGACCAAGGTATAGGATTGTAAGAAGGCTGTATGAAGCCTGGGGCAGCAAGGGTGGAGACCTGCAGGGGCTGCAATAGTGATGTATAGTGGCTGAGAGGGTTGTGGCTATGCAGGGGCAGTAGGAAAAGGGATGTGGCAGTGAGGATTTGGGCAGGTAAGGCTAGGGTTTTCAAGAAAGAAACAGAAAATAAGGAGAACAATAGAAAAAGACCACAAAAATACGTTAGCGCTTTAGGGAATCACTCCCATGGCATCACACCAATTTCCAATCATCGGAGAATACCCAAAAGTAGGCTTTTCTTTGTTTCTCATTCATTAACTAAAAGTTTACAGCAAAAATGAGGCTTTAAATAAGTGAAGCCTTAATGGTAAAAAACCAAAATAACCAAAACATAATAAAAAGACTCTAAAAGCCCAAACTAATGACATAACTAATAAAATAACCCTCCTAAATAATAATCCAGCCCATTGGGCCTTTCCTAACTAAATAGAACTTGCAAAATTAGCCCATTGGGCTTTTCCTAACAAAATAGAACCTACTAAATCCGCCCATATGCAAATAGAACTGCCAAATCCCGCCCATATGCAAATAGAACTGCCAAATCCCGCCCATATGCAAATAGAACCTGCTAAATCAGCCCATATGCACCCCTTCCTAATGTGGGACCTTCCTAATGTTGTGTGTGTGCATATGAGGTCTTCAATGCCTCATGTCATCTATCCAAAGTGACATGAGAGTCTTCTTCTTCTGTTTTCTCGTTTGGTAAACCTGAAATTCCTTGGTCTCATGGATGTCCGCATCAATATTTAGTTAATCAATGAGGCATACGCCATAGACATAAGTGTAAGGTGTATGCTTCATGTGTGCCTCACACATTGAGGCGTGAGCCTCATGGGATTTAAGCCTCATGGTTGAGCCTCAAGGTGTTTTCCTTAAGCCTCGCCTTGAGGCATAAGCCTCACGCCTTTTAAAACATTGATTTAAATACAACTACTGATGACTAAAATTTTTTTAGCCTTCTTTTTTGATACCTTAAAACAAATTTTTGTTGCTATAGTAAAATCTCTCCATAGTGGACATATTTAGCTTCCTGTTCTATATGCTTGCATATTTGTGGATTGTGAACTTTCCATTTTCTTTTATAATCTCGAATATCATGACTGCACTTCACTTCTAATAACAAGTGCTTTCAAGAATATGATTGGTTGTTAGAGTGCTTAGTGGAGGTATTCTGCTTTCTGTTTGACGAGGTGCATGAAGTAAGCTCTTTTAGTTCTCTTATATTTCTTGCTTGTTCTCACTTAAGTGTTTTGAGTCAAGTGTGTGAGTTGATAATATTATGAATTTTGATAAAACTTTGGCGCTTTGTTTTACAGGTTTCCTCTGTACTACCACATGAAGTTTGCATTTCTTGTTTGGCTTCAACTTCCATCTTCTGATGTAAGAATTATCTAATGCTTTTCCTCTTGGAGTATTTCATGGATGTTGTTTATACCTGCAAGAGATCACGATTTACCTGGTTTTTGTTAGCATTACTTGTTAATTGGTATTCATGCTAGATGGAGTTAACTTGCACTCTCTTTGTCTTGAGATGAATTTGATCTCAGTTTGTAGGTTTGTTGGAATTCCCAACTTCAAAGCTTGCCACTTGTAACTCTTGATTTTGGAATTTATCCTGAAATGGTGGTAGTCATTTAATACTGTATGCTATTGTGATACTAAGTATTGATAAACATAAAAAGAAGGGGGACAAGCGAACGAAATTTAAAAAAGGAAAATACTGCTAGGGTTCATACCTGCCTCTCTATGGACAAGGATGCTTAGAGGAGCAGTTTTCTAATGACTTAAAAATGACTCATATGCAGGCAGTGTAGTCAAAGTGTCCTGGGTCTCCTGGCAATACTAAGGGTTCCCTACGCTTGTTGTTGTCTTCTAGGTGTTGCTTAAGCATTGCGCAGGAGATCAAACATTAGTTTACATAAGATACTCATATATTGTTGAAAATAAGAATTAAATACTCGAAAAACAGCATAGATAAGACCAGAATGTTATTGACCTGTCTTTTTGTGCGACATCCTGTTAAGGAATTGGAAGTTTGGTGGATTTCAACCCCCCCCCCCCAGTTATTTGGAGAATGGCTGGGTCTTATTTATATGTGATTTTCGCTTTGTTTTGTTTTCACTTATGTACATATTGCATTATATATATGTCCGTGTGTGTGTGTGTGTGTATATATATATATCAATGTTTTTAAAGAGTTCATTGCGCACGTGTCGAAGCCGCCTCAGGCGCAAAGCCCATAAAACGCCCAAAAGTGTTAAAAATACCAGGTCTGTCTATGCTGCACACGCCTTAACCTGAGGCATTCCAAAATGGGGGGCGTCGACAATGCGTATGTATATTATCAATGTTTTTAAAGAGTTCATTGCGTACATGTCGAGGCTGCCTCAAGGCACAGCGTCCATAGAACGCCCAAAAGCGTTAAAAAAATACCAGGCCTGTCTATGGTGCACACGCTTTAACCTGTGGTATTCCAAGTTGGGGGACGTCACAAGGTTGTATGCCTTGTCGGCGCTTTTAGTGGGAACTATAAACTGTGACGACTTTATAATAGTATAAAAAAGTCTTTTAATACTCTTCTCTCTCTCCCTTCTAAAGTCCCACACCTTTATTTGGTTGTTTGTCAAGACCGACTGACATTAGAAGAGAGGAGAAGAAGAAAGTAGAAAGGAGGAAGAAGAACGAGAAGAAGACTCTGTCCTCCCTCCCTCCCTCCCTTCCTCCCTCCCTCACTTGCCCTCTCTTTATTTTCTTATATTCCTGTCTGGTTTTTTTGGTTTTTTTTTCCTCTCAAAACAGTCTTCCCTCCTCTTTTTCTTTAAAACACGGGTCTGCCCTCCCTCTCTCTCTCTCTCATTGTTCTTTAGAGAGTAGGTGGTTTCACTCTTCCTTCAAACACGGGTCTGCAAGTGGTTCACTCTTATGTTTTTCATTGTAAGAGAGAAGTCCACATCTTACTTTTCTGAATCATTTAATAAAGGCTTCCATAAAATGATGACAAGCAACTCAGTTGTATTATGAAAGAATTTGATAGTCCAAAATGTAGTGAATGGGCATAACTAAGCGTCCAAATCCAGAATTTTCATTCATTCAGCATTTCAGTCATCCTCTCCACATGGAATATGCTATTATTGCTGAAAAACAGGTAGTGGTCTTTCTTCACTAGTGTTCTGTCTTCAACAAAGCAGATTGGCAATTCATCTCCGTGAGTTCCTATAAGGCTATAACATGGGAAACAAAATTTTCACTTAGATTGAAAGAAATATACAAAATAAATAAACTGGTAAATGAAGACACTTCAAATTTAGAGTTTTTTTTTTGTTTTTTTTTTTGTGTTGTGTGTGGATTATTTGCTAAGCACAAGCAATTTTGGGCTATCCCCTAACCAGGGCCTTCTTCTCAAGAGTTTCAAAATTAGTCTTGCGGCCTGTTAGTCGAAGACATGACACCTTTTCAATTCTGTCTTGTTTTCATCCATGGGGTTTGAAGTCTGATTATTTTAATCAAGGAGTTTAAATTTGTTCAATTGATGGGTTTAAATGGTTTTTTAATCAATGAGAGAGATGACCAATGATCCCGAACAATAGTTTCCTTTTCTCTATGACACCTTCTTATCAAAGAGATCACCATTGTATAATAGTTTTCCTCAACGCGGTTAGTGTTTGTGAGTATTCTATATATAATTTTTTTGTTTAGGATTGTTTTAAAAATTGAATATCAATGGCTGGTCGTGGTCGTAGGGATTGACTGATGGGAAAAATAGATCATTGATTATTTGTTTGATAAATAGTCCAACATGGACCATGTTTTATAGATCGATTGATGCATCTACATCAGTTAGAGATGGAGATTTCCTCTTCAATTATCTAGATGATGATGGAATAGATTGGAGACGATAATGTTTTGAATGTTTTTATTGACACAATCAAGAAGGCAAGTCACCAAGTTTATCTATCACTATGGATGGGTTTTGACTTTTGAGTTTGATGAGGAGCTTCATAACTAATTATGGGCTCGTATGCCTAAGATTTGAATTGCAAATTTCGTCAACTCAGGAGTATTTGTCCCAAAACAGGCCACCAATTAGCTATAAATACAATGCAATTAACATATTAAGTTAAATGAACAAATTAATAAAATAAATAAACTAACTACCTGCATATCATCTCTTTCTTGTGTTAATTGCCATTTCTGAACCAGTCTCTATTTTGCTTCATTGTAAAAAACTAATTTACAATCTACAATTATGTGCTCATCTTGGTTGGGAATCATCATCTCGAATGCACATAATCTTTCTCGCACTTCTTTATTGTATGAGAAGTTCTCATAACGTAATTGTGGATTCAAGTAATACTCATCTGCATGTAGAGAATGATGAAGTTGACAAATCTATTTTTCATCAATCTTCTTTCAAATAAGGATATACCTCTTTTTGCTGCCACCACAATCTTCTCATTTTCTGAATCCATCATCTCATTCAAATAAGGCATCGATGGTCTCTTTTCAAAATCCACCAACCTGAGGACCGCGACAATGAGCAAAGTTACATTCACACAGAAACTAACCGTTGGTCTACTGGTCTAAAAGTATCCTCGCCTTGCAATTATTCATTTTTTTATGCAAACATTGACTGAAGGGGTTGTTTTTGCCAGTAGAGACTTTGTAATGTGAGGATGGAAGTAGCAAAGTATGTCATAACTCGGTGTAAGAGCTTGTGATTAGTTGTGAAGCTCCTCATTAAGCCCAAAACCCACCCATGTTGATAGATAAACTTGGTGACTTACCTTGCCTTCTTGATCATGTCAGTGAACACCTTCATTTTTCCATTATCTTCCAACATCAAGTCAATACAATGTGTAGCACACAGATTCCAATACAATCTTTTCTTCTTCTCTGTCAACTTTGCTCCAGCCAATACATAGCTTGAGTGATCATCTTAGAATTTGAAAAACAATCTCTTCAACAACGTCATCCAGATATTTGAAGAGTAAATTCAATCTCTAATTAATGCAAATACATCAATCGATTTATAAAACATTGTTCCTATTGGAGTATTTATCAATAAATTAATCAAGGACCTATTTTTCCCACCAGTCCATCCATCTTATGAGATTATCATACACCCATACTTCGACCAAGACTTCTTGTAATCTTCCATTAACCTATGAACATGTGTATCTTAGCTTGGAATATGAGTAGAAATTGGTGTATCACAAAGTTTCTCTCAAATGGGAAGTAGATATTCTGATTTGCTGGAAACCAAGTTAGAAGCAATTGATTCTGGGTTTGTTGAGGAAGTATGTGGTGAGTTGATAATTTGAAATCGTGATGTTGTGGAAGTGCCTGATGGTATGATCAGAGAATTCTGGAATTCAGTCATTTGCAAAAACAAGGACTCATTTTTTGTTGCTGTGTCTGGGGTGTATGCTCCTAACTTTCCAACCTCTGGAGCTGGTTCTGGGAGGAGTTGGATTGGGCGGCTAGCAAATGGGGTCTGCTTAGGTGTATAAGAAGAGAAGTCAACACGATCAGATTTTTTGTTTGAAAGAAAGGGGGTAGCTGGATTTCCAGGACTATGAGAGAGAATGCTGATTTTTTGGAGAGGAACTCTGTCATTGACATGTTGCTTGATGGGCCTCATTGACTTTGTTTAATCTCCACGAGCAGGCAGGACAGGTTTCTGATTTTCGCTGATTTGGAGAGCCACTTTAAAGACGTTTTATAAGCACGTTCATACCCGACTTCTGATCATGTCCCCAGTTATTGATCAGAAGCAGTGTAAATTGACGTCCAACCACCATAAGATTTTAGGACATGTGGGCTGGAGGAGCCCTGTTCTCTGGAGCTTGTTGCTAATCGGTGGAAGGCATTTGACTTTGTTTATATGTTCTTACAAAGAAGTTATTGGCTTTTAAGGAAAATATTTTAGAGTAGAGAAGACTGTGTTCTGGCATGTGGAGCTGAAGAATTGTTCTCATCTCGACGAGATTTCAGCTATTGACTGGAAGGCGGATGCAGGTACTCACCTATCCGAATTATCACTCCAGTATATTAATGGCAAAGGAGAACTTTGAAAAATCCTCGTTGCATTTTTCCTTTTCTCATCAAAATTGCATGATGCTCCATTCAGTTTTCCCACATTCTCATGCAGTTTTTTCCCATATTTGCTGGGCCTACTGTATGATTCCTCCTTATTTCCATCAAGTTTGCCTTTGGTTAATCCTGATTTATGCATTTTATTCATATGCTGGCTTAGCGCAACTATGGGCATTAAGGGAAGGCTTCTCAGTCATTCAGGCACGTATCTTTGGCACCCCTGCCATAATTTATACTTCTTCCAACATTATGACTTCTTTGGGCACCCCCATTCTGTTCAGGCTTTCAATTCAAGAATATTTGATTGAAGTCAGTAAGCAAGCTAATAATAATAAAGTGCTATCATAAGTATACTGTTAGCAAGAAGACTGGGGCCCCTTCTCCTGCAGTAAAGGTAATTGAATTCCCTACTAGCTCAGTCATAATTCATTTGATATGTTGTTTTAGAAACATCACTGAATTGTGGGAGTTATTGGGGACATTGGAAGAATAAAGCAAGCATTTTCTTGTACTAGCATTAATAATTAGACACTCTCCAGTGGCTGTATAGCTTATATATATATATATATATAATTGCATCTGATATACCAATCAAAAAAAAAAAAACACAAGCTGGAGATATAAAACCATAGATACTGAATTGTGGGAGTTATTAGGGACACTGGAAGAATAAAGCAAGAATTTCTTTTACACGCATTACCAATTAGGCTGTATATGTTACAATATATATATACATATATATATGATGTTGCTAACGTTAACCTCTACAAAGACCTTTTTACCCCTGCATTAATTATCAAAACTCACTAAAGTTAAAGAGTCGTTTAGAATTTTAACAGGGAACTAATCATTAAATGCAGGAGAGAGAAAATACAGTTTGAATTTTCTACCTTCCAAAAAAAAACAGTTTGAATTTTCTTGTATTTTTTTTTATCTCTCCTATTTAATGAATTGTCCCTGTGAAAATACCAAAATACCCTTTTATTTAATAGAATGATATTTAATACATAGGGTAAAAAGGACTAAGTGAGGGTTAACAAGTTCACTAGTCTGACTCTTAGTGAAGGATAGAGTTCCCCTATATATATATATATATATATTATTGCATCTGATTTACCAATCAAAAAAAAAAAAAACACAAGCTGGAGATACAAAACCATAGATACTGAATTGTGTTATTGGGGACACTGGAAGAATAAAGCAAGAATTTTCTTTTATAAGCATTTCTAATTAGAGACACTCTCCAGTGGCTGTATATGTTACAATTTGAAGTACAAAGAAAACAAGGGTTCACAAGACTATGAACCTGGAAGCATAAAATAACTATAACTAGAAAAAGGCAAAAGACTGCCCAGCTTGTTAATTCTAGCTTTTATTTGTTACAATTTAGATTTGAGGTGCTGGCATCATAAGATATCTTTTTATCAATCTTCCTGCTTGCTGTTTATCAGGGGGCAAGGCATTTGTATATGAGCTACCTGCGTCCATTTCTCTTGAGGCATCAAGCTAGACTTGATCAAATTGTGGGCTTGGTGTATGGCGAAATGGTAAGACCTTCTATCATTTGTTGTTATTGTACTTGGCACTAGGACTTGGGGATATTCAACTTGGTACCCATGCCCATGTTGCTGAAGTTTGCATAGAGTGTGGGAAGGATCAAGTACTGCGGATCTGCTAACCCTGAAATCTCGGGGCAACAGATGCAGAAAGAGTTTGGTATGGGTGCCTGATCCTTTTTTCCTCTTACCTTCTCTCCTTGGTGCGAACCCTTGACCTGTGGGTTTTCTGAGTAATTAAAGACCCACTGCAACAGTTGGTTTTGGCTGCGAACTAAAAAGGAACTTTTTGCGGAGGGTTTCAGGTTTTTAGGGGTAGTTGACGTGCCGCCTTCCTCTCTGAACCCTATTTTGTGTTTGTTTACCTATTCATCATGCTCTTGAAGGAGCTATATTAATCATATGCATTTGATGACCAGAGTTATACTGTACATTTGTATCAGCGCTAGACCATATAAACATTAACATGCCACGGTTTTAATTGACAAGGGTGCCAGGCAGGTGCCACACTCAATTTATAACTTCTGTTTTCTTGATGCCATGCTTTCTGTTTCTATTGATGAATATAGAAACGTCAAGTGTACATTCACTAATGAGGAAGTGTAGATTGTCCATTGTGGAAAAATAGCATACATGCATAGGTACAGGAGCCACCATAAAAAAGAAAAAGAAAAAGGGAGTCACGATCTGGTGGGTCCTGTCTTGCAATCTCTTTCGTTAAAAATCAATTGAAGCTGGTAGTCATGATCATCAAATATGTTGTCATTTTACTGGACTGCTGCACTTGATTTAACGGTTTGTATTGTTATAACCACTCATAGTTTGATTTTTGACCTAGGAGTTCTACTTGGAAGTTGGAACCTATTGAATAGTAATGGCATCCATTGGACAATCTCCACTGCATCCATTCTGAGACTCCCATAATGATGGTTGTACATACAAATTTAGGAAATATGCACTAGAAGGAATAATAGGGTCCCAATGGCGCGTGGTGATCGGAAAATTTTTGTGATTGAATCAAAATCCTTCGAGTTTGCACTGGTGAATGGCGCGTCTGGTGCTTGCTTCAAGTGTGTTGAGCGAGGGAGGGGTTTCTTGGTGGATATTCTGGTGGAAGAGGTGGGTTTCTGGTGGTTTTTGCAATTTGTTTCGGAAGCTATCAACTTCAAGGGTCCTCGAAGTTATTGTTTCAAAAAATGCGTGGGTGATCAGTCCTCTTTGTTGGCAGAGGCTGTCCAATGTTCGGGGGGCTTTCATTAGGCCGTCTGTTTTCCCTCTCGCCGGCGGTCATCGTCGCTGGTTGTCTTTCCCGGAAGGGAGCAATCGGAGTGGGTGGCAAATCTTAGAGAAGGTGATGTTATTTTCCAAAGACCGTACTCATCTGGATGTTGTTTCCAATCAGCGTTCAGTGGCTAGTAGAATTTCGATCTCTGATCTTGAATTCCCTTCTCTGCCTCCGCCAGCTTCCGGCAAGGTAAATTTCGAGAATACAAGATCGGAATGGCCTGAACGTTGGTCCAAGGCCTTGTGTCTTTTCTATAAGACTGAGGAGGACTGGGTGAGGAGAACCATGGAGGTCAATTGCATTTTGCCCAGCGACGAACAGAATTCACTAGTTCTGGTTGCGGGCAATCTAGGGTCTCAAAGGCGTCCACGTTCGAGGGTATGATTGCTTTTGAGCCTTGGCCTTTGTCATTTGGGGGCTTTGTGTCCTTCAACAAGTGGAGTCCTGAGGCGAATGCCGTTCGAGCCTCTGAACCTTTTGGTATATGGTTTGGGATCGCTGGCTTGCCGTTTCATCTATGGACGGCCCCAATTTTGGCTAGAATTGGGGATGCTTGTGGTGGTTTTCTTGAGGTGGATCCCTTGACCCTTCGGCTCGCAGATCTACGGGAGGCCCGCATTCGCATCAATGCTGAGGAGATCAATAAAATCCCTCACTCGATTTCTTTATCAATCCAGGGGAAAACCATTTTCCTCTGGGTTAGCATTCGCGAGGCCGGGCTGGGGCATTTCGCCGGCGAACTGTTGGATGACCGGCGGATCTTCCACGAGGCTATTCAAAATTTGAATTTCAAATACAGTAGGCATGGCGATCAGCCATTGGGTGAGTCGGTTGTTTCGCAGGGTAGCAGGAGGTCGTACCATTGTTCGGACGGATTTCTCGGGTATGCCGGGAAAAAGGGGTGGAATGAGTTCAGGGTCTCCGTACCTGGGGGTCAGAAGCATGGTCGACGTCATCAGAGGAAGCGGCGTTGCTACCAGAGACTGGAGAAGAGACTGGATATAGGTCTTCGAGGAGATGGAGTGTGCTAGGCGTGTTGCAGGCCTCCGTGTTTCAGCGGTGAAGAGAGTTCTGGTGTTAAGTTGGTTACAGGCGAGGGTAGCCTTATACCTAATACACTGGTTGGAGGTGATCCTGAGGTGGTCAGTATGACAGGTGGAGAGCTAGTGGACGGTCGAGATGCGTGTAGGCCTTTATCTTCTTCTAAATTGGCGTTTGGGCCAAACAGGCCTGTATCTTCTTCTTATCTGAATTATGGGCCAAGTGGGAAGCCCACCAATGCTGTTGAAGGACAACTTCGGCCCGTGGAGTCAGAGGACTGCTTTGCTGGGCTGGGAGTGTGTGTGGGCTCTCTTGGGGCATGTGGGCCTAGTCCTCCGTCGGGTCAGCCGGATCGGGTAAGCCCACCGGATGACGATCCATTTCTTCTTGCTCCTTTGATAGAGAGGCTCGGGTCTTCTTCTGTCTTCCCCATTCGTGGTTCTTTGGAGCCCAGAATTGCAGAGGAGAACAAGGAAGGTTTGTGTGTCTCCCTCGAGGCCGGTGGGTCGTCGCAGGCTTTACCCAAGTCACTGGAAGTTTCGCCGGTGGCCCTAACAGAGGTTAGCGGGGGGTTGCAGGGCTTGGCTCCGGTTGCGTTCAGTTCACCTGGTTCGTGCGTGTCTCCTGAGGAGCAGGTGGTGATCCAAGCTAGGGTTTTGATGGAAGGTGGGGATTATGGGGTGGTGAACATTTATCAGCCTTTTTCCGAGTGTTTGCAGTCCCTGGGGATTTATGGTGATGACCCTGTCTCTCCGATTTCTACTAGGAGTGGTGATGATTCGGTTTGCGAGCTTTGGAGTGGCTCGTCTTCTGTCACCGTTGATCATTCGGTTGAGGTAGAGTGCCCTGATTTTTTTTGCTCGCCCTCTGTTGATGATTCTTTTTGCTCTGTCCCGCCTGGTGGTGAGCACCTGGCCGCGAGTTTGATTGCTTGTGGTGAAGGTTCGGGGAGTGACTTAGTCAGGGTGGGGGCGGATGCTGAGACGCTGTGCTCGCCCTCTGTTGTGGTTAGGGTTCCTTGCCCTGCAGAGCAAACTGAGTGTGAGAGCAGTGGGCTTGTGGGCGGCAGTGGGAGGATGACTCAGGAGATGTCAGGGGAAGGCTCATTGGGGGTGGAGCTGTCTCCTAGGGCAGTCAAAGCGCGGTCTGACCCGAAATGGGTAGTTGATAGATTGGAGGAGTTCGGCAAAATTTTGGGATTGTCTTATGAAGGCAGGGAGATGGAGGTGCGTGCGCCTTTTCGTTCGTTGCTATCAAACTCAAGAAAGACCGATCAGTGTGTCTGGAAGGCAAACTTGGGGGGTGGGAAGAAGATACCGAGGGAGGTTCAAAGGTTGATTAGCGGGGTTAACTACGACAATCAGGCTCGGGGAAGGAGTAGATCTCGGGCTGGTGGAGGGAAAGAGGGGGCCGCTATTTCCTGATGGAGAAACGTTGCGCGGTCAAATATGCAGTGTCCAAATTCAGGCCAGCAGTGGTGTGTCTTCAGGAATCCAAAATAGCGGTGATGTCGGGTGCTATCGCTCGTGACTGTTGGGGTGCCGACCCGAGTTGGCGTGCGGTTCCAGCATTGGGGGATTCTCATTCTTTGGGATAAGGGTGAGATTGAAGTGTTGGAGGAAGAGCTTGGGGCGTTCTCCTTATCGTTGCTATGCCGGTTTGTTAAGTCAGATTTCCAATGGGTGTTCTCGGGGGTGTATGGTCCTGTGTGTTCGAAGGAGCAGCGAGACTTTTGGAAGGAGCTAGACAACATCAGTGCTCGGTGGGGGACCGCTGTGGTGCATTGGAGGAGATTTCAATTGTGTGCGGTTCAGTGGTGAGAAGTCTAATGGGGGGGCTATTTCCTGCAACATGAGGCGGTTTGGGCAGTTTGTCTTCCGACAGAAATTGCTGGAATACCCTCTAAAGGGGGCTTCTTTCACTTGGTCTAACTTGCAGACGCCTCCTATCCTTAGCAGGATAGATTTTTTGCGAGTCCGGAGTGGGAGGTTGAGTTCCCGGAAGCATCGCTAGTAGCTCTGCCTAGGCCTGTCTCTTATTATACTCCCCTTTTGTTGGAATTGGAAGGTAGTAGGGGTGGGCCCAAACCTTTCAAATTCGAGAATATGTGGTTGCATCGTCCGGATTTCATGGATGTGGTCAAAGAAGTGTGGGACTCTTCGTTGGCTTGGGGTTCTCCGAGTACCATTTTTGGGCTTAAGCTGAAGGCGGTTAAGGCTAAGCTCAAAAGCTGGAATAAGCTAGTGTTCGGGATTCTTCATGAACAAAAATCGGCCATCTTGGAGGGCATATTTGCTTTAGATTTGAAGGAGGAGCAAGCTAGTCTCTCAGATAGTGAGGGTAAGGAGAGAGAAGCATTGAGGAAGGAGTTTCAAATCTTATTAAAGAGGGAGGAAATAAGTTGGAGGCAGAAGTCGCGTGTCAGGTGGTTGAAAGAGGGAGATAAGAACATGAGCTTCTTTCATTGTATGGCTTTAGTGCGCCGTCGAGTCAACAAAATTGTCAGTCTCAGGATAGGGGATAAGATCTGGGATAATGATTTGGAGATGGGTGGGGCGGCCGCAGAGCATTTCAATTCGATGTACAAAGAAACTTGTGAGTTTTGGCCTTGTCTTTTGCGAGCTTATCCGAGGAGTTGAGTACTCAGTTGGAAAGGCCGTTTTCTGATCTGGAGGTGCAGTCGGTCATTGCAGGCATGGCAGGGGACAAAGCCCCTGGGCCGGATGGTTTTAACATCGAATTCTACAAGAAATGTTGGCCAATTATTGGGCAGGACTTGATGAAAGTATTTCATGAGTTTTTTCAATCAAATTCGTTTGATCAAGTGTTAAATTGTTCTTTTATTGCACTCTTACCCAAGGTGGCGGGGGCTGTGGACATTGGGGATTTTCGGCCCATTAGTCTTCTTATCTTAGTAGTGCATATAAGATTCTCGCAAAGGTATTGACTGTTTGTCTTAGTTGGGTGATGGGGTTGTTGATTTCACCAGAGCAAAGCGCGTTTGTGGGGGGAAGGCAAATTTTGGATGAGATTCTTGTTGCTAATGAAGTGGTAGATGAACGGCTGAAGAGGAGGGACCCAGGGATTTTGTGCAAGATCGACATGGAAAAAGCGTACGATCATGTGAATTGGGGTTTTTTGGATTATTCTTAGTCGGATGGGGTTCGGGACAAAGTGGCGTGCGTCGATGAGGTGTTGTTATTCTTCCCCTTTATACTCAGTGCTGTTAAATGGTTCTCCTTATGAATTTTTCAATAGTTCTAGGGGTTTGCGTCAAGGTGACTTTGTCTCCCCTACTGTTTATTATCGTGACAAAAGCTCTCAGCAGGATGATTCGAAAGGCATCTGAGGCGGTGTGGGGTGGTTTCGAGGTGGGTAGATCGGAGGTTTTGATTTCGCATCTCCAGTTTGCGGATGATATATTGTTATTTTGTGGTGCTTCGGAAAGACATCTTACTCACATCGGGTACCTATTTCGGTGCTTCGAAGCTGTTTCTGGTTTGAGGATTAACCTGCAGAAAAGTTTGATTTTTGCATTGGGAGAAGTACCAAACTGGGAGTCGTTGGCTAGTTGTCTTGGTTGTAGGACCAGGGCTCTTCCTACAAAGTATTTAGGCCTTCCTTTGGGGGCGTCCTTCAAATCTAAGTCAGTATGGGAGCTGGTTGTGGAGCGATTTTAGAGGAGGTTGTTGGGGTGGAAATCGTCGTTGCTGTCTAAAGGGGGCAGGCTAGTCTTGTTGAAGAGTGTGTTGTGTAGTCTACCGACGTATTTTCTATCCCTTTTTAGGATTCCTATCTCGGTAGCATCCCAGTTGGAAAGGCTGCAAAGGGATTTCCTTTGGAACGAGAAGGTGGTGCGGAAGAAGCTTCATTTGGTGAGGTGGCACTGGGTTTGTAGGCCAAAAGAGAGAGGGGGGCTGAGTATTTGGCCCATGAAGGCAGTAAATGAGGCGTTATTGGGCAAGTGGCTATGGCGTTTCGGGGTTGAAGAAGTTATCCTTTGGAGAAGGGTGGTAGTGGCGCGGCATGGTTGTAGAGATCGTTGGGAGCCTAGAATCCCTAGGGGCCCGTATGGGGTCGGTCGTTGGAAGGGCATCGCGGCGGGTTGGCCTGAATATGTTAAATATACTCGTTTGGTAATTGGAGAGGGGGTGGACATAAAATTTTTGCTTGATCATTGGTGTGGGCTCGGCCCTTTGATACAAACATTTAGGGCATTCTTCCTTTTATCCTCTGCTAATGCAGCGACAGTTGTGGATATGTATACTAGGAGAGCGGGGGTGGTGATTTGGAACCTCTCTTTTAGTCGTCCGCTTAATGATTGGGAAGTTAAGAGACTTTGCTTCGTTGTTGTCCTTACTCGAATCGGTGAAGGTGGTGGAATCCGTTAGGGATAGCCGAGTCTGGGCCACCAACTCTAGTGGGCGGTTTTCTGTGAAAGCTTATTTGCAGCAAGCAAATCCGGGAGGGTTAGTTGGGTTCCCGAGCAATTTGGTTTGGGTCAATGAGTTGCCTTCCAAAGTCTCTATCTTCCTTTGGTTGGCTTTTTTGGACAAGATTCTGACTTTGGACAATTTGAGGAAGAGAGGATGGAGCTTGCCTAATCGTTGTTATTTGTGCCTGGTTGAGAAGGAATCGGTTGATCATCTTTTGATGCATTGCCAGTTTGCGAGGCGGCTTTGGTGATATTTTCTGTCGCAGATTGGGGTCGCATGGGTGTTTCCTGCTTCGGTTCAGGCGTTGCTGTCCGGTTGTCTCTCCGTATCGTTAGACAGCCCGGTGGACTTTATTTGGCCCTTTATTCCAGGGGTAGTTGCTTGGTCCTTGTGGAAAGAGCGGAACAGGTGGGTATTCGAGAATTCCGAGTTGACCTGGGAGAGAGTGAGTACTTGCACTCGCATGTTATTGCGAGATTGGGTCTCCGCTAAGTTTGACTTAGTTGAGATAGGGTTCAAGGAGGTCATTTTGTAATTGTCAAAGGGGAGGGGTTTTTTGTGCTTTGCTTGGTGCAGCTTTTTGTATCCAGGAGATTCATAATTTGTGAATCTTCTTTCTTTCTGTCTATATAATTGCTTTTACCGATCAAAAAAAATATATATATATATAGTTATGTGTGTAGACTCCATAGATCATCCATGAAATGCATAATCATAGGGGTCTGATGGATTTCTATACTTGCAGGCCAAATTCATTAGTGCACACCAAGCAGAATTCCAGTTTGTCAGGGGAATGCTCGTGAAGATTCTGGCATCGGGTATTCATGAACCTAATCTTCAGTGGTTACTGGTTCTGAAACTTCAGTATCTTATTTGTGGGGATTAAATGATTTTATTTTTTTTGACTTTTTCCTTTTTGTATCTGAATTAGGAAACAAAATGTTAAGGGACATCATTCACCCAGTGCAAGCGCGAGGGCACAATGCGATAGAGGGCCCAACAAGACAAAATCAGGACTCAGAGTCAGACAATGATAATTGATGCTCTACTTTCTATGTAAATATGCATAGGTATAACCCTCCTACTTTTCCCCCTTGGTCAGGAAGTTTGTTTAGATATAACCCACTCCGTATTCAATCTGTGATGCATGTTCTTTTGCAAGTTTGCATATAAATATCTGTGCTTGCTTAACAATTGCTCTTAAAATTTTACTGAACTTGGTTTCAGTTGCATTTGATTGCTGAGCTTGTTTTAATCAGTTAACAAGTTAGAAAATCTTGTGGAAAAAATGTTAAATATGCAGTACCTTCATCTTTAAATATTTTTTTTGAGAACTCAATCGTTGTATCCGGCTATGCTGCACCAAAATGGTGGCGGCCTTGTAGGGCCTGTCTTTGCTGTGGTTTTGGGTCAATGTATACCGAAAGGAAAATAATCACCTCCTCGAACGAGGAGCAAAGGGAGGCGTCTTGCGGTCCCTTTTTTCTGCCACATATCCCCTTTTAACTCTTTAACCGTGGTTAAGATTCACTACTCCTAGGGTTCACCGTTCACCCATCTACCCTTGGTTTTTAGAAAAATAAAATAAAATAATCACTAGGGTTAACAAAAATTCAGAGTTCATGGGCAGTTCAAGGGGCCTTGTGAGAGTCTCACCCGTGGAGTGGAGTGAACGATTGCCCATACCAAAAATAGGGGTTACATACGGTTGATCTCTTGATTAGGATTTCCCATTAGTATGATCATTACTATTCTTTAGGCTATGGATCATGGATCGATCCAAAAAAAAAAAAAACTATTCTTTAGGCTATGGATGACAGGTAGTCCAAATTGGCAGTTTTGCATCAGCTTCGTCTTTAGAGTTGGGATCACAGTCACTTGCAATGCATCCAAAGGTCAACATGTGGCCCTTTTAACACCTATTATTAACTGTGGTTAAGATTTATTAACACTGAGAGTTCAATAATCTAATCTTGAGTTTTAGAATTAAAAAAAATAAATATAAACCCAAGGATTAAAACTTGTTAACAAGAGTTAAAAGGGCAGTTAAAAAGCCTTGTAAGCGAATTCAATTGCAATTGGACAGGATTGGGTTCAATTGCAATTGGAATTGGACAGGATTGGGACTCTCGTCTTTTGAAATTATACACAGTTGTTGATTGATCGCTAACTATTTGTTTGGGAAATTAGGCAATGACAAGCGACCTGATGTATGTCACCTTGGCCAGTGGACCCACCAAAATCTAACTGACGAATGATAAGAGAGACATCCGAAGAGAGCAGCAGTTTTTGCCAACTAAATTCAAGCAATAGGGCCGGCTTTGGGTTTCAAAGTTTTTGTAAATGTGTCGGGTTTCAGGTTATATTTATTAAAAAAATCACCAAAAAAAAAAAGGTTAAGTTTAAGCTCAGCCAATTACTACCCCTGATCCCAACGATTACTTTACCCCATGGCGAGCCTTCACAGTAGGCTTTTCACAAAAGGTGGTTAGAGCGAGTTAAAATCTCAAATAAAAGATAGAGATGATTTAAAATACTGATTACATAATTGCAAGTAATTTTTGGCCACCCGTTTAGTGCGGAAACCAAAACTTGGGTTCAAAACCCGCCTTTTTTTATTATTACTAGTTGATACTGCATGTGCAAGGCACGTGCAGAACATTTAATATAATTTTTAAAAAGAATATAACGTAAAAGATTTAATATTTAATAATATATTATATTATATGTATATACTATATATCTAAAATATATGGTGTATAATATACTATGATTATTGGAAAATAGTGGCCTCCTCAGGACAAGGAGAGATTATGCGGCCCCTTTTTTCTGACATGTGTTTTTTTTAACTCTCTTTAACTGTAATTAAGATTAATTAATTCTTAGAGTCAAAGTCTGTAAATCTTAGTTTTTTTAAAAAAATTAATCAGATAAAACTTATTAACCATAGTTGAAGAATAGTTAAAGAGGCTTGGTGAGAGTGTGGAGCATCCCTCCCCTTCTCGTGCACAAGGAGGCGATTATTGGTCATGTTTATAGACTGAATCTTTGGAAAAAAAAAATGATAAGAGGGTTTGAATTGCAGTTGGAGTTTTTGGTTTTTATTTTATATAATTTATTAAATATATTTTCTAGATTATTTCCTTAAATAGTAGCTATAATTTATGATTATATTTACATAAATATACTCTAAATATATGTAATTTTATAGTTTAATATTTTAAAATTTATCTGATAATAAATTATATTTTATTTTAATGAAATAGTTGATTTGTTTCTCACCAAGAGATGGAAAGGGCCTGCGAGTCCTTTACCTTAACTATGAACACTGTCATATTTAAGCACGTTTGTTTGGGCAATACATGAGAAATGGGATCAGATTTGTCTGGCCATTGCCCACTTCTTGTGTTTTTGTATGGAGATATCATTTACCTATGTAATACAGTTAGTAGTTAGCATAGAAATGGTGGGGACAACCATAGAAATGGGGCCCATGATTTTGTATGGAGATATCTCCTAAAGAAGAAGAAGAATACGGGTATTTAAGATGATTTTCATGTGGTTGAAGGGTATTGTGGGTAAATGACAAGGACAATGAAAAAGTTGTTTATGTGGGTAAATGATAAGGAGAATGAAAAAGTTTGTTTCGGTAAAAACTAAAAACAAGTATAACGGCTAAAGGGGTAATTTAGGTAATTCAAAAGTTCTACAAAAGCCAAAGATAGAAGTTGACGTACCCCTTTTTCAGGGCCTCGGATTGCCTCTGGCGAGCGAGAAACTGGTCTCTGGGTTCCATACATTGTGCGACAGTTGGCATAAAATAGGAGGAGTCATTTTATTTTCTCCCCATAATTTTGACTTTTCCCCACTTGATATCTCTCTCATTTTTTCTCAGATACTTATGGCCACATGTCTTATTATGTGTAGGGGAGTCAAAATCATGGGTTCCATGACTTTGATTTCTCCACACACTAAATGACACATGGTGATAAGGTGGTGAAATAAAGAGGGAGAGATATCAAGTGGGGAGAAGTCAAAATCATGGGGAGAAAATAAAATGACTTCTCCCCTTTTATCGCCACATGTCCCATATTCAAGGTTGGCCGAGAGGGCTTTCTTTGCGAGAGACAATCCAAGACCCTTTTTTTTTAGTAAGGTTATAGATTATTTTATTTTAAATGTGGAAACCCATCTTTATTGCTTACTCATTAACCACGCTTGCCTACCTGGAAATTAAATAAAGGCTTCGGATTCTCTCTGGCAGGTGCCTTAAAAGTGCTCTGGGACTACCACAAATGAGGAGACACTTGGCTGGAGAAGTCATTTCCGGGGTTACCTAGTTCGTTAGACACTAGTACGAATCGCAAACCGGTTTGAAACGAACTCATTCGCGGTTCCTTTCGATTCGGTCCAGTTCATTAGATTGAGCGAACCGACTTGCGGTATAAAACGGTCGAAGTTCCTGGTTTGCGTCGGGTTTGATCTTGTAATCGGGTCATCACTATGTACTGTGCACACGATTTCGATTTCGCGTACATGACTATCAATAGAAGCAATCATTACACTTAAGGGCAATTTTGTCATTTCAAATTAATAAACTAATAAAAGAAAAGGGTTTTGCATATAGCTGCTAAGTTCTTGCTTAGTTTGCAATTGCTTAGTTTGCAAATACACTTTTGTGTAAACATTTTATAAATTAACTCTTTTCCTTCATTTAACAAACAACCTCAACTCTTGGTAGCTAACACCACACACACTAAACTAAGTGGCTAAGATTCACTAACCCTTGGGATTAAAGCACCTATCTTGGGTTCTTAAAAAAATTTAATGTGTCCCTTTTTAACTTTTTTTAAATGTGGTTAAGATTCGCTAACCTTAAGGTTAAAGCATTTAACCTTGGTTTTTAGGAAAAAAAAAATTAATGTATCCCCTTTTAACTTCCTTTAATTGTGGTTAAGATTCACTAACTCTTGGGATTAAAGTAGTTATCCTTAGTTTTTAGAAAAAAGTTAGAATTTATTAAAATTATGATCATAACTTATATATATAAGGGAACTAAGCTAGCGAATCAAAGCGAACCAAATAAGAAACGAATTATCTCATCCTACCCCTAGCGAACCGGGTTCACTCTAGAGTAGTGAATTGCGAATTGCGAACCCAAATTCGAATAGAGCGAACCAGGTAACATTGGTCATTTCATGTTCCCATGATTTTGACTTCTTCGGCCATTATGCAACATGTGGTGAGAAACTAGTGAGAAAATGGGAGAGATATATCAAGTGAGGAGAAGTCAAAATCATGAGAAGAAAATGAAATGACCTTCTCCCCATTTTCCAGCTAAGTGTCTCTTCATTTGTGGTAGTCTGAGAGCACTTTTCTGGCACTTACCAAAGAGAATCCAAAGCCTTAAATAAATAGGTGTTGCACTCCCACAAACCCTATTTTGGCATATTCTCGGTTTTTTTTTTGGGAGGGGGGGGGGGGGGGGGGGGGAAGTGATTTAAAACTCTCGATAATATCTACTATCGAGAGCTAAACCCTTGGATTCAAGATCTAATGGTTCCAAATATTAAGTGAGCCATCATTTAAAGCACGTGTAGACATGGAACCAGTGGATGTTAAATCCAACTGTCCAACTCTCTATCATAAGTACTATCAAGAGTTTTTCATCACTCTCCTTTTTGTTTTTTACTATGCCGTGGGCAGGCTCTGGCATTAGAATATCTTCTTAGAGCATTCCTAGCAGCCTCACCAAATTTCACTCACCAAAATAGACAAAACCCACAAAAAGTGGTTTTGGTGAGCCACTTTTTTAAAACACTCCCAACAGCCTCACCATTTTAACCAAAAAAAAAAGAGGAGAGACAATATTTTATCATTTGTGTGGGAAAATGAAAAAGGAAGAGAGAAAAATATTATTTTATTATTTGTGTGGGACCACAAAAAAAAAAGGGAGAGAGAGAAACCTTATTTTATTATTTGTGTGGGCCCAAGGGTGAGAAGATTTAGTTTGGTGAGTACTGTAGACTCATCAAATGGATTTCTTCATTCTGTTGAGGCTGCTGGGAGTCATTTTAACACCTTTTTAGTCTTTTGGCCCACCAAAATAACCAAAAAGTTATTTTGGTGAGGCTGCTAGGAATGTTCTTATTTTGGTACCATTGTAGAGCCGGTTGTGGAGGGGTGATATGGTAATTTTAACTTGTTCATTTTCATCCGTACTGTAATAAATCACATTAAGAGTACCTCCTCCGTAAAACGTCACCTATTAACGCGAGCTACAGTATCAAATGATTCGAAAACCATGGTCCCTAACTTGAGATACAGTTTAATAAAATATCTCGCGAAACACTGAATTGAACCTGACATCTAATTAAAAAAGTCTGACCTTCTCTTCAATGAATAACTTTCTTCTCTCTGCTACAGGAAAAACAACACGTCTTCTCTCGTTCTCTCTCTGTAGGGTTTTCGAAGTAAAACTCCATTGACGATTACAGAGAGAAGAAATATTTCTAGGGTTTTGAATCTGCCATGTTACCCTGATTCAGGGAACCTGAAATCTCCATTCTTATGCTTTAAAAGGAAAGTATCTTTCGTTCTTCTCTCTCTGCTACTTTCCCGAAACTGAGATTGGGAAGCATGACCGGTCGAAGAGACGGACCGTTGATGAGAAACAATGGACAGTCACTTCGATGCTCGAGAATCGCTGCCGCCGTTACAATCGGGATTCTACTTGGATGCGCCTTCGCCATTTTGTTTCCGCATGGATTTTTCGGTTCTGATCCGCCAATTCAAGGTCTTCGAGTAGCAAAATCTGATCTCCTGGTATGCATTACCTGCCCTAGAAATGTAGTTCTTGATTTATATCTCTTTAAGTGATTTTATGTCTTCAGGTGGCTGATTTTGAGAATTTTATTTCGTGTTAATGTTCTTGATCGTTCTGAGATCTTTTCATTTGATATTTCTTGGAATGAAGAATTTGATAAGAATTTATGTGTTTGACTTTGAATTTGAGAGTGCAATTGTGATGTTTCGGATGCAAATTACAGTAATGATTTATTCACTTGCGATTGAGATATTTTCATAAAATAAGCACTTAAAGCTAGTGATTTATCTATATATGTTCTCAATGGATTTGAATTCCAGTGTTTATGTTTGTGCAATATTTTGAACTGAGAAGAAAAAAATTGATTGTTAACTAGGTGAATTCAAACGATCTGTGTACATTTTGATTTATTACGTCTTTTTCTTTTTGTTTTTTCTTATGCTCATGTTTTTAGATGATCCCACAGCATCGAAGGTTCTATAGGAATTTCAAGTGCAACTATGTGGTTTATAATTATTTTCCCCCATTTTGGTTTCTAGGTTGGTTCATCTCCATGTGAATTGCCTGAACGGATCAACATGTTGAAGTCAGAGTTTGTAGTGCTGTCAGAGAAGAATACTGAGTTGAAGAAGCAAGTTCAGGAGCTGACTGAAAAGCTTCGGTTGGCCGAACAGAGGAAAGATCATGCACAGAAGCAGTTCTTAGTGTTGGGTGAACAACATAAAGCTGGAAAATTTGGTACTGTTAAGGGTTTAAGAACAAACCCAACTGTTGTTCCTGATGAATCTGTAAACCCAAGATTGGCAAAAATACTGGAAGAAGTTGCTGTTCAGAAAGAGCTTATAGTTGCACTTGCAAATTCAAATGTGAAGAGCATGTTGGAGGTCTGGTTCACTAGCATCAAGAAAGTGGGTATACCCAATTATCTGGTTGTCGCGTTAGATGATGATATAGCAAATTTCTGCAAATTAAAGGATGTTCCTGTGTACAAGAGAGACCCGGATGATGGTATTGATTCAATTGCAAGGACGGGAGGTAATCATGCTGTTTCAGGGTTGAAATTCCGTGTTTTAAGGGAGTTTTTGCAGCTGGGATACAGCGTTCTCCTATCGGATGTTGATATCGTATATTTGCAGAACCCATTTGATCATCTTTATCGGGATTCAGACGTGGAGTCCATGACTGATGGTCACAATAATATAACGGCTTATGGGTATGACGATGTCTTTGATGAACCTGCTATGGGTTGGGCTCGATATGCTCATACAATGCGGATATGGGTTTACAACTCTGGTTTCTTTTACATAAGGCCCACAATTCCTTCAATTGAGCTTTTGGATCGCGTGGCTGATCGGCTTTCTCGGCAGCAAAACTCATGGGACCAGGCAGTCTTCAATGAGGAGCTCTATTTCCCCTCACATCCTGGGTATGATGGGCTTCATGCTGCCAAGAGAACTATGGATTTCTATCTCTTTATGAACAGCAAGGTCCTCTTCAAGACCATTAGGAAAGATGCTAACTTGAGCAAGTTGAAGCCGGTAATCATTCATGTGAATTACCATCCTGACAAGCTTCCAAGAATGATAGCAGTTGTGGAATTCTATGTTAATGGCAAGCAAGATGCACTGAAACCCTTCCCTGATGGTTCCAATTGGTAAAATTCTAGAAGATCTTGTTTCTGCCTCTGTTGTTCCCTGCTTGTTAGCGAACCTACTACTTTTAACCCAAAGTTCCGTAGTTCTTTCACTCCAAATGGTATTAGGAATTTGTTGTCTGTATTTTTGGATGAAGATGAATGTTGCTTCCCTTGCGGCTTATTATACTGTAGTAAGCCATCTGGTTCTGTATTAGTTCACTAGAATGCATCTATTCGAGAATGACATCTAGATGTTGTTTGATCTGTACCTTGTGAAGTCCTCAACTCCTCTACATTCTCCAGTTTTAAAGCACATTATGAATGCAGCATTGGAGAGAGAGAAACTAGAAGACTTTGTTGTTATGCTCAACCTTGTAAGGCGTCTCATTGTGGACATCAAAGGCTTAAACCTTCATTTTTTTTCCAACTAATACCTTTCTCATCGACTGGAAGGTGGAGATAAAAGGCAGTGATTCTAAACATCACAGTTTAAAAAGTTACGAGATTGGTTGAGGGTTTGGACCTTTTACAATTATTCTTTTTACTGCCATTCAAGTTTTATGCCTCAAATTGATGATTAAGATCCTTAAATTGCTTCATGACATTCATAATTCTTTTTGCCTCCAGTGCATGCTGCCAAACAATTCACAAACTCATACATCAATTTGTTCTGTTTTTCCTCACTAACAGTTTTTGTCTTTGTTTCAGATTGAAGTTCCGTACTCTGCTTTCTTAGAAATATCGTGAACAATTCCTATAGGTTGAGCGCCCTTTTCGTTGGCCCTTTCCTCTACGGCCTTCCAATTTGTATTGAAAACCATTTATGAGCAATCAAAATCATTGTTGGTGAAGGATAACTGAAACAGATGTTTCAACACACCCTGTTATTTGTGGAAGAAAGTAGGACCGGTATCAGTTAAAGTGTTAAAAGCTTGCTAGACGGAAGACGCATGTAAATTTCGATCCACAGCACCTGGTTTAATACTTTCGCTAGTAGAATTTCAGGGCTGAAGCCAACAACCAACCACCCCAAGATGTGGTGGCTCTTTTCTAATCTAGATTGGAGATGGATCTTGTAAAACTTTCCTAGTGTGCTAGATCACAAATGTTGCAGTTTTAATACGGTTCGGAATATTGACATGTCGTTCACATGATCAACATTTGACCAATATTACCGTTTGATCTATTGTATCTCTTTGGATGGTTAGAGAAAGCATGGCCATAACAGATTGATTATCGCATTCCTTTGGTTAGAAAAAAACGCGCCGAGATACCCAGAAGGTGCATAGTTGATGTTCTGATCTGTGAAGATCTCCTAGATAGGATCCAGTTTGAGTCATGCCCTTGTATGGTCCCCTATAAACACTAATAGCCAGCTCTTAGACTCTTCTATTTTGAATTTGGAAAGGTTAGTGCATCTGTCCGAGAGACATATGAGGTGATTGAAGGAGATGATTTGCGTATAACACTCCAATTGCAGTATGAGAAACGCTGTTTTCTAATTCTTTTGTTTTCTCATGATTAGTACCATCTATTTAAGAGGATATTTCGAATTGAAACAGCAACAGAACACTGTCCCCATGCTGTATGTTGCAAATCTTAAGGGGTATCTTAAGCCAAGATTTTATCTGATAAAAGGACAACTCCCATACTGGGAGTTTATAGATAGGACGGTGAAGATCATCAGGGACTCCCCGTCTGGTGATTTCAAGAAAATGAAAAAAGAGAAACAAATAGAAGGAGCTGTTTACATTATAAAGTCAATGAGCTAAATGCATCGCATAGCAATTATCTAATAAAGAAAGTAATTAAATTTAAACACTTGCAGAAGTAATCTGACAATTTGCAGTTGGGTTGATCTCACAACAATATACAGTGATTCAACAAGGCCCCAACTAATGTGAAATGAATAAATAAAATCGTTGATGTTAGAAAGATAAGAAATGGTTAAGACTCTAGATTAGTCTATGCTTTTGCATTAGAGTTGAAACTTACATTCTTTCAACCTTGGAACCTAGTTGTTATTCCTTGAAGCGTCTTGTCCATGGCTGTTGCCTTCACCATTGGCAGACTGGAGAACCGGGGTGGGTTACCTTTGAGGGTAGTTATTACATCTGGTCCGTACAGCCAAGCCAGCTTTTCCTGTTTCATCAACAAATCATTGTCATTAATAGCAGCTTAATTTGTGCTTCTACTTGTGGGTTTCAGATGGAAGATTGGTCTTAACTGTTAACCAAACAGGAACTTCTGCAGTAAGTTTAAAGGGTACAGGCAGGTTTAGGGCAAGACAGGCCCTATGCTACTCATAGAGCGAGTTCTAAGTTCAAACCATCTGTGTTCCACATAATTGTCCAATGGAAGAATCATTTTTTCGGATGGTCATACCACAATAGTTGCACTGGTTGAACAATAATCCCCATCTGATCACAGCGCAATCTCTGATGATTTGAACCATTAGAGAGGTTTCTTTTACCAATCCAGAAACTGGATGCAACTTCAGTGATAAGAGTTGAGTAATCGCAACTTGGGCAGCAAAATTTACTGAACCTGTCCATATTTCTTCAGCTAAACAATAGTGTAGATACTGTTTATTTGCACTTTTGCGCATATAAAACTTGAACATAAATGTCATCCATATTCAGGACTCAGTACCTAAATGTATGAGATATCTGTTCTATGGAAATGTCTAGTAGAGTAGCAGACGATGAAATGGAACTAACGAATTCTAGTTTTATGAAGTTTTTGGATCTGGAAATACTTGGACTAACAATCACCAAGATAGCCTTTGACCATATGACAATATAAGAAGAATTATTTGGAAGTAGAGAATTGCAAGAAAGCTGAAAAATACCATAATCATCATCAGAACAGAACCATACAAAAGACATAACAAATGTAAAAGAGGAGAGGTCATAGTGAACCATTATGCAGGTATTTTCGGAAGTGAGCTTCTCGCGTCCCTCAGCAAGCCTTCGTAGCTCATCCCTGAGAGTGCAGATCTCTCTGTTAAACGTCTCCACTTGTGCTTGTAGCTCGTCAATTTCCACCTGGTGAAAACAGGAAAATGTAGTGCAAAAAATTGTACAAGTTATGGTTTTCTGAATGTTATACAAGTTTCAGTGGGATAATAAAACTTCAAGATATGAAAAAGAAAAAGGGAAAAAAGGAACAGTTCCCGCTATTATTATTATAAATGAATGCTCCTTTTTCTTCTTTATATAATGAGATCTTCTAATACAAGGTCGCAGAAAAAACCTAGAGAAGAACAGGGATACAAAGCTGTCCGGAAGAGGCTCCCCCTTGAACTTCATTAGAGATTAGAGATTTGTTCTCAATTATTTCCAGATCAGGACTTTTTTATGGATAGACATGAGAATTATATTAATATTAAAAAAAGAGGATTCAAAACAAGAGAAGCCACCATACCAAGCAAAAACACAAAAAGAAACAAGAAAAAAAAGATACAGAGAAGATTGCATAATCACAGTTTCACTAAACAACTCATCCCTCATCACCGCCTCTTAAAGATGTCAGCCACGATCTAGGGATCCAGGAAAACGAGATATTCTTCTGAATGACTAGGTCCGGACCTTGCTTGATGATATGAGCAACTTCCCAATGCCCACCATCACAGCCAGAAGCCTAATTAATAGCATTCCTCAAATCTCCTTCAACAACTAGGGACAAAAAAGAACGAGGCCCGTCTCAAAGATAGTATCTTAACGTGATTCGAGCTGGCCACCCGGTTGGTCCTGAATAACTAAGGATAATGTTACCTTCATTACACCTAATAACCCCACCCACACCCCTCATAATGTTAAGCTTGAAGGGAGGAACCAAGGCATGTGACTAGAACCAGCATGAGGTGACAACAATGCGACATGAAACCAATTTATAAAGATGTCATGCCTCGTAACGTTCCCCTTTAAAGAGAGGGGAGGTAACTCAATGATTCTCTCAATCATAGAAGCAATACAAAGAGGCCTATTATTCCGTTCTTCCCATAGCAACCACAAGATGGCCAAAATAGTGTTTTTCCACATGTTCTTCACCCCTAGCACCAAAATTATAAAACTTCCATTGAAACAGGACCTCAATTACATAAAAGGGTAAAATGGAGATCTATATAGGCCACATCCTTGGAACTTGGAAGATGAGAAGAATTTTCTCTTAGGTGCGTTCGGTTGGCGAGAAAGTGGGTGAAAGAAAAGAAAAAAACTTAAATTTTCTCGCAAAATAACCATCAAAAGATGGATAAAGTTTTTGAGAGAAAGTTTGTCATAATTGAGAAAGTGAAAGAAAATGAAAATATGTTTCTTGCAAACCAAACATAAGAAAAGTGCAAGAAAACACACTTTTCTTTTCCTTTCTCTCACTTTCTTTCCAGACCAACACACCCTTAAGGATATCTCACCACCTACCATACAACTTCCAGAAACAATTAAATAGTTGATAAAGAACATCCTAGGCAAACCAATGCTAGGCTACAAATGGACCATCTCTAGAGCTTACTTTGTGAAAAAGTGAAGAAAATAAATTAGAGGCATTGATCAAAAGGATCCTTAGCTACAAAGCATACCAAAAGCAGCCAGATTATATACAATAATGACAAAATTTTAACTCCAGATAAGCATTAGCCAAAAATTTCCCAACTAAAGAAAAACAAACAAAATCCATCGATTTCACTGGAGGTTTAAATCATACTCCACTACATTCAAGGGAATTATACTACAAACTTATAAACTTAAAAGAAATGAGGAAATAATCTATACATGAGACCTGCATATAATTTTTTTTTAAAAAGGAAAAAAAAGAACTGTATATAATTGCTGAAGTGCTGTACTTTTTTTTTGGTCACTGAAGTGCTGTACTTGATATTCCCTGTTATAAATAAAAGAGATTCTTCACTACATGAGAAAAACCAGAGAGAAGCATTCCCAATGAACAATCAGATTCTAGAAGCACCCTTTTCGCTAGAAAATCAGCTGCCAAGTTGGTACTTCTAAGAGTGTGACTATACAATAACAATGTCCGCAATTTCAATTTCTGGTCAAGTGTATAGTTTAATTTCCAAGTATCCAAAGCCGAGTCTATGACATTAGACCAAGAGGACCATTGGTGATGTCTTTGAATATAAGAACTTCCAATAAAGCTAGGGGAACCTCCACTTTACTAGATTCTTTGGTTCTCACCAGCCCGGAAATAATTTAAGCAGGGTGCCTTTATTATCTTAGGATAAACCACTGTAACTGTTCCCTCCTTTCCTTCCAGAACTACCAAAAAGAAACCTTCAAAATTCAACTTTATATTACCCGGTCTTGGCTTTTTCGGTTTTTCCAGCACTAGCATAAGCTCCGATCTCCCAAACTAACTTCCAACCGAATTCAAAATCTGTTGCTCTAATGACATGTTACTTCTTTAAAATAGAAGCCCATCCAATGATTTTGAGTTCAATTCAAGCAAAGACTTGAGGAAACTCCTTGGACTCATATTGAAAGATCCTGCCTGCTGTTTTACTCTAACCACACACTCCAACAAAAGGCAGACAGGAGGATTCAGAGGAGTCTTCCTCTATTTCTGAAAGCACCAACAAATATTTCAATATAAGGGAGGGTCTTTCTCCTGGGATACTTTTAGGAGAATGCCACAAGCTTTCTAATTTTTAAATGAGATACTGTACTACAGTGGTTTAATTGAGTGAATGAATTTATATATGGGATACAGAGTATACTCTTTCCTAATATATTTTTTCTCTATTATATTTTATTGGTTTCAAAGAAATAGATTAATGTTTGTTTTTCCATTACTTCCCTTTGTAATGAAACTTCATCATTATTCTGAAGAGGTGGGAAATGTGATGCACTAACGAAATCTACTCCTTTATTATAGCCACCATTCTAGTCTGCACTGTTGAAATTTCCTTCTACCTTTAATTTCTGGCATAATTTGATCAAAGAGACTGTTGAAAACTGGGTTTCAGGCAATATAGTTTACCAAAGATTTATATCCAGTTATAAAAAATTAACTCTAGTCACTCAATTTTAGTTGAATCAAAATTACTAAAAGTGAAATATCTTTTTGACTTTAAACTTCGACTTGAGTTCTACAAGATGGAATCAAATTTAGATTGATAAGTTTTTCAAAGGAACAATATACTGGTGAGCTTTAAGCCAATGATTTAGGTGCATATACCACTATAACCAGGATTTTCCAATCATACATAAATTTAAGGAATTATTCAAATCGTACACATTAGAGTGTGGTTTTGACATATGATGTGTATCAGGGCTTTTTTTCTTTCACCTCGCCTCTAATTAATTTCGTGACAATTTTAGAATTCAATGTCTTAGCATGCATCTTCCATGCTTCAATGTTGTCGTATCACTGCATTAGTAATTTAGATTATAATGAAAAATTGGATAACTTATGCTACATATCAACAACAACCAGCAAAGAAAAATTCACCAAAAGGAAGAAATTCAGTCCAATTAGCCTCAAGCATAAGATATGTTAACGGATCAGCACATCAAGATTAAAAAAATGGGACCATTTAAAGTACAAATTAGATCTAATTCTGGTGAAGCATCTGCAAGATGGTGCAAAGTATATTGTACCTGCTTGCGTAATCTTGACCTTCTAGCTGACTCCCTATTAGACTGCTTCCTCCTCTGTAATTTTAGCTCATGTTTATCCTGACAAAACAAGATTTACAAATCTGTGAAAAATCCTAAATAATTGGGGCCTAAGTGTTGAAGCTGAATGAGTTGAGGAGTTCACCCCTACCACATTTAACCTTGATATAAAAACGTGCAACGGGTATCAAACAAGGGTATCAAACAAGGATGATGAACAATCAGGCACAAGGACTGTTACTAAAATAACGTTGTACTAATGTGAATGTGATGCCCAGTATCATTATCAGAGTGGTTCTTATCACAATCTCAGATTATTATAGAAGAATATAGATTAGAATCATCACAAGGACTAGATTGATGCATCTCATTCACATTAGTGCAATAATCCTTTAATTCCCTAACAAGGACTTCCAAGACAGCTCTCCTAGTGGAGTAGATCAAAATATGAATGGAACTAGTAACTAATATGGGAAAAAATAAGGAAAAGAAAGAACTAAAAAAATTCAAAATATCTTTTTTTCAAAGAGGATATCATGTTGATGTTTCCAGACATCTCGCGTGTATCTGTCTGGATGTGCATCATAAGAGCATAATAACCTAGAATCTGTTTTGTACAGATTCTCCAAACAGGAAAAACCTGACAAGCGCCATATTCTGAAAAAAGCCTGAATAATACACGAATTTTTGTTGAACGATTAATTAATGGATTTTGAAGAAAAAAAAATCAAAATGGTGAATTTTGCAAATTATTCACAACTTTTTGAAAATGTCCCAAATAAATACATAATATGTTCAATATATTTGTTTATAATTTTTCATAATAAATAATCTTATTTAATATATATTTTTTTCATATCTTACCGGGCATTTTCTAGATTTATTTATGAATTTTGTTGATTTTTCTGAAATTTCCCTAAACAAAAAATTCCCGAACCCCAACTTGGTTACTATGCTCCCAATCCCAAAAGGAGAACACTTAACAACCACGGCCCAATTAACACTAAGGTAGCGTTTCTCTAATTAAGCTCTCAGTTCGTGCTTAATTAAGTAGCTTAACTAATTTTGCACTAAGCTCTATCTATTTATCACGTATATTAAAATTTGATAACTTTATTATTATTTTTTTTTGGCAAATTTGATCATTTTATCCTTACAAACTTTTTAAAATCTCAAAAATACATTACTAGCTTTAAAATTGCTTATTCTCCAAGTCTCCAACTAGGAGTGGCAATGAGTCGGATTGGGTTGTGTTTTGGTCGAGTCAATTTAGTATTGAACAGAAACACCCTCAATTTGACAACCCGTTTATACATGGGTTGGAAAAGGAAAACCTAAACCTAACCCAACAAGAGACCCCTCCACCAAAACCCGGTAGCCTAACCCAGGTAAATATATATGTATATATAAGAAATTATTAATTATATAATTAACTACACAAATTATATTTTATAATTAAATGTATGCATTTATTAATAATTTAAAGTATAATAATATTCACCAAACAAGTCCTTAATCTTTGTTTCAGATTATCACCAAATAGTTTAGCTGAACAATTAGCAGTTCAGCTTAACCATTGAGCCTTGCCAAAAGCTACCAAAAAGGATTTCAAGTCTTTCCGACTCTCTGTATATGGTGACTAAGACGAGATGGGCCTGCGCAGTCACAAATGCAGCTCTGAACGTTGAAAGTCACAAATGCAGCTCTGAACGTTGAAATAGTAATGTGTTTTCCAAATTAAAGAACCCCTTGTTATTGAAGATCAATTGCATAGCTTTGCAAATCATGAACCCCTATGTAACCGATTATCTTTAAGTACTATTTTAATTAGGGAAGTGATTAGAAACTCTCGGTAGTAGATCGAAAGCTAAACCACTAGACAAAAAATCCAATATAGTGGGACCCATCAATTAAAGCATGTGCACACACGGTGCCATTGAATGTTTAATCCAACGGTCAAGCTCTCCACAGTAGGTACTATGGAGAGATTTCACTTTCCTTTTAATTATTATAATGGCAATTATATATAATCCGTTGAATACATTGGAATATATCACATTATCGTGTAAGGTATTCTGATTAGATGGTCAGCTACTAAAAAAGCTGGCCTTGTGATTAATTAGTTCTTCATTTTCATATATATTTATTTATTTTGGTTAAAGAGATACTGCTACATTCAATCAACCTCCAAAACTACATCAGGAAAAGATGGGGAAATATCTAGAGAAAAACTATCTACAGAAGGGGAAGATGAAGGAGTAAGAGAACTAATAGTCTGATAAAGAGCTTCCTGAGCCTCAGCATGGGCTTCGGAATTTGCAGTGCGAGGAATGAAACATGAACTCCACCGCGCCCACAAAGATCTCTCAATCTCTGAATATCGTCCATCAAGGTGCTGATTTCCCAGTGAGGAAGAGAAGGTGATCGACTCCTTTGAATCTGATTCGATGAGAGCTAGATTTTGGTCGCTACAAAATAACATCCAAGTAAAATAGTGTGTAGCACGTAGGGGTGGGTATCGAGTCGAGCTTTTTTTTTTTATCGAGCTGAGTGATTTTTGATTGTGTTCAAACTTGACTCGATAATAAATAAGGAACTCGAGCTTTTTACGAGCGCAATTAAATTATGATTAATTTTAAACACTATAAAATATGATTTTTTTTCAAATAATTATTAATCAAAGTATATAAATAATATATTTATATATATTATTGTTTTTTATATTTTTAATATACATATATCCTAGGAAGCACGGATACTTCAAATAGGTGATCATACCCGTATCAGATACGTATTGGATACCGATACGCCTCCGATACGACGGGATACGTACGAGATACGGCTCAAACGTATCCTATTAATTTAAAACAAATTTTTTTATTTCGGATACGGCAGGGATACGGCTCCGATATGTCGGGATACGGCCGGGATACGGTCATGAATATATATATATTTTTTTGGAGACCCGGGAGTGTGACCCTATTTCTTTTGTTTTTGCATGAACACGATCTTCTTTATATTTTGCTTAGTGGATGCTAAGATGACTTTTTTTTTTGCTTAGTGGATGATGAGATGACCCTATTTCTTTTGCTTTTGCATGAATATGGTCTTTTTTTATATGTAAACAGAACCAAACCAATGGTTATTTTATAATTATAATACAAAATATAATATTATTATTATTTTAAAAAAAAATTACAGACGTATCTTGACCGAACCCGTATCCTGTTTTTTTAGGTCCTACCGTATCGTTGTATCCGTATCGTATCGTACCCGTATCCGTGCTTCCTAGCATATATCTTTATCTTTACTATTATAATGCCAGAGGCAGGCGTAGCCTGATTTTTCCAAAATTCCCAAACTATCCTTATATAAAACAAAACTTTAATTTAATATTTTACTTTAATTCCCAAACTACCCCTTGCTTTTCTATCTATTTAAAGAATAGAATCACAGCCAATCGTGATTGAACTCACTCGAGGAGAGTTCAATCGCACCTATCCTTTTTAACTTCTATTAACCGTGGTTAACTCCTTCCCCTTGCTCTCACGTGCATCGTGCGCGCCACCCGCTAGTATATATATATATATATTATATATGGACCGAAGTACAAAGTTAGTCGAACTTGATTCATTTACTAGACGAGTCTCAAAATGGTAATCAAGCTTGTTTGATAAACAAACTTAGCCGAGCAGTTGAGCTCGAGTTCAAACAACTCATGCCCTCCCCTAGAATATTATGGGTGGGAACGAGCTGTTCGAACTTGAGCTCAGCTTGATAAAAGCTCGGCTCTTTGGACAATTGGTGTTTTAACAGTTGTAAGTTGTGGCTTGGCAATTGTCACTATATAATGTGTATTTGTCGTGTTGGGCTATTGGCCAAGACCATGCCTCAAGAAGCGGAGGTCTTGAGTTGAGTCCCTTCTCCTTGTTGGATTTATCCCGGCTTTTATGATTGTGTCATATAAGGGGATCCGCACGGCCCAAGGGACTTAGTCGGGTGCTCTAAGGGGCCCGAACACCCTCGTTAAAAAAAGTGTATTTGTCAACTATGTCGTCCTATCCATTCAATTGAGATCGGATCACTGTGACTTGCGATTGAACTCTCCTTGAGTTAAATCGTACATACAAATCAACGAGATCTGATCACAGCAATTGCAATTGAATTCAAGTGAATTTAATTGCATATGTATCATTTATGGATTAGAGGAGGAATTTTTTTTGAATTTTGACATTCCATTTTTTTTGCATCCTCCAATTCATACATGACAAATCTGCAATTGAATTTCCTTGAATTCAACTGCAATTGGCAATGATAATCAACACGTGCCTCTTTTAAAATCCTATTAATATTGGCTAAAATTCGCTTTGCATAGTCCAGTTTAGTATATGGCTAAAATCTCACTAATCTTAGAGATCAATAATAAAGATTGGTTTTTAGAAAAAAAAAAAAATCAATCTAAGGGTCAAAATATCATAACCAGAGTTAAATATTTTTTTTATAAGAATTAAGAATACATTACTGACCCTCAAGAGCTAGTGAATCTTAAAGTATTTGAACTCGGAGAGAGTTGAATCGCAATTGATTGTGATCCAATCTCCCATTAATAAAGATATTGTTGCTCCGATTATCACTTCAACCGAAGCTCCTGTTCATATTTATCTTTTAACAAAACAAGGGTGGAATTATGGAAATAGTGGCCTAACTAGCCTCCAAAAGACAAAATTGACACATTACCAGTCTCCTTTCACAAAAATTCCGACTAACGAGCGCCAAGAGACTTAAAAATTCTCGTCGCAGTGCTAATGTCATCTCTATCTCCATCTCTCTCAAGACGAATGTCTTCTTATCCACTCATGGAGATTTTCAAAACGAACTTGTGGCTCCAACTCACACAGTCCCTAACCCTAACCCCACTCCTTTCTGTCTTCTTCTGCAACCTCGATTATCTTTTTCATTCTCCCTTGTGTTCTTCCTACTCTCACTTCCAAAATGTTCGAATTCTTATGCTGAGAATTGATTTGCAATTTCTGCAACCATTGGAATCTGTTTCAAACAAGAGATTGTGGATGATGAACTTCTTTTAGAGTTCTGAGCTTCAATTTCAGTTCATGAGCCTAGAATTTCTGTTCCCGTAACCGACTATCGTATACTGTTCGTGTTTGTCGTTCGATTTTACTATATTAGCGATTCATAACGTTTGAATCTTCATTCTCTGAACATATGATTCGGATTCGTTTCAGAGGCGGGAGATTTACTGAACAACCGCTAATGGCGATGGGTCCGGAAATTAGTTGAAACTTGAATGAATTTTCGATTGTGGAGCAGAACAAGGTTCTCCGCCATTTTTAAATTTTGAATTCCGCACGATTATTAGTTAGCAGCAGTGGAAGTTAATTAACTCAATTGTTCAATATTGATTGATATGGAGAGATTTTCTCATAGAGATCATATTCTATTGGGATATAGTCCTCAGAGATCGTCCGGAAACCCTAGTTCTTCGTCTAAGACCACATCTAGAAATTCAGATGTGGATTTCCGTGACGTATTTGGTGGCCCCCCGAGGCGTTTTTCAATCCATGATAGCCGCCAAAGCCTTGAAGGAACAGTGGATTCCTATGCATTAAGAGGAGAAGATGATACACTTTCTCCGCGTAATCCGTGGACAGCTTTGAGAGAGAAGCCGGTGTTTGGTGAGGCCGGCCTGAATCAAAGGCGTTACCGAAGTGATGAATTCTTCGATGACATTTTTAGAGGTGATGAATCTTCAAGCTCCACCCCAAGAAAGCCCGATCACGATCCTTTCTCTTCAACGCTATCTTCTCGGATTCTAAGCCCGGTCCGTCTGTCGCCACCTAATTCTGAACCTTTTGGTGGTTCAATACTTGGTGCACAATTCAGGTTTTGGTTATTCTCTTTAGAAAAAATATGGAATATTTAAGCTCATTGAAATCCTGTTAACTTTATAGTTTACCTGCTATGCTAATTGTTGCTCATGTTTTGTTGCCGTTGAATATATCTGCATACTTTTCTATATGGGTTTGTCTAAAGAGGACCCCTCACTATGGGCCATCAATAAACCTGCCATATTTAAAGAAACCTTGAGACACCCAGTACAATATACTCTCTCATCTCAAATTAAATCTGAACCCAAGCCCAGAGCCCTTGTACAACCTACTCAAGTCACCCTCTCAATGAACCCCAAGAACAATCTTTATCTATCATCCCTTCAACATTTTCTCAAGTTATAGTATGCTTAAAACTCTTTCTATTATCTCTCACTCCCCATAAGAACTACCCGAGCTCCCCCTAAGAGCAAAACCCGCTCTCCTCGGGATCCCTTTACATTCACCTTGTTCTCATAACCATACTAAACCCTAGACTCATAATACCCTATTTATAAGCCTAAACAACAGCCTTAGATAATTAGAAACAAACCCCAACTCGGAATTGGAAGTTTCCCATAACATTAAAAAAACGTGGACTGAACAAATCGCTGGTCCGATCGATCGGCTCCTAGCTCCGATCGATCAGATTACACCTGAGACTTTTTGATGATTCTTGTCGACCACCGATCAATCGGTGCCTCACCTCCGATTTATCGGACCTGCTTGAAAACTCCGGAATTGAGCCATTCCTCACAGTAGCAAAAATGGTTCACTGACTCCTTCGAACTATGGCACATAAGGCACCAGTTAGCTAACCTCCACCATCTTTTCATCAAATGATCGCAAGTGAATTTTCTATAAAGCTGTTGACCAAAGGAAGAACGCTATCTTGATGAATTACTTGATTCCACACAACCCGTTGGGAAAAATGTCACACCAGGACTGAGATGCAAAGAATGGAAAAACGATCTCACTAAGAAACAACCTTTCAGATCTCTAGACCAAACTCGAACATCCATCTGCTAGGGGTAAGGACTGACAGAAGACAATTGGTTCAACAAATGCTGGAGATCAACTATGTCCCAATCGTTTAGGTTACATCTACACTTGGGAGACCACACGAAAGAAGAGGATACCTCCTCAAAACAAGATATCACTGCCGAGCAGCTATCCAAAGATAATGACCAAAAGTTACCAAAATCAATCCTAGGGGGAGTTCTCTCCACAACAAACATCATCCCAAAAGTTCACATCCAACCCATTACCTATCCTTAATTTTGATGCGCCCCAAAATCTCATTTAGGCTAAAATGAAACTTTGACCCGTGACACTCCTTATCTTAAACTTATCTGAAAACATATAAGGCATATTAAAACAAGAATTCAAAACTTCTTAATTAATATGTTATCAATTCCATATCACAATATAAATTCAGTTGAACCTAGAAATCTAAATCATCAATCGAAATTTCTAATCAATAACCTAAGCTTAAATCCAATATCCAACCAAAGCGAATATAAATCAGCTAATAAAAATTATCCATAATGAAATCTATCATAATGTAAACCTAAACATCATCACCATCTGGTTACAATCCCTAAACAATCAAAGTCTAATAAAACTAGGAGTTCAGTAATATGGATAACGATCCAAATCCTTCTCCTCTTCAATGTAATCACATTCCCATTCTTCGATGTATTCCTCCTCTTGCCAAGGTTTAGTCAGTCCCTCGAGTTCTAAACTTGCCGATACAAAACATATCGGGTGAGCAATCCTAGCTAATAATATCACAAACATTAACATAAACATATTTATCATGACTTAATTAAATACGCATACTTTAACGACCCCAAAATCCCACCATGACTAAGATAGGACTTTGAAGTCATCACACTGCTTAACCTGCTTAATTTCCATACAAGGCAATGCTAAAATGTGAGTCCACAATTTTTTTTTTAATAAAACTGCAATGGTAATAACGACCAATCCATATAATAAATGAAGTAATCATCCTGTATAACCTGTGACCAATTCAAACTTTACCCACAATTAGATCATTCGTAATAATCCCCACAATAAGGTTTAAACTTAAGCAACATCATAATCTCAAAGGTATCAAGTACCTATTACAACCCTTTAATACAATATAAATCTAACAATATGCAAAAGAAACAATTTAAGTTCACTCCTCCTCTTGGAGGTCACCTACTCTCCCTTTCTCGTACACTTCTTTAACCCACAGTTTGGTGGCTCCCTTCCGTTACAAACCTGCCGACAATAACAGGTCAATTGAGCATTGAAAACACTCTGCATATATATATATATATATTTCTCTCAGATCAAGTGTTTGATTTTTTTTACTTTTGCTTCATCCTCATCCACGCTCTGCGGATATCTAGTCTAACTAACAATAGCAATAACTCATGTACATAATCAATATCAGATTCATGTGACAATTACATAATCAATAACAGATTCAAAATGATATTTACAAAATCAATGACAGGTTCATATGACATTTACATAATCAATGACAGGTTCATATGATATTTACATAATCAATGACATGTTCATATGACATTTACATTATCAATATCCTAATTCAATGCGTAATCCTATAATCAGAGTGTGGAAGAACATATAGACATATCATATCATGTTTCATTGTCCTTGTAATTCAGTATTCATGATTCAGTACTTGTAATTCAGGTCCATGTTTCAATTCCTTGTAATTCAGTGTTCATGATTCAGTACTTGTAATTTAGTGTTCATTCGTATTATGCAATGTAAGTAACTGACATGCCGCTCGGAATAGATATGGACCATGCCCATGCAATAACGTGATTGACATGCTGCTCGGAATAGATACGGACCATGCCCATGCAATAACTTGACTGACATGTCGCTCGGAATAGATACAGGCATGACTGACATGTCGCTTGGAATAGATACGGGCCATGCACATGCAATAACTTGACTGACTTGCCGCTTGGAATAGATACGGACCATGCCCATGCAATAACTTGACTGACATTCCGCTCAGAATAAATATGGACCATGCTCATGCAATAACTTGATTGACATGCCGCTCGGAATAGATACGGCCCATGCCCATGCAATAGTCGTGACATGCGGGTACTCGTGATCATGTTTATCTATCATACATGTGAGTATGTGATCGAGTGTCGTGATTAATATTCGAGTTAGTCATCCCTTAGATTCCGATCTTCTACCAAAAAATTCCGCTAGGATACATCTACTTGGTTAGAGAATTTCCGACCTGGAAAACATTTTCTAAGTTTTAACACATCCAAATGTCAATAACCATGCAACATAATTAAGACATAATTTATCTTATCAACAATAACCTTAATTTATCATAATTTAACAATTCACATAGGATCATTCCTAAGCATTAAACCATCTCACCATAATAATTTATCATGAATGCATGTTCAGTGGAGCCGTAGCTCGTGCATGTCCTTATGTTCAGTGGCCCCATGGGCGATTCTTGTATCTTGTATCATAATCTTGGAGCGCATCCTAAAGAGTCAATGCCCTCGGAGTGTCGATCCAAGCCATGTAGGAGCGCATCCTAAAGAGTCAATGCTCTTGGAGCATCGATCCTAGTATCCAGTAACTATGTGCCAGAAACCATGTATCAGTAACCATGCATGCATGTGCAACTTGTGGATTCTTAAGGCATATGTTGATCACACATGTGTACTTGTGTGCTTAAGTGTCGTGATCAACATTCAAGTAGGTCATTCCTTAGATTCCAATCTTCTGCCAAGAAACTCCACCAGGATACATCTACCTGTTTAGAGAATTCCCGACCTGGAAGACTTCCTATAAGTTTTGGCCTACCCGAATATCGATCACGATACAATATAGTAAGACATAATTTATTGTGGTAATCACAGTTAACGTATTATCGTAAATTCACATTTCTATGACATGAACAATAATAGCAATATCACAATTCCATTCTTATCATTTCATTTCTTCATTCATATCCATATTAAAAACTATATAAATTTATCCAACCCTTCTTTCATCATTTCCCATTATCAATTTCATTAATCAATAACATTAAACATAATTCAAACATCATAATAGTAGAATCATGTTTAGTTGAATTTTCATCACATGCAAAACCCCCATGTCATGTATAGAATCCCTCATTCATACTCAATAGAATTTATAACACATGTAAAAACCCCCAATTCATGCTCAATAGGTAATAACTCCTATATAATCTTGTATAATTGCCAATAATCCATATCCAATTTTCTTTAGACATAGAAACACCATGATAGAGTTAGGTTAGACTAGATGTCAACCATTGATACCTTCCAAATTATTTCCCTTATCATGTCTAGCAAAATCTCTTAAACATGAGCAATAGTCAATTCCAAGATTTAAGCATAGTAATCTACTCATATTTATGTTAAACATTCAATAATCTTGAGTCAATCTTGTCAAATCATAATAATAAAACATATTAGAGTTAGATTAGAAATGATATCGACCTTTGAGATCGTCTCCCTACGATCCAATTGCTTGGGAATGGCTTGAGGGGCGATCTCCAAGCTTTCCTCTTTTTCTCCAAGTAATCTCCCTTGAAAACCCTAGGTTTTCTCTCCCCCTTTGCCAAATTAGGTTTAGAATGTTTGATAAACTCTAAACCCATGAAATAAGGGTCTATTTATAGTCCTTAGGCTTTAAAGCCCTAAAATTCGGGTCCTAGGCCTTTTAAAAAACTTTACTGTGCGACACCGTCTGAACGAATATATTTTCGTTCGAACAGATGGACTTCGTTCGAACGGACATGGGTCCTATCGAACGGAAGTGGTTGCTGGATTTGACAAAATGACCCCATGTCTGGTTTCATTCGAACGAATGGAAATTCGTTCGAACGAACTGTCCTGTTTTCTTCTGTTTCTTCTAAAACACACAACAACAACACTCTTTTCTCGTCAGCACCAGTTTTCATTTCATTTACTTTAAGTTTAAATTAAAATAAGGAAGTACCCCCATTTGGATTCAATAAAAAAGTTTAGAAAATCCAACTCTTAATAAATCAAAATCTCATTTTCGTGTTTTAGGCTACAAAACTGAAAATCTCGTATATCATAAAATTTGCAATGTCAATTAAACCCCTCTAAACGTATTGATAAAATTCCATAAAATCACATATGTTTATTTAACCTATAAACATCCCTTTTCTGGAAAAAAATCATCTCAAAATTCAACAATTTATGTTTTTTCTAAAACCACACCCTTCCTATAATTTTTGCAATTCCTGTACTTAGTCGATGCATTAAATGCATGACATAAATATCAAGCTTATCATTCAATGTCCGCAAACATTAAAATATGAATTTTTGGGTCTCTACACATACATACATAAATCAGAATGCGGAACATGTGAGCATCTTATCTTACTTATCACAATTCTTATCTTACTTAGGCCAATCTTATCGTACTTTCATCGCGAATGTCATCACTTACATGCATTAGTACAATAACTTAAAATAACTCTTCATCATATACGTGAAGAGACTACAATATGCATTACTTATCGAGGTACCAACCTTAGCACTCGCAAGTGCACGCGTACTTCCTTATGATCTTAGATTGATGGTACTCGGGCATTGCGAAACTCAAACATACAATCTTACATTCATACTTACTTAATTTTGGTTTATTTGTTATCGTGATCTTATCATACTTGTGCGTATATCATATTCGTGAGCGAAAAGTGATAAACCCTCGGTTAAATTTCACCTTAGATTATTAGTCAAGGACCATCGGAAATCCATCATACCATCCTATACCACTATGATAAAAGATCTAAGCGAACAATACCATAATTCAAGGCTCGTTTATTCGAAAATATATCACAACATGTAAATCATACATCATACATCGTGACATCATTTTCATAATTCATAGGGTGAAAATACCTAATCATGATTCTTAAAATAAATCATAACATCATATATCTTTTATCATACATCAATTTCACATAATGCACACAAAAATAATTACCCTAGATCCCTATTTGCACAAATTTTCCATAAACTCAATTCAAACTCTGAAATCTGAATCTTTTAATCAAAACCCTGGAATACATCTATTCTCCATATTCAATCATTAGAAACTCCGGAATACATCCCTTCCTCCATATTCAATCATACAAATATTAAATCATAATCACAATCTTATCCTACATAAATAATCATAATAAAATTTACATATAGGAAAATCTCTACAATAAAGAATCATACGTATTCTTATTCTTGTTCAAAATCTTAATCTTTATTCTTAATTAGTATCAATGATCATGGTATTGGTAGGCAAGAATCTATATCTACAATAGCATTCATGTTTGTTCTTATTTTTGCTTAAATTCTCGATCTCTTATCCTTAATTTAGGCCATTGATTATGAAATTCTTAACAGGGATATTATATATACCTCTCTTGATTGCTTCCCTACGATCTTACGCTTGCGAATAACCTTTGATCTTGATCTCCAAGCCCTTTTCTTCTCCTCCAAGTAAAAGTCCTTTACAAACCCTAGGTTTCCCTCTTTTTCGATTTCTAAAACTCTTAGAATGTTTCTCTAACCCTAGACTCACAAAATAATGAATATATACAGGGTTTGGTACCCTAAATCATAAAAAATAAAAAAAATCAGAAATTAGCGCCTTTTTGCGTTTCTATGTGCGACCTCCGCTCGGACGGAGTTAGTGGCCGCTCGAGCGGAGCCTAATTCCGGAACAGTGAGAAGTTATGGACTCCACCTCTCGGGCGGCGCATTCAGATCATAAAATGAATAAACCCACCCCATAAGATCCGTTCACCTCTTTTGATTTCCATGCATTTTTTAAAACAAACTTTGCAACAATAACCTTCCTCCAAAGACTTTCCTTAAGAACCTCTTCAAGTTTACAATGATAGCATAGGAAACAGCATATGCTGAACCACTACATTAGCAAAAGAAGAGCTATCTGCACTGTTCTAGACTCTTGGATCAAGCAACTAAATAAAATTTAAAATTTCAGTAAAATTTATGATTCTACCAATCAATGAATATATATGAACCAGATGAACACTAATAGAGTAAAAATCTAGAAATTTTCATTGCCAACATAAAGGTAGAGGCTGAAATTGAAAAACATATTCAAGTTTAGACCTGAGAGTATCAACTACTTGTCCTATTAAAGATGAATACAATTTCAAAGGATCCAAGAAGCAAAGTCAGCATTTCCTTTCTTAACATAAATAGAGATGGAAACCACCTAAATTTGGCGACATAGGAACAGTCATCTGAGAAACATAACCAGGGGCTTCTTCATTTTTTTGATGTTTTATTGATATGACTCAGAACCTCCTTCCTTGCCTCGATTATGCGCCGCCTGCAGCTGTCAGTATGTTCACTCAATTCCTGAATGCATTTGTCCAATTTCTCGAAGCTATCCAGCTCCTTCCTTATGATCTTCATCACACGCCCCACTTGCCCCTCGTCTTTAAGAGCCATATCAGCACTCCCAAATAGGGTTCCCATCAAACTTTCCAACTGATTGACAGAAACCCGAATGTTCTGCAATTCTTGGATTGTGCAGAAAGTGCCTTTATCCATTGAGGTAAGTACCTGACTCTGCCTTTCCAATATATCCTGATAGTGCTTCCAACCTGAGTCGATCATTGTTTCCATTGAAGTTATAAGATGTGCAGCAGCTGACGGTATGGATTTGTTCACCATCGAGCAAATAATAACAGCGGCAGCTGCAACAAAAAATATTATTCTTGAGACCGCCCTGCATACCCTTGCACATTTCAGCTTCATATCAAACTTCTTCTTTAGTTTTTTCAACTTTTCTAACATCTGAGTCTGCTGCGAATGAACAGATTTAAACAAATTGGAGAACTCCTCAGTGAGAGAATCCCCCAAAACGATAAAACTCTTTAATCCCTCCAATGTTCTCAAATACTTCTTCTCACCAACCTCTTCTTTCTCGTTCCCCTCATCATACCGCTGGAGGACCCCATGAATATGCAATTTAATGAGAGGGAATCTCTTTTGGAGTCTCACAACGGCATTACAGAAATCCAAGATTTGTAAACTATTGTCGAAGTACTCCTGGACAAGGTCGCGTAGTTCTTGATTATTCCATACATCTTCCTTGCATATTAAGATGGTCTCGACCGCCTCCTGGTTCATCTCGACCAGATATTCAGTGGCTTTTTTTAGAGTACCCAACGGACGGACTCCATTCTCGACACCAACTGGGAGGATGTTGATGAAATTGTTGATGCGGGATCGGATCCTGCATTCAGCTTCATTAGATCTCTGTTCTGCTTCGCTTGTATTCTTGCTGTGTTGCCCTCCCATCGTCGAAAATCAAGCTTCAAAAACCCAGATTCAATCTAGAAACGTTTTCTCTTCTTGAGCTTGCTATCAAGAAAATACCCCTTTTTTTAGCTGGGACTGGGAGATCTGAATTTCAGATGGAAAAAAACAAAACAAATTTAGGTTTATTTTTTAACTTCGATCCTTCCTCCCCAGCAACCGTGCCGTGCACGGAAGCATATCGTCTGTGAGCGTCTGGTTCTTTCATGGTGGCCAGTGCAACCGCGTGGCACAAAGCATACCAATGCCGGCCGTTATGCTTAACCAAGACAGCATGGTTGGATAGCTGTGGAAATTTCAAAATTCAACCCTTTTGGATTCTTTTCAGACGTACTCCGACACTAATTAGAAATCGAAAATGGTTATCTTTTCTTTTTTTCCTTCATGATATTGCATGGATCAGATAGATTTCTCAGAAAAACAAGGGGTGTCTTTCACAATGGAATTTAATGGTTTGTTTTGAATTTTAGACGGAACACTGTTGAGTTACTTTTTCAATTTTGTTTTTTAAGACAATATTATAGTTGTTGAATTTATTTATAGACACGTTAGACAATTAAAAAAAGGGTGCAAATCCTCTCCAGTGATAACCGGATGTGGCACATCCGGGTATCACCCCTAGAGGTTGCCACGTGTCTCCTTTGACACCCCTTAACCGTGGGTAAGGTTCACCCACCCCTAGGGTTCACCCACCTATTTTTGGTTTTTTTTTAAATATTAATTCTATTTTTAAAATTAAAAAACTGTTTTTAAAGTTTTTTTAATATTAAAAATAATTTTTTAATTTTAAAAATAGAATTAATATTTTTAAAAAAAAACCAAAAATAGGTGGGTGAACCCTAGGGGTGATAACCGGATGTGCCACATCCGGTTATCACTGGAGATGATTTGGCACCTTAAAAAAATTGAACAACAATAAATATATATATATATAATCGAATCATGCAAGTTGAGGGGCCCTCGAAAGAGAGTCTTTCTTGAAGATAGTTGAAGCCTCTCATGTGCAAGAGAAAAGCAGCACTATCTCTAGGATACAACTCAACTTAGATTCAATCAATCAATCTTTACGAGTTTGCACTATTCGGTAAATTGTGGTGTACTAAACCTCATTTAGAGTATACCCGAATAATTAATTTAAAGTCCATTAAATTAAACCCACAATAGATTAATTAAATTTATGAAAAGTTAATTTCATTAATGTTAATTAATCTAAAACTCTCAAACATGATTTTTAATTCAAAAATCATTTTACAATCAATCCAAATATTAAACACTTTTGTTTAATTGAACCAAACATTTAATTGAAATTCAATTAAATCATAAGTTAAATCTATTTTATTTAACTTAACAAATAACCGATTAATACTTAATTTGTTTTAATCCAGAGTTTAGGTCAACCATAGTTTCTGCTATAATTTTGGCAGCATAACGGTATATGGATCCGGAATGGTCTAATTGGTTGAATCTGTTTGGACCATCTCAACTTGATCAGTCAAGTTGGTTTAGTCCGTAGAGCAATCGGTTAGACTAGAGGTTCATTAGGACAACTTATAAGGTCGGATTTAGCCATCTCATGCTGATCTGTCTTATTGGTTCAGTCCAAGGACTAACCGGTTATTCTTATCTATTTGAGTGAGTCAATCGAATGACTACCAATAGGCTAGCCCTTTTGAACTTGCCACTATAATTGGGCTATTAGGAGCACTAATCTGATTAACCATTTATGGAAATCAATTTTGGAACAACTAGTTTAGTTGGTAAAGTCCCTTGGCGTTGTACCAGGGACCTAGGATCGATTCCCGCCTATGTTTCTCTGGTAGGGGTCTGCCTGACCCCAACTCACCTTCCAAAAAAAAATAATTTGGAACTCTGATCTGAGCAATTGGATCTGGTTCACTTGCATACACGATCAGACTGGGCCTATAGTTCGACCTTCACTAGTTGGACTGAGTCTGGAGGACTTCTTCGTCCTCTATTTGGTTTGTCTTCTTCCTCTTGACGAACTAGATCTTTGGTTCTGGGCTCTGCTCTCAATTCGGCAGAGTTTCTGGGCTCTCTATTTCGTCTGGTGGGTTTGAGCCTCATCAACCCCTTCTTATATAGAGTTTCAAGTGCTATGGCACCGATTTGATTGGCCCAACCACCCTAACTGCCGATGGGCTAGGTTCAACGAACCTAACCGCTTCAACCGCCAACCAATGGGTTGCATGGAGAACCCATGTCTGTCAACCCACATGGGTCGGCCGAACCAACCTAGATCCGCGTGGGTCACACTCACACAACCCACCACGTGTCTCCTTGAGAGTACATAATTGCGGTCCACCTAATCAACTAAACAAAAGAAGAAACGACCAATCACGGCTAGTGAAGTGCAAAGTGCGCCTCATACAGCCCAAAGCCTATAGGAGCTTCCTAGACCAGAAGATTACACTCTACTAAATTTTAGAGCCTTTATTAAGTTGAGAAAACTTCTTGTAAACCTCTGATGTGAGACTATGTTTTCAAAGAGAAAACACACAAGTGAAATGAGCTTGTCTGGTTTAGTCCCACATCGGTTGGGAAGTGGACTTCGCAGGGGTGTATAAGGGGCCATCAACCCTCCTTAAGATAGACCCTTTTTGAGTGGTTGATTGGACTTACCCTTATGGAACTTTAGCGGCCACCTTAGGTCTGGTTGTGTGTATGAGTTTAGAGAGTGTGTGTGTTAGTTACATGATAACATTTCCACAAAAAAAAAAAACCTTGACTCACTAAAGAAACCAAACTTCAAGTCACCCCTAATACAAAAACAAGTGTTTCTTTGATTTAAATAGGATCCAATTGAAATAAACCAAAACAGCTTTAGGGATTAAAACACAATATTAGAAACTAAATCAACCAAATTTTAAATACTTTTCAAATTAGATTAAACAATAGCTTGTTTTGAATTGTTGGACTCATTTGAAACAAGTTTTCGCCCCTCTTTTTTTGGCCCTACCCATTTTTTTTGGGTGGTGTTAGGCGCACCCCAATTTTTTATGACTACACCCCATTAATAATTATTTTTATAATTTCCAGTTTTCACCATATTAATAGTCACACCCCACTGTTCTCTTTCTTCCTCTATTTTGTGGCTTCTTTCTACACTTTCTGGTGGCTTCTTTCCTCTTCCTCCATTCTCATCATGTGTGAACCCCAGCTTTGTAAAATTACCAAATCTTTTTAAGGTTTTGAAATTTGAGTGTAAACACCAAAATTTACCGCATTTCCTCCCCTCTCAACTCTAAGTATCGAGATAAGGTCCGAGAGTAGAGGAATAACGCTAAATTTATTCTAAGAGTCGCCACCTACTTAGGGGAAGTAGGATCCCGAGATAATCCAAAATAAGGGGGTCTACGGTCTAGAGTAGTCTAGGTAAGAGATCCCTTTAGGTCCTGGGGAAGGGGTTAGGCACCCCAGGACCCCCATCCAATGATGGTAACCTACTCATTAGGTCCAAGCCAAACATTTAAAATCACTTAAAATTTCCTAAATAATTATTAATTTTGCTAATTAAACACAAATCAATATGGGGTGTAAAAATTTTATTTTTGGTTGGGGTCGAACCCTGGTTTTGGGCTGCCTACTTATCCGATTAGTCGGAATCAGACCCTCATAGTAGTTCGGGGGCCGTGACTGTTTTTATACTCGTTTCGGAGTGTGGTCACTTTCAACTCTTGTTTGAGTTGGGGGAAGTGGAGTTGAGATTTATGAATCTCACTCCGGGATTTGGTTACGCAACTAGGTGCTCATGGGGGAGCGCTAGGGGACGTTCATTTATTAGGGTAAGTCCATTTTGGGGGTTTTTAAATGTTTTTTGTTGTTTTTGTATTTTTTGATTTTTTTGTATTTTTTGATTCTAGCAAGTTAACTAGTCAAGAACTAAACTAAATGCCCAAGGTAGGCAAAAAGGAAAATAAAGCCTAAATGACTTAAGTAACTTAAAGGCAAAGAGCAGGGCGGATCGAGCGGCCTTAAACCAAAAGAGGCTATGGTTTAAATACGGACCCTGCTCTAGGTCCCAAGGGAAGATAGACCAGTACCTTTAATTTATTTTAATCTTTTTATATTTTTTTTTTTTTTTTTTGTTGTTTCTTTTTTGTAAGACTAACTAACGGGGTGGGCCAATTATTTAGGGTTAAAAAAGGAAAACTATCTAAGTGCCCAATGTAGGCAAAATAGGAAAAGAAAAATCGCGGCCTATCCCTATTGCACACACATGGATAATACATACACACAACAAAGTAAATGGGCCCCAAGAGAAAGTTAATGGGCCAAGGCCCATTGACCACTAATGGTCAATTGGCTTTGGTCCACTATCATTCTAAGGCCTCAAGAGGTAAGCCCAAAAATTCGAAAATGATTCTAAGGGGCTTCCAATTTGAGATTCAAATCTCCCGCTCTAAGTTTTGAACTAACCAAAAATATTACTACAATAGATAGAGGGTACTAAATAAAAATGAGGGAAGAGATATACCTGCGAGGGCTGTTAAGGGAGATGACGGAGCTGCTTTGATGATCCGAAGGAAGATAGATGGAAGATATTCTCACACTCCCCAGAACAAGGGATTACACAAATAAAATAAACAAAAATAAAAAAATAAAAAAGCTGCGTGTGATGAGAAGCCCGATCAGCTTGCTTCTGTACACATAACAAAATGAAAACATGAGTAGATGATTCAACTACAGGCTTGATGAAGAAATACACTAAGGATGCGAGAAACCAGAGGGATCTATGTAGATCCAGGTGCTGGAAGAAGGAAAAAGGGAGAAAGAAAGAGCACACGAACCGGAATGAAGCTGCTGGCCAGGAATTTTCAGCTCGACGGAGTTGGAGTCCTAGCTGAAACGGATCGAGAAGTACCAGCCGAGATGAGGATTGGGACTGGAGATGGGATCTGCCGGACTGGTACAGCTCGCCGGAAGGGATGATCGGAGATGGGATGTTTCTAGTCGGATTCATGGCAGATGGAGCAAGACTGATCTGAAATACAAAGATCAAAACGAAGACAAATTAATAAAATAAAAAGAAGAATAGAAAACAGAGTAGAGAGATCTAGGGACTGAGATTACCAGACCTGATGGAGAAGGGAGAGGTATTAGATTGGGAACTGGGAAGTGGGGTTGCGTTCTGGCCGAAATCGCCGGCAATGAAGACTGAGGAAGAAATAACATAAAACAAAGAAGATCTTGAAATTGAATTTCCAGATCTAAATCAAAACGAAGAACTGAATGAGAGAGAGTGAGGTCTTGAGTGCTTACCGAGGGGAGTTGGTTACCGGAGCAGATGACGACGTCGGCATCGCTGAAACTTATCTGAAATGAAGGGTAGATGGTGAGAGATCGGAGGTGAACTGAGCAACAGCGGAGACAGAGGCTGGATTTGCCGGAGAAGATGACCGGCGAACCTGAAATCGTTGGATTGAATTGATGAAATTAACGATCGAGATCTGGAACTTCCAGATCTAAGGCAACACAAATTGATACGAGAAAGAGAAAGAGCTGAGCTATTTACCTGAGAAAAAGGGAGGCTCGCCGGTGGGAAATTGTTGATGGAGCTGCTGTTGCAACGGTGAAGGTGCTACCGACGATGCAAGAGAACGGGAGGGAGAGAGAAAACGGGAGTGTGATGAGGCTGCTCTCACGCCAATGAGATTGGGGTTTTGAATACCCCGCTCTTGATTTTATATAAAAGGGTATGGGCTTTAGAAGACCCTGGATTGAATTTGGGTTTGGTTTTTAGGAATTGGATGGGGTTTGGTCTTGGTCTTGGACTTGGACCTAGGGTCCTTCTCCAACTCTCTCAAACTCTCTCTCTCTTAAGACCAAACAAATAATCAAAACAAAATGAAAAATAAATTAAAGAAATACATAAAAATAATTAATTAAATTAAATTAGAAAAAGAATTTTAGGGGTGTAAAAATGGGGTGTTCACATTGAGCTTTGATATATTTGATCTAAGATTCACACGGGAAAGGGTTTGCCTAAAACCACTTTTAACATATGTTTTCATCTGGAAGAAGAATTGTAGAAGTGATATTGTTTTTAACACTTATAAAGCATTAGGAATATGACATTGAAGTGAAATCCGTAGTTGTGAAGCCTTTCTGCTAATGGATTATTGTTATGTGCAGCTTAACATCTCTACTGGATTTCACATTGGCATGTTTCCTCTAGTGGGAATTCGTATAAGGGTTGCATGTGTGGTCTGTGTCTGCATGTTGTGTGTGTGTGTTTGCATGGGTGGTGTGAGTGTTTCCTTCAATTGCCTTCAGTAATCACCTTGTGGTGTTATTGAGTTTACCAAAAAAAATGAACCTTATTGGCAGATCAGTTTGCATTACTTTTGAATGTTTAAATGAAAATATGAGCCAAAAAAAAATCCATGCCAGTGAGGGCATACAACATTCACCAGTTCTCAACCAATTAGCAAAATTAAACCTCACTGTCTCTTGTGTTGGATTGGTGTGTAGTTATAAAGTTTATAAGCTTTTTTTTTTTTTTTGTAGTGTGTATAAGTAATTTTATAAGTTTAATGGTATGTAGTTAGTAATTTTCAATAAGGGGGTGCAATAATTAAATATTGGGGTGCGCCTAGCCCCACCCTTTTTATTTATTTTTTTCTCTTTCATTTCCTCCGAACCCTATTTTCTCCCTTCTCCGGACTTTCTTAACTCATTTTCGTCCCTATTTGCAGAGATTTTACGAAGATTTGAAAATTCAAGCAGTGATTCGAGAATATGAGGGATTTTGGTCATCCTGTTCTTACAAGTTGTGTAAGTCAGAACTGGCTAGAAGACCAGGGAAGCTAGAACGAAAGCCTGTTTCCGGAAGAAAACAAGGTCGGGTCGTTGAGCAACCCTTTCCTCCTATCCCCATTTTCATTGAAATCACTGGGAGGACATTAGCAATTTTCGACAGGTAGAAGAGGCGTTACTTCAAAGATGCTGCTCAGGAGGAAAATAACGCATCACGCCATGTGTTATAACTAGTTCGACAAATCTAGAGAAATACGAAAATAAGAAATCAAGCAATCGCACAAAAGAGACAAGATATACGTGGTTCGGCAAGGTGCCTACGTCCACGGGAGAAAACGGCAAGAAATCCACTAAGAAAATTGGAGAAATACAGAGTACAGAAGCTCTCTCAAACCCTCGTTCGAAACCCTCGAAAAACCCCTTGCACACGCCGCCTCAAAGAAAACCCTTTATATACTAGGGTTACAACGAAAAGTAAAACGGGTCGGAAATACGGGTCACTCGGGTCGCACACCGGGTCATCAAGGATCCGGGTAAGATCCATACCGACTTCCCAACAAAAAACCCATATTCTGAATTTGAGCCAAAACTCACACCATGTCCTCCAGCGAGATTCTATGAAACTCAGTCCTCTACACCTTAGTGATCACATGATCTCAGCTATATGTCAACATGATGATAAAGAACTAGAGTTTTTGTTTATTGGGGTTTATGTGCATCCGGATCCAACCTCTAGATGGACGGTGTGGGAAGAGATCCGCGAGGCTTGTGCCACTGATCATGATTCATGTCATTAGCTAATACTTTGGTTGACAAAATCATTGCAAAAAAAAAAAGGATGGTTTGTTTTTTTTGCATTGCAGGATGGTTTGTTCCTGAAGCTTGCATTGTACAAAGCCGCTGAATTCCTCCGTTAATAAGATAATCAATATTAGTTGAAGCTCGACCTTTCCTTTTCTCTAATGAACCACAAAGCGACCCATATAAATGCTCATTTATATGCCCCAAACCAGTTAAAGATGGCTTTGAGGTATACTCAATGAGTTGGGACAAATCACGACTAGTCCCAAGTTCCACCATCTCAACCTTAAAAACAAAGCACCTGAAAGATTATAAAAACTGGATTTAAAACAGAGCACCTGAAAGATGATAAAAACTGGATTTAGAGTCTAGACAGCCCATTCGCACCGAGATCAACAGCCTCTACCTATATCCTTAAGACCTTGGAAACTATGAGTGCCATCAAACCCAATAACCAACCAGTCCGTAAGGGGTAAACACTCATGTTGTTGAAGTCTGGACTCTAGAGATCTAGGTGAGCTAGAGGAAAGCAGCAAGACTGCTGCAGCTAAACTGCAGCTATGTTTATTCAAAAGGATGGTTTACAGCTATGCTCATCATTTAGGATCACCATGTGAAATTGACCCTGCTTCACATTGACACTGCAAAGTGCCTGCTTTGAATATACAAGTGCCATAAGCCTGGAACGCATACACAAATCATTTATAACATAGCATCTCACTGAAAAATATCCTTTTAGACTGATATTACATTACATCTAACAAATAGGATTAATGACTTCAGTTTCAAAATTTACAAGATATATTCAAAGCGATGGCTCTTCCAGGATTATTTTTCTGTCTAATTTACTTCATAACATAACAAAGGAAGACTCACAATAAGTAAAGTCACGAATCTATCATGGCTCCATACTTTGTCAGTTGGTGGCAGCACTTCATCGTCATTTGGGTGGAAGTACATCTTCCCACTCCGATACATTTTCTTCTGCAACAAGAAGATATTTCGAAGATGACAAAAAAACGGAGGTGCTAAAAAATAAAATCATTGACAGCATTAAGGATCCTATAACTTGGCCACCTGAGGCAAATGACCATGAAGGCAGCTTTGTTCAGTAAAAAAAAAAAGTCTAATGGGTTAGACCAAACGCTAAGCACATGGCTATAAAATTAACTCAAACACTTCCCAAAAACATGACATAGCTCTAATGTACCATCCTTTTTTCTCTAGTTTATAGAACACCCTATTGAAAATACAATGCCTACAAAACAAAAAACTCACATTGCAAGGGGTTGAAGCCACTATTCTATGGGACCCATTGTGGAGATCTACCATGTCAAAAATTGAAGTGATCAGATGTTCACCACCGTCCAAACAGTAGAGAAACATCCTGTTTCGCAAATATTTTCCCAAAAAAAAGCAAGAATATATAAGCTTTAAAACATTATAATTATATTCATGTTACTACTATCAAGAACTAACCTGTAAAGCATGCATAAGCCCTCTAGCGTTTCCTTTCAACCCTTATCAAATTCTAAACCAACACGGCAAATACATGTCATAAAGAACAAATCTATAACAACATTGATCGTCAGTCAATCTTAAATTATTTTTTCTTAGTAATAATTCCGGAGAATAGTACTAGCAAGGGTATCGTTCCTCTGAGGACTGCGCTAGTTTCATTGTTTTTTATTCAGATTAATTTTAAACTAATAAGATGGGTAATTGAATTTTGTTTGATTAAACTAAAACAATGAATTAAACTAAGAAGATTTCTAAATTGATTATCAACTAATGGGTTTTTAAATCCTTTGAAAGAGAAAATCTAGGGTTTTCAAATCCACCACTAACCTAATAACCAGCCCCTATTTTTAATTTATTCTAATTTCTTAATTTGCAAACATTACAGTTAGAGTGACAGCACGTCCCCTCTCAACTGATCTGGAAAAGTTCAAGGGATCAAGCCCTAGGTGTAAGAACCCAATTTTTACACCCTTTTGTTAGCTATGGTTAAGTCACTTAACCATAGTTAATCCCCAGCCTAAGTCCCTAACCCTAGGTAAACCCTAACACACCCTAGGTCATCAACCCTAGCCTAGCCAAACCTAGCCGGAGCCTAGCCAAGCCTTAAGCCCTTAGGGCTCAACCCCTAAGTCCAAAACACCCTTAAATCTGGTTTGGGCCCGAGCAAGGGCCCAACAAAATTCAAAAATCCACTCAAGTACGCGTGACCACCTGGGCCGAAGGCCTGATGGACAAAATCCCTTGGGGTTGGTAATCAAATTACCGACACCCAATTTTGCAGAGATTTGAGGGTGTCGGTAATCGAATTACCGACATCCCTGGTTTTCCATTTCTGTTGCACGCCACCCCCCTGCAGAGTTCAGGCATGCGAGCAACCGCCCCCTCCGACCTGCAGACGCCCCACTCCACCTCCTGTAGCTCTCCTAACTATGTACAAATCCTAGGGGTGTCCCCATGGGGCTTCCCTATAAAAGGGCAGTGCACCCCTCCACCAAAATCAATCCAAAAACGCCATACCCAAACCACTGCCGAGTTTAAACCCCTCAGGTCGTTGGACTCCCTCCAGTAGGTCCCTTCGAAGCCTCCCACAGCTTCCCAAGAGTCTCGCAGCTCCTGTGCAGCGCCGCCTAACTCCATCGTCATCCACAATGCCGCCACCGAGCTCCACCAGCCTCACCAGCATTCCGGCAGGGTAGGGCTTCACTGTTCATTTTGTGCGCATTGTGAGCCCCTGGTCCATTCCAGGTGACTTGCTCTTTTGTTTGTAGGTGGACAACCCACGGAGGGGGTCTCTCCCACCTCCATAGGTGCGGGGAACCCCCTCACGAGGGTAAAGCTTAGCTTAGCAGGGTTCTGGGGGTCCCTCAAGTCATTAGGGAACCCCTGGTTCATCCCTAGTAGCAGCCCTAGGGGTTGTCTTCATTTTCTAAAAAAAAAACCAGGGTGTCGGTAAACTCAGTACCGACACCCCTGCTCTTCACTGTTTCAGGGCTCGTGGGCCCCACGGGAGCCTCCCCAAGGCCCAATCAAGGGCCACGGTTGATCCCCTCGACCTCCTCTACAACTCCCATGAAGGCACCTTGACCTGTAGATGAGCTTAACCAGGGTTAAAATAAAAAAAACAGAGAGTGCCCAGAATGTCGGTAATCACATTACCGACATTCGTCATTTTAGGCGAAATGCTGACAGGGCCACTTTGGCCCACTGTGGAGCCCACACCAGGCATACCCTGGGGCCCAACCTAGGACCTTTGTATTCCCCTCGCCTCAGGCTTCTAAACCAGGGGTCAATCACCCCCTAGTTCACTCCCTAGCTCGGGTTACAGGAGTTTGAATCTGGGCAAAAACTGCCAGATTGGCGGTAAAATGATTACCGCCAATCCCGACTTTCAGCATTTTGGGTCAGTTCAGTGGGCCCACAGACCATGGGAGCTCTCCTTTGGGCCTTACCTGACTTCTGGGATCCAACCCAGGTCTACCCCTACCTCCCTTGGCTTAACCACAGGTTAAACTAACCCCGGTTAAAACTTAACCTTGGTTAGTTGGTATAATCACCTTGGAAAAACCCTAAAAAATTAGGAAAAATCCCAAATGACATTTTAGTATCAAACTTGGACTTGTAGAATGCCCCACCTTGGTTAATGCGACTAACCATGGTTAAACTCATGTCTAAACCATGGTTAGTCCCCTTAACTTGGGAAAAATTGGGAAAAAGCTCCTAAAATCAACAAAACAAACTTAAAGGATGGGCGTTGGGATCCACCACGTGTTTGATCCGTAGACTTTTGTGAGGTGTGAAGATCTACCATACCACTCCCTTTTATCTGAGGAGGAGGATCAGATTATTTGAAAGTCAGAGTCTAATGGAGTTTTCTCACTCAAATCAACTTGGGAAGCGATCAGAGTGGTACAACCGAAGATCCTATGGGACAAATTGTTTTAGTTTCATCAAAAAGTGCCTCGTCATAGCTTTGTAGCATGCATGGTTTCGACAAATGGCCTCCAAACTCAAGATGTGCTTGTGCGCCACTCAATTCTACAAAATTCGAGGTGCTCTCTTGGTGTGGTTTTCAGAACCATGGGATTCTAGGATGGGCAGCCGAAAAGTCTTGGATTCTCCAATCCTTTTTAGGTAAGAATTCAATCCAATGTGTAAAAAAAATCGCTCTTAATGCCACTCTTTATCATATTTGGAGCGAACGAAATAATCGAATATTCAAGAACCAAGCATAGGACCATGGATACATCTCAAAGATGATATTAGCAGATAGTTAAGGCCGAGTTTTGTGTTTCAGTAGACCGTCATTGCTCGTGGTGCCACCCGCTTGAGGGCTGGTGGGCTCTAAACTTGAATTCGAGATCCCTTAGAGAGAGAGCATAGCTGGTTTGGGGGGGGGGGGGGGGGTATTCTTTGTGATCATCTAGGAAATTTATGTTTTGCGTTTGCGGATTGGTGTCCTTTGGAGAAGATCAATCTCCTAGAATTGAAAGCTTTAACCAGAGGGTTGGTGATGGCTCGAGATTTTGGAGCTTCAAGGATTTGGGTTTACTCGGATTCTAAATTAGTTGTTGACTACCCAAACGGCAAATCTGACCCCCTGGCATTGGAGAAGAGAGTTTCAGGCTGCTAAAGATCTCATTCAGTGTTTCTCAGCTTGCTTTATTTCTCATGTGTGACGTGAATCCAACCGTGTAGCAGATTCTCATGTTAGGTTTTGTTCAGTTTTTTTTCATTTCTCCTTTCCTCTTTCACTTCTTCCTTCCGAGACCTTGTCCTGAATTGCTGAGGATAGGGCTGGAACGGTATACGTGATGATGTAATTGGTTGTTGGTTCTATTTATCTGGTCAGGGTCTTCCTAACCCCAGCTTACCTTCCAAAAAATATATATATATCATCATTCATCGTTCAAAAAAAAATTACAATACCATCATTCTCTAAATTAGAATCCCATAATATTCAAAGTCTCACATAAGTTTTAAAGTTCAGGGGTCTGCCTAACCCCAGCTTACAATAAAAAAGAAAAGCTTTAAAGTTCAAACCCTAACAGAAAATTTAATAATATCTTTGTAAAATAAATCATTTATGCAAACCCTATTATAAGATTCAAAGAGGTAAATGAGAATAAGAGAAAAATCCTAAAAAAAAATTTCAATACCTAAAAGATAAAAAATAGTGGGGCGCCTTTTCAAAAGGCAATCCTATATCTAAAAAAAATAAATATATAAATACTTTTTTGTACGTGTATTATATGAATTTAATACAAAAAATATGTTTTATACGATTATCGTTGTTTTAAACTTAATACGGCATAAGTACGCTGTTTAAAATGTCGACCCCTATCCTCCTCCCCCTAGGGCTCGGATGCGGACATTATCCGTATCCGATTCGTATCTAAATCCGTTAAGTTAGATAATTATCCGAATAGGTATCCGACGGAGCGAATTCGGATAGTAAAATATTATCCTTTTATAATCGGATTCTGATACTGGTAGATCCGATCCGATAAATATCCGTTCGATTATATAATATATATAAATAATACATTTTAAAATTATAAAATTAATATAACCTTTAAATCATATTTTTAAATAAAAATTTATATATTTTTATTTTTTTAATATTAATTTATATTTATATATATATTTTTAAATTAATCGGATAATTCAGATACTATCCGAATATGGATATTTTAATCGGAGTCGGATACAGATATCATATTTCACCATCCGCCGGATATTTATTCGGATTCAGATATCCGAAAACATAATCGGATACGAATTCAGATACCACTATCCGCTCCGTTTACAGCCCTACCCCCCCCCCCCCCCCCCCAAAAAAAAAATGGAGGGAGAGAGAGATATTAATACTCATTTTAAACACGTATAAAATGCGTTTTGCTGATAGAGCTTACGAGTAGGGACTGGGCCTTGGCTGAACCAGCCCGGCCTTTTTTTTTTTTTTGTTTTTTTTTTTAAGGTAATGAGATATATCATTCATTAGATACAGTGGGCTCTAAAAGTTGGGCCCCCAGGAACTTGACCATTGTCAAATAAAGCATTGATGAATGCTGTCTTTGAGAGCTACATGCCTAAGATTCGGGGCCAAACTCCAAAGGGTTCACAGCCCTCATCACAACTGAGAATGACCACTAGTTTTGCATTAGAAAGCTCAAATGACCTGTTCTTGTAGAATCTCCAAGAAATTTTTACCCTCTGAAGCGTCAATCCATTTAAAAAAACCTTAGCTTAAGCTGACAAGTGTAGTAACTGAGATGGTCGTTAACGAGTAGGCTGTTCTTATTCCAATCCAGAAGCAGCGGAGTTAAAAGAGTATGAAAGAGAACATGCAGAACCTTCTAAGTTTCTTCGGCAATGGATATGGACCCTTTGGGCATTTTACAGAGAAAATATGGCAGCCATTAAAAAAGAGACCTGCAAGAACAACAGTGCTCTTCGTCATCCTCCTCTCCATCGGCATCTTTATGTCTGCTCGCTTGATCGACTCTGTAAGTCTTCGTAAAATCCTTATAAATAATACATATTATTAAATTTGTTTCTGTACTTAGAACTTAGAATCTAGTTAATCATATCTCCGTTGCTAACTTTTTCTCAGTCCTTTCATGGCTTCCAATTCAAACAATTATGTCGGTGATTATCACACGTTAGAAATTTAATCCGTTGAATACATTGGAAAATATCACATTATCGTGTAAGGTATTCTGATTAGATGGTCAGCTAATAAGCTGGCCTTGTGATTAATTAGTTCTTCATTTTCATATATATTTATTTTTATTTTTGGTTAAAGAGATACTGATACATTCAATTAACCTCCAAAACTACATCAGGAAAATATGGGGAAATATCTCGAGAAAAACTATCTACAGAAGGGGAAGATGATCTAGGAGTAAGAGAACTAATATTCTGATAAAGAGCTTCCTGAGCCTCAGTATGGGCTTCGGAAGATAACATCCAAGATAACATCCGATTCGATGAGAGCTAGATTTTGGGCTATTGGCCAAGACCATGCCTCAAGAAGCGGAGATCTTGAGTTTGAGTCTCTTCCCTTGTTGGCCACCCTCTAAGGATTTATCTTGGCTTTGCTGGTTGTTTAGTATAAGGGGATCTACACGGCCCGAGGGACTTAGTCGGGTGCTCTAAGAGGCCCGAATACCCTCGTTAAAAAAAAGTGTATTTGTCAACTATGTCGTCCTATCCATTCAATTGATATTGGATCACTGTGAATTGCGATTGAACTCTCTTTGAGTTCAATCCCACATACAGATCAATGAGATCACAGCCAATTGCAAGTGAATTTAATTGCACATGTGTCATGTATGGATTAGAGGAGGAATTTTTTTTTTCAATTTTGACTTTCCATATTTTTTGCAACCTCCCCAATCCATACATGACATATCTGCAATTGAATTCCCTTCAATTCAATTGCAATTGGCTATGGTCTGATCTCCATATCAACAGCGTGTCTCTTTTAACCCTATTAATTATGGCTAAAATTCGCTTTGCACAGTCCAGTTTAGTATATGGCTAAAATCTCACTAATCTTGGAGTTCAACAATAAACATTGGTTTTTAGAAAAAATATTAATCTAAGGGTCAAAATATAGAGTTAAATATTTTTTTATAAGAATTAAGATTACATTACTGACCCTCAAAGGCTAGTGAATCTTTATCAAGTGTTTGAACTCGAAGAGAGTTCAATCGCAATTGAACATAGTAAAGATATTTTCTGTTGCTCCGGTCTCCTGTTCATATTTATCTTTTAACAAAACAAAGCCAGGGTGGAATTGTGGAAATAGTAGCCTCCAAAAGACAAAATTGAAACATGACTAGTCCCCTTTCACAAAAATTCCGACTAATAACGAGCGCCAAGAGACTTAAAAATTCTCGTCGCAGTGCTAATGTCATCTCTATCTCTATTTTTCTCAAGACGGATGTCTCCTTATCCACTCATGGAGATTCTCAAAACGAACTTGTGGCTCCAACTCACACAGTCCCTAACCCTAACCCCACTCCTTTCTGTCTTCTTCTGCAACCTCGATTATCTTTTTCATTCTCCCTTGTGTTCTTCCTACTCTCACTTCCAAAATGTTCGAATTCTTATGCTGAGAATTGATTTGCAATTTCTGCAACCATTGAAATCTGTTTCATACAAGAGATTGTGGATGATGAACTTCTTTTAGAGTTCTGAGCTTCAATTTCAGTTCATGAGCTTAGAAGTTCTGTTTCCGTACCAGACAATCGTATACTGTTCGTGTTTATCGTTCGATTTTGCAATATTAGCGATTCATAACGTTTGAATCTTCATTCTCTGAACATATGATTCGGATTCGTTTCAGAGGCGGGACATTTACTGAACAACCGTTAATGGCGATGGGTCTGGAACTTAGTTGAAACTTGAATGAATTTTCGATTGTGGAGCAGAACAAGGTTCTCCGCCATTTTTAAATTTTGAATTCCGCACGATTATTAGTTAGCAGCAGTGGAAGTTAATTAACTCGATTGTTCAATATTGATTGATATGGAGAGATTTTCTCATAGAGATCATATTCTATTGGGATATAGTCCTCAGAGATCGTCCGGAAACCCTAGTTCTTCGTCTAAGACCACATCTAGAAATTCAGATGTGGATTTCCGTGATGTATTTGGTGGCCCCCCGAGGCGTTTTTCAATCCATGATAGCCGCCAAAGCCTTGGAGGAACAGTGGATTCCTATGCATTAAGAGGAGAAGATGAAACACTTTCTCCGCGTAATCCGTGGACAGCTTTGAGAGAGAAGCCGGTGTTTGGTGAGGACGGCCTGAATCAAAGGCGTTACCGAAGTGATGAATTCTTCGATGACATTTTTAGAGGTGATGAATCTTCAAGCTCCACCCCAAGAAAGACCGATCACGATCCTTTCTCTTCAACGCTATCTTCTCGGATTCTAAGCCCGGTCCGTCTGTCGCCACCTAATTCTGAACCTTTTGGTGGTTCAATACTTGGTGCACAATTCAGGTTTTGGTTATTCTCTTTAGAAAAAATATGGAATATTTAAGCTCATTGAAATCCTGTTAACTTTACAGTTTACCTGCTATGCTAATTGTTGCTCATGTTTTGTTGTTGTTGCATGTATATGTGAGTATCGGGATTTTAACCCCCATTCCCGATCAGGATTGAATTCGATGAGGAATAGCGATAAATCGCAATTGAAAGGAGAGTCGCCACCTATCTAATTTTGAGGGAAATAGTTTCCTGAAATTATTGGATAAGGCATGATCTGAAAGTTAGAGATCAGGATAAGAGATTCAGTTGAGTTAGGGGAAGGTGTTAGACACTCTTAAACTCCCATTTGAAGATGGTTACCTACTCTCTAAGTCTGAATTAAGTAAAAGAAATCATAAAAGAAGCTTGAAGTTTGATTTATATGCTAAGTAATGCGATATTAACAGTAATATAGATGTAATGAGATGAATGGGATAGATACGAAATAGAGATTCTATCCTAGGGGAGTTGAACACAATCAGGTTTGCCTACGTCACTTGCAGTGGAATCAAGCCACATGTAGTTCTAAGGGGTAGTTGATAGTTTGAGTTGATTTGTTTGGATTGTGGGTGTTTGATAGGTTGGGATTTGTCTTTGGATGTTAGGGTGTTTTTGAATGGTTTGGACTCTTATTCAGGAGTGTTTGGGCCTTTTAATCTCTTGTCAGGGAGCAACTAAATAGTTTTAGCTCATGTCAAGGAGCATCTGGGGTGTGATTAGGGATTTGATAGGGTTTGAACCAGGGTTTTGAACCGAGGTTTGGCTATGCAGGTAGGGTTTGAACCGAGGTTCGAATCGAGGTTCGGTTAGGTTGGTAGGGTTTGAACCAGGGGTTGAACCGAGGTTCGGGCAGAGGTTCGGCTACGCATGTAGGGTTTAAACCAGGGTTTGAACCGAGGTTCAGACAGAGGTTTGGCTAGGTTGGTAGGGTTCGACATGGTAGGCTAAGTTTGAACTGAATTTCAGGCCGGGCAAAGGTTCGACATGGTAGGTTAAGTTTGAACCAAAGTTCGGGCAGAGGTTCGACATGGTAGGTTAAATTTGAACCGAATTTCGGGCAGAGGTTCAACAGGGTAGGTTAAGTTTGAACCGAAATTCAGGCAGAGGTTCAACAGGGTAGGTTAAGTTTGAACCAAAATTCGGGCCGAGGTTTAATAGGGTAGGTTAAATTTGAACCGAGATTTGGGCAGAGGTTCAACTAGCAGTCTAAGCAATTTATAAAGGAATTAAAAAGTTAAATAAACTACTAAAAGACAAAAATGAATTAAAAAGTTAAATAAACTACTAAAAGACAGAGCAAGACGGGGTTTTGGAGATAAATTACCTTCTGGGAAATCTGAAAAGATTTCTGAAAAAGAGGTCCCAAGAATCGACCATTTGCAATCGACTTTCTCAGAAATCCAGACATTATAAGGAGTTTCAAAGAGGAAAGGGAGAGAGAGAGAAGAAATTGGTGAAGTATGAAGTGAAATGGGGGGGTATTTATAGGTTTCAACAACAGGGGGCATTTTAGATTTTTCTACTTTCGGGCCATTTTTGAAAATCGAAGCATGTGAAAAGAGAGTTCCAAAAAAAGTTTTTAGAAGAGTTTTTAAGGGTGTGAAAAGGGAATAAAGGGGTGCAAAATTGAGATGCTTATAGTTGCCCCTCTTTGTTGGAGGGTGTGGGGTACGTGAATGACAAAGGTTATAAGACCTCAATTTTGCACGTGCAGTAAATAAAGCCTGTAAAATTTACGACAAAAGAGTCAAAAAAAGGTTAATTGCTGTTTAGACTGCTTGTCATGGGTGAGTTTCTAGAGGGTGGCAGAGGATGGGCTGATGGGTGAACCTGTTCGATTGCCGGAGATAGAGAGAAGGAAGAGATTGTTCATGCTTAGTGATGACACATCCGAGATAGGGAGCGGACTATGGAAACGTGACATCAAACGATATGTCGGAGGAGATGAAGATGACATTAGACGAGAAGCATAAGAAGGACATCATGATCTGTGGGTTTAACCTTATCACAAGAGGGCTCAAAGCAGACTCTGGACATGTTGGATATGTTGCCTGCGTCGATACGGGTGAGGAGTGCCTGTGTCGGAACGGGTGGGGAGTGTGCTTGCGTTGGAACGGGCTAGGAGTGCCTGCGTCGAAACGGGCAAGGATCTAGATAGGTGGTGTGTGTGCTAACGTAGGGTGATATTAGATGGAGGAATGGTGAGATGGATGCCTCAGATGAGGTGCATGAAGATGATGACATCAAACAAGATGTTACAAAAAGATGTGTTGTGTGTGCAAATGCACTTGCTAGAGGGGCTCTAGCTGTGGCACGGTGTAGATATGCAGATGTCTTAACAATAAGTGTGCATGAAAGATTCTATGTGTGTGTGTGCAGAAGGAATATTATGTTAATATGTGTGTATGATGCGGGTAATTGTGTGAATGTATGTGTACAGTGGAATTAATTATGTTAATGTGTGTGCATAGGGCAACTAATTGTGTAGGTATGTGCGGAGTGTAGCTAACTGGGTCAGGGTGAATGTGTGAGCACAATGCAGCTAAGTGTGTACAAAGTGAAACTACCTATGTAGGTGTGCGAGTAGTGTGGATGCCTACTTGTGTGAATTATATGCAAGGAGATGAGGTATGAGATGCATGGTGAAGCATATGATGATGAATGGTGACATGCCTAAAATGAACGTATTCAGACAAAATGCAGATGAGATGGAAAAAAGGGTGACGCATTGGATGGAATGTGTCAATGGGGAATGATATGATAATGCAGAGACTGGAGGGATGACTTGCTAAATGAAGCTTTGGTTCTGCACTTGCCCTCGGCTTGCAATTTTTGTGCTTGCCTCCTCTGTTGCTCTTCGGAGAATTGTTGAAAGGAGATTGATCTTTGGCCAAGCCATGAGACATATTGAGACTCTATGACTCTTAAAGATGTATTTGTTTTTGAAAAAATACTTTTTGAGCAATAAGGAGATTTTGAAAATTTTGAATTTGAATGTTTGAAGAAATGAGGGTGCTTTCTTTGCTTGCTAGTTTATGAAGGGGCTTGCCCTGGCTGGAGATTATGGATCTTTTGCCCCTGCAGGGTAGGATATAGCAATGAGCAATCTTAACCTTTTGAGCCATTCCGAAGAGAGATAGTCACTAAGTCCTGACCTTTTCGTATGCTAAGTCAGGCTTTGCTTGGAGCTAAGGGCATTGGATTGTCTTGTTATTGATTTTCTTCAATCTGAGAGCTTCTAGAGATGAGTTGTTGGGGAGTCAGAGTTATCTTTTGCCGTCGAACCAGAATTCAACTTTTTCTCTTTTTGATCCTTGGTATGACCAAGTCATGGGGATCACATAGTTTTTGAACAATGAGGCTATTTCCGGTTTTCACTCATGCCTGCAAAGTTGATATTTTGTTCCATTTTTTGCCCCTAGTAGCAATACCAGAGCTGGGCTCGCATTATTTTTGTGTCTCTGTGCCATTTCTGGTTTTCACTGGGCCTGCGACTTTGTTTTGGACTTGAGCTAAGCTATCTTCTCCCGTCATCGACTTGGTGGATTTGATATATCGTTCTTGGATGCTTGTCTGTCAATCTACATGTACTCTTGGTCTCTGAGGGATATGGGAGGACTTAAGATAAGACAAAACATAGGCTAGAGGTTCGAAGTTTTGGGAACACCCTTTCCGCTTTTGATTTTTTGCTCGAGCACCTCTTTTTAACTTTTGCTTTTTTTTGTTGAGCTTTACTCTTTGGCTCTCTTGCAATTTCTTTGATTTTCTTTTATTTTGAGCTTTGATTTTTCTTTTGCTCTTTACTTTTTTTTTAAGAGGGTAATGTGCTCAAATTGATTGATTTGACCGCACCTGATTTTCAGGCTGCCTACGTACCCTTTTCAAGATCAGGTCATGTTGTAGTTCGGCCACTTGGGCCTAGAACTTTGGCAGGGGTGTCCCGGTAAATGCGTTTTAAGAAAAAAAGGTTGTTGGGGTCGAAGGGCTAACAAGCGGATTTTGTTGATATAAACTTGATTGGGTATACGAGTAGAGAGAGGTGCACCAAACATGCCCTCCTTTCATTTCCTACAGCGAATGAGAGTACAAATAGTTTCCTGACAAGATCTTAAGCGTGACATCTTTTGACTTGGTCTGTGTTGACTAGCTTTGGGAGGTCTTCGTTCTCCATACGGCTGCGTTGACAAATACTCTTGGGAAATTTGTTTCCAACCATATGGGTCTTCGATAATGGACTAATTGCCTCATGAAGACGGGGTTCTTGGTTAATCTCTTCGTTGAATGCTTCGTATATGGTTCTACCCCTATCTTGTGTACAATCTCAGTATGGATGATGAATGCTCTGTGCACTTTGCCCTGTGAAATCTGTTTAATAGACTGTGCGAGGTCTTTTCGAAGAAATCTCTGATTTTCCCTCTGCCCTTAGGGTATCAAGGTTCCAATTTTTGCATATTTAGGGTCATTATTGAGTTTCGTTTCTTTTTTTGCTTTGGCTCTGTGGGGTTGAGGGTTTTATTTGGAAATTCCTTTTCCTTGCTTATTGACATATGCTTCCTCTGGGCATTCTACGAATGAAGTGGTTTAATCATGGATTCAGGCAAGCCCGTTTTCAACCAACAAGCTTAGTTAGCATGTAAAGAGAAAACATTTTTGTTTTAAGGTGGCCTTAGGTCACTAGAGCTTCTAAGAAGTACTAGATCATTGTTGACCAAATTTAAGCGTAAACGAAACGAATTTAAGGTGGCCTCAGGTCACTAGAGCTTTTGAGAAGTACTAGATCATCGTTGACCAAATTTAAGTGTAAACAAAATGAGCCTTCTTTAAAAAAATGTTTTTTTAATTAAATATGAGAAGTGAGCATAACATGTTTGACAACAAAAGACAAACTTTACATGGACGGGACTATGGGCCACTGGCCGATACTTACAAGACTTGACAAAAAGCAGAAAACAGACTTGATATCTGTTGACCCCTTCAAAAGCGTCCTTTTCCTAGCTCTCTGCCCCAATGATGCTTCATTCTCAATGGCTGTCAGAATAGCACAGACATGGTTGGTTGGATGGGTTGGGCGGGTTGGATGTGGTTGGCTTGGTTGTTATTAGGTGGCATAGGGGCATCAAGGATATTAGTGTTGCCGGGAGAAAACTCAATCTTGCCCTGCTCAAGCATATCTTGAATTTTATGTTGCAATGCTCGGCAATTGTCGGTTAAGTGACCTGGGCCCTGATAGAAGTCAGAGTGTTGATCCATGCGAAAATGGTGCCGTACTGGGTTAGGTATAGGGATTGGCTCTGGGTGCTCAACCAACTTTCTCCGTATGAGGAGCGGAAGGAGCAGACTGAGTGAATAGGGGAGACGGGTAAACTACCTGATTGGCTTGCACTGTTGCCTTTAGGCCTGAGCAGCTGGGCTTAGTACTGGGCTTGAGCTGGCTGTTGCTGCTGACCAGGGGCTTGTGTTGCTAGTGCCCCAAGATTAGGAACTTGAATTGGTGCTAGAGGTGTCACCATTTGGGCATTTGTTTCTCTCTTCCTGGGATCACGTCTCCCTCCAGATTTGTTGTTGTTACTGCTTTCAGCTTGTGCTGAGTCTTGGTACAGTGTGGAATTTATGGACCCAGACTGAATGGGTGCTTTAATATGGGCCCCACTTCGGGCTACTAGGGCAAAATCTGAGGTCTGAACTGCAGCGAGCAAGGTAGAGTACGGTTGCTTCAGAGTCTTGAGAAATGTGTCTATCAGCTCGTCGTCGGGTAGGAAAACTCTCATTTTGGCGGCCATCTCCCTCCATTGGGCTGCATACTCGATAAATGGCTCATCAGGTTTTTTGAACATGAGCTCAATGTCACCCTTCTGTGGTAGGAGCTCCATATTGAAAGAGTAATGTTCAACGAATGCAATTGTTAGATCCTTCCATGTTTTGATCCTTTCTAAATCTAGTGACGTGAACCATTCCAAAGTCGGGCCATGTCAAACTGTTTTGGAAGCATTGGACTAATAGTGTCGGGGTGCCACCGTGACCAAGCATGTCTCCGTAGTAGAGCTTGAGATGAGTAGGGGGACATCCCTTACCATCGTATTTCTCAAAGACTGGTACTTTGAATTTCTCGAACACTACTGCCCCAGTATAGGAGGTAGATCTGAGAAATCATTCCCCTGGACTGTTTTCCCCTTTTGCATTTGCCTGAGCTTTTCTTGGACTTTTTCCATTTGCTCCTGATGCTTTTTTATGAACCGTGCTATCTCTGGGGTGAGCAAGTTTGGTTTAGCTTCAAAAGGCGGGGCTTGGTTTACTTTATTAGCAGCCTGGTCGTACTGGCCAAAATCTGGGTCATCGGTGGGTTGAGAATTGGGGAATGATTTGGTAGGTTCTTCAACAGAGATGGTCCTGGTTGAAGAATGAGACGGTTAGATGCTTGTGTTATGGTAAGACTCTTCAGGGCTTCAAAGATTGCAATGATTGAGCCCTTGATCTCATGAATTTCACGTGCATTATCCAAAGCTTGCGCGACGGACATGTCAGTTGGTGCTTCTTCATACTCCATCTCTGAGAGTGCTAGTGGTAAATCTTTAGGGTATTCTTTCTCTTGCTCTGCTTATGCAAGGGCAAGTGCTTTAGTCATAAAACAAGTAAATATCCGACTCATGAATGTACTACAATTAGAAATGAAATGAATGAGGTAGATGATGACAAGACATGACTTATATGATGACGATGATGTTTAATAGAATGAGGATATGATGATATGAACAAGATGAATTGAATGATTTTTAAACTTGAATCTTATTAATTGAATTGAATAAATTGAATCTTTTATAAATTTTGAATTGAATTGATTAACAAAATGAATTGATTTGAAATAAATCATTTATTAATTGAAATGAATTGACTGAGTCATGATACTCAGGCAGGGGTGAGTCAACTTAACGTGTGACTCAACGAGGTGAGTGGATAGGGATCCGTGTCACTTATCTGGGTTATAGGGATCTAGAGTCCATTGGGTTAAGATCAAAATAGGTCAATGGATTATCCATACGAGCTGTTTAGAGCTTAGGATTTTAAAAAGCCTCACACAATGTGTTCAGTTGGCTAAGAATGAATTAGGGTTTACTTACCTATCTAGCATAAAATAAGGCTCACATAAGCTCCAAAATAGGTTAGGTATAGGGATAAGGATATCCCTAGACCTAAACAGAAATGAGGGAGCGACTTAAACCAAGAGCATAATAGGGATAAGGTTGTCCCTCCTGACGGGTAACTCTTGGTTAATGCCCAAACAAAGATTTATAGTCTACATGATTATGGTGGTGTATACAGGGTTTTGACTATAAGGTTGAGGAACACTTGACCGTATATACGACTTCCCGATATATAACATACCTGAAAATGGACGTTTGGTGCAAGCGGGAAAGACCAGTCGTGTTTACCGGGGATAACCATCCCTCGGTATACAACTAGTACTTTCCACAGATCTTTGGGCTCCAGCATCGGGGATAACCATCCCTCGATTGTAAGCTTAGCGGATCCAACTAGATGAGTGAAATGAGTTTTTATTCTATTATGAGATGAATATGAATGCATCAATCACAATCAAGCAATGAATAAAAAATGGGATCCTAGGCATGTTGCTAAGTTGGCAAGCAAATGTCTGAGATTCAATTAATAACAAATGAATGAATTAGCATATAGATAAAATTGAAAGCTTCTAATGTGGTTTCCGGTATATGATTCAGACTTAGGTTTTGGCTTGAATTGATTCCCCAGTAGAGTTGCCAGCTGTGAGTACCGGGATTTTAATTCCCATTCCCGATCAGGATTGAACCCGATGAGGAATATCGATAAATCGCAATTGAAAGGAGAGTCGCCATCTATCTAATTCTAGGGGAAATAGGTCTCTGAACTTGTGGATAAGGCATGATCTGAAAGTTAGAGGTCAAGGTAAGAGATTCAGTTGAGTTAGGGGAAGGTGTTAAGCACCCCTAAACTCTCATCCGAAGATGGTTACCTACTCTCTAAGTCTGAATTAAATAAAAGAAACCATAACAGAAGCTTGAAGTTTGATTTATATGCTAAGTAATACGATATTAACAATAATATAAATGTAATGAGATGAACAAGATAGATACGGAATAGAGATTCTATCTTAGGGGAGCTGGACTCAATTATGGTTGCCTACGTATCCACTTGCAATGGAATCAAGCCACACGATGTTCCAAGGCGTAGTTGATGGTTTGAGTTGATTTGTTTGGATTGTGGGTGTTTGATAAACTGAGATTTTTCTTTGGATGTTAGGGTGTTTTTGAATGGTTTGGGCTCCTATTCGGGAGTGCTTAGGCCTTTTAAGCTCTTGCTGATGAGCAATTAGACAATTTTAGCTCATGTCGAGGAGCATTTGGGGTGTGACTAGGGATTTAATAAGGTTTGATCTAGGGTTTTGAACCGAGGTTCGGCTATGCAAGTAGGGTTTGAACCGAGGTTCGGCTAGGTTGGTAAGGTTCAACAGGGTAGGCTAAGTTTGAACCGAAGTTCGGGCAAAGGTTCGACATGGTAGGTTAAGTTTGAACCGAATTCGGGCAAAGGTTCATCAGGGTAGGTTAAGTTTGAACCGAAGTTTAGGTAGAGGTTTAACAGGGTAGGTTAAGTTTGAACCGGGATTTAGGCAGAGGTTCGACTAGCAATCTAAGCAATTAAAGCAATTTAAAAAGGAATTAAAAAGTTAAATAAACTACTAAATGACAAAGCAAGACAGGGTTTTGGAGAAAAATTACCTTCCGGGAAATCTGAAAAGATTTCCGAGAATTGACCATTCGCAATTAACTTTCTCGGGAATCCAGACGCTTTAAGGAGTTTCAAAGAGGAGAGAGAGAGAGAGAGAGAGAGAGAGAGAGAGAGGGAATTGGTGAAGAATGAAGTGAAATGGGGGTTTATTTATAATTTCAACAACAGGGGGCATTTTAGTAATTTTTCTACTTTCGGGCCATTTTTGAAAATCGAAGCACGTGGAAAGAAGGTTCCAAAAAAGACTTTTTAGAATAGTTTTTTAGGATGTGAAAAGAGACTAAAGATGTGCAAAATTGGGGTGCTTACATTATCTGCATACTTTTCTATATGGGTTTGTCTACATAGGACCCCTCCATATGGACTATCAATAACCCTGGCATTCTACTGCCCAAAATCTTGATAAATACATACCCTCTACTAACTACGCATAACAGTGATAGTCTATACTCGTGTCACAGCTCGCCCTTTACTAGTAATGGAACTAGACTTGCCTCAATTGCTTGTCTATTGCCTTTCGTTTTCGTTCATAGCTCGCGGCTTGTCTTCTCTCCTTATCAATGATCAGTCTTTCATTGAGGATTGAGGAAGCTTCCCTATTTGTTATACTCAATTTTCTTTCCAGGCAGCACCTAAAACATTTGCTTCAAGTTCTCAGTTACCGTACCCGTATTGTCACCGACTCACCATATATGCACAGAAGATACTATCTGTCTGGTTTCCACTAGTGCTGTTTTTATAGTGACTATGTCAATGCATCTGGGTTTCCTGGGACTGCATTTTTGACAGCCCATGTAGCCAAGTTGTATGGTTAATATCAGTTTCTTATCCCAGACACATCATGAAATAGAAAGTTCCATTTTTGCAATCAGAACTGTCAACTTGTTCTTTTCCCTTCCATTTTTATCTGCTATATTTTCCCTTTATTTTTCTTACATTTTAAATTGATCTAATTTTTTTCTCCATTTCATACTGCATTATCCTATGCAATTACTACTTTTTTCTTACTTATTCACAAACGTTTAAGCTGGTTGCAAAGTTATTTTCTTTTTCTTTTATTTTTTTTCTACAAGTAAAGATGTTGTGATAACTTCAACTGCTTCTAAAATTTACAGCCTTTCAGCAAGATCGGCCAAAGGGATGGACTTTCAGGCGTTCACTACTTCTAATCAAAGCCCATATAGAAACATGGATGCTGCTTCAACTGCAGTTGGGTTTCCCTCTTCTCCAAGTGCCTCTCTGTCTAGAGCTTCAAACCAAGTAGTCCAAGGACAAGATGACTCAAGAAATGATGTTCGACCTTCTTATCGTCAAAGCCCTTTATCCCATGAATTTTCTCTTAGCAGCAAGGCGCCATTAAAAACCACAAAATGTGATGAACAGGACACAAGAGGCACGCGGAAAAAAGATTTAAGTGGTTTGGAAGTTGATAGCAATTGCAGTCAATTTCACTTCTCTATATACAAATGGGCAAGCAAAGGAGTACCATTAGTGATGCCTCTTAGAGGAGGATATAGTTTAAGCTCAAAAGAAGGGGGTAACAATGATAGAGATTCAAGCTCAAATGGAAGGGATAAAATTGAGAGTATAGTAAGTGAATTACCTGCACCAGTTATGCAAGGTGTTGAGTTTCCCACCCTCAACGATAGTACATCGGAAACTAATAAGTCCTCTCGGATGGAATACGAAAAACAAGATCATATCTCACTGTTTAATACAATCACTCGGGATAGATTAGATTCATCTCAAATTACTGAGGAAGTGGTTCCTGCCGGACCTGAATCAAAACCCCTTAATAATCTTCAAAGTACAATCATAGAAGTTTCTAGTAATCTTCTCCCGCACACTGCAGGAAATGGAACCAAACCTCGTCACGGTGTGTCTGATGCACTGTTTGACATTAGTTTATGTCGGGTGACAGGGGAAGAAATATCTGTTTCTATGCAAGAAGCAGGTAAACCCGAGTTAAAACCCCTGCCTTCTCTGTTCTATGATAAGATTGATGAGCAAGGTAATGCTTACAATAAACCTGGTCAAGTTTATTGGATCAACATGGTATATAAATAATGTCTTTAGCATTACATCCATTTTCTTATTTGTAGGACAAGACAAGATGGCTGGACAGGCTACAGAAAATGAAGGCGTCGTGAAAAGCCTTGATACATCATCTGGAAATGTTGATGGTGGTAAAAAGGTAAAGAAACATGATGGAAAAAGAATCATCTCGAATCTTGCTGAAGAAGCTAACATTAGCTTGCAAGGTTCACACAATAATCCCGAAGAAAAGCTTGTGGGAAACAAAGTCAAGGGAAAGGTCAAAGAATTCATCAAAATTTTCAACCAGGAAGTTCCTTCAAAACCCAAAACTAATGTTTTCACTCGAAGTCGGAGCTTTAGATGGAAAGAAAGGGGTGCATGTAAAGCAGAGAATGAAGCATGTGTTTACGAAACCAGGGCAGTTGAGAAAGAAAAGATGACCAATGTGAATAAGAAGAAGACGTTAACAGTTGCCCCCATCATGGTACGCAATTTAGAGTAATTTGGTATCATCTGTTAGAAATTAATTATTCAATTTAGTAATTTTCTGAATTAATGCCAAGTAGTCTCTTGTTTCTTGAACAGCTTTTGGTGGCTTTGGAAACTTTTATGAGTTCTAATAATTTTTTCAGGTAGATAAGTTTCTCAGACAATCAGAGGAGCCACACTTTGGCTTAAGCACCGGCATCCGTAAAATTTATGATACCTCTTCTGAACAAAATGTCTCAGCATCAAGTTCTGGTTAGTACATTTAATTTTCTATCAGATAAAAAATCAGGCTTAGCTAAAGGCTCTGGAAAAGTGAAAATATCAATGTTCTTTAAAATCTTTTTATCTCGACTCTTTGTTTTTGCTCTCTATTTAGAATTTCCTATTCAAGAATTTCTTTCTCTACGTAAGTTGCTTTTTATGGTAGTCAGGTATTAACTACTACCTATTTAGAAGATAAACATGTAATTAAGTGGGTGCATGAGGGGAACAACTGTTGTACTCCTTGGGTTTACTTATATGGAGTGAGGTTGTGACTTGGGAGACTTTTAAGTTTGCTTTATTGACCAGGTAGGGATCAAAGCTAGCATCTCTCTTAATTTACTGATTATTGACAATGTTGGACCAGTAAAGCCTTGAGGAAGAAGTACATATATAATAAGTTTGTTAAGTGTATTCTACAGTGGACATGAAATTTTGAAAAGGAAATTGACAGTATAATCTGCAACAATAAGTGTATTCTACAGTAGACATGAAATTTTGAAAGAAGAACTTGGCATTATAATCTGTAACAATAGCTACCTTCTCCACTTTTATGATCATGATCTCTTATTTCTTTTTGTTTTTGTTTTTTTTAACTGTTTTATAATACTATGTACTTATTATTCTTCACAGAAACACTATATGTAATGCATCTACATTTGCTTGACAGAATCAGTTCCTAGGTGTTTTGAGGCTGCAGTTGGAATTATAGATGAATCTCATTGTGAAAATTTCCAAGGGACCTATCTGGTATGTGTATCCTATAAATGAAATTGATTTCATATGTTTTCTGTGTTAATAACTGGTTGATCATTTGCTCCAGACCAGTATTAATGAACCAAGCAGGCCCGAAGGCACTTAGACGCGACCCAAGGTAGGCCCAGGCTTGGTTTGCAATTATAAGCCCAGAGTGCCTGCCGGGCTGGGCTGAACAGATACCAGGTCCGTTATATAAACATGCTGGGCTTGGGCTTTGCAAAATAAGCTTATGCCCAGCCCACGATGGTCACTATACTAGTCTTAGGGCCTGGCTTAAGTCTGATTTGTTTGGCCTGTGAGGACCTGGGCCAGGTTGGCCTAGCTACTTAGGTCCTGGCCTTCTTGGGCACGGCTCAGGTAGAGCTCAGCCTATTAACACCCCTAACTCTACATATATGCTGTTTGTGTCTGTTACAAAGTTCTTTTTTTTTTGGTACATATTACCATGTAGTTCAACGGCACAGATTTTATGTTGCAGAGTGCATAGCTGTGTATAAAGAGTAAGAGCATTTATGATCAGCATCTTTTAATCTAATTGCATCTTCTGAAGAGCTCCCTTTCTTGGGTTTATGAACAGATAGAAGAATTACCTCATGACCAGAACAACCAGACACAAACTGATGAACATCATGAAGAAATTCAGGTAATGGAGATTCGAGCCTACATTAATTTCTCCAAAGATATTACTTTCAGCTCCTGTAGGATGCGATAAATTATGTTATGATTTACTGCAGATTTCAGATGCTAGAATACGCCGATGGTCAAATGGGAAGGAAGGGAACATTCGCTCACTGCTGTCAACTTTACAATATGTGAGTATGGTTTTCCTTTAAACTGAAAGTTCTAACTCGTTTTCAAATTTGGGTGTATGTTTTGATTTTTCTCACAGTATTCTAGGAGTTACAATCCTTTTATACTGATATCGTTGGTCCTAAGCTAAAGCTTCTTCAGGATATCCAAATATCAAACTGGAAAATCTTCCTACTTTTCTATTATGGAGTTCTCTAAATGATTTCGCAAGATTCAGAATAGTTTCTAGAGTTTGTACCAGTGATCCAATCGAGGTTGTTTAACACTGTTTTTGAAATCCTTTTGTGATCTGGTCTATGCACTCTGTATCTTTTAACATGATGCACTTGAATTAACTTATACTACAAAAACACTTACCTTGCCCCAGTTGGATACCATAATAAATTAAGATGGTTAGAATTTCAAAGTTGATTCATATAATTTCAGAACTAATAATTTATATTTTGACTCAAAAAATTCTACCAGCTTCCCAGCTCACATTCAAATAAGTTTAAGATATTCCATAAGAGTAATAAAGCTCCAAAGAAGGGGTAATAATTTGTTAATGGTTCTAACTTTAGAAAATCATGTGGCCAGTTTCCTCTTTGAAAGGTGGTTTAGGGTATCTCACACTAGGAGGCAGATCTAGAGTTCTAATCCCCTCTTGGTAAGGATGGGCAAGCTTGCAACTTCTTTTGTACCCAATAAATAATTTTTTTTAAAAAAACGAAGTATTAGAACATTAGAGTGTAGAAGATTTGGACCAAGGTACCCTCTGATTTGAAGGTGTTCTTGATTCCATCACTTGCTGTAGGGAAATATGAAAATGTTGTTGCAAGTGGGTCATATTCTTCTTTTACGGCTATATCACATGTTACACCTGCTTATATCCTCTTGAGCTTACCATCCTCACAGGATGTTTTATGATTCTAAAATCACTGTCTAGACATTATCTTTAGGTTAGGTCATTGTGCATGAAATATCTAGGCATGTTCTTGGCTTCTTGCTTAATATATTCTGGGAGGACCTAAAGAGTTCCACTGGGAAAACAGAAAAATAGAAAATACAAGTCTACCAATGGCAGAGAAACCTAGGGTGCGCATTGTTGTTGTGCGTAAAATACTTGGATGTGTATTTAACTTTTGCTTAACTTACTCTGGGAAAACCCAAGAATTCCACCGGGAAACAGTCAATGACATAGACATACATGCGGTGAACATGCAAGGGAGTAGTGGACCCTAATAGAGTACATGTATGGTTATGATATGCATGAGATGCACCATATCATTACCATCATCACAATTGAAAGGATTTGGATTAGAATGAGATTGAGATTTGATTAGCATTAGATGTTTCCAATTGTGATGATGGTATGATATGGTGCATCTCATGCATATCATAACCATACATGTACTCTATTAGACCCCACCATTAAATGTGTTCCACCCAGAAGATCTCTTGTGCCAAAAACTGACCTATTTAGATGATTGGAACCTTCCAATCTGTTATCCCCATTGATCTTCATAAGTAAGGCCGGCAGTTCAGATAAATGTTACATACTGGATGGTTATTATCATCCAAACTTTTCAATTTTGGTGTACTGGGACTCCCTAGCATATGCATATGGAATGGACACTCCACACCCTGCATGCACGTCACATGTATGACTGCCATTAGTAGACTGTATCTGTAATCTATTCAATGGTGACCTTCTGCATAGTGCATACAATAATTTCTTAGCCATAATCTGTGTCGACAACTATTTTCCTAGTTGTAAGGAGGGTAGAAAGTTGATTCTTGTGAATTGGTTTGCATTCTCCCTTGCTTGAGATTCACCGCTTCCTTTAATATTTTAACCATGTGTGGAAAGTGGAAACCGTACTTTGATATGCTTTATATATTCAATATATAATTATAAAATACAATGGCAGAATTTATATTTTGATATTTTTCTCTTTAACTATTTTCATTTACATAAATAGGTTCTTTGGCCTGAGAGCGGATGGAAACCCGTCCCCCTTGTTGATATAATCGAGGGAAATGCGGTGAAGAGAGCATATCAAAAGGCTTTACTTTGTCTACACCCGGATAAGCTACAGCAGAAGGGCGCTGCATCGCATCAAAAATACATCGCCCAAAAAGTCTTCGAAATTTTGCAGGTAATTGATGAGTCTTGTGTTGTATTTATTTCAAGGAAGCAGTTTGGATATAAGGTGCAGGGAACTAAAGTCATTTTGCGTCATCCATCCAGACAATAAAAAATACAGCCCACTCGTCAAAATGAGGGGAGAGATAGATAACCACAGCAGACCAGTAAGCTTTCTGTTAGGAAAATATATGCATCCCTTTGAACCAATTAAAAAACTGCCATCAATCACCAAGTACAATGATCTTTCGGATATACTGTTAGTAGTTCAATTCTAGTTGTTGCTACAGCAGAAGCAAGCATGATTTGTAATATCATTTAGAACTTTGATTTTTATACTGAACTGTGAAGCTGTTTGAAGGTTTAACTCTTGTGCCCCAAACAAGCATAAAATTGCATTCAAACTCAAAACAACAACTATTCCTCAAAAATGGAAAAAATAACAAAAAAATGAAGAAGAAAAAAACACTTTTTAAGTTTCTTAATAAGGTATATGCATATAGACAATAATTACTATTTATAAGTATCATAGCAGGACTATGATGCGCATAGAAAGGGTCAGGCGATAGCATTCAATATTCCTTATTTAGGTCATCTCTGAAGTCAAGATTCAATCTGCTCAAAGGATCATAACTATTTGATCTGTTACTTTCTTCTGGATGGTCAAGAAAGATCTGGTGAGCATTTTGGAAGAAGGTATATAAATTGGATGGTTGCTATCTTGTGGTTAATTTGATTCCATTTTCCAAGATTTCCTAGGGACGAGCCTATTGGAATGTGTTTTGAGTTCTAAATTGGATAAAATTATTTTATGTTTTTTTCTTAATTACTTTTGGGGATATAATTTGAGGAATTCTTAGCTAGGGATGTGGTTTTGAGACCCTAAAAATACGCCTAGGGTATAGGCTTGTTTTTATTACTCCAAAAGGAATGTTAATGAGTTAGTAGGTTATGGTGTGAATCTGAGTGTCAGGGATTTTGGGTATCTTATATAGATTATCTTATTGTGACTCTTGAGAAGAATTGTCAGATGCTAAGTTGCATAAACACGAACTCATGGGTGTCAGAATCTAATATGGATATGAGGTTTTCGATTTTGCGAACCTCAAAAAATAAGATTCAGGATACAAGCTATGCGACGCAGAATTTTCAAGACAATAGGCGTGTCCTGCATCAAAATGAGTAGCACGGATTCAGAAATGAACATGTCTGTTGTGAGCCTGTGATGTATATCAACAAGAATCCATGCATTTTGGACTCAGATGGACACAAACACATACACACTTGTTACTCATAAACTTTGAGTGTTTATTATACAAAACAAATTGCATATAATTAGCATAATTTCTAATAAATTCTTTGTAAGCATCATCAGAAAGAGAAGCCGGTACGAAATCAATTTGTTTTCAATGAGAAAAAAACAGAGAAATAATGAAAGGAATTACTGATTCGTGTAACAGAGAGAGAGAGTATGCTGTCAACGGGCTGAATTTTAGGCAAATAAAGCCTCTTATAAATTATTCATCTTTAAGATTAGCATTAACAGTTTCAATCAATATAAGTTCATTAGTTCATTTGTTTTAATTCACTCCATATTTATATCGTTTGAAAAACTGTCAGTGTTGTTTCATGTTTGCAATTATTTTACTTTCATATTATTTTTTTTCTTTATAATATTTTTCACATAATATTTAATGTATACTAATTTATAAAATAAAAAATTAAAATACCCTCCCACGTCATCGAATCTTGTTTTAAGATTCGTCATACCTGACATCCGTATCCGAGTCCAACATCGACACCCGTGTCCGTGTCTACAGCATAGGATATGGAGGTTAATTTAATTTTTATTTAAAAATATTTATTTCTCTATATGTCTCTGTGCTGCGTTGCTAGTCCCAAGCCCATGGTAAAGTAAGGTTGCGTCATGTTTGTAGATAGTTTTAAAAAATTGCAAAATCTTTATGACATCGTGAATTGTTTTTTCTAATAGAATGGGATGGCAAACATGATTTACGTTGTTGAACCTCATATAGGTAGGAAAAAGCATATGTTGATGATTTAAAAAATATAAAAAATTATATGAAGAATGCTATGAGAGTTGCAAAGGGAATAAATAAAATATGAAATCACTAATTGTTGCAAACAACAATTAATAAAACAATAATCTAGTATTGAAGGATTCTATTCAAAAGTCAAATAGAAAATATGTTAAGTTTTTAACAAATAACTATAATGATTAGTATATCATGATTCATCTGTTAAGTGTTAAACAAATAGGGGTTTAACAGTTAACAATCTATAACTAATGAATATTACTTTTAGAAAGTATCATGTATTACAATGCATCGAACACTTTAAAAAAGACATGACTAAAAGCAAATGAACAGATAATAATTCTAAATTTATTATGCTAATTGAAAGAGATATGGATAAAATAGTTCTAGAAACAATGAGTGTCTGTGGCATATCACATGTCCACATGTATGGACATGTAACGTGCCTACAGACTCAAAAGTCCATGCGACGTAAGTCAGAAAATAACTCATTCCAGAGTGAGAAAAAATTGTACTCTATAATCTTCACATATAGTGTTTGCTCTTAAATTGTTTTGCCGGTGGGTGTAGCCCTATTGTAGGTGAACCACTTAAATCTCGTCTTGATTGTGTTTTTTTTTTCTCTCTATTTTTCTTTTCATTTTCCATCGATCCAACGGTTGCGTTTCCGCACAACAAACCATTGCATGATGGATTTTATCAGTTCGTCTTGTGCCCCCAGTTACAAAGTTACTATAGATAGTTATCATCGATAATATCCTATAAGTTTTTCTTTTCTATATATATATGAAGTCAGGTCTTGAATAACAATGGTCATTTACTTTTTCTTACAGGAAGCATGGACTCATTTCAATTCACTAGGTTCATTTTGACAGTGCAATGCTCTATATCTGCCTTTTGTCGACAAAGACAAATTTTGGTGCTCACCTGTTAAATGGGTGTGAGAGTACGTATTGTGGTATGTATATATTAATTCTTCTGTATAGGACTACAGGCATATGTGTTAATTAAGAAAATGTTCATGAAGTAAAATTGATATAATATATAACGGGCCAAGAATACTCACACCAGTTATTGGGGACGATATTGCGATTTTGGTGCTCCTGTTATTGGGGGTGAGAGTATGTATTTTGCTTGAATATCATCTGAGCCACCAAAGATAGGGAGGCTAATTTTGTACACTATTGTTTAATTTTAAAGCAATAGAAATTTTCAAAGGTTGGGCAATCAAAACTCATGTTTTGTACTTTAAGAGGGAAATATGTACATGGATATATTGTGTAATAGAGTTATGTTGTGAATTCAGGTGACTTGCGCATTATAAAATGTTGGTTGAAATTAGGTGGTTAAGAATGCCATGGAATAGGACAATACAAAATAATCTGGTGCACTGCCAAAATTGGTTGTGTTCTCTAATGGCAATTGGTCCACGTTCCTCGACTGTCCAGCCCATCCAATTGATGGAAAACATTGTGTACAGCTCACAGTCACGGCCACACTCACCAGATGATTTCAATAGTCTGATGAATTGCTTTTCTGTATGCAGGCAATTAAATTAGTTGCAACAATCTAAAGAGAAGTTTGTTAATGAAAATTTCGCAGCTGAACATAGAATATTCAGATATTACAAAAGCAGCAGCAATATAGACTAGTAGTTTTGAGACAATTGGCAGACCCTGTGTACGACAGATCTTAGGATCATCATCCTTAATCTACCCACCTAGTATGAAGATTCAGCCATTTCATTGGTAACAGAGCAGGTGATTTTTTCATATAGTGACTACCGGTATTGAGGTCATAAGAGAACAAAATGATTCCAAATTTACTCATTTCTTAGGTGCCCTAGTTTCTGATTTCCTTATCTATCCATCTATATTGACTTTCTACCATTGCTGAACACCAATAATTGGTGATAATAAGACTTAACGTCCATGGATTCAAAGCTGTGAAATGCCACTTGATTTTCAATCCAGGAGGGGGAAATATTTGAAAATCATCCCATCGACTACCCTGCTTACTTCATGTGAGCTGTTAATTGATTGTTAGTTCAGCAGGTACAGATGATAAGCGTGTGGATTGAGGGGTTTTGCACATGCCATGGGGATTTAGTCGGGTGCTTTAAGAGGCCCGGACATGTGAGCCCTTAATTGATTGTTAGTTCAGCAAGGTACAGATGATAAGCGTGTGGAGTGGGTGGTTTTGCACATGCCCGGGGATTTAGTTGAACACCCTCTCGTTACCAAAAAAAGGGAACGGGTGATAATGCCCAAGCAGGAGTCTCAACCTTGAGACCTGCCAAGAATAAGGGGGGGAAGTCCTCACTGAGAGGGAAAAAATTGATAATTGAAATTCAAAACTAGGAAAAACAAAACAACCAACTGGCCAGAGAAAAAAGAAAGAAAAAAAGAGAGGATTTGACATCAACATGATTAAAAACTTTTTCCTTTTTCCTTCTTCCATGTATCTTGAATTCCTGTTCCGACTGTCTGTATAATAACATGGCAGCTCAATGGAAAATCCACATTAACCAAAAAAAAAAGGAAAATTCACCTGCTTTGACACTACATATATATTACAGAAAAAAGAATCTCACTGCTTTGCAGTATTTCAAAAAATTGGCTGCATGATACAGCCTGATAACACTTCGAAATTTGGGGAATACTGAATTGAATGTATCCCTTTAACTCAATGGGGTTTATATACAATGTGTACTCTTACAAGGAAGAAGGAAATCTATACACAGGAAAAGTATATAATAAGAATTGATCTACAATAGGAAAGTAGAGATCTACAATAGGAAAGTAGATATTCCGCTACTATAATTATTACAGCCTCCCTCCAATACCGCCTTTTTACTGATCCATGGCTGACCAGAAACATAATACAAGCACCCAAAACTGTACTCATCTTATCATTTCCGGTTGGTCATTTTGAGAGACAGACCAACTGAAAAAACTGGGAGACAATCTCCAGATTTTTGCATCAGATGATTGTTCCCCGCAGAATCGGCTGACAGTTCGCCTTTTCGTTGCTCAATTGCAAGCACCTGCAAAGGTGTGGCCTGTAGCGAACAAGTGTCAAACGTAATATGCACAGTACCTGTGATTCAAATGGTTCTCAAAAATGCCAAACATGTCTAATTACAATTCGGTGCTTACAGGTTGTTAAAGTAAAAAGTAATTCCGAGAGTTCTATGGAATAATATTGTTTTATCAAGTAAAATTAGGCATGAAACAATATAAGTTCTAGACTTTAAAAGTTGCACCAAAATAACGTAGCCTTAAGAAAGCAACCTAAAAGCTTATTTCTCAATTATGGTTGTCCCTTTTTGGCACTGTTCTTGAAACTGCAGGAACCCAACTGTGAACACTCCATTTTTACACCCCCAAAATTCCTTTCTCTTTTAATTTAATTTAATTAATTATTATTATTATTATTTTATTTTATTTTATTTTATTTTTTTATTATTTTTATTATTTTTTTTTATTATTTTTTTTTATTTTTTATTTTTTATTTTTATTTTGGTCTCAAGAGAGAGTTTGAGAGAATTGGAGAGAGGTCCTAATACATTGCTCAAAACCCATCTATCCCTACTCCAGGCCAAGACTCTAAAGCCTAAATAAACACTCAAGCCCATATGCTCAAGAAACCAAACCACAGCCCATGTGTTCAAAGCCCGTTACTGCTCACCACATAAAGCAAGAGGTAGGTTTTTTTTTTTAAAAAAAAACCCATTCATTTCGGTGAAACCAGGGAGTAGCCGCAGCTCTCTCGAGCTCTCTCCCTTTCTTCTTTCCCTCTCATCGTTTCCCATTTTTTTCTCTCCCCGTTCCACTTTTTCTCGCCGACAAGGATCCGGTCAGCAGGTACCTGAACCAACCGGCGAACCAGTTTCTCCATCGAGCTGAAAGTCGCGCCCAAGCTCCGGTCATCACTGTCTCCGGCGAACTCAGTCGGTTGATCGCATCTTAACTGCAGCAGTCATCTCCTCCGATAAATCCGAATCCAAGCTAACCCCCTGCTCTCTTGTTCATCAGGTAACAGACCTTCATCTCTTGGTTTTCTCTTTATTTGGTCTAATTCCTTCTTATTTTGGAGTTCTTAGATCTAGATCTAGAGTTTCTAGATCTGGATCTAGAATTTCTCTTCCCTATTTCGTTCTATTGATCTTCTTTTGGGAATCTTACCTGCTGTAGAAAGCTTGCTCCGATCAGTGTCTTCATCTCCGGCGATCATTCCTTCCGGCGAGTTTTGATCCTCACCCAAAGCACCACACTTCATGAGTCTCATCTTCGAGTCATCCGTTCTCTCCGGCGAGTTCAGCGTCGATCCCTAGCTCGATCTATTCCGGCCAACTCTTTATTGGCTCCGACTTTCGTCGATCAGGTCGATTCTCTCATCCATCTCCTCGTTTTTCTTAGATCTAGATCTAGATTTATTTTATTTTTATTGGTTTTAATTTTCTTCTCCCTCCGATCAAGAGGATCTCACTTCGGGTCTTTCGGCAGCTTCATACCAGTCCGGTGATCTTCTCTATCCGACGATTTCCGAAAGCAAGAGGACCTCACTTCGGGTCTTGCTTCTCGTCTCTTACATCTCACAATACCTCAGCAGGTGTCACTCACTTTCGGGTAATTCCTCAGCCCTCAAGTAGTTCATCACTCAATCTGATGAATGCCTCTCTTAATCCTTATCTCTCTAGGTACAGATCTGAATCTCCATGTAGATCTGGATCTATTTTTATTTTTATTTTATTTAGATTTTCTGTGTCACAGCTCCTTGGTCGTCTCCCCTTTAGATCCGAATTTCCATTTTATTTAGCCTTTTATTTGTATTATATATTCATTTCATTATTTGTTCATTTTCTTTTGCAGAGAATCAACTATGCTCCAATGCTCTATCTCTCACATTCTTTTTAGTTGATTTATCTATCCATTGTTCTGTGGATTTTATTTTTATTTTTTATTTTTGAGAGATAGAGTAATTCTCCTACTTGAGCAACCATCATCAACTTCCCCTAACAACCTTCTCAGGTATAGCTCTTCCCTCTTTTCTATTTGTTACCATCTATTTATTGTAGTATAATGTTTACAATTTGAGTGGGAGATTTGAATCCCTTTTGGGCCTTTGGTTCGGGCTATAATTAGTAATTGAAATCCATAAGCCCCTAGAACCTTTTTAGTATAGAATGATAGTGGACCAAAGCCAATTGACCGTTAGTGGTCAATGGGCCTTGGCCCATTAACTTTCCCTTGGGGCCCATTATGCATTATCCATGTGTGTACAATAGGGTTAGGCCACGATTTTCTTTTCCTATATTGCCTACATTGGGCACTTAGGTAGTTTTCCTTTTTTTTTTTTTTTAACCCTAAATAATTGGCCTACCTCGTTAGTTTAGTCTTACAAAAAAAATAATAATAAAAAAAATAAAAAATAAAAATACCAAATAAATTAAAGGTACCGGTCTATCTCCCCTTGGGACCTAGAGCAAGGTCCGTATTTAAACCATAGCCTCTTTTGGTTTAAGGCCGCTCGATCCGCCCTGCTCTTTGCCTTTAAGTTAATTAATAGGCTTTATTTTCCTTTTTGCCTACCCTGGGCATTTAGTTTAGTTTATGACTAGTTAAAACTTGCCAAAATTAAAAAAATACAAAAAAATCAAAAAATACAAAATAACAAAAACATCCAAAAAAATCTAAAAGAAATTTACCCTAATAAGTGAACGCCCCCTAGAGCTCCATCACGAGCACCTAGCTACGCGACCATCTCCCGGAATGAGATTCATAAATCTCAGTTCCACTTCCCCTCCCCCAACTCAAACACGAGTTGGATGACCACACTCCGAAACGAGTATAAAAACAGTCACTGACCCCGAACTACTATGAGGGTTTGATTCCGACTAACCGGATAAGTAGGCAGCCCAACCAGGGTTCAACCCCAACCAAAAATAAAATTTTTACACCCCATATTGAGTTGTATTTGATTAGCAAAATTAATAATTGTTTTAGGAAATTTTAAGTGATTTTAAAATGTTTGGCTTGGACCTAATGAGTAGGTTACCATCATTGGATGGAGGTCCTGAGGTGCCTAACCCCTTCCCCAGAACCTAAAGGGATCTCTTACTTAGACTACTTTGGACCGTAGACCCCCTCATTTGGATTATCTCGGGATCCTACTTCCCCTAAGTAGGTGGCGACTCTTAAAAATAAATTTAGCGTTATTCCTCTACTCTCGGACCTTATCTCGACACTTAGAGTTGAGAGGGGAGGAAAGGCGGTAAATTTATGTGTTTACACCACTCGATAATCATTCTGTAATTGGAAAAAAAAGAAAAGCGACAGCAATCCATCATGTCCCGAAATCTAAACCACCTGTCAAACTTTAACCACAAGCCCTCCTTCTTACTCATATCGTCTGGCAAATTTATGGCAATGGCATTTGTAATTCAAGACTACATAGAAATGGACAAACTGCTGACACATCACAAAAAAATGTGTCATATATAAATGGCAAGGGATTATCTCTAGAAGATGCCCGAAATTTCCTCTTGGCACAGCTCTTTGCACGCGCGGTAAGCATTAGAATAGGGGAGTGATAGCATGCATTGCACACAAGAGCAGAGTCGGGAATTAACTGTAGGGGGGCACATTTTTTAACGAATAAGTTTATGGGTCATTTCATCCATACATTTTGTACATATCCTAAACATATTGTTTCTCCTTGTTTATATAAGCAATTGTCATATCCTACATATATTGTTTCTCCTTGTTTACGGGAGTAGTTGTCCCCTTGCCCTATGACGATGTCCTATCAAATAATATAATATGATTTTTTTGAAAAGTTCAGGAGCGTCCACCTATTCAATAACTATTCCCTATTAAATAATTAAACAAGACATGACTAATCATCTACGGTTATAACCAAACTCCTTGGAGTCGGATTACAATACAAAATTCTTTTAATTCTATTTAACAACTTTAACCTTTAGAGTTAGTTATTTTCTTCTGAAACCAAAGTTCAGTGGTTGAACCCTAAGGTTAGTAAATCTTAATCACAATCAAGAGGTACTAAAAGAGACATGTGCTGACTTGTGGGTTGTAACCGACTCCAAGGAGTCTAGTTATATTATAACAATAGAGGTTTCTAAATCCTTAGTAAACTATATTTTTTATAAAAAAAAAAATTTCAAAAGCTGAGGGGCACCACCTGAGAACGAATCACAACCAATCACGATTGAAATTGGGGCACGTGTCCCTTTTAATCCTATTAACTATGGTTAAGATTTACTAACCCTTTGGGTTCAACAATATAATCTTAGTTTGTAGAAAAAAATATTAAACTCTAGTTAAGGATTTTTAACCCTTAGGGGTAATTTTATTTAAAAAAAACTAAAGTTATATTGTTGAACCCCAAAAGTTAGTGAATTTTAACCATAGTTAATAGGGGTTAAAATGGACATTTGTTGGCATGTGGGTGCTATTGAACTCTCCCCAACTTCAATTGCAATTGGCTGTGGTTGGATCTCCATCCACCTCCATGCATATGCTAGGCAATATACAATACATAAAAAATTAAAAAACTTGTTTTTCAAAATTTTAGGGAGGCACGTGCCCCCAGGCCCCCCCGATTGGCTTCGTCTTTGATTGCACATTCTGTTGGGTGGTATATACACACCTCCCAAGCTTGCCACATGTCATCTTTAACATTCATTATTCATTAACCATGGTTAAGATTCACACATTCCTAGGGTTAAATATCTAACCTTAGTTTTTTGAAAAAATATTTTTAAAAAATTAACTTTGCTTATGATTCACTTACTCATGTGGTTAAGTTTTTTTTATAAATATTTTTCTGACAACTAAGGTTATATTATTTAACCCTATGGATGCGTGAATCTTAATCATGGTTCATGATGAAAGTATGCCTCATTTTAATTTTAGAAAAATAATTCTTGGGAGGAATATATCGAATCCTAGGATCTGGCTAAAATTCTAATTGATTTTATTCAATGAAGGTTGAAATAACATTCACATTTGCGACTTTGAAATTGTTAAGTCAAATCCACATTAGAACAGTACTCGCAAAACTTCACAAGTGTCAAGTCTCATTCACGATCCACATGAACCTTCTTTTTCCTTTAAAGCTTTCTCTAATGGAAGCTAATGACCCTTCCAAATTCCAGCTCTATGATCTTAAAATAAAGATCTTATCTTAATTATCAAGATTGTTTGATCTTCTTCTTCTTGGTATTCAAACTAGAAGACAAGAGAGAAGAATGGGGAGGGTGTGACCGTACACCACTCAAGAGAGAGAGAGAAAGATGGGCGTGAGGTTTGAGGAAGGAGAGAGAGCCAAAAAACGTGGAGATCAATTGTTTTTCTCCCAAAGTGGGCGTCTACTTATTTATAAGCTCTTGCTTGGGTTGCTTGCAACCCAAGACTTCAAATCCTAATCCAATAAGTTTTCTTCAATGATTATCCTTATTCATTAGTAACCAACTAATCTTATCATTATCTAATAAGGAATCTTTAATTAGTAACTAACTAACTAACCTTATACAATAAAGAGTCATTAATTAGAAACCAATTAAAATAAGGTTACTCCTTGAAGTGGGCGTCCCACCCTAGGTGGGCCCCACTTCCACACGCCCCTTGGGGTTTTCTAAACCTTAAAGGTCACCTTTGATCTTTTATCAAAATCCTCAATGGGTCCTACTCATTTGGTTTATCACATCCAATGTGATTCCACCTATCAAAGCTTCACTATGCATATAGTGATTACTTAGACAAATTAATTAATTTAACTAATAATTAAATTAAAAGTTTTAAGAATGTCCTAGTGTATGGGATCTAAAGGGATTTCCTATTTACGGTTGTGGGATCAAGTGCTTAACCTTTTGGTTGAAGCATTGTTAATGGGAAACACTTTCCTAAAACTCCATTAAGATCATAGAATTTTATCTATGTCCCTGGACTTCGACTAATCACAATAATGTCCATTAACACAATGTGACTAGTCTCCAGAAATTAGAAAATTGCTTGTAAGTAACATCTCACAATATATTTACAAATAAATCCTTTCACATTCCGATATCACATGTAAGCTTCCGAGATTGAAACTATTCCACTGTCTAGTCCCTAGCATATGAATAAAACTATTTTTCATTAAACTGAACTTCCAAAACACTTTTGAAGAAACATTAGAAAAGAACTGACATATATATATTTATATATACTTTTCTATATTAAAAATATTAACTTCGATAAAGACCATTTTACCGAAAAGCATCAGTACTGGATTTAACAGTTCAGTTCAACAAGTATCACCGTGATATTATTATCTCCAATTAAGGATTAGTAGATTCATTTTTGAGTGTTTACACACTTCTCCAAACATTGTATACATGACCCAACGTACACGGAGTTAGTCCTGTGAATTGGACATTGCCGATTAGCACATCAAAGCCATATATATAGATGTTTGAGAAAGTGTTAATCTCTCAGGTCTAAGGACAATTTGTCAAATAGATAACCCTAATACAATCTGACAGTGTATTCCATAGGATATCTACTAGTGACCTCATTCAGTATTATGTACTTGCTACATATACTCACATGTTCGTCAAGAGTCAACACTTTCTGTGAATGAGATTCATCACACTATCTTATAGAACTACACATGTGCAAGCCATGATGAAGTACGATGCCCAAACAGTACTCTAGAGGCTTCGAACAATATTAGGTTTACAAGGAACTGGAAAATCATATCTCCTCGTAACTTTTGCATGATTTTTCTACAATGTTACCTATGGAACTTTATGTCATCATCAAATGAGACATTAATTAATATAAATACCCTTTATAGTTGGTTATGTGAATATGATGTTTGTCTAATCAACATAGAAAAGTCTCTTATTGGCTTTTGAGTGCATATATGTCCAATAATTTCTCACTTGCACTCTAAGCCAATTAGATGTGATGTTTTTCAAACACCAGCTGAAGCATAACTTAATATACATGGGTTTGTCATGTCTGTTTTACCACAACTATTGTAGTAGTGCTATACTACCTGCAACTCTTGTAGATTTATTATCAATAACCACAGTTTTAAAAGACTAAACAAAATGATATTGTCCAACAATCATTTTCAGAAGTTAGCTTGCTTGTGCTTTACCATTGTATAATGCTCTGGACTAATCTGATCAATATCTTATCACATCAATATGTGATAAATATCCAGTCTAATACAAGTATACTGTTTCATGATATCACTTATCTAAGAGAAATAGATTCCATTTCATAAAGGTAGAAACTCTGTTATTTGAATCTTACTTGCACAAAAACATGATTGTTATTGGAAGAATAACAATATCATTTTCCTTTTGTCTCTAAACCATTTAGGACTAAGAAAACATGTTGTCAAAGTTTTTATCCTTCATTGCAAAATTACTTGATCAAATCTAAGAGAAAAATAATATTCATACTTCATTCACAATGAAAAGAATGTTATTTTTGCATAGAACCAGGAAAGTAATCATGCTCCCACTAACCAGTTTGTACACAAATGATACTTTCATCCTTATACGAAAATCAAATAATTTAATTACTTCATCAAAATAAAAGTTAGTCCACTTATAGATTCTGGGACATGTGGGTTCTAGTATACTATTTAGGTATGATGAGAGTAAAGAGTTGATCTCTATCAATTCTCATAGTTATCGGTCTATTGGGCTTTCTCTTCTAGAACAATTCTAGATTTAGTTTCTCTCCTAGGAAACTTACATTCCTGTTTACAAATATCTTTTGTTATCCAGGAATAGAGATTAAGTGTCTCTAGTACGAATCTCAAGCTCATCTTCTATCAAATCATATCCAATATTGTTCGATTTTTAACAACACCATCATACTATGGTTTGTTATGGAAATTAACTGAGATAAGATGTAATGAGAGTAACTTATGAAATTTCTATTAAGAGGTACTCTTCTCAATCATGGAAGACTTACCTAGCTATTTCTTTATGCTATGTTTGGTTGCCGAGAAAATTGATGAAAACATGGAAAAGAAAAGAAAATTTTGGATTTTTAATACAATTTTTAGTTGTGTTTTGTCTAATTTTCTTTTCTTTTCCATGTTTTTACTTATTTTCTCGACAACCAAACATAGGGTTATTTCATTGCGGAATTCCTTAAACTTTTCAAAGAATGTGAAATAAAGTTAGTTACCTCTTAATGAAAGATTCATATGACTACGATCATCTGTGTGTAGTAATACAATATAGGAAAACACATCTTTCTCCATGATAATTATTCATAGGACTAAGTTCATAAAGACTAAGGGATGTGCCAAATACAAATTAATGTTACAATAGTAACAATATAAGAAATCAAATTTCTACAAGTAATTGGCACATACATAGTCTCTAATAATAAAATCCTATTTTGAGCTAGTTTTCATAAAAACATCACAATGGTGACTTATAACAATTATTGATTTTGTCTCATTCCCAAGTAGAAGTATTATTTACTCGGATTTCTCCTTCTCCTTAGCAAACTTACAACTATTGTACTTATGCAAGGTCATACCAAACATTAGGAGCTGGAGGTTCCAATAATTAAGTTGGACTTGATGAGTATACAGGTTGGACAATCCTTCTAAAGGTTTATTCTGTATCTAATGATCAATTGCTTCACTATGAAGCATAATCCTTATATTTTCCTTTCTTCTCAGAAGAGCCCTTGTCCATACTACCAGAATATCTTTCCAATGGAAAATATTAGATTCTTTCATTTGCATAAATGCTCAGGATGAAGAGAATCGAACTCTTTTGAACATCTTTGCAAGTAACCTTTCAAAGGTTCTTAGCCATATGCAACATGTGGGATTTCAGACAATCTGATTTCCTACTTGTTCAACAAAACCATATTAAAGGACGCTGGGAGCTAGTTGAGGATCATATCCTCTAATCCCATAAATTTATCTCAATTTATCTCAGCACCAAGAATTGAGATTTATGAATCCCATGATCACTATCACTTGATATCTCTCCTTTTTTCTCACTACTTTATTCTCACATGTCGCATAGTGTGTAGAGAAGTCAAAATCATGGGAGACAATTAAATGACTTCACATCTCGCACACATTGTGGTAGAATGAGACCACTTTTCTGACATCTGCAAGAGAGAATCTGAGGCCCTCCCAAGGCACTACATCAGATTTTGCATGACAACCAAGGTGTTGGTTAGCATGCAGAAATTGACGTGGCGCCTTGGAGTGGGTGCTGGCGGTCTCCTCGCTTGCACCCATGTCATATAAATAATAACTTTTTTTCCATTGTTTAATATAAATAACTGTTTTTTTCTTTCAAATGTGTAGGCAGGTTGTTGGTCCCATTACCGCCAAGTTCCACTCTCAATGTCATGATCAACATCTCATTTTCCTTAGCTCCCTCAAAGAAAGACCATTTAAATGAATATAAAAGGGGAAGTGATTTAAAACTCTGGTTGGTAGAGCTGGACCGTTGGATTGAAAATCCATTGGTGCCGAGCATTACATGTTTTAAATGGTGGGTCCTACTTAATGCTTGATACCATTAGATTTTCAATCCAAAGGTCTAGCTATCGATAGTACCTAATATCCGAGAGTTTTAAATCACTTTCTGTACACAAATAAATAAGTCCTAGGCCTTTCCCCAAGTGGGAGGTCCTGGGTTCCATTTCTCACTCCCCCTTTGGGGCTAGCGCTGCATGGGTTTACCCAGACTTACCTAGTGTGACGGGTTGCGGACTCACGTCGCACCCTCGGGGATTAGTCCTGACCCAAAGGGTTGGAGACACCCCGAGTTCCAAATATATATATATATATATATATATATATATATATATATATATATATATATATATATATAATAGATGAGATGGTTTGCTTATTTCCAAGTAAAGTCTGAAGTTTGAAATGAGTTCATCTCCGGTGCATACCTTGAACAGAAACCTGCAAACCTCTAAGAAAAAAGAGAAACAGGGAAATTTGTTAGAATTTTCTTTAAATTGAAATTTATATAATAAAATTCCAAAAATCTCTTGTGAAACCGTACTCAAACGTTCAAATAATCAAAAACATTCAATTTATGTTAGGAAGAGAGCAAACAAACTGTTGCTAGTCTTCTTGAGTCTATTTTTAAAATGCAAAGAGATTGGCTCCACTTCTTTTGATAGATTTTCACAGATCGCCAAATGTAAAACAATCTCTCACAAAGTCCATTTGAAATATGGTTAACAAGTTTTAATTTTTGTGGTTAGTTTTTTTTTCTTTCTAAAAAAGAAAAGTTAGATGCTTTAGTCCTAAGAATTAATGAATCTTAACCACAGTTAAATTGAGTAAAAAAGGGACACGTGACCCAAAAAAAAGGTGAGATGATAAATCCTTTCCTTGGCCAATGAAAGGGATTATTTTTCTTTTATTAAATATAAGGATACTTTTATATTTGTACGATATATTAATTCATTAAAAATACAAAATACAAGAAAAGTCAAATTATACTTTATTTCTCTGGGCATTTAATGATTGATTCACTAACATAGCAACACTCATATTTAAAATAGGATTTTGCTAGCCCTAGTCGCAAATCTTCCAAAGACGTAATTGGGGTGCTACAAATGTCAAACATTCTCTGAATTGAATATTTTTAAATTGTTAAAATATAAAACATCCCCAAGTGTTAGGCCCAACTTACGTCTATGGAAAAATTTGTAGTAAATGCGAATGGGGCTAGCACTCCTCTTTAAAAATTAAATTTTAAATCACTTACGAGGAGAGTTGATAGCTCCAATTACGTTAATTATTAATGAGAGTCACCACAAAAGAGTCTCTTAAGAAAATGCCAATAATTTTTTCTTTTCTTTTTATAACTAAACTGACCCTGCTGTTCTGAAAATATATAAGCTCCGGGATAGAAGATAGTTCTCCAAGGAATAGCGAGCTGGCGATCTTATGTATAAATGTCATGTAAAGTTGACTTCAATATTATAAAACAATAGAGCTGTTAACACTGAATAAAATCAAAGTTATCTCCTATATAAATATAACTGTCCGATCTAGACTGGTCTATGGTTGCAAATAATACAGATACATCGCTGTGAACATCCAGCTTGGGGCCATCACCTCATCACCATATGAGTTTTGGTCATTCCTTTTATCAGCTCTACTTATCGACAACCCAATGTGGTCAACCATTTCACCATTTGATTAATGCTGTAAGCATATCAAACTCGATTATTTCCTGTCCCCGTATTTATTTTATTTATAATTTAGTAAAGCTCCTACCTTGAACAACACATACAACTTTGACTGAATTATGACTTCAATGGGCTGGTGGGTCAAGCTGGGATTGGGCCGGGCCTGTTTAGGTCCAGTTCTATTTGGGCCTCATGTATTAAAATCCAGGCCTTTATTTATCAGGCCGGCTTGTAGGAGTCCATATCTTATAGTATATTTTGGACCATTTTTTTTCAAGGTAAACACATTGGCCTATATTTTTATAGCAGCAAAGTAACACCTACCATTTTTATTTTTATTTTTTTTTTACTTTCCAAAAAAAAAAGTAACACCTACCATTTTAGATGAATATAGACAATTCCCTTACAAGACGTGGTGGCAAAAGGCATTAAAAAGTAAAGAATATGAGATGCCGACGATTTGATATAGGTGCAGAACTGCTTATGCCTATATTATATATCAATCAAAAAAAAAAAGATGCCTATATCAAATCTTATCATCTTATAATAAAGACCAGAAAAGTAGATCTAATGGATGCCATTAGCATAGTGGCACCTACACTTTCTTATCTTTTTTATATTAATTTATAATAAAGTTTGGAATTAGGGGTTGTAATAGTCAAAATTTGGTCTTGAATTTTTGTAATTTTTGAATAGGTCCGGCCCAAATCTTGAGACATTTATAAAGGCTTTAAAGCCCAAATTTGGCCGATTGTCCTACCATTCAGAATGGGCATTACAGTAAAGTAAGTAGAGCTAATATGAGATGCAGAACATTTTATAATAGGTGTTGATGTTATTTAATAAGTATAGATGGGTCAATGTTTTCCTTGGGCTGCATTTGCTTGGAGGGGAAATACGTACATTGAATTAATTTTTTAGAGAAAAAATAATGTTTGTGTTTAGAATGTTACAAAATGTTTTTTTTTAAAAAAAATTTAAGCATTTCTCCAAAAAGAAGAGAAATTGTTTTCAACTTTTTTTTCTCCCATTTTCTACAACATTTTTTCCCTCAAAACAAATGAAGCCTTAGGGGTTAATTTTAGCGACACTTAGTAAAGATCTAAGGGTGGTTATAATTCTATAGTAAAAGTGTAATTGTATATATGCTATTATAATATATAATTAGCTTGGAGGCCGAACCTAGGCTTCAAGTGCTAGGCCTTATACGAGCTCTAGTTGAATAGGGCTTCATTTCTAGAGTCTTGCACTAGTTATATGGGCTCATAAGTTGGGTTTCAATGGGCTGAAAATGAGGCCTGGCTCGGCCCATTGAAACCCCAAAGCCCTTTCTCTCCAGGGCAATGGTTTGAGAATAATGCAGTGTTTTAACTGGGAAAATCGGAACCGATCAAGTCCACGATTTCGAAATGACAATAATCGAGTAGAATCCAAAATTGTCCTTTTAAAGCATTACTGGTAGAATTGTCCGTGTCATGGCTTGAAAAAATATTTTTTTAAAAAAACAATTAAATATTTAATAAATATTTTTAATGTTAAAACCTACCATAATCCAACCGTTGGACCGGCCAAGAACCGGACCCCCAATCAGTTTGGCAGCTAATCCAGTTATTCCCACACCATGCAATAATGCAAAGACCCCAAAAACCCTAAATCTAGAATGTGACAAGTTCGGATGGGCACGTTGTTGTCCATTTGTGTCTTACAAAATGGGCCCTATTGTTATCATTTGGTGATTCCCATGTAAACAGTAGGTGGGCCCTCATTTTATGAGACACATATTGGCAACAGCGCAACAGTAAGCGATGTTGCCCATCCGAGTTCGAATGTGACTCACATTAATCCTGCCGCATCATCATTAACACATAGGATTGCTGGGAAGCACAAGTGGGCCAGGGGTTGGGCCTTTGGGGTCTTCTAAGCAAAACCAATCGCTTGGAGTCCGTTTTAGTCATTAAATGTAGATAGGGGTGTACATCGTAATTAAACTCAAGGGAGATATTTGTCATCTACATTTTCCCAACGGACAAACAATGACAGATCAAGGAAAAAGACAAAAACGAAGAAAAATCATGCTTTACTCATGGACTCACGGTGACTAGAGATCAGAGAGAGAGAGAGAGAGAGAGAGAGAGAGATTTGTTACGGTTTACGGAGGAAGAAGGGCAAAGAAAGGAAAAGACAAAAGGAGAAAAATACTTTTCCAGAATAGAGTGTTACAACAGAGGTGAGATTCATGAAATACAATAAAATAATGAATTTTTTTTCATTAAAAAGATAGAATAATTAAATAAATACATTTTTTTTTTCTTTATACATGGAATATAAAGAAAAAGATAGAGGCATTTGAAAAGAAAGCTTGACTGTGATTAACAGTGAAAGATAAAAAGCAGTGATAGAGAGATATAGCTTCTTCACCTTTTACTTCCGAATTTAAGAAACTTTTATTTTCTTTTTCTTTTTGGGGATTCGAAGGTTTGTGGTTTTTGGAATCTGATTTCCGGATTGTTTGTCTCAAATGAGTGGGTTTCAGGCATAGATACTTCCCTTTCAGGTGATTTTTCGGCTTTGAAAGATGGTGATCTTGCATGTTGGTGGAAGCGGTTTTCTTGGGCTCTGATGGGGGTTCTCTCCAAACTGGTAAGTGGGTATCTCTGGTTATCAATGTTCTTTGATGGGGTTTGCTTTTTTTTTTTCTTCTCAAATTTGTTTGTGTGTGTGTGTGTGTTTGTTTATGAGCTGCGTTAATTTTTTTTTATTTTTGTATATGAATTTTCCGTTGGTTTTCCTTTTATGTTTTTGTTCTTGTTGTTTATGTAGGATCAGTAGCTAATTTTTGATTTTCTCTTCCTCTCTCTCTTTTTTTTGCCATTTTTTGTGCTTATAATATGTTTGATCTGTTATCCTGAAGGATTCGTTAATTTTTTTTTCTTTACTTGCATATAGTTTCACAGTTTTTTTTAGGATGTATAATTTTTTCCTCTTTATAAATGTACAAGTAGCCCTCTTTCTGGATTGTTATTTGCATTCACGTTCTATTTCATTTTGTGCTGGTAGATCACCAGTTCTTGCACCTATGCCAGAAATTCAGCTATTCTATTGATGATCTATCACTTCTATTGTTTCCTTAGAAAATGCAGTACTTGAAATGGCCGTTATGGAATTTCAGAGTATAGTTTAGTGGATTAGAAAAACTTTTTATCTTTCATTCACGAGTGATTGGGTGTAGAAGGTCAGTGATTTCAAACTATTATTCATTTATGTGGTGTTTGCTTGAAATAATAATAAAAAAAGATGTTATGGAATGGTGACTTTAGTGAATTTCCTGATCATAATGGTTCTGTCCGAAAAATAGAAAACCATAATCTATTGCACGCATGCACAAGTGAGTAAAAAAACAAAATTGCATAATTATGTAGTTCAGATTTAATGTGGACCTGATCTATTATTGTGCTTTTATTTAATAATTATATATATATAGAGAAAGAGAGAGTCAGTCTCAAAATGCATCTAAGGTACCCAAGTTCCCGGATTATTGCCCCATAGAGGACTAGGGTGTCATCAACAAACTGTAAATGCGAAACCTTAAAACCTTTAATACCCATTGCAAACCTATCATGCCCTCCAATTTACAAATGAGACGGCTCAAAACCTCAAATACCATGATAAAGAGGGAAAGGGAGAGTGAGTTTCCTTGTTTTAATCCTCCGGAATTTCTGAAATTTTCGGCTGCCAGCTAGGCTACCCTTGAGGCCTTAACTAAAACTGAGAAAGAAGTAGTAGAATAGCAAGTCTGCATCCGTCTCGCCCCCTAACCTCAAAACCCATTCTCCTTAGCATGTATTCAAGAAATACCCAGTTCACGTGGTCATAGGCCTTCTCCTTATCCAATTTACAGACCAAACCCGAATGAGCTCTTCTAGTTCTCCAATCCACACACTTGTTGGCTGTGAGGATACCATTCAAAATTTGCCTTCCATTGACAAAAGCTCCTAATGGGTTGCGAGATGATCGAACCCATCATTGATTTCAACTTAGAGGCTAGGACTTTAGCTAAAATCTTACAAACACTCCCCACTAAGCTAATAGGCATATAATCCTTAATCTCCTAAGCTCCTTTGATTTTAGGAATAAGAGTGATTAAGGTAATATTGATCATCTGATCAAATGAGCCTTCCCTAAGAAATTCCTCAATGTCCCTCATGAAATCAATTCGTATGATACTCCAACAATGCTGGTAGAAAGAGATCGTAAACCCATTTGGCCCAGGGGCTTTGTCCCCTACCATATCCTTGATGGTCTCCTTGACATCCTCCTCCATAATTTTTTTTTATAATCTATCTTTGTTGCGACCCAAAATCTCATCTAGGTCAAAATGGAACTTTGACTCTTGACACTGCATTATCTTGGAATCTCACACCGAGACTTCTTATCTTAACATGAGCTTATAAAGCATACTAAAGAACGAACTTGAAATTTTCTTTAAATTAACATCAATCTCAAAATGTCTAGATCAAACAAACCATAAACATAATCTTAAACCATTATCTTATTACAACCCTTCAATTTAAACCAAAGTTTGATAATCTAAACTTCAATAATATGGATATTTATCCAAATTATTCTCATCTTCCGTGAAATCACCTTTTTCCCCTCAAGATATTCCTCCTCCTCAGGTTCTGCTACAGTCAGGGGCGGGGCATGCCCCTGTTAGTTATGTATGCCCTAGAAAGCCGTATCACATTAGCTTAATCAAGATTAATGCATTTTGCTTATATTCGTTGTCTCCCTGTCATGCATAATAATTGGGTATACTGTAATCATATCTCACTTGCTAAGATGATGATTGTTCCTTAGGCAACATTATAGAAGAACCTCGTCATGGTTAAGGAACCATGAACATGAGATGAGGATATTCATTTACCTTGTAAACCTAAAACATATCTGGACTTAGAGTGATGATTGAACATCTCACTCTCATAAGTTCATACGTGTTGATGGCATGATGAGTCTCAATCGTGTAGAGTATGGACTCAAGCACACATGTAGGTGCATGTAATATGTACATGGCACTGAGGGACCTAATGAGAATACTAAATGATTTGATTATTGTCATAACTAAAATGAGTAATTCTCAGTGCAAGACACATTAATTTGATGACTGCACACAGTCCTTAGACCTAAGGGATCTATATCTCTTCATGAACTGAATGTATGACTTTGATGATACCAATCATTGATGTTGAATAAAAAGACTATATATGGGTACGTTGGGTCATGCACATAGTGTATTAAGGGAGTATGATGCTCAACAAGGAATCCACTACTTTTATTCAAAGTTAAGATATTCCATAAACATGATCACAAAGTTGAACCAATAAGTCTGAGCTCAACATTTGATAAAATGGTTTTATCGTATTGTTTTAATATTATCATAAAAATAATATCTAATTTCTAAAGCTTTTAGAAATCTGTTTTGGGGTTCAATATAATGATCATGGTCATGCTAACATAAACCAAGGGTTTGACAGTAATAACTAAACCTATCCCTAGTGGTTTATGTGGGATATAGTGTAAGTGGAAGGACTATACTATATAAGAAGTTGTAGGAAAGGGTTACTTCATAATTTCTGTAAGTGTTGGGACTACTTCATATTATGTGGATGGACATTATTGTGATATGTAGTAGTCTAGAGACTTTTCTATAAAATTAGAATGTCTTTGGACCTAAAAAGAAAAAGGGTTTTCTTAAAGGATTGTAATTAGATTACAATTACCTTACTACATCTAACACTTAAGGAACCCTAATTGGCCCCAAACACTAAGCTTTCTCTCTCTGTTGACAAGTATCTTGACATGTGTCATGTGATGACCAAGGTTCGAAATTTCGATAATATCGGCGATATATCGCTGATATTTTTCCATATCGGTCACCACCGATATATCTTTACGATAGATAGAATTTTTTACATGATATCGGTAGATATAAACGATATATTGCCGACATCAACGATTTATCGTCGATATCTCACCGATTTCGACAGAAACGGTGAAAGCGAACCTTTTCCCCAATTTTTGCTCGTCTTTAAATGTGAAAATTCCAACATCATGCAATTCAAACAATCTCTTGAATATTTGATTTAGAAAAAAAAGAAAAAAGGAAAGAGGGTTGAGAGTAGAGAAGAAAGGAGGAGGAAGAAGAGGCAAGAGGGTACATACCTCTCGCCGTCACCGTCACCGTCACTGTGTTTGTAGGCTTGTACCCTTCGCCAACAGCAAAATCCATACACCAACTTATCCAGTTATCCCCCTTACCCTTCCCCTTTCCGAGCTCTGCATCTCGCCCTTGCTTCTCCTTTTTTTTATTTTTATGTTTTGATCTACTGAGAGTGAGGGCTTGGGCTCTCTTATGTTTTAACCCTAGCAAGGGTAATGCTAGGGTCATTCCCATAATGTCATTAATCATATTTCTTTAATTGTTTTAAGTTTTTAACCTAATATGGGTAATGCTAAGGTCACTCCCATAATGTCATTAAACATACCTCATTTAATTGTTTTAACCTAAAAGGGTAATGCCAGGGTCAATCTCATTATCTCATTAAAAAATATCTTAAGTTCATAAGGGATTTTTAAAAATATTTTCAAAAGAAAAAATTTAATATAAGACCTTTTTTATTTTAAGGATTATACATGCAATTCATGGATATTTTATTTAGTTATGAATTTAATAATGTTCTTCTATTATTATTAATAGCTAATAATTCTAAATAGCATACTTAGTTACATCAACAAAATAATATAACTTATTTAACTAAAAATAATATACAAAATTACTAAATACTACTAAAATTTATCATTTAATAACATCAAAAGTAAAACAAATTATTAATCTGTTAACAAAAATAAAATATTTTTAATCATGAGTTGTATTAAAAAAGTATTGATTTTTAAAAAATATAACTTATTTCAAATTTACATGAATCAATCATTCATTATCGTCACTCGTTAGTGCACATCTTTCCTCTCTTCTCATTGCATCTCTTATACACGTTGTTTTTTAAATGTTTTTATCCTAAAAGGTGTATTAACATTTATTTTAACATTTCCTGAAGTATCATTGCAAAATTCCATGTTTTTCCCCATTTTTTGTCATTTTTTTCCAAAAATCACCGATAAACGATATATCTTGCGATATATCTTTTTTCCGCAGCTCGACATGTCGAGCGATATCGACATTCAAAACCTTGGTGATGACACACCTACTTGTAATGAGTCACCTCAAGTGCATAGTGTGACAAGTGTCTTTAACTTGACACGTGTCATGTGTAAGCACATAAGATAAGCATATATATATGTGGTAGAAGTGTAGAGAATTGTTGGACGAAATTTCACTCTAGTTTTTCTTGAAAAACTTGAGACCTCCTACACATATTTCTCAGTGAGGTTTTGTGAAACCTTCAGTTGTTGAAGCTTAGTTGAAGCTTGGTAGAAGCCATCCTTCTACCATAAGGTTGTTAAAGAGAGATTCAAGAGGAGCTGTTTGGACTTCTAGGAGGCTTTACATTTGGAGAGCTCTTTGGGTAACCTTCTTATTCTTCCTTAAAATCATTAACACTTGAGAGATCCTTGGTTGAGAAAAGTTCTGATTTTTCTCCTAAGCATGAAAAAGTTTCATGATTTTAATTTTGTATGTAGTGGCCCCCCCAAATAAAATTTTGTAATTTTTTTTATATGTATAATATAAATGGATTGGTTCTTTAGGCGTCCATGTGTGCATATTAACCATAGTTAATGGGTGTTAAAATGAACACGTGTCAAGTGGGAAGGCCCACACATTCCACCCAGTGGAACGCGCATGAAAAAACAATCTTCATAATATAAAAATATTATTATATTTATTTATATAATAGATTTATCAAAAGGGGGACCTTATTTTTCTTTTATGGACATTTATTGGAAGGAAAATGTTATTGAGACCGTTTGGGATGGAGACCACCCCGAGACTGTTCCTAACAGCATGATGATTCAATTTTTTTTGAAACCCATGCACTTTTTTTTGTTTCTCTGTGTTGTTGGGAATGGTCTCGAGGTGGTCTCCACCTTGGACGGTCTCAATAGCATTTTCCTTATTGGAATGCTATATTAATGAATTTTATGACCACGATGGACCCATTACAATATATATATATATATATATATATATATATTCTCGGAGACTAAGCCCCTAAACCCCCAACTAATTTGCTTCATATATGTATTTTGGCCCCCCCAAGGAAAAATTCCTGGCCTCGCCCCTGGCTACAGTCTCCAAATCTAAACATACCGACATAAAATATATCAATTGAGCACATGCGGCTCAGTAGACATAAAATCTTATCTAAAAATATCATAAGCATTAACATAAAATTCTAGCTATAAATATTTGTTGAGCACATGCCCTAAGGCAAGCTCACTAAGATTGATTTTTGTGAATATATGAATGTTTTTTTCCTTTTGTTTTTATTAGGGTAAGGCTCATTTTGGAACATGGGATGAGTTTTGGCAAATTCAACTACGGTCAAATTTTAACCCAAATGGGGTAGCATGGGGAGGTGGCTAAAAGATCATGTTCAGGGTATAAAGGAGGGATGTTTGTCTTGTGGATAGTAGATGATCTACCACCAATTCCTATTTTATTGAATTGGTATTGGCAATGAATCAAATACCATCGCCTTTGGCACAACATATTGGGACTACATCTTCTTCTAAATCCTTGCACGATCCATACTCTAGAGTTAGTGAAGATCTGTAGGCTTTTAGTCCTAGAATTCTCTTCATACTCTAAATATTAGCTTCTTCTCACTTCTCCAATGATCAAAATAAAGGAGTGAGAGCCTTCTTAGGGGTCATGGGGCATGCTCACTAGGTAACATTAATGAGGAGGTGGAAAGTCATTGACTTGCTAAATGAGTATATTGATTGCTTAGAATTTCTTTGGAATGGGAAAGCTAAAAATTTTAAATACCATCTTGTTGACAGGTGTGTAGAGCCAAGGAGAATGGGGGTTTAAGCCTCAAGCTGTTAACTCAGGTTAACAAGGCTTTGTTAGGGAAATGGGTTTGGAGGTACGGGGAGGAGAGGGATAGTTTGTGGCGGGCTGTGATCACTGCCAAATACGGGGAACGGTCATGCTGGGTTCCAAAAGCGGTGAGAGGTCCACATGGTCAGAGTCTATGGAAAGGCATTATGGCCAATGCTAGTCTAGTGGTGCTATACTTCAGGTTCATAGTTGGCAAGGGGTCTGAGGTCAGGTTTTGGTTAGGCGTTTGGTGTGGAAGCACGAGGCTGAAGGATGACTTCGGCAACTTGTTCTTGCTAGCGTCTGATAGGAATATCTCAGTAGGGGAGTCTTATGAGGGGTCGGGGGAGGGGTGGTGTGGTGTCCGAGTTTGCGCCGAGACTTGAACGATTGGGAGGTTGAGGATATGGTTCGCCTATTGGGAGCGTATCTCGTCGATTTCCCCGTGCGACGAAATTAGGGATAGTAAGATTTGGGTTAGAGACAACCATGGTCGGTTCTCAGTAAGATCTCTATTACTTTCATTGTATCTCTTCCCCTCAGATTCGTTTCCTCATAAGAATGTTTGGAATCCTGACATCCATTCAAAAGTATCTTTTTTCGTGTGGAATGCGGTATTGAATAAAATTCTAACATGTGACTATTTACAAAATAGAGGGTGGAGGTTGTCTAACCATTGTTTTTTATGCCTTTAAGCAGAAGAGACCGTGGATTGTCTCTTCTTGCATTGCTCTATTGTGTTTGGGATTTGGGGTTTCTTTCTTTCCAGGGTGGGGGTTGACTGGGTGTTTCCTTCTTCCTTTCTCAACTTCTTATCTTGTTGGACGAAGATGATTGGGAATGGCGTTAGGGCAGCGATTTTGGTGGTGCTCCCGGGGGCTATATCTTGAATAATTTGGAATGAGAGAAACCTCAGAGTTTTTGAGGATTCATCCTCCTCAGTGGAGCGTATTTGTGCCCGGAACTGTATGGTGGTTTTGGAATGGGCGGGGCTTCAATGTGAAGTAGAAGATCTAAAAGAGGTGTTGGGTTATTGAGATTGTTTTGGGTGTTCGGAGTTTTTTCTTTTTTCTTTTTTTTGGGGTTGAGTTTATACACTTGTAAACTCTTCTCCCCTTTTCTCTTTCTTTTCTTTGTGCCTTGTATCGCCTCTTTTGGTTACTAATGGTGCTTGCTTATCGATGAAAAAAAAAGATGGACAGAGTTGGAGCATGGGTAATGGGTCATGGGTCTTGGTATCATAATTCTCACACCCACAGAACATATTGCATCTCAAAATGTAGGCTCCCATATCTTGGGCTGCATCATTCTCCTCCTCTTGAAAAGAACTCGCTCATGAGTTCCTATGGTGTAGCTTCAATTAAGGCTTGATCTTGGGTCTTCGGCTTGCCCAAAAATCTCACTTTAATCTTTTAAGTTGCACTTTGAACATATGTATCATCGGTTGGGTCCATGATAATTCCCTTGCATAGTTTTCTCGACTTATTTTTTTAGGATGCCTTCCAATATTGGTGTAGATATTCTTGAAAATCGCTATAGGCACCGTACATGTCATCTTTAGAGAAACCTCTAAATATCTCCACAAGAATGGATCCTCATAGGCAGACAATGAAATCAATGTATACTTTTCTTCTTCAATAATAGGAGTTTCAACTGTTAGTAAATAACCATCATCTGAATATTCATCAAAGATTGGCAATGACTACCAATCTACAACCTTTTCAATTTTCATTTGAAGAATAAGACTATGAGTTTAATACTAAAACACTTGTTTATGTGGAGAAACCCCTTAATTATAGATCTTGAGAGAGAGAGTGAGGAAACTCACCAAAAGGTGATAGGACAAGGGAGAGAAAAGAGAGAATAACCCTTGGTCAATAAATGGGTTAAAGTGAAGAGACTCAAGTGATGGGACATGAGAGAATGGGGAGAGAAAGAGTGCACACATAGATTTGGTTGTGGAGGGATTGTGTGTGGGTTGGTAAATAGGTTATGGGTCATAGACTTGGGTAAGTCAAATGGGTAATTGGGCTTGGGCTTGGATGTTTTAGGTTAAGACTTGGGCTAAGCTTGGGTAATTGGGCCTTGGATCGGGCTTGAGTATTCAAGCTTGGGTTTGGGTTTGAATTGGGTTTTGGCTTCGTAAATGGGGTGTTGGGTTTGGGTCCGTTGGGCCTTGATGAAGAAATAGGGGTGCAAAATGGGGTGCTTACAATGATGTCACGGTCAACTACTTTTCAAAGGTGAGAACACTTTTTCTTTTCTTGTTTTTTTATAACAATAACTATTATTATATCATAAGAAATCTCACCTTTTCAAAGAGTTGGTATTTGCCTTTTTGCTAGTGATGATGTCAGGACCAAGAGAGTTCTTAGTGTGTACAGTCACAAACTCCTTTTACAATTAGAACTAATTGCTAGCTTCTCAAGCAATTTAAAAAGGAGTCTTAGATTAGTAATTAATTAAATTTAGATTAAAATCAAAACTTAATTAATTTGAAATCTAAATAAGAGGAGAATAGTGAAACTTTCTCTCTTCTTTATCCAAGTGGCATGTCCCTTTATAGAATTGAAACCCTAATTAGAAAAGAATTATTATCAGATATTAATAAATGTAAACAATGAATCTTTCATTGTGTGGAATCTTTAGGGATCTCATTCTTCAAGTGTGGGACCCACTAGATTGAATTTAGAATTCTAGTGTAACTAGAAAACACTTTCCCCTAATTTCAATAGGGTTATTGAATTTTATCAATATCCCTAGACTTCCACAAATCATAATTAGTGGTCATTCGAACGTCATGGATTCCCGTTCGAACTTGATTCCCTCTTTCTTCTTATTTTTGCATACATGTAATATCTTAAATTAACCTAGAGGGTTTTAGCATACATCACATGAATGACACAAACATCGAGAAATAAAATACAGATCACTACTCTCTCTCCCTCTCTCTCTCTCTCTTCTTTAACCCATTCCTGAGTCCCTGACCAACCTTTAACTTCAAGATGTGATTTAACTTCAAGATGTGATTCGGTCTCTTCCTGGCATTGGCCATCTTGTGGAAGAACTTTGTGTATACTTCTCAATAGAAAGCTTCTAAGTGGTGTAAGCCGAAGCTCCTACTTTGGAGATTGAGATGAATTCTGAAAATCCTGTTACTTGATAAATCAGGATGCCCTCATAATACATGTACATGAGTAAAAGTTAAATGTACTCTCAAGATAATACAGATGACCTAAAGATGCAGAAAAAGAACGGATATGCTTATGCTCCCCTCAAATGTACGGTGAGTTTAAAAATATCTTCAGAAATTAGTGAAGAATATGGATACTTGCTAATGTTGCCGGACATAACAAGCCTAAGTTGGTTGGATGGCAGAAAATGAGGCAAGCAGAGGTTTAGACTAGGACCAGTGGCAATTAACCTTGGTGTGGTTGATCAGCTCATAAGATCTGGGATTACTATCTATTTTTTAGTGGCCTCCCAATGGTGCAGAGAGAACCTCCCTTGTAAAAACCGAGCAGATCCCCAAGTAGAACAGATCTACTACAATGGCTCTGTAGAAACTCTTATAAGTGGAAAAAAGTTCCTGATGATTCGCTAACTTCCCAGCAATCTCTTTAAGCCGAGAGCTAGAAGCATGACGTGTAATGGTGACTTCACAGCTGTGAAAAAAAAAACAACTGGGTGAATAGTTGTGGCAACTGGCAAGGGCTTGACTGATGAAATAGGTATATCGGTATTCGCTTCATTGTTAATTGACCCTGCTCAAAAAGGCCAGATTTATGAAAAGTAACAGTGCAATCGTCATCTATTAGTTGCCAAACAGAGAGAAGGGTCAGACTTCAAAGATAGCTTATTAACAAGAAGAACATGAGACATTGATGAAAAGGAACATTAAGAATAAATTATTAGAGCCACCTATAGTAATGGACACGAATCATCAACAGTAACAATGGAAGAATGATGCAGAGGAAGAGACCTATGTGTAAGAGAGTTTCACCTTTCATATGATTAGTTGCTCTGAAATCAATAAGCAAAGGAAAGAGACTGTTGTACTTGAGGTGGCAAAGAGCCTAGATCCTGGGGCATAGTCGAAGTGGAAAAAGAAATCGCTACAGGCAAGCGTCTAAAGAAACAATGCCACGTCAGAACTCAGAAGAATTGAGGATGGCAGTTGAAGCTGTGGCTGGGATTTGATGATATGAAAGGAAGGTTTTAGTGGTTTCATCTTTTACTGATTGGTGGCTGAATTACATAGGGTTAGATTCTTAGCAATAGTTGCACTTGCACATAATATTTGATATGTCGTGCTCAAGGTTATGTTCAAGCATTGTCCTAACAGGTGATATACCCCTGTTGACACGTGTGGATTCTGGTACTCCACCCGTGTTGGATTCGACACTTCTGAATTTCCTTATTTTTCTTTGCTTTTTCTTTATTTGCAAGACATAAATTATTGTTTACCATTGATATGAGTTCCACCATTTCCAATAGAATTTCTTCAGGAAACATAACATTACAATAAAATTACAATCATGCAAGCTCTTCTCTAAAGTATATGACGGCACGAGTAGGATATTCCATTATATGGGCTGTTGTAATCTAATTGCCATGTAATAATTTTATTTTTCACATTACTTAAAGATTTTGTTTCATACAATAATCCTTTTCTTAGGACTTCCAAATCAGACACTGTCCATGTTGGGTACAGACACTTGTACCTATATCAATGCAACACGATTTTTTAAGGGCTAAAGAAGAATCCTTCACAAGTCCTAAAATAATTTCAAAACTTTATGAGGATGTAATGGGGATCAACTTTGAGTATCTTGGTTGAAGTGTTGCCAATTTGTCATGTCTAACTTGTTGAATGGTGCTTCTTTTGTACAACCTATAATGATTGGTAAGTAGATAGATCTTTTGAAGATTTGAAGGTGTTCCCATGTCCTCTTTGCAGTTGTAATTTTTTGAGATTAATCAAAATGGAGGGCTCCATAGAATTACCAATTCAATATAATATCTTGCATTATTTTTTTATCCCTAGTATTCTTGCATTATCTTATGATCCTGATTCTATTCAATAATACTAGGTAAATGTTTGGATAACAGTTTAATGAAATTTCTTCATATCTTTTCCACTCAAATTCCCATGGTTACTTGATATGTTCAATTTAATTCGTACTAAAACACTGGAACAATGCAGATTTCACTTTCACTATTTTAAAAATGAGATGATTTTCACTTATCAGGATATTGATTCTCCACAATCGTAACTCCAATCACTGGCTGTCAGGAAACTTGATAGTAATTTGATATGATAATGGACCTAGATTATAATATTTTATGTTTGAGACAGAATTGAGATGTATTTGTGGCAATGGTTTATATGAAATTTGAAGATGTGATCTCTTACCTACTTGATTAGATGTATAACTATAGATTGATATTGCCTATAAATCAAGTGAAGTCGCGATAACCTTGCTCTGGTAATATATATGTTGAAATCTTAAGGTCTATTTCTTTTTTTTTTAAAGTCCTAGTAAACTACAAATGTTTATCGACTTTTGGACTTATAGCATAGGTATTTGTTGGGGGAAATAACAGAATAATACCGACGGAAAAGAATAAACAAACAACACACCAAGGAAAAACACAAGAGATATACGTGGTTCAGCAATAACCTGCCTACATCCACGGGTTTAGATCCGATTGCTTCTACTTTATTCAGAGAAACCCGGTACAATATTTACTCTCCTCTCAAATTAAATCCTAACCCAAGCCCAGAGCCCCTTGTACACCCCACTCAAGTCACCTTCTCAATAAACCCTAAGAACAATCTCTATCTATCATCCCTTCAACCTTTTCCCAAGCCCTAGTATACTTAAACTCTTTCTATTATCTCCCACTCCCTATGAGAACTACCAGAGCTCTCCCCGAGTGCAAACCCCCCCGCTCTCCTCGGGAGCCCTAAAATATTTACCTTGTTCTCATAACCATTACCTTTAGATACAAACCCTAGACCCATAATCCCCTATTTATAGGCCTAAACAAGAGCCCTAGACAAATAGAAAGTCCCCCTGTGACGCCCCAAACCCGCGCCTAGGGAATCAAGTTCCAAGACGCGCGTCCGTTCGTCAAATCATACAAGCGGAAGACTTTACCCGCGAAAATGCGGGAAATTTAAACATTTATCAAATGCTTCCAAAAAGCAAATAATACCTGTCATCACAATAGCCATCATACAAACCATATACCTGTATTATTTACATCAAGTTTGTTTTACAAAAGTAGGCGCCTCTATCACGCCGGGTACAACTTGTACAAGCTTCCAAAATGTCTAGTTGGACTTTTCACTTACTGGTCAGCAGCTCCAAGATCTGTTGACATAAAAAGTCAGTGAGCTATGAAGCCCAATAAAACCACAATCATTCTAAACTATTTTCCACATAATAACACGCATCAAATGATATAATAAACAGTTTAATTTGCATGTTACAATAAAATAGAACAATATATATTAAACTATGACCCAAGGTCACTTAGGGTCACGTCACCCTAACCGAGGTTCTCGACCTCACATTACTTTCCAATTATGAGGTTCAGTTATTAATGTATTATATTACCAAGTTATCATTTCAATCATGTTTCATTTCGAGTTCTGAGACTCTATTAATTTGCCACAGCCCACAAATGTTCAGCTTAAAGTCTCTAAATCATAATTATAATACATTGAGTCATTTAGACTCACACACGCTGTTCCGGATTTCACCCGAACACGACCAAACCTTGGGTATACCAACCCAACTCACCTGGAATCCGACGATTCTATACCGAACCATGAGTCCACCAACTCAAACAAATACACCAACCGTGAGTATACCAACTCAGACCACTTCGTATCCGAAGCTTACACACACAACATGGGCATTCACCCAATAAGGACAATACTTTTCCATTCCATTGACTGGCCACATCCACCGTGTATTCGCCGCCATCGCCCTGAGTATCAGTTGTGAAGGAACCCCGACCAACCTGCCTACCGTCATCTTCTGGCTAGTCTACGGAGGAACCCCGACATCTATACCAATGCCGACATCTCCTGACGTTCCACCAAGAAGGGACCCCGATAGACACGGTGCCGATATCTTCTAACCCACCCAGAGAGGAACTCCGGACTATACACTATCTGATGTTGAGCCACTTTAAACTCCCTAGGACTCCGACATCTCCTGACTATCAATCACGGAGGAACCATGGGCCATGCAGGACACCGCCACTCCTGACCTAGTCCAAGAGGCACCACGGACGACCTAGACAAACAGACCGACATCTCCCGACTATCAGTCACGGAGGAACCCCGGGCCTTACTGGACACCGTCTCTACTGACCTAGTCAAAGAGGAACTACGGACTATACTTAACCCTGGTTAGATTTTCTAACCATAGGTTAACCCCAGTTAACCCAAGCCTCGCTTGATTAACTGAAATACTTGGGCCTCGCACCCGTGAATTAACTCCGGTAACACACCGTCCCGTTAGGGAACGTTTCCAGGCTAACGGATGTCTCCATAGCCTTACAAGACCTGTAAAACCACTTTTAGTCACCCTAGAGTGGCGAAACAGTTTACCCGGGACCCGATCTGGGCTCCCCGATGAACCACATAAAATCACAACATCACATAGGGGTCTTTGACCCTTTTTCATTCACGCCAAAAGACATGCATATATTGCAGATAAAATAATATAGCAAATAAGGGGAAAAAAGAGAGGAAAAGAGAGGGGTTTTACCTGTTTCACGCGTTTCGAGGCAGCTAGTGCAAAAACAGGCACCGCCAACACGTCCGAGAGGGCGATCAACCCCAAGATAAAGCTCCTCTATCTTTAACTTTCACTTTCTCTTTCTCTTTCTACCTTTTTCTCTCTCTACACGCAAATCGAGACGTCGGAGAAGAAATCAGCCGCCGCCAACGCGTCGGGGACGTCGAAAAACCCTAAGGGGACCTCCCTTTCCCTTTCTCTCTTTCTTTCTCTCCTCACTTTCTCTCTCTAAAAAAAATCTGGTAGAGCACTGTTTGCAACTGAAACCGTGAGCAAATGAGGGGCTGGCCCCCATTTATATATGCCTTAATTGGGGCTAGATCATGTGCAAAAGCACATGACCCAATTGGTGTGGAAAAAGTGAGGTTGACCAAGTCAACCACTTTGACCGGTTTGACAGGATTTTCCCACTTTTCATGTATATGCCCTCCGAAACCCTGCTATATGACACCCGACAGTAACGAAACTTTAGGTGACTGAACTTGGGGCAGTTCGACACCTATTGTAAAAATTTCGGGGAAAAATACTGAGTTTTGACAGCTGCACTTTAGTCCGGAAGAAAATTGCAAAACCCATTAATTTTCTGATTTCAGACACGACACGCTGTTGCTTCTTCATATGAGACAATTAATTGCTGAAACGACAGACTATCATCCTCTCGACCGACCGGCACGCATTAGTGCTAACCGCACGGATTTCTATTAGGATCTCCAACAGATATTGGGTCCCACTCAATTTCTGGAAATATGGAAATTTTCCCTTTTTCTTAATTTTATCACACATAATGGCCACGCGGTCCCGCGAAATAGTACCTGACGGAACCGATACGGTAGGGGTGTGTCCCGGCAGTCGACCGATACACTGTGTGCCATTTTTGCCAAAAGATACTGAGATTTCCTCGGTGCACTTCAATCCCGAGCAAAATCCACTTTTTATTAATTTAACAAATAATTAACTAATTAACCTCCATTAAGGACCAATAAACACATAATTTTATTATATTAAAATTCCGGGTCGTTACACCCCCAATCGGAATAGGGGTTTCCCAAAACATAATACACTTAAAATATCAATTTCCCGAAGAAAAACCACGCAAAATGGCGCCCTGGGCCATTGATCCCCACTTGGGGCGATCAATCGCCCCTTTGAGGTTTTGCCTAATTTGATCAAAATTCTAACAATCTCCACCTTTGCGAGAATTCCGCGACCCCACCAGCAACCAAGAGAACCAATTTGTTAATCACCAAGCAAACCTTCAAGATAGAACACCGCATCGCCTACATCCGGAGAGCACCTCCACCTCGAACCAAAATCTCTCAAAATTTTGAAACCCCGTTTGCAATTACCGTAAACTCGTTTGCAAATACCGCAAACTACTGTTTGGTCTACCCGTCTCTGTATCATCTGCGAAAGAGACCCACCAAACAACCTTTTGGTATACCCGTCTCTCTACCATCTGCGAAAGAGATCCACCAAAAAACTTTTGACCTAACTCGCCTCTGCACCATCTGCGAAAGAGACCCACCAGCTACACACCCTCGAACCCCCTCGGAAAGCACTCCACTGGATTCGATAAAACCTGGTCAAAACCCATGTGTAGCTTGAAAACCCGTCTTCCATTCTGGAAGGCCCCCGAACGAGGAAATCGACTCATTCTCTCCGCTTGAGGCACTTCACCATCTCCATCCTTTCAGAAACCTACCGGAATACCCATCTCTGCTCCGATTGCGAAAAAAGACCCTAGGTGAGCTTTCTACCCTCCGTATGACACCCGGTAGCTCCACCTACGCCCGTATTCCAACCAGGAGATACACATCATCACACTTCTTCCTCTTTATCAAAACAAAGAATCCTTACTTTCCCTACTTTATTTTGATCACTCCACCTCTTGTTATGTAGCAACAGCCCCAGGGATTGTCACTGGCAAAGTGAAATTAGATTTCATCGCGATTTAGGAACATCAGCTACCCCTCCCAAAGTCCGAACCACTCCGTCGAACGAAGCCCTCGAATCTAATAACCACTTTATTAGAAGAATGTCCATTCTATTGGAGACTGTGAGATCATCTCCAAAGTATGCCTCCATCTTGCACTATTTCAGCAAAATGAAGCCCCTATTCTGTCAAACCTCTTCCACAGAAAGTTGTCCAAACTAACCTACAGCTCTGATACAAATTGTTAGGGAAATAACAGAATAACACCGATGGAAAAGAATAAACAAACAACACACCAAGGAAAATCACAAGAGATATACGTGGTTCGGCAATAACCTACCTACATCCACGGGTCAAGATCCGATTGCTTCTACTTTATTCAGAGAAACCTTGAGAAACCCAGTACAATATTTACTCTCCTCTCAGATTGAATCCCAACCCAAGCCCAGAGCCCCTTGTACACCCTACTCAAGTCACCTTCTCAATGAACCCTAAGAACAATCTCTATCATCATCCCTTCAACCTTTTCTAAGCCCTAGTATGCTTTAACCCTTTCTATCATCTCTCACTCCCAATGCAAAAACACTCCCTTGATCCTTAGATGCAAAGATACAAACCCTAAACCCATAATCCCCTATTTATAGGCCTAAACAAGAGCCCTAGACTAATAGAAAGTCCCCCAATCGGAATAGGGGTTTCCCAAAGCATAATACACTTAAAATATCAATTTCCCGAAGAAAAACCACGCAAAATGGCGCCCTGGGCGATCGATCCCCACTAGGGGCGATCTATCACCCTCAGGCGATCGATCCCCCTTGGTGGGCGATCGATCGCCCCTTTGGGGTTTTGCCTAATTCGAGCCAAATTCCAACAATATGCAGCACATCTAATTCAAGGATTGAGGAAAGTCCCGTTTGGTTCAAAATCATGTGGTTATTTAATACAAATGAATGTTAGTTTGTGTTTTTTACGTTAATTAAGAATCAAGTGGTAAAGATAAACAGTACATGTAAACTTTTGCTCTTTTGAGAATGGAAATTTATGCTTTTCATTTCCTTTTTTCGTCATTTCTTGCTGTTGTTATTGGGATTGGTTAATGCTTATGTTGATTCCATGTGTGCAGCTTGGAACTAGGCATTGACCATTTCGGTTTTGCCATTAAAGAGACATGAAATCGGGATCAAAGAAAAGCTGGAACTCCATTGTGCCTCTTCGTCTGAGAGGCAAATCAGCTACTCGTTTTTGCATATTCCCAAAAGTGAAATCAGCAGGCTATAGTCCAGGCAGTACGCCGGTTTATCTCAATGTGTACGACTTGACACCCATGAATGGCTATGTCTATTGGGCAGGCCTTGGTATCTTTCATTCTGGTGTGGAAGGTTAGCTTACCATCTCTATTTTGATGTATTGTTCTTGATCGTGTACCTTAAAATTATAGTGTCTGGTCTTGGAATGGACCATAGCTTGTGTTTGTCTAGAATTAATGAGCTTTTGATGCTTACCTGTTCTCATCTGGTTGTCTCTCATTGCTATTTAGCTATACTAATTTGTCGTTTTTTATTGAGTGATGGAATCTGTTGAATCTGGAAACTGTCATCCATTTCTTCCCCATAAAGCCCATGGTTGACTCTCATGCGGCTGCACCCAGACACTTGGAGAATTACATTCTTATCAACTTCTTGAGTGGTTGACATTGGTAATTCCAATCAGCAATTTTTAAATTTTGCATGAAAGATAATGGGATGGAACACAGCTTGCACAAAAGATTCATTTGATGCTCTTCAAACACCGAGGTCCCATTTACGAAATCTTTGGAGGAATTTTACTTTGGTGGCGTTTGGTAACGCTAATCTAAATAGGTAGAGCTTATTTGAAAATTGTGCTTAGTTGGACTTTAGATTGTTAAGTTGAAGGTTAATTGGATGTCTACATCTCTTTGAAGTAGGGATTTTACGGTTTTACCTCTTATTAAAAAAGCACCACGTAGCTACTTTTTTAATAAGAGGTAAAACCCCAACTTCAAAAAGATGTAGAAATCCAATTAATCTTCAACTTAACAATCTAAAGTCCAACTAAGCATAATTTTCTAATAAGCTCTACCTATTTAGATTAGTGTTACCAAATGCCACCTTAAACTTGGAAAAATGGCTTACAAATCTAGACTAAGGTATTAGGGGAAATGGTCATCTGGGAGTGGATCTCAAGTTCTTTCATCATTCAAAGGCAATTTAATGCTCTTTAAAATAGTGCTAAAGATAGATATTAATCGAGTCAAAACCTGATTACCAATTAAAAATTATATAAAGCAGAACTGATCCAAATTAAGTCAGATGTTGATAGAATCTTAATCCATATGAAGTGGTGAGAAGTTTGGTACATTACTATTTGTCACAAACTGGAAATTTGAGCTCAAAGATATATGTGTGACTAAGCAGAAGAATTTTCCAAGAGCCTACAAGACTAAAGAGAGGTTGGTCCTACATGGCTACATCTAAAGTGTTGAGGGATTTTTAAAAGCTGTATGGGATATTAGCAAAATTAGAAAAAAAAATATGGAAGATACTGTCTTAAGGGATATGCTCTTTATTAGTTTGGTCAGTTCAGTAGACTTAAGACACACTTAGGAAGATGATGTTCTGGATTTTCAGCTGGTCAAGTCTGATAAACTAATGGTTTGAAAATTATTAGTTGTTCTCCTAAATTCAATAAATTTCTGAAGATGGTGAAGAATATCTACAGTGTTCCGGAAGAAATCTGTTGGAAAGATGCCATGAACTGTATATCATGGTCCTGAATAAATTATTGAATCAACTATTTGGTTATTTCTTATGGTTTCATCCCCATGAGTTCGGGCAAACACAACTTACTGCAGCTAGCTTGGCCAAGTTCAAGCAGTGGGTTCTGAACTTAAATCATTACCAGTTTTCTAAACACTTAGGGATATATACAGTTATCATTCAAACATATCTACCTATAGAAAAAGGTAGGTCAGGAATGGTTTATCTATGGTCTAGGTTTTGTATCATGTTTCTAATATTTGTAGTTTCTAGAAGTTGAGATCATACTTTAATTTTTTCTTCATGCCCCATCAAACAAAATTTTAATTGGTTATAGTTTTGGTCAAATTTGTTTCATTTTCTTAATTTTCATTAATTAGATCACAATATATATATATATATATAGGGAGAGAGAGAGAGACAAAGTTCTCTGATTTTTTTTTCAAAAAGTTTTAAATAATTCACGACTTTTTTATTTAAAGATTAATTCACGAAGTATTCACATCTTTATGAAGAAATCGTCGTTTTCTCAAAAAGTGGCAAATTTCATTAATTAAGCACAAATTATTCACGACTTTTTGAAAAAGTCGCAATAGATATCTATAACATGAAGTATATTAGAAATTTTCATTTAGTAATAATATTATTGTTTATTTTTTTAATATTTTTCTGATTTTTGTCAAAGTTTTTTGAATTTTTCCCTAGCCAAATAATTCTTGAATTCCATGTGTTATAGAGGGCGCCAGTAACTACAACTTGTAGTGAGCGGTCCCCCTTGAAATATGGACACATGGAAGGTTGTTTGAGATTTTGACTGTTGAGATGGGTCCCTTGAGAGACTAGTGACAAAATAGACGATCAGATATTTCTAGACCATCCAATCAAAGGTGGAAAAATCAGTCATTTCTATTTCCTAGTTTAGGTCTAGTGAACCCTAGTGTTACAACTTAATTTAATCCAAATTAATGGACATAAAATCAAGAGTAAAAATAATATACTTGCAAGTGCACAAGTGACACAGTTGATGTATCTGGTGAGCACAGGGTCGAATCCACAGGGATTGACTATTGTGCAACAAGAATTAAGGAAACGAAATCTAAAGAGAAGAGAGATTTAAAATCGGTTTTCCACTCAATGAGAATGGAGCAAAAATCACTGATAACTGTAAAGCAATAAAAAAGAGGTCTAAGGCTTCAGGAAAATCCACCTATCCCTCCTTATGCTTAGATTTGGATGAAAACACATCTAGAATTAAATAAAGATTTAATCTAGATGGAAAATTATACGATAAAACTACTGACCATTAAATTCAATTGAATAATTAGAAAAATTTGAAGAGTACTTTGTATCTAACTCACAGGGGATCCAAGCATTCCATATATCAATGATCATATGAAATCAAAGAGCATATAGAGAAGAACAATTAACCAAAATAAGAACTATTCAATTAAAATTAATGATCAAACCATCCACATCATCCACATAAATCGGAAAAAGGTTTCAAATCCCTAACCTTAGAAAGGTGTTTAGCCCACCATGATTGGAGTTGTCATCCTCCTTAATGGTGTTCCAAACACTACAATAAAATAACTCAAAAAAAAGCTAAAAGAAGAAGAGAGAAAAGAAAATGAGAAAAGAGAATGAGAGCCCCAAAAGTCTCTCACTTTAGGTTTATATAGACTAAAGGGAAGAAGAGAAGGGAAAGAAAAACAAAAGAGAAACTTCTAATTCCAAAATTCCAACCAAAATTGCACTTTCCTCCACTTGACGACATGTTTTGACCCCTTAAACGTCCGAATTAGGAGATCTTCGTGAAATACAATTTTGTTCTCATTTAAGTCTTCTTTCCAAAACATCAAACCTTGCCTTAATCCGAATTTTGAGTCAAAAGTTATGTCCAAATTAGTAAGTACTGTCCAGATTAGGCAGGAATCCGGGAAATCTTCATTCTTTGTTTGGGATTGGTTGCTAAATAATAGCACTCCTCTAGCCATCCACGAAATTTCTTGCTTTTCTTGTAGATTTAGTTGGCCTCCATTAAGCTCCTTGCTTGAATTCCAAAATCCACCAAAAATAAAGAGTTCTTGTGACCAAAATAGGCTTTCTCCTTTTTTCTGAAATAGAAACATCAATATAGCACACTTCTTCTTTCTAATTCAAGAGAGTTCCACCCTTTTTATGCCAAAATCATATTAATCCATATCTTCCTAAGATTCTCCAGCCATGTTGTAGAATCTTTCTATACTTGGTCTTGGGCTTTACTCTTGGGCTTTGACTCTTTGACTTGAGACTTGGCTTCTTGGACTTTTTGGCTTGGGCTTTGCTCTTTGGGCTCTAGCTCCTTTAGATCTTTGAGTTGAACATGGGCTATTTGAAACTTTGGACTTCTTGAATCCCGAGAGTAGTCTGGGGTTAGGATTCCTATAAAAAATAAATACACGTAATAAGTCTCTCTTAAAAATATTTTGCATGCCGTCTTCCAAGACATGTATGAATTCATGCAAATGTATTATGGAAATTAAGAGAAAGACGACAACGCAATGGTGAGAAGAGAATACACCACTTTACGTGTAAAAATGAAGATATAAACCAAAGAAGTATGATAATGCTTATTTAAATAGAGATAATTAAGCAAAATTAAGCACTTATCACCTAGGGAGTCAATGCAGACCAACTAGTATATAAATGGATGGTCTAGAAACATCTCGGACTAATTTTTTTCACTCAGTCAATTTTCAAAAAAGGATTCTATATGTCCGCTTTTTAGAGGGCCATCGACTGCAAGTTGTAGTGAGCGGCACCTTTTAGACCCACACACTATATATATTTATGTATATTATGACGGGATTTGGGTTATATTGTAGGGGATTTCTAGTGTATTTAAAGGCAAATTAGTTCATTAATTCCAAAGCAAATGTACTTTTTGGCTTTATTTCCTCTTTATATTACACACTTGAGATGAAGTAAAATATTTTCTGATGACCCACATGCATGTGCACAGTTCACGGTGTAGAATATGCCTTCGGAGCCCATGACTACCCGACAAGTGGTGTTTTTGAGATTGAACCTCGACAATGCCCAGGCTTCAAGTTTAGAAAGTCGATATTCATGGGGACAACATGCCTGGACCCAATTCAGGTTAGAGAATTCATGGAGCGCCACTCTGCGAGCTACAATGGCAATACATATCACTTGATTGTTAAGAACTGCAACCATTTCTGCAAGGATATCTGTTACAAGCTGACTGGTAACCCAATCCCAAAATGGGTAAATCGACTAGCGAAAATAGGTATTTGAGTCTTTCCTAATCAAAAACCATTTGCTACTTTGAGATAGTAATCAATTGCATTTGAACAAAATCTCATACACTTTGGGTTTGAACACTTTTTGGATCATTTTTCATTTTACTGTCATGATGCTCGAACCCCTGGCCTATACTGTATTTCTGCGACTGTTCTGAAACCTACACCATTGACTATTGGTACTCTTCTTCAATATACAGTGTAAAGAGTCATTCTTGAAACAAAATTCCCTCCATGCATACATTTCAAAAGCATGAGTAAATGCTATCAAGGAATGGTACACTGTAGCTGTGTCATAGACAGGGATGCCTAGGTGTCCAATTATCATTTTCTATCTAGGAGATACTTATAGTCTCAAATATTAACCTCTCCTCGATCATATGGGTGTGTTTATTTGGTTGGGCTTTTTTGGGGCTAGGATTTTCAGATGATGAGCATTTCACCATGTGCATGGTAGGGACTCAGTAATATTATACTTATGATACACCTTCAATTTGCAGTTTATGATACACCGATTAGGCCATTATCCTTGTCTGACACCAATGCTTGTTTGTCTAACTTGAGGAAATTTAAGGTACCTGTCTGGTAGAAGCATGTCTGCCAATGGCATTCCAGTATACATGGGGAACACGTAGAGAGATCTCATAAATCAAAGTGGAACAAGATTGAATGGTTCTAACCATCTGATCCATTGTCCATCACGCCTTTTGGATGCTAGTAAATTGCTCCAAAAAAATAAAAAGTGGGATGGATGGTCTCCTATCAGACAGATTTTTTGGGGTTAAGAGATCTCCTAGGTGTGACCCATCATGCAGTGGTACCACTGTGCTGTATGTGTGCCACATCTTCTGGTATGCCTTTGGTAAAATGTCCTTATGGTGTCTCATAATTGATATCGCCTCTCTTCTGTCATCTTTCAGATACCAGTGACATTTGTTTAATGTTCTTAATTTATTATTTTCCCGGTAGGGTCACTCTGCAACTGTATACTCCCCGAGGCCCTTAAGGTTTCTGCTGTGCGACATGACCCCAATTACCAAGCTTATGATAGCGAGAAGAGGAGGCTGAGAAGTGGCTTCAGTTGCTTGTCTTCGATCTCGATGTGTCAGAGGCAGTTATCAACATCTTCATTGTTTCTACCGTCACCCTTAAGAGGCTTCTTACCACCATGGGAGTTGAGAAGGTCTAATAATGGTTTATTGAAGGAAAGGTAAGAACTAAGAAGGCTCCATGTTTCAATTATCTTTCTCATAACCAGGAGCTATTGGAGGATTTCCTTATCTCTTATCATTGTTGTGGTGACCAAGCTCCATAAGCTTCAGGAGCGGAAATCCATGTAGGCATGTTGTTGCTGCAGTCTTCTTTTTCTTTCGCTTTCCCAAGTTTGTGGAGTGATGCTCTTCGTCATTGTAACTGTATTCTACTGTTAGAACTCTTGAATGCTAGACATATTTTCTTCATAGGAAAACCCTAATCAATCGCAGCATTGTTTTTCAAGTCTCTCGACTTCTTAATGTTTTTTGGGTATGCTTGTTATCTTTGGCAAAGTGATTCCATGTCTGACTTTACAAAAAACCTTTTGTATTCTTCAAGTGATAATCCTATATGCTTGATGTATGGTTTTTGTTCCTGACTGGTAATCGTATTTTGTTTAACCTTGATTGTTCTCTTAATTAGATTACAGGAGTATGATATTTCGGTTATTCCCTGTCCAAGAATGTGGCCATAGGTAGGTCACTATAGATCGAAGAACACAAGCTGTGTCATTGACACTCATGTTATCCTCCCTCCCCGAGGGACCGGAACTGGGAGGTTTGGAATCTGGAAGTAGTATTAGGCCTAGCCAGGCAGACCTGTTCCTGTGTTGGCTGCATAGGGTCTAGGAGTAAGGAGTTCCTTCCCCACCCAGATAAAGATAGATTGCGCTTATTTGAAAGCTTGATTGCCGCTTTATAAGGCTAAATTATGTGGAGTTTGGAGTTCCCAAGTTAGTAATCTGCAGCTCTGAAGTAGATAATCAGCAACCCCAATTTTTTATAGTGTTTTACTACATGGGGTCTTTCTAATTCTAGAAGTCACTGTTAAGGCCAAGGGAGACACTAATTTTTTGGGGGTACAAGTGATCATACGGTTAGGCCACAACCCAGTTAGTAGTGTTAGGAGTTAGGTTTAGTACAAATGGTGGGTCTCTCAACCGTCACACCGCCTGGACTCAAACCCGAATTCTCCACCCCCAAAAGGGATACATCCTTCCATTGGAGCAAACCAGGAAATGTAAGGGAGACACTACTTAGTAGTTAGTAGACCATTTTTTGGTATTCAAACCTCCCTGCCCATTATAATCCTAGAACTAAAACAAATAAAATACATTGCTTTGATAGCATATTACCAGCAGAAAAGGGAAACCACAAGAGAAGACTCTAATTTGTAGTGAAAATGCAAGTTGCTAATATAGATTGCCCCAGAGAGATGTTTTACATTAGGTAGTCGGTATATACATGATAAAATCATACAATCACATATAATATAGACTGCCCCACTCCATTTCATGAATGTAACTGTTTTCAGGTATGTAACAGACATTTTCAAACCCTTCCACTCCAAATTCTCCAAGAAAACGTGTATCCACATCCATCGACAAAGATGAGCTTGGACTACCGTTCGAAATCCCGTCCGAGCGCTCTGACAGCCTCTGGATCTCCTTCTCTGCTTCTGAGAGCTGTTCCTTGAGCTTTAATACCTGTAAACAAGTAATTTTCTCTGTTAAGAAAGTGGATGAAGTTAGCGACACCATCACGTTAGGTCATGTAGTCACCATTGCAGGCTTGCACCCCAATGAGGTGGCTGTCTTCTTTCCTCCAGCATTTTTTATTTTTGTTCTGAGCCCAACCCCAGAACATGGGTCAGCTTTCTTAGAGTCTAGTGCTCATGTATGGTTAGAGGGATGGGGTGTACTATTTCCTTCAGTTCAACTAGCATTTCTAGAGAGAAATGAACATTTTGGACTTTGTTACGGATACACTTCTAAATTAGTGACTTTTGGCTTTTGAAGAGTCAAGAATTGGTTAAAATATCATTGATTTGGCACTTAAAAGAATAACTTTTCAACGAGTCAAAAGTCATAAAAAGTCAAAATGTTAGCCGGTAAGGGAAGCTTTCCCCAACTAAGATTTTGTGGGAAGTTCGAAATTTTTGTAAATATTATTTTTCTTAGAAGTTATTCCTAAGAAGTTTTTCCCTACTCAGAGAGAAGTTTATCCAAACAAGCCCTTAGAGAGACGGGGGTGGAGGGAGAGACATCAACCTCGGATTCAAGGCGGCATTTCTCAACAAAGACGCTTTCATGTACTGTCTGCAACTTCGAGTACTCTTCCTCTAGTTGCTGACTCTTCCACTTAGCCCTTCTATTTTGAAACCACACCGCGACTTGCCTAGGGTCCAACCGCAGCTCGGAAGCGATCTGGTCCTTTCTCTTCGATTCCAACTTATGTTCATTACCAAAATTCATTTCAAGGAGGTTAACTTGCTCGGCGCTTAACTTCCTCTTCCTCGCTCCTATATTGCTCGCTTCCCTGTTTTTCTTTCGCCTTTGACGCCGTCTCTTTTCTCCTACACATACCCACAAGATCAAATCAGTAGATGATCAAGTATAAACGCATAAAACAGTATTTTTGTGCAGTTGTGCTCAGTATACTAGAGTTATAAACCTTCTTCTGGAGCCATCTGAGTATAGAAGCCTGGATAAAATTGAGAGATGAGCAGCATTTGATCTTCCTCTTCATTGTTCATGTTGGTTTTCATTCTGTGATTTTCTCTTACTCCTCTTTTCAAACTCTCTCTGCTTTCCTTCTCTCTCTCTCTCTCTCTCTCTCTCTATATAGATGGTTATTGTTTTTCTGTTGAGGAGCAAATGTCGCAGGAGAAAACATACTACAACGTTATTGATAAGGGTCGAGTTACGAAATCACCCTTGGCTTTTGCGTAATTATCATCTTAGCCGCCTTTCTCTTTGTGGAGAATGACTGCAGATAATGAAAAGGACCCCAGTACCCTTTTCGTAGACTTTGTGATTAGGATGAAGCTTCTGAGACACCCCCCTCCCCTAGGGCCGAGACCACCGTCTCGGCCCTAAGGGGGTCTCAGTAGCAAAGTCCTTGTGATTAAGATGTTATGCAGCGAGCAAGGATTCGCTGCAAGAGACCCCCTGCTGCGAAAGGTCTGAAACCCTAACTTTCTTTTTGAGTGTCACCTCAGTATTTTTAAAACGGAAGGAGGGAGCATGAATCCTGGCCCCTGGGGTAGGTTAATGTTGATGTGTCGTAGCTAGAAGGGTGTTTTACAGTGATAATTGGGTTGAGGTTTTTATTATGAGGATTTGAACACTTAACTCTAACCCTAAAACATTCGTCTAACTCCAACACATTGGCATTAACTCTCTCATATTCACGCTCCCTTGATTAGGTTTTTGAAAAATATTAACGTGACACTAAAAGACAAGTTAGAATTAGGGTTTAGGTGCTATTACACCGGACTTTTGCATGCTGCCTCTTGCAGTAAATCCTTATTCGTATGGGACTATGTTCATATCCTAAAGCACTGTTTGATTTTTTTTTATCTTTTTTACTTTGTATATTATTTACCTACATTAGTAGGGTTAGTGGTTACTTTAGGGATTGATGCTCTTGCAGACTCATCACTTGGGGTGCCGCCGCCGGGGGGATTGGATCCCAGACCTCCCTCCACTGGCGCAAGAGGCGGGGTGTCTAAAGCAATGTTGATAGATAAATAGAAGATTTGGAATTCTCTCCTGTTATAATTGGATGGGTCAGCACGTATACCTTTTAATACCTCTTCACTGTGATTAAGATTCCCTGATCCTTAAAAGTTCAACCATCTAACCTTTGTTTCTAGAAAAAAAAAATTTAATTCTAAAGGTTAAAATTATTAAGTAGAGTTAAAAGAATACTTAGAAGCGCTTCTGTGTTGTATCCGGAGTCCCGGACTACTTCGAGTCCGGTATTATCTGTAGAGGATTCCAAGTCAAAAATAGAAAAGCTTCAGGGATCTAACAAGGAACAAACCGATAAGGGCAATTTGGGAATCCAAATAGTGAGTGGTACGCAATCACCCGAACATCGAAGATATTGCAATACAAAGTTATACACAAACATAGAGTTATTTATTTTGCATTCCTTTTTTGACCCTCTCGGGTTGCAGTTTCACTTCCCTTAATTAAATAATAATAAAGTAAAAAAGAGAAGGTTTTTGGGGTGAGCATAGCAAAGATTATTATAATATGGTTGGGATCCCAAACCTGGCCAACTTGTAGTCTCTTATATTATGTTGTACGGATACTCGAACCTTTGTTGTCATTTGAGTGGTAGCCTTCTTCTTTTACACGTATATGTATAATCGAGCTCCATAGATTAGCAGCTTAGCTTTCGCTATGGACTATGTGTGGTGTGGCTCGAGAAACCCTTTTCGTGATCTTGTGAAATATAACTGCAGAGCTCCCAATTCATTAATACTATGTTTGGTTGTCTAGAAAATAGATGAAAATATAGAAAAGAAAAGAAAAAGAAAATTTTAAATTTACAATTTTTAGTTGAGTTGAGTTTTGTCTTATTTTCTTCTTTTTTTTCATGTTTTCATCAATTTTCTCAACAACCAAACATAGCATTAATTTAGGCACTGGAATTGACAACAAAAAATTTTAACCATCTCATTTTAATAAAAGTTTTTTCTTCTTCTTTTGGCAAGAGGGTATAGTACAGGGTTAGTGATTAGTATTGGGAACATTGGACTTCTTGTTAATCGTCGCCCTGGGAATGAATCCCGAAACCTCTATTGAAAGAGGCCACGCCCCCACCATCCGCGGTGGGGTGTTTAGTAAATGCAGGCTAAGGATCTTTATGTTTGTATCTTTAAATAATGCTAATAAATAAGAGCTATTATTATTATTATGGTGAATTATTATTTTGTTTATGTGGATAAGGATGAGTTTTGAAGTGGGGTTGTTGTTTCTACACCTAGCGAACTTTCTCAATTTAACAATTATGACTATATTGAGTATTATCTTTTTTTTTTTTTTGGTTCAATATTGAGTATTATCTTTGCTATTCTAGAACCTTTCGTGTTTATCAAAAGAAAAAAAAAACAGAAAATGTCTAATTCAAAGACTACTTTTCAATCTGGACCATCCAATTTGGGGACCACCAGTCTGACGGCTCATCACTGCACGGATTAAAATGATCCTAATCGTCAAATGGACGGACTCGTGTTTGAACAATGTTTGACCGTGGACTATTCACCAATAGGGACGGTTAAGAGCATCCAAGAGGTGGGCCATAATTTTGAACATGGACCAATTCTTATCCCTCTAGGGGTATTACTGTCACTTTAAAGAGACTAGCCGAGCTCGGGAAGCTGAGTTCAACTCAAGCCGAGTCAAAAGTTTGAAACAAAAAGCTTTTAAAAAGATTCTGAAAATGACAACTTTTATGCCACAGGAAAAGCACATGGATGGCAACCTAAGCTTTTACACGCGTCACGACCTCCAAACAGTGAGGGGACCACTGTCTTATGACCACGTGGCACGAACTTATAGATCTAGATATTTCTAGATCCCCAATCTTGGAAGTTTATAAGTTATAACAGGTTACTTATCAAAATAATAATAATAATTAATTAACCACCTTACATTACCTCTTGGGTTATGCTATGGAAACAGTCTTGTGGGGCTAGGATTGAGAATAAACTCGTAAGAGCATTGATTAGTGGATCCCAAGTATACAACTTTTTACTAGCCCATTTGATAAGTAAAAATTGGATATTTTATGTAGTTGGCAATACTATTTTCATTCTTATAGTTTAGTAAATTAATTGAAGATGTTCTTTTTTTCTTGGTAGAAGAGGGTGTCCCAAAGTTTCAAGTCAAGGACTAATCCCTTTGATATCCGCACCAAACCTACTCGAAAATTTTTCTACGGATACCAAGGTAAATTAAAAAGTGGGAGTTGAACACATGACCACAGGAGCAAACCCGGGATGTTAGCCAACTGCATGAACCTGGCGAGTAATTGAAGATGTTGAAAAGTATTTTACTATCCCGCGTTGTATTTTGATTGGGTGGTCCGCTAGCAAACTTATCTTACAATCACGTGTTGTAATTGAAGATGTTTAAAATGGGCATATGTCAACTATGGAGAGTATTTAAGAGGGTGGACATCCACCAATAAGTGAATGCCTTAAGTTTAGAAATAGGATCCATGGGTATGCCTATCACTGCTTATTCTAAAACCATAAGCTTGACAGTAATACAAGGCAAGAGCTTATCCCTAGGGCTGCAGTCTGATAATTTTATTCTTGCTGCTTAGCCATGGGCATTATTGGAACTTGTGAGAGTAAGACTCAAGCCCTTGAATTGTCTTCGTGAAATGATTCTTAGTGCCATTTGGACCTCATGTCTTGACCATAATTAAGAGTCACTAGGTTAATTTGAAACTCTCAAGTAGCATAGGTTAGCCGCCCAACTAAGAAGCGGGCTTAACATGGTGGGCTTAACACCACACACTTGGAAGAATGGAGAATGGAACCCCCCAACCACCCCCCACACACACACGGGATTTTGACTTTTGCCATAGTTAGCACAAGCCAGCCGGTGATTCCCTACTAAAATTGGAAATGGATTTGGTCTGGCCCTTAACAGACCAAATCCATCTGGCCCTTATCCCACAGGTTGACATATGTCCATTTTAACACCTCTCAACTGTGGTTAAGATTCATTAACCCTTGGGCTTCACTCATGTAATCTTAATTTTTAAAATACTAAAAAATTAACCACAAGAGTTGAAAGTTTCTTAACTAGGATTAAAAAGGCAGTTAAAGGAGCTCTATGAGTGAGTGAGTCAGGCAGTTTTGGGGCTTCAATCATGAAATCTTAGTTCTTTTTGTAAAATTAATCACAAGAATTAAAAAAAAATTAACTAGGATTAAAAGACAGTTAAATGAACTCTGTGCGTGAGTCAGACTGTTCGGATCCCCTAAAATTGCTACCACTTTGGAGTTTCTATAAACTTTACCACTGCCTTAGGTGGCGTTTGGATGGGATTTTATTAACTAAAAATCAATTCTAATAAAATTGATTTTGTAAAATTAATTGTCAAATAATCATTTTTTCAAATAAAATAAATAATGTTATTTATTTTACAAAATCTATTTTATCATAATTGATTTTTAACTAATAAAACCCAATCCAAATGCCCCAATTAGTGTGTAGTGGCTCGGCTCGAAAGGCCTTTAAAGAAAGGGAGCGCTCTTTTACGACACTCGTCCTCATCTAACAAATGCAGAGGATGATACTGTGGTGTCAGAGCATGAAAGTGAGCATTGATTAATGATTGGGGCTTTAGAAGCTCAGGTGCACAAGTGTCGCTGTTCCATTGGCTTCAATCAAATATCCCTTCTCCAATAGCATGGTGACATCACTATCTTTCTTCATTTTCTCTTTAGATAAGAGGCCGGTAGATTTCCAATTCAAGTAGCTTCTAATCTACGCATGTAGACAGATGATAAATGTAAGGATTAAAATGGTATCAAGGGATAAGGATGAGAGAAAGAGATGATAATAGGTTGGAAACTTAGGTTTGATTATGTCCTACTCTTTGTACTTGTTCAATAAGAAAAAGTAAAAATACATGGAAACATGAGTTGAAGAAGATGGGCAAGGCCATTGTTTTGGATTCCCCTCACATGCATTTTGAGTTGTTTATAGGCCTAATCACCTTTCCTTGACCATGAGTATCAATTAAAGGCTTAAAAAAGTAATGGGGTGTTATGCTTATCCCAGACACCTGTGCCTCTTGTTTCCCCATCTTCTAACTTTCTCATCAAATTCTCAACAGCTGGTGGGATTTAAAGCAACTCTAAATACTTAGTTAATCCAAGTTATCTACTTGATTAAGCTAAATCATCATATCCCTTTACATCTAACGCATATCTGGCACAATATTTTTATTTATTTTTTCTTTCATAATCTCGTTTATTACTTATGAAGGAACTTAAGTTGTGTTTTCAATCGCATACATTAGAAAAATAGGGTCCAAGAATGAGTTTGAATCATAGCCAATTTTGATTGAATTCAATCACATATGTGGCAAACCACTATTGGAGGAGAACAAAAAAATTGAATTTGAATTTTCCCACCATTTTGCTCTCCTTTAATAGTGGTTTGCCACATATGTGATTGAATTCAATCACAATTGGCTATGATTTGAACTCTCCAAGAACATGGGCCCTACTCTTCAAACCTTCCGAGATCGGATCACAGGCAATCGCAATTGAATTCGGGGAGAGTTCAATCACACCCAAAGGTCAACATATCCTTTTAATTCTTATTAATTGTGGTTAAGATTCACTAAGTTCAACAATTTAATCTTAATTTTTAGAAGAAAAAAAATTATATAAATTTAATCCCAGGGTTAAAAAAAATATAACCTTAGGGTTAAAAAAAATCATTTCACTCGGACACATTTACATCTAACCACTACAAGTATGGACTGTTTGTAGTTGATGTCGCTTGTGATATGCACAGTATCTTTCCATGTTTCCCTCCCCTCATACTATTCGTTCACGCTCGCTCTTCAAACTGCGTGCCTATTTCTTAAACTCGAAATTCTAGCTCACAATAAAAATATAATTTTAACTTGCTAGAATTCAAAAAACCCCTTAAACTATGCCTTGTTTTGCGCCATAATCTTGGTGGGTTATGTTTCAAATCACCAAATTCAAGGTGTACCGTTTAAGCTATTACCCCAATAAGCGTACAATAAAGGAATGAGTGATCAAGTAGCCTTGTGTTGGCAGAACTATCAGTCACATATAGCAGATGCATGAGTAGGTTAAAAGGAATGTAGCGATTGATATACCTACCATACTAATAAGTGTTGTCGGGATTGCGGCCTAACCACGACATGTAGCTAATAAAAAGAATGAGTGATCAACCTAACCCTTTTTCTTTTTCTTTTTTGTACAAAACCTAAATCATATCCAACACATACGAGAAAAGAGAGAAAATGCATAAAAGAAAGCTTATCATCTTTGCTATTGGAAGGGAAACCCCAAGACTATCAGTTTGATTAAACCTAAAGTCCACAAATATAATATAGAAAGTAAATTAGATTGTTCTCGATTGCTTAATAAAGCAAGAAATCTACCAAACCAGCTACATTGGAATCTTTGAGGGGTTTGAGAAATCAAAGATTCTACAAATCTACATTAAAAGGTTAGTTTAATATAATAAGCCTTGTATTATAATATCATAGTAGATACAAGACGTGGATGGTCGAGAAGCATTATTACAGTACAGTGGGAGGTACGTGGCATTTGTATAGTTCTTGCTTTCATCTTTATGGATTTCGAGCTGTCTTTCTCCTCCTCCCCAGGCTGTAAGCTACTTCTAGCGAAGCACATGCTGCCCATTTACTCTTTTAGTTTTATGATGTTTTTATTCTAAAACGTACGTGTCGA